>OZ014531.1:62512502-63115874 GCA_963966105.1 Volucella zonaria | reverse complement strand
TGACAATGACATTCTCTGGTATTTTTTCTTACAGGTGGCGACTGGGAGGACTTCGTTCTAGGGGCTACCATTCACAGTTTTGGCCATAATGGTAACAATTGGTCGCATCCAAGTGCGATAAGGGTGGGTTGGCCATCCTCAGCCAACAACACCCGGCTTATTTCAGATTGTGACGAGCTGTCATCGCTGTGTGATCCTGGGATGTATTATTCGGTGTAGGGTACTTAGGATTAAGTTAGCTTTAGGTTTAGTTATAAGTCGTTATTTAAGTTCGGTAGTTAGGGATTAGGTTAGTATAGGTTTAGTTAGCTACATCGAACAAGTCCCGGTCTTGCACAGTGGTGATGGCACACAGATGTGATCTTGCTCTTTCTTTTAATCTCTTTTTTATTGTCTTTCTCTCCTCCTTTCTTTTAAGTCCGTCCGTATAATAACGTAACTTCTTTTTAAATATCCTTGTTCCTTTTTGATTTTTTTTTGATATTTCGGCACGAAACAAAAAGGTAAGTTGAGTTGCGATGCACAGGGTAGTGACAAGAACCAAACCAATCCGACGAGCTAGAGTCGAGCAACCTCGAGCGTGCCACTGCCATCTACTCCTGCATCATAGATGCCTCCGTGGCCAACTGACTCCTTCCAACATAAACATGACAGTAGATACAGCAGATAGAAGAGAAAGAACCAGTCCACAGTAATACCGCTTGGGGTTAAGAGCCGGTCATTCTTTAGGAGATCTTTGGCCAGAATGGATACATCATTCCACCGACTCATAATCATACTGACGATGGTGTTAAATACTACAAATTCTCCGTTGTTTCGCATTCCGAGTTTTAAAACTAACACTGCCCGAAAGAGTACGAGTGATCAGTTTCGCTGACGATATCGCCGTGGTCCCCGTAGTCGAGTACATCCACGAGATAGAATCCGCAATGGATAAGGCTATTGCGAATAACAAGGATTGGTTGGACATTACCGGTTTGGAATTAGTTGACCAGATGACTCGGACTGTCCTAATAACCAGCCACAAGACTGTGGAGTTTCCGAACTTCCGAATGGTGGACCAAACAATCAGGAATCAAAGGAGTATTGCCCGATAAAAGGCTGCGCTACGGGGCGTACTGCAGCAACAAGCATCACTACTGCAGGGCTTTCTCCAAGGTTTCAGAACATCAGTGACCCTGGATACGCTCGCTAGATCGTACTGTTCAGTAAAATCAATTCGGTCCTCCCATACGTCGCCAGGATATAAGCTAGTGCATTAGTGGTAATAGTGTTAAAAAGAAAGCCGTCGTTAGTGTACAGGCTCTGAGCAATGGGGATTATCAGCATCTTTTGAGCAATGTCGCAGGAATAATCTCCGTCGACATTTATACGAATAAGATGTGGAGGGTATGAGGTGGTCCTTTAAAAGGCAGGAGGTCAAAATGGTTAAAAAGAAAGAAAAGACAGCATCTGCAGCAACCACCTTACACAGTTCCTGATCGGGCATGCAAGCAATCTGAATTATCTCTTTACATTTGGCCACGATAATTCGTCACTGGGTCTGGGTTGCCTAAACGGAGAAGAGCATGTTGACCATGTGATGCTTTATTGTAGAAGATCTGCAGAATCTTCTAACCGAATGGTGTAAACCGGCAGGTGTATTTGTAGCCTTTGATCAACTGAAGCCGTTCTTGTTGTCCTAAAAACAGACGATATAATGACAGCTCTTACGGTTATGACAAGTTAAAAATTTTTAGGGTAACACTCTGCAAGAATGAGACTTCGGAACTTATACCTAGTGTGAATGAGAATCAGTGGACAATTCTCCCTCCCGTTCTTGCATAAAGTTAGGCACATCGAGCAGCATTACGAGCCCTAGTAGGCCTATGCGAATCGGCAAGCAATTTTTGACGACCTAATCTAACCTGTGGCAACGTCATGTCATATACGAGTACATACAACAAAAATAGGATGTTGGACAATATAATTGATTTAGCGCCGAGAAGTTCATGATATGTATGCTTGAGTATTCATACCCACAGGCCACAGGACTAGACATTTAACACTACGTAAATTCTTTACGAAGAACCTCCCGAAAATTAAACACAAAATTCGACAACTTTACCAACCATCTAGCTCTACACATTCAGAAACCAGAAATTTATAGCCATAGTACCTGAGTATTCGTTTGTGATATCAAAACGGTCCAAGGTGAAATAAAGTTACCCTTCTTATAATGTAACTCACAACCGGGCAAATCTGTTCTCCAGGTTCGAGTATTTTACCCAAAAACCCGTTTCGAAGCCATATCCCGGAAAATCTGTCCCAATAAACTAAGAAAACCATTTTTTTTTATTCCTTGACAAATTAAGCACTCACCTCAACCTTTCAAACTATCAAATGAAATTCGACTAAAGCTTCTACTTTTTCTGATCCCTTTAAAGGACACTGCACTCCTCTACGAGTATAACCACACCTCAATAAGAGGAGTAATAAAAGGGACAAATATGGGACGACTATGTCTACAAAAAGGACTCTAGTTAAAAATAGGAATTCATAAATCTCAATTTAGGTCTCAAAGAATTCCATAAATCATAGCTGCTACGGTCCACATCACACAATAAATCATTTAACGAAGTCAAATATTCCTTCCGCATATGTGAACAACACCCGAGGCATTATGTTGAATTCGACTTAATACCCTACTAGGCCTTGTCTAACATTTACTAAACAGCATCCCGAAATTGACCTGACCACAGCATTTTGATTTATTAACTTTCCAATGGTGCATTATTCGGGTATCTGTAGGATTTGCGTGACTTGGATTTTTCACTCCAAATCAAATCTTGTAAGGAGAATTTTAAAGGATTTGAATACTGGTATTTGGTGACCTCTTAAACCTCAGTCCTGGGTGTAGTAATTCGCTTTCGTATGCTTGTATTCCGTAAGCCACGTGTGTTATTTTATATTCGTACAACAGGAGCAGAGGTACGAGTATTTGTAACTTAATGTATTTTGGGGTTGCGTTGAGTGCGAGTAACTAGCTCTTTAAAATGCGAATATGTAACAATAGTCGTACTAAGGCATCTGAAATGCGTGTGTTTTTGCAAGGATCTCTAAATAAATAATGCCCTCGATGGAGAATGTAAATTCCTATTAAATATTCATCAATGTAAAAGTCTAAATAAATACGAGCACGAAGAAAGCACACTCTTCTATGGGGTGTTCCCTACCTCATCTGCATACGAAAAAGGTCATGCTTCGTTGGATTACTGAATTTACTTTTAGAGAAAAAAAAAAAAAATACAATTCTTAAATGGTGCCCATAAGAGTAGAAATGACGGGATGATGCTCCCATACGAGTAGTCAGGTCGATCAACCGTATTCTGTTTTTGTTAAGGAGCATGGGAAAATAATGTTGAACTACAACTTCAAGCACAATGCTTGAATGTGCGCTGCAGAATCTTACCTATTTAGCGTTCTTCATTGGGCGAATCACCCTCATAACAATGCAAAGGGAAGTAGTGTAATAACCGTCAAAAATTCTATAGAACACCATGAAGAAGACAAGATTTTCACAGACAAATTTCAAGCAACAACAATAAACATCAAAACCAAGCAGAGCTTATTATCACTGGTAACTGTCTATAGTCGACCAAAACACATTGCTTAAAGCAGCACAAGAAGTAGGTTGTACGAGTATGTTTGCAAAACTCCTGACCTCTTTGATTTCTTCATAAAATCAAATATATAGGAATCTGTTACAAATAGAGGAAGGAACAGATCTCCGCTCCGACCACTCTCCAATCTAAAAGGTCTTTCATTAAGCGCTTATTTTCTTTAAATTTAAATAAAAAAAGTGTGAGTGAGATACCATCGAAATTTTTTATTCGTTTGAAAGGCCTATCGATGCCATTATGTATGGAATATAACATCGTTCCAATGTCCGCAGCGGCTTCTCTGGGTGGCGCGCGTCCGAAATGTCCAATTTTCCATGACTCTAGCGCACATATCAGGCTGAATTTGACCGATGACATGGGTTATGTTAGCTTTGAGGGCCGCTGTGGTTTGTGGCTTATTCGGATAGACCTGTGACTTCAGAAAACTCCACAAGAAAAAGTCTAACGGGGTCAAATCGCACGATCTCGGTGGCCAGTTCACATCACCTCCACTTGAGATGACCATGCCCTCGAATCGCTTATTCTCACAATGTGGCGTGAGCTGTGTGGCACGTAACGCCGTCCTATTGAAACCACTTATAGTTGATGTCCATATGATTCAATTCAGCCTAAAAGAAGTTGGTAATCATCGACTTATAGCGCTCGCCGTTGACAGTGATGGACTGGCCAACGTCGTTCTCAAAGAAATATGGATCGATGATGCCGCCAGCCCAAAATCCACACCAAACAGTGAATTTTTCGGGAACCAGTGGACGCTCTTGGATCTCATGTGGATTGGTATCGTCCCAAATTCGAAAATTTTGTTTGTTAACTTACCCATTCATCCAAAAATGGGCCTCATCGCTGAAGACGATTTTTCGATTAAAATTAGGGTCAGTTTCCAATTGCTCCAAAGCCCATATAGCGAACACACGTGGTTGTCTATGGTCATTTACTCATTTACCTTCAGCTCCTGGGTCAGTTGAATTTTGTACCGGTGCAGGCCTAAGTCAGGAGGCAAAATTCGCCAAGTTGTGGACTGCGAAAGGCCGAGTTCTTGCGAGTGGCGCGAAATCGACTGTCTAGGATTCTCCTGCACACTTTCACGGACAACGGCGATGTTTTCGGCAGATCATGCGTTTAGTCGGCGTACGAGTACTTACAGGTGTTGGTTTATCATTTACTGAACCGGTGGTCTTAAATTTATCCACCACACTGCGAATAGTCCTCTCGGTATGTCGATTATGGGGCCGCAAAATGGGCGAGGCGCGCGGAACGTTGCCCGAACAGAACATCCATTTTCATCAATTTTATCATTTACACGTGTTGTTGAACGCTATGTCCGTCCATGGTGATTTGGCAAAAGAGACTGAATAAATGACTGCCAATTTGACAGATGTAGCTTCAACAATATGGCCGCTATCAACTGTCAAATTTTGCAAGCCCCTATTGGAAGACCCTGTATATGCTTGAAATACAGCGGAATCACGTCAATTCGTTGTCATGTTTGCAAAAGCATCAGCGTTCTCTGTTGGATCGTTCAATCCGAGATCTATTCCAGCATGTAGCGATACAAGTCTTTGAGACTTAAGGCGTTGGTGTAATCATTCTGTTAATGGCCACGATGAGATCAACGGCAAGTTTCTTTTTAACCCGGAAAGAATACTCGTAATGTAGCAACAGACATTACCGTAAGTGAATAGTTTAACGTTTCTTAATCCTTTATATTTGGATTTCGAGAGCTTTCCTAAGGGTATGTCTTCATGCACCAATGTCTTCCGAATAAAACTAACAAGACCACTTCCCGTGGTCGCGCGTGGGAGTTTTAATTCGGTCCGGTGCCGCGCTCTACCGAAGTAATTGGTTTTTGGCTGCAATCACATCTAAAGAGTTCTTGCTCCCTGATATTCCTAGCAGCTTCGCCATTAGACAACCTACGATAACCAGCAAGTAATCCCGATTTAATGGTTGACACTCTCCAACTTTGAGAGAAGAACGTCGTTCCTCCTTTTTTGTAGTTTCGCTGTCGTTGTTTATTCTCACGAGTCATCAGTCAATTCCGGATGAAGGCGTTCAGTCATTCAGATTATACACACCGTGAAATTATCCGATGATGGTCACATTAAGAAGTTTGCGGTAGTGATCAGGTTCCATGAGGGAAGGATAGTTGTCGTACTTCGGTCCCCGCTAAAATGAATAGTATGATTGAGGTATTCAGATCACCTCAAACATTTAATTGATATTTTTAAGAAAGAGCTTTCCTGGTCGGGACTCATTGGAGCGTGAATTTCTTCCGCATGCATAATTTTTTCGTCCTTCTACTGTCTTCGGAATCTAGAGATGTGTGATTTGCCTTGATCGCAATTTTATAAATTTTGTTGACGGTGTTATGATTAGGAGACCGCCATGCTCCTCTGGTACATTGTATTGAGCAATGAAATTCTGCTCCAAAGTAAGATCAATTAGCCTAGGTCTTGACTTGATGGATTAGATGTTGCTTCGTGTAGGGTATACTCTCCGACTTTGCAAGCAATTATACAGATATTAAGGCCTTACTTAGGGACATTGTTCATAGGTTGTGGAGGAGCTCGCAGAGATATTCCTTAGTAGGGCAGTTTATTTTTAAAGTAGGGGCGTGATCACATATTAGGCTACTGTTGACGAGTTTCGCCACTATGGGGACTGTTACATGCATCCGTTCAAGTGGTGAAACCTTAGGGGTCTGCCACTTTTTTTCAATTTAGTAGTGACCATAGCAATTACAGTTTTTCATCCTGGTTATCCAACCGCACATCCTGGATGACGGTGATACCAACTTCATATCAGCCTAAAACCTCCGATAGATATTTGTCTGCATGTCGCCTGCATGAGGTCCAAACACACTACAAATGAGAGCGACGTTGGAATTCTTTCGTTTTGCGATGCCGTGAACAGGACGAGTAATTCCGTCTTTATCCGAGTTATTACGTGTTCGGGTAGTTAATCCCACGCATAAAGATTCACTGAACTTGGTACGCGCAGTAAGCAGTTTTGTTTCGCTTTGTTTGGTATTTTCTTTCTAGAGTGCCAGGACAGTGTACAAAGTTCCTGCTTTTCAATGGCGTGTTGGCGTACCGCATGCGTAATATTTTGTAACTCTAGTACACTATACTCGACAGATGAGATTGAATCTTGCTCATCGTATTACGTATGACAGCTATAACTCAGAAATTATTTTAGTTTGAATATTTTTGTGGTTGCAAAGTTGAATTTGCCACAAAAAAAAAAAAATCGTCAACGATTTGTTTCAGTTTCTCTTCAACGTAGTTACCCAGCACGTGTCTAACAATGAAAGGAGAATAATGCCAAATGATCAAAACCCCATTCCACAGCGAAGTGACTTTATCTCTTAATGCGACACAATAAATTAAATAGATGTCGGTCTGTCAGTTCCTCCCCCCTCCCCCTCTATAGCTTACCTAATTAAATTACAAAATTTTCATCTCATTCAGAACTGTAGGCAACTCTTCCTGAATACCAAGTCATCATCTAAAGCCAAAGCAAATTCACTTAGTTAAAATTGAAAACGAATTTTATAAATATTCACAAGTATCCTTTCAGTCTACTCGTAAGCCAATTCCACACCATCCATGTCAGGAGGTAGGGACAATTTTTGCCGTGGGTACAGAGAGAATCCTTTTTTGTTTATTTGATGACAGCTCTCGGCAATCACGACATTAGTTGCTGTCGGTGTGCTTCATCCTTCAAGTCTATTGTTCCAAGTCCTTCCTTGGAAAGTTTACTTAAGAAGAGTATCTTGAAAATTTATTTTCATCATATTTTTTGGCAGCCGCCCATAATGTCTTTTCATATTCACGGCACTGAAAGGGATAGAGTTGCGTTTGCCAATTGCTACTCTTCGTCCATTAACGAAATAAACTAAAAAAGGACGAATTTCTACAGAGTAAATCGGCAGTCGTAAGTTCCCGAGGAAAGGAATAAAAGAAAAGAGGGTAAGCGGGGCCAATTTAAATAATCTCATGTTGATTGCTTGTCAAGTTGTAACAAGTTGAACCATCCTGACAGATACTGGTGGCGGTAGTCCTTAGTTCTTAGTCCTTAGTTCTTGGTCCTTAGTCCTTGGTTTTTGATCGTCTTCGACAACATCGTTGTCGTTGTAGTAGTTTGCTGTCGTCATTGTCGAGAGTACGGCTGCAGTACTAAAGCTAAAGAGGTACATACAATTAGAAACTTAATTGAGGGGGAAGTATCTAAGTATTCTAAGTATCTGCACGGGGTAATTCTGATGGCAGTTAAGCGATAATGCCAATGTCGGCAATAGAAATAATTTTAACTCAAAACTTAATTACTTGAGTCAATTTAGAGAATTAAATTGATTGTTCTGCTCGTCCATTAGCCTGATGGGGAAACTTTTTTGCCATTTAAGGGTCAGAAGGCGTTTTCTTTTTATTTTTGGACGTACGACGTCTATGACAACGAAGATGCCCGAGGACTGAAAGTGGCGGAAAGCCTTAAGATGTTTATCCTTTTGTGAATTATTAATGAAAGGAAAGCGATTTGGGTAATTAAGGGAGATAATTCGTTGTAATGGCATTGGACGAATGGGCTTTAGTGATCTGCTTTCAAATTTAGGTTGCAGTGAAAATATTTCATATTATAATCACCATCATAAAGGCCGCAAATGGTTTTTACAATTTTCTTTTGGCAACAGCACAACTGCTACTACTAGTTGCCAAATGGTGACAATTTACACATGAAGAACCTCATGAGGGGGACTTAGGGTTCACTTCACAAATGTTGGAATTACATGTATCCGATATGGAATATCCATGCTGTTTCAGATATCTGGCGTCAAATGACGGATTTCCGTTGTTGATTTGTGCAATGATGTGTATGAAACTAGATACAAATATCAAAGAGTTGAAAACTGTATCTTTAGAGCTTAATTTAACATGATTAGTGGTTGACTCAATAAACTTGTATACCACCATTTGGCAAGCACACTGAGCTTCAAAGGATTGCGTAGAAGATGTAATGGTTCATCATGTTGAAAATCAAAGCCTTATTCGAGGAAATGCTTCAACTTGTGTCTATTGCGTTGATTATTGCTCAGACTTTGGTTAACGATGTCAACTTCCCAGAAGCTTTAAATTTTCGCAATCGGCGTCAGAAATACATTATCACCTCCACATGGTGTCTGCTGAAGCTGACTATCGATGTAAAATTTAACACCCGAACCTGCATTAGCAAATCTGGGTGAGCTGAAGTTCATACATATGAGAATACGACTATGCCAGTTAAGCAACTTCTTCTTGTCCTACAAATTAAAAACTCAGAATTCTTTTATGAGTTCTTTAAATTCTGTAAAATTCTTCCCCTGAAATCGACCGTGACATCTGTAGTTAAAATAGTTTATAAGTTATAGAGCCGCATGGACAGCAAGTATCATATCGAGAGTTGTGCCGTCCGGGTGACCGCCTAGACCATATACAAAAAAAAAACCAAAAAAAAGCCACAATATTCAGTAAGGTTTACCTTATCATGCATCGTTTTGCGTTTGCCGAACGTGCGGAAATTATTCAAAAATATTATCAAAATTCCAGCTCAGTTGTAAATACGCAATTTCGTCGTGAGGTCGGTCCTCATCATGGCTTCAGTGTGCAGGCAATTCGACGAACCGTGAAAAAGTTTCAGTACACTCTTTGGATCTTAAGCCACCAACCAGACAAAGACTGGTGAGAAACAAAGAAAACATAGCCACCGTAGCGGCCAGTAATGAAGAAGACCCAGAAATGTCGATTCGCCGCCCATCAGTTGAATTGGGCATCGCCAGAGAGTCAACCCGGCTTATTTTGCGGTTGAATATGGGCCTACATCCATATTAGATTATGTCGATGCAAAAATTGAAGCCGAACGACCATAGACGACGCCGTGAGTTTGCTAATTGGGCTCTGCAAATTTTGGCTGGAGATCTAGATTTTCGACAAAAAATCAACTACTCGGACGAAGCCCATTTTTGGCTCAGCGCCTAAGTCAACAAGCAAAAGTGCCACAAGTGTTCGGCCAAGTATCAATGCTTCCACAAAGATGGACTATTTGGTGCGGTTTACGGCATGGCGGCATCATCGGACCTTGTTTCTTTCGAAATGAGGAAGAAGACACTCTTAACGTAACCGACTTTCTGTGGTCAGAGCTCGACAACATTGATATATCTGAGCTGTGGTTCCAACAAGACGCCGCTACATGCCATACAAGCAACGCAACGCTCGCAGTTGTAAATGATGAATTTGGTGCCTGGGTCACCCCACAGCGAGCGTTCATCAATTGGCCGCCGCGATCATGCGATTTGACATCACTCGATTATTTTCTCTGGGGCTACGTCAAGTCCCTAATTTACTCTAACAAGACAACGAGGTCAACATTCAATTGCCAGAATAGCGCCGCACATATTGGACCAAATTTTTTTTCTTATAGATCTTATCTGATCACCCTTTATAATTATCAGGCAGAAAGAGAAAGTACCGTTTTTTGTGTTAAAGGATACACACTAATGGAAAAAATAATTTCAGGTCTTTTCGAAAAGGTTTTCTTGGAAAAATTTGCATCATAAAATGGAAAGCCATGTTTGACTTCGTATGCGGTAGAGGGTTAAGAAAATGAACAACATCCCTTCGGTCTGGAGTGTCTTCGAATCCAAAAATCCAAACAGGAAGGACAAAGCGAAGGACCGCGCCTAATGCATGCTCAAGTGGAAAACTATTTCAGCCAACTTGGTGTACACAACTCAAGGTAATTATCGCAAGTTTCGGCTAAATTGAGGTATTTTGCTCCTGGTTGAAGCCTAAACCCAATCCGGAATTTAGTGCCACCTTAGGTAAGTGAATGGATCTTGATATTGGGTGGGCTTAGTTTACGTAGCAACGTTTACAACGCGTTTTTGCAGCAAAATTTTGACATGGATATCTGTTTTCTATGCGTCTGTTAAGGAATACTTCCATCTAGACAATGCAATGACGGATTTTCGCAAGTTCCATGCAATGCGATTTGGCAGAAGTTTCGTCCAAGTATAAGCTCGTAGTGTTTTCCTCGACTCTTCCATTTTTAATCGATCTGGAGAGTGGAGAGAGGAACCGTGCAAAAATTCAGCATCAATATTGAACGCTTTAAAGGAGACGCATCCATATAATCTTATGAATTAAGTACCCATTCTGTCAGGCATTCTGTCAGAAGCCGACCACTAGGAAAAATGTCAACTTAGAAATATTTGAAGACCTGGTGCCTTTTTTCAACGTTACCAGACCTCTATAAAATCTATGTATATACTTCAGCAAGGACGATTTTTAGCCTATGCTGCAACTAAACTGAGAATTCCAATCACCAGTTTCTGAACTATTGTAAATATTTGACTCGGAAAAAAAAGCAACACAAAGAACTCGCGAGTATCAGGGAATCTCTAGCTTGGTTCCCATTTCCATATTACCATCCAATCCATCGACCGCAATAGATAAATTGAATTCCGTTAAATTTAATTTCTGAATTTAATCCAACTCGGCTAACATATCCAGGATTGACTACTTTTCCGCTTTCCTCTTCTGTAGGAGTACTCTAAATAGATAAATCCAGGGACCCAAGGCAGGATTCTATTGGGAATCGGGGCAGACAATTGATTTTCTCTTTTTTTTTTTTTTTATTCTGGTGGCTGCTTCTGTGATTCAGCTTCGTCGTGTGGCCAAAAGGAAACTGTCTTCTGCCAGGCAAACCCAAGACAAAAAAAAAAAAAAAAAAAAGAATCCACTGATGGTAGTGAAGGGAGAATATGGTGCAGCCATGACGAGAAATCCAATTTCCAATTTGAAAACAGGGACAAACATTACTTACTGCAAAGCTGTAATCTCCTGGGGATGGCACTGGAGTAGGGCTTGGATTATTGATTATGGCATAGCGCAAGGATTTGCTGGAATCGATTATTTGAAAAAGAAGAATTGGATTATGTAGGTGAGTCAATATCAATGCCTTGACATGAATATTTTGAAATTTAATAGCGGGGTAAGTAATTGGGAAATGCTCTGAGAAGACCATATGTCATAAATACGATTTGAAATTGATTTGAATTATCGGACACTTCAAGTATCATAACATACATGCCATTGGGAGATTTGAAATGACAAATTGCTGATAAAAGCAGCTGCACATATGCAACATAGATGCTGGGAAGTGCTTTTGGGATATTTCATGAATTGATACATGAAGATCTATCTTCGTGCTACGGTTGGAGATGTAATTCGGACAGAATACTTTCTAACAGCAGCATTATTGAAGGAGTTTTATCCAGTATTGACGAACAGGTGAATTCAGGTTTCCACAGAGGTGTCTTTAGACTAAATTTCAACAAAGCACACAATTGAATCATTGCCAAGTCTTACACATTTAATAAGACTTGATGCAATATAAAACTAACCAACGAAGGGAGGAATATTTCAACCAACTGTTGATGGTACCTGTTGTGTGGGCTATGCCGAGGGCTTGCGACGCATCTATGGTACGGAAAACGTCAACAAACCGCCGGCCACCAGTATACTGGGGAACCAGGAGATAGCACAGTACGCAGCAAGTGTCATAGAGCTAGAAGACTAACCCAGCGATCCAGAGATCAGCCCTCTCACCAGGATTTACAGGTGCAATACAAAGATAGGCGTAGGGACCTTAAATTAGTGATTCGAAGAAGCAAAAACAACAGCTTTAAAGAACTCTGCGAGGAAGCTGATATTAATCCCTGGGGTACTGCCTACAGGACGGTCATGGTAAAACTAAAGGACTCTAGGGCACCTCCGCCCTATGCCCTTCGCTGATGCTAAAAATAGTGTCGGGATTATTTCCACCGCAAGCACCAATAGAGCATATATCGCAGGAAGTAGGTGAGATCTCACCAGTTACGCAAGCGGAACTTCTGGATGTATGCCAACGATTTAGCAATAATAAATCACCTGGATTGGACGGCATACCAACTAAGGTCCTTAAGCTAGCCGTCAAAGTAAACACAAAAGCATTTGTGGAAATGTATAACAAGTGCTTAACAGAAGGGGTTTTTCCAGCCCAAAGAGAATAAACCACCAGATGAGCCCTCGTTATACCGTCTCATATGCTCACTAGAAACGATGGGTAAAATACTGGAGCGAATAATATGCAACCGACTAGAGGTGTCAATTAATGAAGCCGAAGGACTCTCAAACCAGCTGTATGGATTTAGAAAGGCTTGCTCTACAGTAGATGCTGTTCGGAAGGTAACTACGACCCTAGAAGAAGTCATTCAGGGCAGAAGATGGAGAGGAGGTTTCAAAAAATACGGCACCGTATTAACGTTAGACGTCAAAAATGCGTTCAACTCTGCAAATTGCAACATGGCAATGATCGTGCCATGGTTTTTAATAAAAATTATGCTAAGTTACTTCGACAATCGGTTCCTGCTCTACGATACCCACGATGGAGTAAGGCAGTACCACATAACTGGCGGAGTTCAACAAGGATCGGTATTAGGACCTCTCTTATGGAACATTATGTACGACAGGGTTCTAAGACTTGGAATCCCGATTGAGGCTAAAACCATAGGCTTTGCAGATGATATTGCTATCGTTGTGTGGCGGCAAAACACCTGGAAGAAATAGAAGACATTGGCAATGAATGTATTCGAAAAGTTAGATGGTGGATGGCAACAGTTGGGTTATAGCTGGCAAAACATAAAACGGAAGCAGTTCTGGTAACCAGTCGCAATGAAAGAGAAACAATCATCATCAGGGTGGGCGATCACGATATAACATCAAAGCCGGCTATCAGATGCCGAGGTATGATGATCGACGCTAGGCTCACTTACAACGAACACCTTGAAAGAACGTGTGACAAAGCCGCAAAGGTGAGCGCTGGCTTATCCAGAATAATGACAAACATAGGAGGACCCAAACAACAAATGAGACTAGTTCTGTCAAGGGTAGTGCAGTCAATCACAATGTACGCGGCAACAATACTATATGGGCGAATGCATTGAAAATTAAGTCATACGCAAG
Source organism: Volucella zonaria (assembly GCA_963966105.1). Taxonomy (NCBI): domain Eukaryota; kingdom Metazoa; phylum Arthropoda; class Insecta; order Diptera; family Syrphidae; genus Volucella; species Volucella zonaria. Next base: position 63,102,175 of record OZ014531.1, on the reverse strand, counting down.
AAAGACTAACTCTGTCAACAGACTATGTGCTCTGAGAGTTTGCTGTGTATATCGATTATCGGACAGTGTCAGATGATGCTATAGGGTATATGTCATTGCGGGAATGCTACCAGCAGATATACTGGCTACTGACCTACAAACGACCTACGATGCCAAAGTTCGGAAAGCCGGAGTTTCAGTCAAAGATATCAAGCTGGGAGAAAAGCAGGGCAGCACAAGTGCGTGGCAAGAGAGATGGAACCAGTCTACAAAGGGGAGATGGATCCACCGACTTATACCCTATATTTGTAAATGGGTAGAACGTTATTGCGGAGAAGTAGATTTTTACTTAAGTCAGCTCCTAACTGGACATGGCTGCTTTCGGTCATATCTATACAGGTGTGGTCTGAATCAATCTCCCTTTTGCGGAGCGGCCAGGAAAGATGCACGGCACCTATTTTTCCAGTGTCCACACCCAGAGAACTAGAAGAGAAAATTGGAGAGATACCAACTCCTGAAAACATCGTAAACCATATGGTAACATCAAGTACAATACCGGATCCCAGGTAAAACTGACTGCGGTAAAAATAATGAAGGAACTTCGGTGATTGGAAAGAGTCAAATCCAGACTGCATCTCTAATACAACAAAGAACTGTACACAATGTCGAACCAGTAAATGGAGAAAGAAGAGCATAAAGTGCTTACCAGCCCGGCAAAGTAGTACTTAACGGCAGTTCCGCGGGCAGAGTGGTAGAAGAGTGCAGGTTGTGAGTTAGTACGTAGGCACACCCCCGAAATCGAGTACTTGGAGTTTGCGAATCGTGCATGCTAATAGCCCGGGCTATTAGTATCTTCCGAAAATTGCCACATCCTTGGACGCAACCAAAAAAAAATTTGTTGTGTGGTGCCAATGGTTGTTAGCGCCTCTTAAAGATGAAAAGTATCCATTTCCAGTAACTCTACTTTCTTCAAACCATCAATCGTACTAAATATTTTATTTCCTTTCGTCCTTATTCCGTGGCTTGATGTCATATACATAAATATGTATAGTATGGAGGTGTGCCATGGAAAGGTATAGACCAACTGACATGACAGTTTTGAAATGAGCTTCCCCTATAAGCCTGGAATTGGCATGTATGCAGGACTCCTGACCAACAGATACAGACAATGGTAAAATAGATTTAAACGACAGAGATGGGCTTTCAGTCAAACTTTTCAAAATATCATGGTTTCTTCTGAAAACAAGGAAGCTGATCCTTCTGATTAGTTCTAAAAGGCATTCCAACTATTTCTCCAATGAATATAGGCATCTGGGTATAATCTTGCATAGCAAACATTTCTCGACTTGCTGTCAGTTTTCTGGCGGTATCAACTAGAATAGTTCTCGTGCAGACACTGTCAAAATAAAACCAATTCTATCATATGAATCAATTCTTTAATGGGAAAATTTTTCACGTTCTTTTCATCAGACTCCAAAGGATACTTTGTGTCGGGTGCATGGAGGCTTTCTTTAGCACTCCTGGCTCTATTCTAAATGTACTTCTTTCCGTTCCGTTTAGAAACAAACGGCCTCTAATACGCAGTGTTTCTCAGGGCGAACAAACCATAGTGATACCGAAACTCCGGTTGCTGCGAGATTATGAAGTCGGCTTTGGAACCTAACCCAGTAGACAAGTGCTTTTCACCCTTGACTCCAAAATTGATCTTGGATGGGGCGCTGGTAACTTGAGTTTGTTTAATGAAATTGTGAAAAAAATGTAAAGCATCTGAGACATGCGCTTAGGGTCTCGTTAACCGCTCTCACTACTTTCAACCTTATTCGAGAATGCAAGCCTTTTTAAAATGCAGTCGAGAAGGCCAGCTCACTGAGTTGAATTTTAGGTTCAAAATCAGAATTGAACTGCGGGAAATGAGATTGCTGATGATGGTTGTAAGTACTGCGTCTTCGCTTTCTGCTGACAGTTGTGGTCTTAGTGAGCATACCAATAGAACACATGTCTCTTTAATGTCAAGATAGACAGGCAGACAAAAGAAATGTTTCGCGATGACTTTTAAAAGTCAGTCTAATTTCATCTTTAGTGGAAGAAACTGTAGAATACATTGGAGTATTCTACGACAAAAATATCGTCTGTTTCATACCTCAAGTGTTTGACCGGCTAAATATTCCAAACATTTGAATCATCTCGTCTTGCTCGTCATTGACTTTTCACATAATGCCTTTACACAAGGCATTCAAGGAAGTTAGATTTGCTCCAAAATCGTGTAATTCTGCTGCGGACTTGAGACAAATTTCCTATTTTTTCGTTCCACTTTGCTTCTTTTGCCATCAATTGCGCGTTTGGCAATATTTTGCCCAGTAAACTTTGATATTTTTACGGCTATGAAGCTTGTTAGCCTGTCGATTGGCAACTTTGAAGACGAACATCCATATTACTTACTTACAATTAACATCTCCCGATAGTGCAGTCTTAGTAAACTGTCTTCGAATGCGAGGTCTTGCTTTATTGGAAAATCGCTCTGAGAAGAAAACAACAAGATTTCGTACCAGGCTCAAATATTTTTTCGCTCTATATGCCGTACACATTTCAGGCAATTAATTTCCATTTTTTTTATCAATCCAATATCGCCCAACAATAACTGAAAGGATCTTGCATTTAAAACGAACAACAATACTCGTATCTTCATCCAGCTTGTCCCTGAGCTTGTAAAGGGTGTTTTTCTTAGAGGTTTAGTTTTCAAACTGGCAACACTGTTTCTATATGTTGTCAATTTGACAATTGAAAGTTGACTTGTGATTAGTACGTTTTGTCATTTTACGATGAATAGCTTTACGCCAGAATAACGCGTGCAAATTGTGCAAACTTATTTTGAAAACCACGGTTCGGCTCGCCAGACTTATTGTGCCCTGCGTCCATTTTACGGTCGACATAATCGTCCATCTGAGCAAGTTATTCGGAACACGATGAATCGTTTTTGCACCACGTACGCTCTAGTGGATAATACGTATCCCCAAAGATGACAAACAGTGCGAACTGAAGAAGTTATTGCCGTTGTGGAGCGCAGTGTTGAGGAGAGTCCGAATGAGTCGATTCGCCATCGTGCACAGCAAGTGGAGCTATGCCCATCTACTTTGTCGAAGATTTTACGGAAAGATCTTGGCTTAGAAACTTATAAGATCCAGCTTGTGCAAGAGTTAAAACCGCGTGACCATTATACGCGTCGTATTGCGTCGCGTCGTTCGGAGAATGGGCCGACAACATGATTCAGCTTAATCTTCATTTCCAACGCAAAATTTTGTTCTCCGACGAGGCCCATTTTTGATTAAATGGATATGTAAACAAGCAAAATTGCCAAATTTGGAGTGGAGAAAACCCAGAAGCCTTTGTCGAGACGCCCTTACAACCATTAAAACTCACTGTTTAGTGTGCTTTATGGGCTGGTGGAATCATCGGCCCATATTTCTTTAAGGACGATACCGGCCAGGATGTTACCGTCAATTGAGAGTGCTATAGAAACATGATTTCTGACTTTTTCCTTCCTCACTTGAATGGTTTCAACCAGATGGCCCAACATGCCACACGGCGCGCGACACCATCAATTTATTGCGGGAAACATGTGCTGATCGCCTAATTTCGCGTAATGGACCTGTGAACTGGCCTCCACGATCCTGTGATTTCACACCTTTAGATTACGTTCTTTGGGGACATGTGAAGTCACTAGTCTATGCCGGTAAACCAGAGACGTTGGACGATTTGGAAGTTAACATTCGCCGTGTTATTGCTGATATGCGGCCCCAGTTGCTCGATACAGTTGTCGAAAATTGGACTTCACGATTGCATTTCTTTCGAGCTAGCTATGGCTCGTATATGCCTGATTCTATATTCAAGTACTAATGGCATAAAAATATCTATTAAATAAAGCTAACAACATTGGCATTAGCATTAGCTTCAAGTATTTTATTTTATATTTAATTTATATAACTTTAAAAAACAACACCTTCACATACCTTTCCCAAAACAACTCAACCTGATTGCGTCTTTTGGTCTATTGGTATACCGGGTTCGGTACTCCGAACGATGTCCAGACTGATGATGTCCGCATAGACATCATTACCAAGCAGTGCTGGAATTTAGAACGAAGTGTCGTTCGGTTGGCCGGAAAAAGCCCAGTCATCGACTTGAAGACGAAAGCCTTGGTGAAATCTTCAAACTTCGAATATCGAGATGTGAATTTGAGTTCGAAGTATTTATTGGTAGTGCCGCTACTGACCTTCTTGGAAGCTTAAGCATTTCAGTAACAGACTCTGAAATAAAGGTAGCTAGCATTGGCTGATAACACCTTACAACCGCAGTTCCCAAAAAAATTTTTCTGTTACAAGTGTATGTATGTAACAGTATGCAAAGTGGGATGTTACCCTTGCATAGGGTTGAAGGAGTCTGCATTTGGGTTTATTTAACCCTACTGCCCGTGTCACTATGAATTCACGTCAGTGCAACCTCAAGCCTAGTTTTGGATGTAATCTAAAATATAACTCGCTTATGGAATGTCCTGTCGAGCCATTTATTTTCTAGCCAATATAACCTTCCAACATTTAAAACCAACGTTCATCGGTACCTCTCTTTGTTTCCTCCCTAATTTTCCTTCGCCCACTCTGTGTGCAAGCATTTTAAGGGTACTCAAATCCCTTTTGCGGATGCAAATTATAAATAAAAATTGGCGTCTCTTTGTGTTGATTATTTGAATTATGTTGTCGAAACTGTGGCAATGTTTCTTCGTTGTTTCACTTTGACAATTTCATGTAGGATGGCTGTTTGGACGACAGTTCTCAGAGATCTTAGTTTGCCGAGCGGTATTGCATATCTTGCACTGTAATTGTTGAGAATTTATTAGAGCGTGGTATGCCTTAGCTGTTGGTTGCGATTTTAAACACGGCTTGGCGATGGAAACAGATGCCCCTTTCTATGCTACAGTTTCTAGAATCTGGAAGCGAGTTTCTAAGAAAATCGATGAAGTCCTTCAACGTAGAAAGACTCTTGCTGTTGCTTAGTTTTTCTTTCCATAATTGCTGCGTTGAGGTCGGCAGATTTTTTGTCATCACATTGATAATGATGACGCCCACGAATCCACTGGCAAGCTAAGATTTTTGAGTGCGTAGATACGCTCTAATGACGCCATTTCCTTCATTTGCGTTGTTTGATTAAAAAAGAGCCGCAGCTGTGGGCTAGCTAGAACTCCTTTGCATTCAAAAGTTCCCATGAATTCTTAGAATTCCCTGCGCCTAATGCGAAATGTTGCAAAAGTCTTGCGCATTCTTCTGAAAAGCTTGACTTCAAGTAGTGGAGCTTCTTGATGCATCTGACACAAATGTGTATATGTTGGAAAGAGACCCATTTCGTACAACTTTTCTCTGAGAAATACTTAAAGTCAACGTTGTTTCTGAAAGAGCTCGTGGGGTTTTAGTATACCTGTCCAATCCATCAAGCAATTCACACCTGTACTCAAGGTAAGGTTCCAGAGTTTGTTCAATGAATGAAATGAATTCCTTTTGTTTTCCTCTTTCACTTTTTCAACGCTCTTGCGTTGAATTTTAAGAAAAACTACAATCCGGCTCGAGGGACCAAATATTCGAGGCTCAATTGGCTTTAATATTAACCGTGTTGTAGTAATTCTTGAAAATGTGTCGTAAGGCAACAACTGTTTTTGTAAAAGGTACTGTGAAACAAAAACTCTGTTGAAAATATTGGAAAAAAAAAAAATTATATTTTTATCATCGCCGAGGACGAATTGTTTGGAGTCGAGGGCAGTCGCGCCATCTATCAGTCTGTTGAGGTGTTTTGTTTTTATATCTTCAGCACCTGCTCTATTACTACTTACGAAGGTTTTTTTTTATTGGCTTTATCGCTTGCTTCTCATACACTTCCCTATTTTTCCGGAGAAGCCGATGTCCCTTCCTTCCATCTTTGCTCGTAAAGCGCACGAACTGCCACTTCATGCGCGCTTTGTTTCGCCATATGCTAGCCTATACTCTTCATAGTTTCATGGGCGGATTCGGAAAAACCCAGCAAATCAGTTGCATCATATCTGACGGCTTCTTAGCATCGATTCAACTGATCACGTAATGCAGGTTATAAAGGCATTGACGAGAGCTTGAGTGATACGCGATTTTTAAGTTTCTCGCATTATTCCACCGCACTTCCTGGCTTGCAGTGATACATGCCTACTTCATATCAGTCTCGGTCCTTCAACCGTTGTTCGTCTGCACGTGCCCTTTTCAAATTCCGAGCATTCTATGTGTTTTTGTGTTTTGCGGGGGTATCAACAGTAACTCCTTACCTATCCCTTTTGACTTCAGACTCTAAATGTATGTGAGTAGATTAAATAAGAATTCTGCGATGCTTACTGTAGACGCTACAATTGTTTTATTTCCCGGGACCCTTGTTCTGAGCTCTATTTCTGAAAGGACTCTTTAAAATTCTGTGAATATCCAGAAAACTGTCAAGCTTTACTGGATTATCGTTGTATCTTGTAGTAGACTAAGTTGGTTTATTTTTTGGCACTTCTTGGTGACTTTCTAGTCAAACGTTGCTGGCTCTTGGTAGTGTACTCTTCGGTCTCACATTTGTCCTTTCGAGTAATGCTTCGGTCTCCGCTTTGATACAAGAATCTAGCAGGTGCTGAATTGCAGTTGTATGACTGGACTCTTTCTCTATAAAAGTTTTAAACTGTCATGGTTAGTTTAAATTTCCCAACGTCAAAGAATTGCACAACTACGAGTAGAGTTCACGAGTTCACAACCTCTTTATAGAAGTGAAAATGACTCTACCCACCCCAAAGTTACAGTAGCTTATACCACCAGCTTTCTCCCACTTAAACCAACCTGCGTCATCCCACTGCTCCCATTAACACTCCATTACCCAAAAAGTGTTCCTGTTTCTTTCTAAATTATAAAACCATATCATTTCCTCACAAGCACATCAGCATAATGTCTTCTTTCCATTGCCAGTTCCCATTCAAAATTGTTGCTCCTCATCCTGTCGAGTAAGAAATCCTTTTTTGACAATACGACTACCGACTACTGACTACCGACTACCGACATAACCGACTGGGATTTGTTGCAGCAATAGGAAATCCTCTTTTAATGCGCACTAAAGTCAGCTACAGCTGCTGCTCGTATTCATACTCGTACAATGACAGCATCACAACCAGTAATGTTTATGACACAACGGATGTCCTTTAAAAAATGAGACAATGGCACCATTGAAAAACTGCAAAATGCTACATACACCAACTTTCATTGCAGACCTCGGAGATTTTGCTCGGTTTTCATCAAAACAAAGACTTGACAACTTTGTGTTTCATCGTCGTCATATGAAATGTCCTTAAGCAATGTCGCTCATAAAATCTGCATTTCCTTCAACTGACTACTGTACAATACGTGTAGGGGCAAATGAATTTTACGAGAAACGCTTATCTTTCTCTATACGGTTGAGTGAACAACTACTGCCAATCGGTATATACCACCACCAGCATCTACCACCCGTCATCACCATCAGTTCTGGTGTTGATGTCCTAATTAAATGTGTGACATATCGTATATCCTTAACTGTTGACAACCGCTTGGGCATTAGTATTCCAATCATGCGACAACATAAGCAACACCAATATAACAACGCCAACGACAACAACGACAATAAGACGATTGTCTTATGTTCCACTTTGTTGGCGAGCACGCAACTCATTAACGCCGTCGTTGTTACCCGAAAGCTGTTAGAATTAAGATATTCCAAAGCCAACACTGCGAATATGGATACGGTCGATACGTCTTTGTTGCTTACAATGGACTATCCCAACTTCAACCCCAATTCTAACCCTAACGTCTTTGGTCGCGAACTGAAAACCAATTATATATACACCTGCTCGTATGTGGTTGAAGTTATTTAGAGTCGTCTTGACTTGGGATTTGGAAATCATTGTTAAGTGTCCATCTGTGTGGCTTTCCCCACCAACTCTTCGTCCAATTAGGACCGACTTCCTAATTGTATAAGTCACGATGATGAAAAGCCAAAGCGAATGAGAAAAAAAGCGAAGGCAAATCCTTTCAGGCCATTCAGGAGCGAATGACTCGGTACGAACGGTACGAATGACTTCAGTATTTCTTTTAAATGTATATGCCGGTTCCATTTATATTGGAGTCAGCGTTATCGTTGGCGCATTCAATGGTACTCCTCGTAGTAGTGTTTGTACCTTATTCCAGAAGTACCTTTGAATCGGTTTATTGAAGCAAATATTTCTTAATCCAGGGGCGATCTGTTTATTGCATCATGACCTTGTCTGGTCCTTATTAGCGCAATCTTCGGCTTCTTCTCTTCGAAATGAAGGTGTCCTTAGGTGACCAATACACTATTCACAATATTCAACTTGTGTGAAAGGAATATCATGATCTGCTAGATAGACTACATCGTCGCGACATCGGGTAGACTGTTGTCTCCTTTATTCGCCTTCATTTTTGTGATATTGTAGGCAGATGCGATGATTACAATTTGGAGAAGAAAAAAAATAAGGACCCTATTCATGAACCTATAGGAACGTAGTTTGTTCAGAGTGCGACAGTAAAGTCGTGTTCGGTTAGTCCTATGCGAATGCTTACACCCTTAAGAAAGACTTCCTGCAAGGCATAACGTCTAAGAAACGAAAATATGCTAGGTGATTGAAAGGCGCTGACGGACCTACAAGTGTCATCATCACTTCCACAGCGAGCGTCGTAGAATATTTAGTTATATTTATGCCTAGGAAGCTTAGATGCTTAGCAAGAGCATAGTGGCCGTCCTATGGCTACTATTTTTCCTACTAAGCTACAGCAGGAAGTTTGCGGACCTCTTAGAGACGTCGAGAAGAACTTGTTTGGTCTACCGGCATCCTAGATAGTCTGGCCATCTGCGGGTTTGTTCAAGCGGAACTCAATTGGCAATGGAAGCTGAAAAACTTTAATCTGAGCATTTCCTTGTTAGTTCATCGGGCATCCCACTGTGACCTGGGGCCAAAATAAGGCTCAGTGAAGTCAGCCCTTCGAAGGCGTTTTGAAAAGCCTTCCTCAAAGTAGATTTGAAATTTTAAAAGAGTCTATTAAGGCATTAAGGGGAGTCTGGGTGTTGTTATAGAAGCACTTCGATCACCGATTCCTATAGTTTAATAGTATTTTCGCTCGGAAAACAGGTGCATTCGTAACGGGCAGTGAAATCTGCCGTTGTCGTTCTTCTACACGGCCATCCGTGTAGGCTCGACTACATTATTTTCCTGACTCGGATTCTGCAACACTTCCACTTTCCAAAAGCCTAATCCTAAAGAACGAACCCTCTTTACAAAATTTCCTCCAGCATTTTTTAGAAACCGCACCGGCACCGGTTAAGAGTTGGAAAAAGGGATATTTTCTCCATTCAAACTTACAATTTCTCGTGTCGTCTTTGCCTTTGTATATAGTGCCTTGGTTATGCGACCAATCGCCAGTGGTCATTTTATTGAACAAAATCGGGCGCCATTTAAGCCCAAGACTTCCAAATGTCGTCCATACTTCAGAGGATATGGGATCCGGCTCGACTGCGTGCTGGTTCTGGTTCCTCCATGATACTGCTTTGCATTTCGGCGTTTGAATATTAAAAATATTAGCCCGTTTGCTTGTGCCTAGAGGCAGCACCTTTTCTACACCATGTCTCCTATTGCATCATCCCATCCAAGTTAAATGGCACTCCTCTGAGTTTCTCGAAGGATATCAGATGTCTATGCCCCATCCTAGACGGCAAACTGAGGTGGAAAGACAACGTTCCAGAGTGCAATAAAAAAGGCTCTAGTTACTGCAACAAGGCTGTAGGCGGAAGGTGGTATCTACATTTAAGTCATGCACTGAGTGTAAACCACGGTCGTGAGACTGATTCTCGCTTATGGTATAGCCGTTTGGTTGCCTGCGCTAGAAAGAAGCTCTATAAGCACGTCACTGGCGCATTTTGCTCTATTTGCCACCAAAAGAATTTTTTGGCATGCAGATTGCCATTTACTCTGCCGTCAGGCCAAGAAAGAGCTAAATTTAGGACATGCCAGTCTACTTAAATGAAATTTACTTCAACGTTACCTTCAATCGCCAGATACTAAAGGAAACGAAGTCTCGCTTAGTAAGCGAATTTGATTCAACATAGACAGCTCTAAGTCAGCCGAAAACGAAAAGTCTCCTCTAAATACCTCTGTACACAAAACCTTTAGTCTGCCCACGTACCACATTGGTATTTACATAGACATCAACCACCGAGCAGTCCAAAATCCGACTGTGTCCAGGAAACCTCGTCGTTAATGAATTAGGTAAGCTGGGATCTACAACAACAAATACAGGGTCTTCCAATTGGGACTACCAAACTTTGACAGTTGATAGCGGTCATATTGTTGAAGCTAGTCTGTCGAATTGGCTGTTATTTATTCAGCCTGTTTTGCCAAATCATGGATGGATGGACATAGCGTTCAACAACACGTGGAAATGATAAAACTGTTCGGTCAAAGTTCCGCGTGCTTCGTCCATTTTACGGTCGCCATAATCGTCTTACCGAGAGAGCTATTCGCAGTGTGGTGTACCATCACCCGTACATCGACGAAACGCAAGATCTACCAAAAACATCGCCGCTGTCCGTGAGAATGTGCAGGAGAATCCGAGGAAGTCGAATTCGCGTCGCTCACAAGAACCCGACCTTTCGCAGACCACAACTTGTGCGAATGTTGCGTCGTAACTTGGGAATGCACCCATACAGAATTCAACTGACCCAGGAACTGAAGGTAAACGCCCATAGACAACGACGTATGTTCGCTGAATGGGCTTTGGAGCAGTTGGAAACTGACCCTAATTTTCATCGAAAAATCATCTTCAGCGATGAGGCCCGTTTCTGGATGAATGGGTACGTCAACAAACAAAATTGTCGAATTTGGGACGATAGAACCAAGAGCGCCCAAAGCATGCCAAAAGCGTCACTGTTTGGTGTGGATTTTGAGCTGGCGTCGTCATCGGTCCATACTTCTTTAAGAAAGACGTTCTCCAGGCCATCACCGTCAACGGCGAGCGCTATTGATAGATGGTTACCAATTTCTTTTGGCCTGAATTGAATGATACAGACACCAACAACATGTGGTTTCAACAGAACGGCGCTACGTGCCACGCACCTCACTCCACATTGAAAATTCTGCACGAGCGATTCGAGGGCATGGTCATCTTACTCGTATTTCGAGGTGATGTGAACTGACCACCGAGATCGTGCGATTTGACCCCGTTAGACTTTTTCTTGTGGGGTTTTCTGAAGATTTATCCTAATAAGCCACAAACCACAGCGACCCTCAAAGCCAACATAACCCATGCCATCGGTCATTTTCAGCCTGATTTATGCGCCAGAGTCATGGAAAATTGGACATTTCGGATGCGTGCCACCCAGAGAAGTTACGGCGGACATTTGAACGATGTTATATTCCATTCATAATGGCATCGATAGGCCTTTCGATGATACTCGTATCTCACACACAATTTGTTTTAAGATAGGTGCCGTAAGCGTACCCTTTCGTATGTAGGTTAACAACGCTCGCTAAGACAAGTCATAGCTGGACCCATCTAGACAACATTTTGACTTACTTCGCCCATACTTGTTCCTAAGCGATCAAGATTGCTGATCAAGCTCAGGAGAAGAAATATTTCAAAAGTCACAAACTTAATCGTAGACCACTTTGCCAGTATTCTACACAGCCTGTGGAGAAGCTCTTTCTAAGTGGTACCTGTCTATGAAGACAACCGACTTTAACAGATTTATCAAGAAATCTTTTTGATTCCATAAGTATCTAGGTCAACCAATGGTATCACAATGAACACAACTGGTCACAGTGGGTCTTAACGTGGACCAATCTAACCAGACCTAACCTAACCTTGTCGCCTGTTTCCATATGGCAGACAATCTTCTATGTCTCGGCACAAAGTCCCAACGCGCGCATTTTCTACAACTTCATACCCTCTTTTTTGTACCGTCCATGTTCTTAGTCGAGACGAGCTTTTGATGCCGTATCTGTGGTTATACTTAGCCCTTGATTGATAGTCTTGCGTTTTGACTGTTAGTTTAGCTTAGTTTCTGTATCACAATACTCGGAACAATCCTCGACAAGTTCAGCTTAGTTCCATCTTTTACAGGACCATTCTGAGGAGAATAGGTGATGGGTTGGGTATCTGCGGACTTCTTCCTATCCCAACTGCTGTCATATTTTTGCCTCTCCTCTCATTGTAGCTCTTTAAATGAATGACTGTACTGCCACGTTTCCAGGACGTAAGTTCTATCCACAAACTTTTGGCAGCGGCAACACTGGATATAAGGCGGTTGGGCAGTAGAGCTGTAGAGCGGTTAAGCGCTAAGAATATGCAGATACACATACACATATGTATGTACAAGCATTCACGTTCAGCACACTCTCTCTTGGAGTAAGATTTTTATTCTGAAGTAGGTCGTGCGCGGCAACAATGGCAGAGCCACTTAGGATAATTGCTCCTTGATTTCAATGCGAGTTTTCTTGTTGCTGTTCGTTGCTTGTTGGTGTTGCTGTTTTTATATTTTTTTTTATTTTGCTCTGGTCCTGGTTTTGACTTAAATTGGTGCTATGCTACTATAAAAGGAGTTCCCATCGGTCTCGGTGGTAGGTACATATGTATGCATGTGATGTGGATAGTGCTCTGAGTAATTGTTTCCCATTACTTTAGTTGGCGGTGCCAATGTGCTTGTACACCCTATTCGATGTTGGGTCTTGTTGTTCAATAACACAACAACAACAACAAACACAACAGGACCTGCTTTTGTGCTAATTTTTTGCTGTTTCTTTTTACACTAACATTATCGAATCAAGAATAATTAGAAGGTTTCGGTGGCGTTAACTTAATAATTGCCCTGGCTAGATTTCTAGTTGATATTTAACGATGTAGAGAAATTAGGATTTGTTGTAGGGTTCGCCTTTTGTTCTAGCCTTTCAAGGTTGCATGAGAGTGCAGAGGTTGTGGTTGAAAGAAAGGAATTCTGGAAGGAAAACTTTGTTTAAGCTTGTACTCGATGAAACCATTTATGCGAACATGATTGCCTTCAGTCTTGTGTTTGTTTTTTTCATATGCCCAGAGCGAGGACTTGAAATAAGGGATATTCGATCACACAAAGCTCTGAGTGTTCTAGGCATCATTCTTTCCAGTCGGTTCCTTTTCAGTTTGACCCCGTTTATTTCTGCAATTTCCTTGCGACATATTCGATAGGCTGACCTGGAAGGAGAGACCCCGTTTAATGTTTAACTAACAGATAAATAGACAGGGGATTGGCTGGCAATAATCTGATGTTCGAAGATAAAAGCCTCACGTTGAGGAGATACAAAACCCTGACGATCGATAGATTTTGTTGCTTTGAGAATCGGCTAAAGGGTCCTTGCCTAGTTAAAAGAGGGGTGGCGTTATTTAACGTTGTCTATTTCTGACATATTTGTGCTACCAACATTTCTGAACCTTGCCATCATAAAATAGAATGACGAATGTGAACCTTTACTTCCATATTCTGACGTGGGCAGTTGGTGGCATTTTCTGCGTACAACAGAATATGTTATTGCAGCCGTTGCAGTCCTTTCTTCGACGAACCTTTCCATGACGAAGTTTGCTCCTCAAAGATGCATTCATCATGAAATATGTAGTGTAAAATGTACGAGCTAAGTATGCATATCGGTATGAATACGGTTAAGGCACCATTAAGAGACCGATCTTGGTCACCTAGTGGACAGTAGATTCATAAGAAAATCGTCAAGTTCTGGCAAGCCAATGTATGGCAGCTATCAAAGTGTTTGAGACAGTTGGCTCTGATTTTGTGAGCCTCTTTATAGAATGCTTGAAGTGGGCCATTATTAGGAGCGGCTAATAAAAAACTAGAAGGACTTTTTAAAGGCATCTATTTATTAAGAAAATGTGAGAATCAATGCGTTCAGAAGCTTGCCCTGCCGACCTCTGTGTTTCCTGGTCGTTATAACTTGCAAACATTTAAAAACAATGAACATCGGTACCTGTCTTTTCTTCCTCCCTAAATTTCCTTCGCCCGCGCTGTGTACGAACATTTTAAGGGTACAAAACCCCTTGAGCGCGCGGAGATTATAAAAAAAAAAAAATAAAAAAGTTGTATGAACAATAAACTCGGGACCATAGAAGAACAATACATTAAAGATGATCCAGTGGACTTAGCCCAAATAAAAGTGCAGCGGAAGAACTCCCTAGATGGGAGAAAACCCAGGTCTGAATGGGGCTTTGGAACCAGCAGTCTGAAGTAGTAATGGCGGAAGAACTTAAATTGAGTCGATGGTAGTACTCCTATACCTTGTACGAGGCTACTGATGCCAAATAACCGGCCCATTATAACCAAGTGGGGTCACAAAAACCTTGACTCTCTTGATCGGGGTTTACCACAAGTCAGATTTTTTTTTGTTATAACGTGCGCGCGCTTAAGGGCTTTAAGTAGCCTTAAAATGCTTCTACACAGCTCGGGCGAAGGAAAATCAGGGAGGACAGAAAGAGAGGTACCAATGAACGTTGGTTTTAAATGTTTGAAGGTTATAATGACTAGGAAATAGAGAGCTAGGCAGAGCATTCCATAAGCGAGTTGTACGACTTAGGAACGAATCACAATATTTTAGAGTCCGTTTGAAAGTGAGCTTGAGGCTATACTGATATTCAGTCATAGCGAGGTGGGTGTTAGGGATAAAAGTTTGAAGGGACGGAATATGGAGCACTGGGGATGGAAATAGCGACAAAATAGAGTGAGACACGAGACATTACGTCGGTGTTCGAGAGTGTACATTGTTTGACAGATATTGGTATCACCTATGAGTTTTATCGCACGGTTTTAAATCATATCCAGCAGGTGCAGAGATGTTTTGGGAGCACCAGACCAGATGTGGGCATTGTACTGCAATTTCGGGTGGATAAACGCTGTAAGAAAATTTATGGTTACCAAGAAAACGAAAGCCTCAGACACAAGCGATACCGCTGTTGCCGACCTATGCCACTCGAAAATGATAAACGATTGTTCGTACTGCACGTGGAATATTAGGTCCGGGCAGCTAAACATTAGACCCTCAAAAGCCGAACAACTCGCGAAGACTCTAGACTGCTATAAAGTAGACCTAACCACCATCCAAATAGAGTAATGGAATGGACCTAGTATAAGAAGGAAGAAAAACTGCGACGTATACATGGGTGTATGGTACCGAGAGGACAAGCAGGGGTATTTGTATGAGGCATTCTAAGGTACTGAGTCTTGAGTTTGAAGCATGGGAATAATGTGAGACAATCAGTATCAACGCTGAATTCGCGTTGAAAGATCAACATAATACGGGCATATACCCCAAAGGAAAACAAAGACGATTTAATCAACAACCACGAACCAATAACCTAAATAGGAAAGAAGGACATCTTTGGTGGCATAGTCGGCAAATATAACGTGCAACACATCACCTACGATAACGAATTCAGACTTCTTCACTTTGAGACGAAAAGACATCGTAGCATTTATAAAGGACTTGGCGGTTTGCGACATATACTACTACGTAAAAAAAATTCCCAGGAATATGAAATTAGTAGTTTTTGAGAAAAATCCTTTACAGGGTGATTCAGAATTTTCTGCTGAAATTATTCTTTCTCACCACAGGGGCCAAACATAATACCTTACTTTAAAAATATGCAAAAGTCTTTGATTGAAATATTGGCAGGGTGTCCCAAAGCTAATCCGAGCAAAGCAGTGTTGAATTAAAGTAAACGGACCACAAATTTAAGTAAAAAAAAAATCTGATTTCATGGAAACTTCGTCAACATCCGGGGTAATATTTAATAAACTTATCATTTCTGGAGGGTATTATACTTTGAGGACATACTCATACTTGAAACTTTGTACGTATTTTAATATCTATGTACAGTAACTCACAATTTTGATCAAATGATACGAACGCATTTGTATTTTTTAAAATTTTATTGTTAATCTTTATATTAGAAGTCTAATTCTTTTTAATGTTTTCTTTTTTGTACATTGTATTGGGAGAAAAACAGTTACTAACTTTGTTAGCCTACCTTATAAAATCAGCAAAAAAGAAGAATAAAACCAAGTAAGCATTTGATCAATTATGAGAGTTACGGATTCTCTTATATTTAATATTTGGTGTGCCCTTCTTTGACCTTTAACACAGCTCCTTAATTCCTGCAAGCTTCTTGGGAAATATTTTGCCATTCTACTTGTACTCGGCTCTACAATTCCTCTAGATTTTTGGCGGGTATTCGATAACTTCCAAGTTTATGTCAAAACCAAGCCAGTCCAAAACTTAAATCCCGTGAGCCACAAGGATGTTATTCTGGCCGTATGTTTCGTATCATTCTTATGTTGGAAGTTGATGTCCGAAAAATATGTTACCCATTTCTGAAGACTCCCATTTAAATTATTGCCTAAAATACCCATGTAGACTTGCGCATTCATTCTCCCAACAATACTCTGACAAAATCCAACTCCTTGAGAGCCCCAGAGCTCATTGTCCCTTTCAACATATGACTTCTGCGACGGTTGCCTGGTTTTTTTCAAATCCATTCCCTACCGTCTGAGCTAAAAGGATTGATTTTTGTTCCATCGGAGAATATAACTTTTTCCCAGTCTTCATAGGAGTACGCCTTATATTTGTTGGCGAAAATTCAGTAAAGTTTCCTGTGACGCGCTGCTAGCAATGGCTTCTTTACTTTAGCCCGCCCTTTTAAGCCATCTTTCCTCAGAATTCATCGCACAGTTTCTGCGCTAACAGACACGTTATCGTCTTGCAAGAGAGACTTTTGCATGGAACAATTTTTCTTTGGGAAGTAGTTGAAGGCAATGGCTTTGGTCCAGATTTCACCCCTTTTACCCTTCTTTGTTGTAATTACTTACTGCTCGAACTGAAATTCACAGTTTCACTGATAATTTGCTATGGAACTCCCTTTCCTACAAAAATCTTTTGATATTAGCAAATTGTGCTGTTTTCTTAATGTCAAGTAATGTTAAGCATTGAGTCAATGCGCATTGGTTTGAGAAAATTGAGAAAGAAATGACCGCAATGTCTTTCTTAAGGGTGTGAAATTCCAATAAGACCAAAAACTGAGGCAAAAAATACTGCAATTTCCTAAAGGCAGTAACAATTTTTGGTCGTTTGTCAAAACCATTAGAAATTCTGCCTCATCCTCCATCCCAACGCTCATTTACAATGACTTCCACCTGTCAGCTCTTTGGACAAGGCCAATCTGCTTGCTGCACACTTTGCGGCCAGCTCAATATTCCCGTATTGTGCTCTGTCTCCGCCTACACTTGAGTGCGTCGAATTTTAAATGGGACGAATCTAGTTTCGCACTCGTGTAGTAGCAAGAGTACATAAATCCGCTGGTCCAGATGGTATATCTCCCCTTTCATCAATCCTACTTTTAGGACTCTTTCCGAGCAGATGGAAAACAGCATTTGTCCAGCCCGGCCCTAAAAGAGGCGAATCTTCTTCTCTCTCCTCCTACAGACCCATTTCACTTACATTCCATCTCGCCAGGGTCATGGAAACGCCGATAAACCGCCAGCTCATGAAATATCTCGAAATACGAAAACTTCTCAATAACCGGCAATATGGTTTTCGTAGTAACAGGTCCACTGGTGATTTGATGGCATGTCTCACCGAAAAGTGGAACCAAAGTCGACACCAAATCTGGCGAAAGCAAAATAGTTGTACTTGATACGAGTATTTCTAAGGCATTTGGCAGAGTTTGGCATCAGGCTCTTTTGTCGAAAATGCGTGTTTTTGGGATCGATGACTCTCTTCGTCAATGGATTAGAAATTACCTTTCGGAACGTTCAATTCAATTTGTCGCGGATGGTTTCAAGTCTGATCATCTCAAATTAAATGCTGGTATGCCCCAGGGCTCCGTTCTGTCTCCGACACTCTTTTTAATTTTCATTAACGATCTCTTGTCTGCCATTTCTAATCAAATATATTCATGGGCTGACGACAGTACTCTCTGCTTTCCATATTCGTTCCCGGACTCACGCCCCTGCTCTTCGGCTGTAGAACGCGAACGGCAGCGTATTTTAAGCTCATTAAATTCCGATATCAACTGCATAAACAATTGGGGAACTATCAATAGAATGGAATTAATTTAATACTTCCAAAATGCTCTTTGCTGTAATTAAATTGAAATTAAAACACTCAGCCATTATCCATGAATAGCACTTACATTCTCGGTATGTGTGTCAATGACAACTTACATTGGAATGACCACATATTCGATGTCGCCAAAAATGCTGCGAAATGTCTAGGCTTCCTCAAGCGATGTAAGAAATATTTTACCCCCTCTGATCTGGCCACAACATAGTATTGTATAAGGCATTCATCCGCCTAAAATTGGAGTACAATGCTCACATTTGGTCGGGTGCGCCCAAAACTTCTCTGCACCTGCTAGATAGGATCCAAAACTCATAGCTGATACCAATATCAGTCAATCAATTGACACCCTCGAACACCGACCTAATGTCCCCTGTCTCACTTTGTTTTATCGCTATTTCCACCACCAATGCTCCATTAAATTCGCCAGTAGCATTCCGCCCCTTCAAACATTTAACCGTAACACCCGTCTCATCAGCCCATTTTCGGACGTACTCCAAAATATCGTGATTCTTTCCTAAGCCGTACAACTCGCTTATGGAATGCCCTGCCGATCTCTGTATTTTCTGGTCGTTATAACTTACAAACATTTAAAAACAAGGTACATCGGTACCTCTCTTTTCTTTCTCCCTAAATTTCGTTCCCCCGCGCTGTGTGCAAACATTTTAAGGGTACACAAATCACTTAAACGCGCGCTCATTATATAAAAAAAAACAGCTAATAGAACTGGACGGTTTGGTAAATTCGAAATGCGAGTAAATTAATTCGGTGATGAGAGCGCGAGATTTGAAGGTGTTTATATGAGCGAATTGAATCAATGCGCATTGACTCATATAAACAAGCTGCCATATAAACGGGATATCAGGCTCTTCAGCATTGCTTATACATAATATCTTCTCTGCCTAAAACTTTCGGCTAAACAACTCATTGGTCCTTATCATTTTGGCTTCAGGCTTGCAGAGCCCACTATTCACCAGTTTTCACATTACGACAGATCCAAATCGACATCCACCATCTGCTTATTGTATACTTTAAGGCTGGTATGACAACGTAAATTGGGGAAAATTGCACGAAGTCATGCCTTATCCAGCCCGGCAGGATGATCTTGCAGACAGCTAGCTAGAGTCTCGATAAAGCGATCCACTGATTCACAATTAACACCGGAGGCACTTTACAAGCATTGAAGCAAAATTGGTGACGATGAATCTGGCGTTAAGCAAGTAAAGTCGAAGTACATGTTCCAATCGGAAAAGGACGCCCAACATCTACGATTCGCACAAAATGTCGCAATACAAGGTAGTCAAGGACTTGATCTATCTAGGCCTTATTGGAAATTTAAACAACAATACCAACTTAGAGATCGTTTGGGAAATACCTTTTGCCAATCGCTGTTTCTTAGACTGAGAAGGCAATTGAGCTGCAGCTACTTTCTCTGACACCCAAAATATCGCCATTTAGAACATTGGCAATCTTGGTCCTGCTCTGTGCTACAGAAGCATGAACTTTTTCAAAACAGGATGAGGAAGCGCTTAGTCTGCTTGCATTGATGGAGAGTGGTGGAGGAGGATTAAGGAAAAACTTTACCAACTGCATTGCTAAAAGATTCAGAATTCATCGAACTAGATGGCTGGGGCATGTAGAGTGGATGAAAACCAGAGCTTCAGCTTTGAATGTTTTCTAATCCGTTATAGAGGGAAAAGAGAAAGATGCTAGCAAACAATACAGCTGACTGGAGAGAATACAACGAGTATCCTTAATACACATTCTCTGACCAACAATCTGTAAAACATATCCATACAAATTTTTGACGTTGGCTCAACAAACAATCCTTTAATTACAATAGGAGAAATGTCCTTAGATCACTCCGTTGACAGTCCATGTTTGGAAATACCACTCTCGGTTTCTCATCTCTATGAATATTTTTTACTCAAATACTAATGACATGACATCCCATTTAATTTGATTAAAATATTATCGTCCTTATCTTTCTGTTTACACCCCTATATGACGATGTTTTTCGCAATAGCATTTACCATAAATACGGGCATATAGAGTAGTAGAAACTATTCATGGGCTCCATTATCATCTGGAACACAAATTACATTCACACGTTCGACCATAAGCTCATTGCAGCTACAGCTTTTCGATAAGGATAATGTTGGTCGTCTGTTATCCTTACCAGTTCCCCCGATAGATCTATCGTCCCATACACATCATAAACACGAGCCTTGTATTTTGTCAGTTCGGATCTACAGTTGAGAAGCAACAAATTATATTCCTGTCACATAACTCATAAAGCAAATCAAACAAAATGAAAATGGAAAACAATGTGAACAAAGCATTTAGATACACACGTACGTGGATATGTATGCATTGTAGTATCTACCAAGCGAATGATTATACTTAAGCAACGTGAACACAAACTGAAACAAAAACAAACACAAATCCAAAGCAAAAACCCACAAACGCATAAACTCACAAAATACTTATTGCTCCTCGTTTTCGTCCTTGTCGCCTTGTCCGAGAATTCTCTGTCTTTGTTCAAGTCATCGCCGTTCATCCGTAAAGAGTTAATACCGTTGGCATAGAATGAAATGAAACAAATTTCAGATGATTATCTAAGCTGTATGGAGGGTATTCCTTCTGGAATGTTAGTCTGAGGCTGGTGCGTGTACAACTACACAATCCTGTGGTACCAACCCAGCAACTGGTGGGCAAAACTGCTGGCCGCTTTCAATAAATCATATCGAAGAATGAGCACTCATTTGGGCTTTCCTTGGGTAGTTTGGATTGGAAGTTACCAGTGAGGCCGATGGCTAGCGGCCATTGGACGCCCCTGTGTGGATAGAACGTTGTGTACAATCGTTAAGTGGAATAGGTTAATAATTCATGGTATGGAAGTGATTTCTTTGTTGTTCCTTGTTTCTCGTTTTCGCTTTCGTTTTCGCTTGAGTGATTCATTTTTGATGGATAAACGGGACGGCAACGAAAAGACGGAAATGAGTTATCGTACAACTTGGGAAGTTCGACATTTCAAGGACGGAATTACGGATATCAAGGTTAGAGGATATTAAGTGACAAAAGTGCATTTTCATTTCCCTGGCATAAGATAGTACGCAGTCGATTATGTCGTATCGGTAGACCAGAAGGTACATACCATATCTGCGTAATGATAATGGATAATCCCCTTAGTAGTACTTATGCCTGTGCTAATGATTTAATGACGTGAAGAACTGTTGCTTGCTATGGGACCACAGACCGTGTCACAGATTCACGATTCGATTATTTTACCTGTTTGCTTCACGTTGACGCCCTAACTGGCTGAGGACACTGAGTATATGCGTTGCTAAATTACTAACAAGGGTCCAGTTTTACGCATTTTGAAGCATATAAACAACGATATTTTCGGGAGTGGGCCACTCTCCAAATTGTTCCCGTAAGGCTGTCCCGTCGATTTTGTACCGTGGACAGTTTCACAATATGGAGGATTTTCATGTTTACGTTTAAACGGATATTCTCTGAAATAACCATGTCCCATCGAAAACTAAGTCAAATAGAAGTTTGTTTCGAGGTGATTTCGATTAATCCATAGTCGTATATCAGTCTCTGGAGTAAGATGATGTGTCCATCTTCCTTTTAAGGATATGTTTCATTGCTGTTGACAGGTTGCGATACTACAGGTTCTTACGTATTTTCTTTTTTCGTAGCTTACGTGGCCATTTCGGACTCGCTCGCCTTTGAGTCTTACTATTTCATCAACAAGTAGTTCGGAACGCACTGTAAACTCTAGTGCGCTAAGGCGGAGGGCAGTTTTGATTTGACCATATTTGCGCTGTCCATATAGGTATAGCACTCCCAGTTAAAGCAAGAAGAGGTCCTTTATTTCCGTTTGGGCGTCCTAGTGCACTAACAGTTTTCATTGATTTTTCACATACCCAGGTGTTGTTTAAGACTTAGACAATTTTCAATTACAACTCCAAAGTACTTGAGAAATGGCTGAGAAACAATTTCCCTCCGTCCGGATCTAATCATTATCGTTGCGCGACTTTTCCTACTCGTAATACGCGCTGCTTACGTAACCAGCGACGTTTAGTTGCATTGCTGTAGAGCTGGACCTCTTCTAGCGTTTTTGCTACAACCACGGCAATGTCACCTACAAATCCGATAATCGACGCTTCAGTTGGAATTTGTAGACATTAGATTTAGTTCTAGATAGTGTTTCATAGTAGAAGGCCTATGACCGAGCCTTGTGGCACCCCGCCAGTAACTTCATAGAGAAGGATTTTAGGGAGATAGTACTTCAATTCGATAAAAACTGCTCATAATCAGTTCCCAGTTCGCCGGGTAAAACGTGTTCTTTACGTCCACGGTTATGATGGCAATATTTCTTGATGCCTCCTATTCAGCGCTTGCCCTGTATTGCGTTTCGAGGTCTAATTATTGCCGCATTTATTACGTCCACGAAAATTATACGGGTGTTCCGATAGAAGGCCTGCTACTTCAATTGCTTGCAAGAGTCTATTGTAACCGATCCGCTCTAGAATTTTTCCGACAGTGTCAAGTAAACAAAACGGGCGATAGAACGAAGGATCAATTGGATTTGCTGTCCGTTTTAGCAAAAGTGGTGGCCGTTGGCACTTCCAGCTACCAGGAAAGACGCCCTCTTGAAGACACGCATTAAACATTATCGCCAGTCGCCCTTTATTTATTTGGAACATCATCCAGTTCCGGTGATTTTTGGCCCTGCACCTTTTTACATGTTTTGGGAAATTCTTCGCGTGCAATCGTGGGGGTATTCTCGTGATGAATTTGGCAAACCAGTGCCCTACCTTCTTGGAGTGGAAATAGGGTCGGAATATTATCGGACATGTTGAACACTGCACGCGAGGGCCTATCAGCCTCATTGATACAATTTGATAAGCTTTATCCCATACATAATGATTAAGTCGTAAAGCGAAAGCGATCTGTAAAGCGAAAGCGCTTTTTTTTTTTAATTATCGTGCGCTCAAGGGGCTAAGGTATGTTTGCACACAGCGGGGGTGAAGGAAAGCTAGGAAGGAAAGAAACAAAGGTACCGCTGTACGTTCGTTTTAAATGTTTGAGGGTTATAACGGTTAGGAAATAAAGAGCCCGGCTGGGCATTCCATAAGCTAGATGTAAGAACGAAAAGTAGGCTTGAAGGTAAACAGATGAGCATCCATAGAGGTGATACGGTTAAAGGTCTCAAAGGGCGGAATGCTACTCGCTAGACTTAATAGCTTTTTTTATTCGGGTTTCTGCTTCTCGATATGCATTGCGTTTACATAGCACCTACTGGTCGTCGGCATCGTGAGTCCGGGAACGCTGGTAAGTTTTTCTCGTTAGACGTGGCATATCGATTTCAGTTCCGCGTAGAACGTCTAACGTCTACGGTAAGGCATATGTAAATGATGTAGTTGTACGATCAGTCAGTTTATGCCTAGCAAAGTTTTGATCTAAAGCGCAGACAACCGTAAATAGAATGGGCGATTATAGTATTAGAAATGAGGTTTCACTCAACTCTCTCTACTCCGAGTCCGTTCTCTAGGTGATGGAGAAAGCGATTACCTTGTATCCAAAAATATGTCTCTATTTGTATTTTCTAGGTGTTAGGAGCTATCGCGGATAGCAATTTTTTGACTTAAAATGTCACTTCTTAAATTTTTAAGGTACTGTCGGTCTTCTGTGAAAATGTAGCACCACAAAGGAGTGGTTTCTTGGATCCGCATACATGATAAGAATCTAACATCAGTTGGTTGGTATAGTAGGCCTTCACAAGAAGGAGTCACTGCTACTTTGACCAGCCCTAAAAGACGGTTTGTTTCGATTGCTTAGAAACTTTTTCTAGCACGCTCGGCTCTAAACGCGCAGATAAATTTTAGTTACTTTTTATTTATATCATCAGTTGTATTCGTAATGAAATTTGCAAACTTCGCGGACAGGCCTTCTGACCACCAGATGTACTAGGACTCCCATTACTGCGAACACAACAAAGTCATTATCTGAACCAGAGACGGACGAATGGTTGAATCTTTGTGGGCAACTCCAAAACGAAAGAAGGATATGGGTACCCAAATAGAAATGAGCTAAATTGTGAAAACTGTAAAACTGTTGGAGTCGGGTTTCTACGTCTATAGCTAGGCTGCGCTAAGGCCTTCTTCTCACCTCAGGTGACTTCTCTGAACTGGTGGATGTAGAGTTATTTAGTGTCTCTAGCATTTTGTATGAAGGCCTTATTACTCAATCAAATTCTTAGGTCAAAGAAACAGCGATTAGAAAGTCCCAGATTCCTGAGTTTAAAACGAAGCCGAGGTACACAAAATCCCTACTATGTACTTCAAATTAATAGCTGTCTATTGTGACGTTCTGTCTGATGTGGTCCATTTAGTGTGTCCCTTGTTGTTGACGGCATATACTTGGTTTTGCCTCACTTAGAGTCAAACCTATTTTACTAACTTGCTTACTTATTTATGAGGCTGGCAATCCTTAGGGGGTTGAAGCTTAAACAACTTAAGCTTTCCATTCATTACGGTCCCGGGCGTACTACTTCCAGATGGAAAGACCAAGCTGCCTTATATCCGCGATCGCTTGATCTTTAAACCAGAGGTGCGGTCTTCCATTTGTTCTTTAACCTGGTAGATTCAATTCGAAGACCCTTTTAGCTCGAGCATTATCGTCCATCCGCTCGATGTGGCTGAGCCAATAAAGTTGACGGGTTTTTGCCTCTTTGTACAGCTCATAATGTTGTGTGGTCTTCTCCATAAGGGCACACAGACAAAACCAAATCTTCAATGAAGGATTTTTCTTTCAAAAGCGCCTAAAACTAGTTCCACTGACTTACTTATCTAACTCTCGGCTCAGCAAAGCAGGATTTGCAAGATTAATGCTTTGTAGAGCATGTTTTTGTCTCTTTGCGTTAGGAGTTCTGACCCGAGTTGTTTCCAAAGACTGAAGTAGCAGCGGTTGCCTTGGATTACTCTTCGTCGAATCGATGATGTTGTTTATGGAGTTAACATTTGTAGGTGAACCCCTTGACTACTTCAAAGTAGTAGCTGTCAATAGTGACATTTTGTTCTAGGTGATGTGCGACGGAGTGGTTTTTAGTCGACAGTATGGATTTCGTTTTTTCCTCATTTACTTAAAGACCAACTCGTTTAGCTTCTTCTTCAATTGCCGTAAAGACTTCAGTTACGGTACGCTGGAAACGTGCGATTATATCAATATCATTCGCGTATCCCAGAATTTGGACGGACTTAGAGGAAATAGTACCTTCCGTGTTGACTTTTGCCCGTCGTACTATCTGCTCAAGTACTAAATTGAAGAAGTCGCATGACAGCGCGTCTCCTTGCCGAAATCCGTTGCAGGTTTGGAGTAATTCGGAGGTTCTACTTCCGGAGTATTCCGGATCTGTGTTCCCGGGATCCCGAATTCGGGCATCGCGCACTGACATTAGCTGATTTGTGCGGCGCAGTATGGTTCACACAGTACACTCGATAGGATTTTATAGGCGATGTTAAGTAGGGATATGCCTTGATAGTTATTATAGGACATAGGATCGCCTTTCTTGTAGATTGGACAGGTAGAGCTGATACTATTGTCGTCCTCCCATGCTTTGCCAATGATCTGGTGCGTGCTTCTTGTCAAAATATTGCCTCCGGCTTTGAACAGCACAGATGTCAAGCCATCGGAGCTGGCGGCTTTGTTGTTTTTCAGCTTTTGTATAGCTGTGCTGACTTTTCTAGGCTGGGCAGGAGATATGTCCTCTTCTTCGCCCTATCACTCTCTCTACGTGAGGGCCCATGCCCAATTATCAAGGCTTCGCCCATCAATGACGTTGTCTAATAAAAAGCGGGGGCAGATTATTCTAAACTGGTCTTATCGTAAACATCCAAGATTACAGCATGAATTGGATGCTACGATTTGACCAGTTACAAGTTGCCGGTCATAGGTCTTGTTGGCGGCTTGACCACCGGTAGTCCATACCAGGACTTAAATCACGGTACCATGGGAGTCAGGAGCCCCCCGGATTTCGGTCCGGGCCTGACTTGTTAGAGGTAGGCCCGCTTGTGGGAGCGTCATGGTGGCTGTGGTTTAAACCCAAACCGCGGGTACGGGTATTCCTTGGTTTTGCCCATTGTAGAGTAGCAAATAAAGTACTGGGTGCTGCGACCCTAAGAGCAGCAAGAGGTTTTAGGCCGGCCTCGACTCATACCAAGGGTGGAACTGTGCCTCCAACACAGTTCCGAATTGGTATCAAAGGATTGACGGAGAGCGATGGCAAGGCGTATCCTTGCTCCCTATGGGTGTATGGGCACCTCGTAAACATTAAGTCTTACGGCAGGAGGTTTACGATAAAAATCCAGGTACGTTCTCTCTACGTGAATTCGATTAAGCAACTGCTGGAAGTGTTGCTTAAATACATTCACAATTTCCTGTCAGTGATGAGATTACCTTCGCAATTTCGAAGTGCATGGGGACCCGTTTTAAAGCCATTGGCTACGTTTTGGTGTCTTGCCTTGTTCAGCAATCTTCAATATCCGTGAGCTGGGAGACTACAAAGGCTTTTTGCTTTTTTCCCTGACTCATTTTAGCCGCTTTCATTTCAATACTTGGAAATGTACCAAGGACAGCTCGGTGCATTCTCGCAGTTATATACATGCCCTAAGCGTATGCAAATCTACATCACCACCTATTGCCATTAAAAGTTTAGTTGAGATTGTTTCCAAGTTTACGGACGAATCGACTCATCATCATACCGCGCAATCTGACGAGATTGGCAGGGATATCGAAACTAGATTTGCTTTGTATATCCGTAGCTCGTCTCTATACATGCTGTCATATGTGGCCCCGAAATTGGTACAAAGATGATAGTATCGATCTGGGCTCCTTGGGTTTTCGTTGGGATCTGCCGTAGTATGATTATTTGGTCAACTGTGGACTAAACTGAACTAAATTCGCACTAATTGGCGGCAATCAGATGGTTTCAGGTATCGGACAAGACCTTGTGCGCGATGTTAAGAAGACCGATTCTTCCATATGTGGCACTGTTTCCTTTCTTGTGAATTGGATAAACGATGCTGGGTATCCATTCAACAGCTTAACTTTCCTCTGACCAAATCGTGGAAATGAGTTTGGATTTGCTCTCCACCAAGTCATCTCTTGCTGCCTTAAATATGATAGCTCGGCAGGTGGTCCGGAACACAGAGGGGAAGCTAGTTTCAGTGATTTTTATCTGGGCACCAGGTCACGATAATGATCATAAGATTGCCGATGAACTTACTAGGAACGGCTCAGTATAGGACTTCGCACGACCTGAACCTACTTTTAGACCATCTGCGCCTTAGTTTAGGGCTTGCATCACACTATAGTAGGTGAGATGACTCAAGGATGCAGGTGAAATGGACGCCACTAAAAAGGCCGAGATAATTCAACGTCATCAATAAGGTCTATATAAATACTACTGATATCTTAATTGGGCAACAACCTTAAGTGGTACACACAAGGAACATAACTTTCTATGATGTTTGGTATGATGCATAAGAACGATGCAGGGTGATGTTGTGGCTAGTAGTACTGTACGCAGTTTATTACTAAAGCGATTGATTATCTTTCTGTGAAACACTGAGGAAAGGATCGAAAGTATGTACAAGTATATCAAAGAAATACCTGCGCTTTTATTGCCAAAAGAGCTCGTAGTTAAATCACTCCTAGTTTCGAGGTGCGTTTTTGGCATCATTGAAAAAAATTAAAAATTCTGGGGACCGATGAACTGCGTCATCTAAGCAGTTAATCCCCTATCCGGTCTTATGCAATGGTGGTTCGGTTTTCAAATTTTATTCTCAAAAAACCATTTACTCCTACGTATATGCCGATTTTCGGTTCTTATTACTCGACGATAAAATTAATATTTATGTGTAAAAGATTTTTTATGATTTTTTATGATTTTTAAACGCGAAATCATAAAATCGAAATCGAATTTCATCCTGCCATTATCTCTCGTATGAGTTTCTTCACCTTCAGCCTTACCCTCATTAGCCGTAAAAAATTCCTTGACTTAGCACGTGGCAAGTATGAGTACCTATGCAGCTCCTAAAATACCATATACTCGTGCACACCAAATTTTATTGTTTTCTAAAAGAAGGAAAATCCAGATATTGAAATCTATTTTAGCTCCAAGGCAAGGTCTGGTTATGGTCCTATATGATCTTAAATTAATAAAATCCTCCTTAACGGCGTGTTGGGTGAAATGTAGATACACAGTTTATGGTATCTGCAATTATCTGTACTTTTTTTTCAGCTCAGCTTTTATGGGCAATTTTCATTAACACGAAAGGATATTGAACGTTTACGGGTGAAAGATAGAACAGATCTGGTGAGGGAGGAGTCCCAATGAGTAGGCCGAAGGGATACGGCTCACAGCATTTAGAAACCAATTTGCGTTCCTATTTGATTTCAGTGCACCCATTTCATAGAACCAAATGCGTTCCTTTTTTTTTTAGTATGGTTGAAGGCCTGCTCTTGTTTAACCGCCCATTTTCTAGTTTTTAGTCGTAGGCCTTCCTTTTTTGTATCGTAACGCATTTAATAGTTCTCGTTGGGCGAGGATTCTACGATATGTATGCACTTCTATCCCCATTCTGAAAGTATCTGTTTTTTTTTTTGCGGACCAAGGATCAAATTTTTTTTGCTATGCATTCAAACGCACAGTTTGGTGTCGAAAGAGTGATAAAAATCAACGAAGCGGTGGTACTTTGCGAAACGGTAATTGTTCTGCTCAGATATGTACATAGTACACTAGCTTGCACTCTACAAGTAAACAAAAGGGATTAGCCGCATCGGTGATTTTTAGTTTTGTGTTTTTTTTTTTTTTTGGTTGGCAATGCATCGGCATCGGGACATTACTGCAAATTGACCCAGATATCCTGTCAGTCGAAATGTTGAAATCGTGTGGTATATAAACTATCGTTATGCAGTTTGCTTTTCATTAGATACGAATACATTCTGCATAGATACTACTGCAGGACATCAAACTGAAGCCTTGGCAATTGGCATGGAAATCAATTGAGCAATGTCGTCAAAAATTGCAACCGTGACTACCGTCAATTTGTTTGAAGTACAACAAATGTTTGCTTCTTTTGCAGTCATTTTGTGCCACAGTGCTTGACAGTTCACAAAATAAAAACATGGCACTTGTCGACATTTTTGGAAATGTTTGTCAGATATACAGGTAAAGGAAGCGTTTTGTTATAGTTTTTACAAAAGAACAAATTTAGATGTGATAGGATCGGTCGTTTGCATGGCAGAAATGCACACAAGGATCACGTCCTAGGGCTAGTATTTGAATCAGACTGCGTAATACCACTTTGTTTTTATATAAGTGTAGGGGCGTTAGTCCAATTATTGCTTCTATCGCAGATTTAAAATTGCGGTCTTTTGCGTGACTTTAGTCCACCATACTATAGAAGCATATGTTATGATGGGCCTGTCCATCATTGTATAGATCTTTGGTGATCTTTGGAGAGATCCCCCATGTGCTGCCATTCATGTGACTGCAGGCCTACAAAGCGTTGGTTGCTTTAGTTATTTCGTTGTTTAAGTGATAGTTCCAATTGGGTCTTTTGTCTAGGGTTACTTCCAGATCTTTGACCTCCTTGGAGTATTGTGTGTTTTTTTTATTAGTGAAAGGAACAGCCTTATTTGGTTTTATGGAGAGATTCTCTCTGGTGCACCAGTTTGGGATTGTCCTAAGGGCGTCTTGCATACGTGCAGTAACTTCGTTAGTCTCTTTGCCCCTAATGATGATGACGACTAGGTCATCGGCATAACCAATTGTGTTGTAGCCTAAGTTGGTTGTCAATGAACAACGACCACATGAGGGGCGATAACATGCCACCCTGTGGACATCCCCTTACGGCTGATACTGTTACCGAAGTCGACACTGATGAAGTACTAATCATCTGGCTTTTAAGCATCGCTTTGACCCAGTTGATGGTAGGTTGAATGATGTTTCTACGGATCAAAACATGTGATATGCAGTCATATCCTGTATTGTCGAAAGCAGCCTCTATGTCAAGAGATACGCTGTCAGCTTCATCAGAGCACCTTCCGCTGCCTTTCTTGCCTTTCTGATAGCCGTACTGACATGAGTTGCATGGGCAAGCTATTTTCTAGGCTTTCTCTGATATGGACGTCAATAATTCTTTCCACTGTCTTCAGATAAAATGATGTCAAGCTTATAGGACGATATGATTTATATTCCCTGGGCTCGTTCCCTGGTTTGGGGATAAACACAACGTTGGCCTCCCTCCAAGTGCGTGGTATGTAGCCCACGTTGAAGCTGAACCGAAATAAGGCGATTAGGGTAGGTACTAGGAAGTCCAGCCCTTTTTGTAGGAAAGCTGGAAAAATTCCGTCTGTGCCTGGTGCTTTATATGGTCTAAATGAGTAGATAGCCCCCTTAACCTTATCCGGACTGAACAGTCCGTGTGTTCTAATGTTGAAATGGTTATTGTGACTGATTTTAATATACTTAATTCCAGGTGACTTAGACACCCGTAGGAAGGTGTATTGAGATATGCTTGTAAGTCAGCACCGAATGCTAGGCGTTGACAGTCACGTCGCCAACATACTGGACGTTCGCCCTCCCCTAAGCTAAATGGATCACTGTGATATATCAGCTAATTTCTCGTACATGCGAGTAGAGCACACAGTTAAAGAAAAGATTTAAAAGAAAAGGTATGGCACCAGGATAAAGTAAATTGGAGTGGTCGTAATATTGCTTAGGAAGAATGACGTATATGCCACTGTTGATATGATCACAAACATCATCCTTTTTAGAAAGAAACCCTTTATTTCTCATCGGACGAAGAGTGCTTAACCAAAAGAAAGAGCTCTATTCGAGCTGTAAAGATACTACCAGGACTATTTTCAGTCTTATAAGACCAACCTTGGTCAGAAAAAATGTCAACCGAGTCAGTAATGACTACAACGCCATTCTTAAACTAGTAAAGATGGTCAATTCGTTGGATGTTCATCAAAAACATTAAAAATTCTGCATCATCCTCCATTCCTTCACTGATTTATGATGAGCTGTCAGCTGGAGCAGTCTACTTGCTGCGTATTTTTTAGCCTGCTCAACGCTTCAAGATATAACGAACCTTGTAACCGAAATTCGTGTATATAAACAAAAAATCGATTGATCGGAATCTTTTTTTTCTCCCTCCCTAAGTTTACTTCATCCGCGCTGTGTACAAACATTTTAAGGGTACACAAATCCCTTGAGCCCGCGCTAAATAAAGGGTGTCTTTTTTAGAAGTATACAAATTCAATATGAAATAGAATACTTGAGGTTAATGTTAATGTCTATAATATTAGCTTTATTTAATAGACAATTTTATGCCATTAGTGCATAAGTTTAATATTGGGTACATGCATGCCACGGCTAGCTCGAATGAAGCGCAATCGCGAGGTCCAATTTTCGATAACAGGGGCCGTATATCAGCTGTAACACGGTGTATGTTGACTTCCAAATCGTCCAACGTCTCTGGTTTATTGGCATAGACTAGTGACTTCACATACCCCCAAAGGAAGTAATCTAAAGGTGTGCGGTCACAGGATCGTGGAGGCCAGTTCACAGGTCCATTACGCGAAATTATGCGCTCAGCACATGTTCCCCGCAATAAATTGATGGTATCGCGCGCCGTGTGGCATGTTGCGCCATCTAGTTGAAACCAAAGTTTTGTCACGTCAATGCCATTCAACTGAAGGACGAAGAAGTCAGAAATCATGTTTCTATAGCGCTCTCCACTGACGGTAACATTCTGGCCGGCATCGTCCTTAAAGAAATATGGGCCAATGATTCTACCAGCCCATAAAGTAAATCAAAAAGTGAGTTTTAATGGTTGTAAGGGCATCTCGATAAAGGCTTCTGGGTTTTCTCCACGTTTTTACGTATCCGTTGAAAATGAGGAGCAAGGTGAATCATGTTTTCGGCACATTCACGGAACCTACGACGCGTATAATGGTCACGCGGTTTCAACTTTCGTCCAAGCTAGATCTTATATGATTTTAACCCAAGACCTTTCCGTAAAATCTTCCAAAAAGTCGATGGGCATAGTTCCAATTGCTGTGCACGATGCCAAATCGACTCATTCGGATTCTCTTCAACACTGCGCTCCACAACGGCAATAACTTCTTCTGTTCGCAATGTTTATCATCTTTGGAGATATGTATCATCTACAAGAGTGAATGTGGTTCGAAAGAGGACGATTATGTCGACCGTAAAATAGGCGTAGTGCACGATAAGTTTGACGAACCGAACCACGGTTTTCAAAATAAGTTTCCACGGGTTGTTCTGGCGCTAATCTATTCATCGTGAAATGGCAAAACGTGCTACCCTCAAATCCGCTTTCAACTGTCAAATTGACAATCTGTAGAAATAGTGTTACCAGTTTAAAAACTAAACCTCTAAAAAAAAGCAGCCTTTACATCAGAAGTTTTGTCATGTATCGCTTAATATTGCTGATGTCCTAGCTCACAACAATAAAAGCTTTCATTCTGGAATATTTCCTTAAAGTTTAAAAATTTCTAACTTAATATTAATTTCAAAAAAAACGGGACTATAAATACGTTAATAATTACAGACCCATCTCGGTTCTTCCCACATTTTCTAAGATTTTTGAAAAGTTATTAGAAACAGAGATATTGAGTTCTTTGAAAACTATTCCTTTTTTGGCCAAAACCAATAGGGCTTTAGATCTAGAAAATTTACAGAGGATGCCTTACTAAATGTCTGCACATCCATTTATGACGGCTTAAATAAGAAAAAAAATATGTGCGCAACTCTATTTATAAATATTACAAGGGCATTTGATACTGTTGATCACATTTTATTGTTATCAAAATTAAGAAAAATGAAGCATAAAAGGATCTGTACTTGATTGGTTCACATCCTACCAAGATGGCAGGAAATATTCAGTTAAAATAGGTCATCGGTATAGTAAAACAAAGCACATTTGGATTAGAGTTCCACAGGGATCTGTGCTTGACCCCATATTGTTCTTAACCTTTAACCAGCGACGTGCGGCCTCTTGTGGCACGAACGTCTCAGTACCTTCGAGGTCAGTTGCGCTCGTGACGTGGCGAATAGTGTTTGCATCGGCGGGAGCAATGTTGGTGAGTAATTTCGATGTTAAATTCAATCGCGGTCTGAGTGACATCGCGTTGGAGTCTCCGTAACTTTTTTTGAACTGTGGTTATAAATTGGTTTTTTGTTTGAAAACTGAATTTACGTAAAAATAGGCTATTTTATCCAAAAGTGCGTATCCACTTTTCCAAGAAACGCTCCAACTTACTTTTATATCGCGGCTATGTTCGCAGTGTTGGTTTCAAAGTTGCTTTTTCCTTAGTATTTTCTCCGATAAACTGGAGCTTTGGTGGCATTTTGAAAGCAGTTTTGAAAGCAAATAAGCACCTTTGCACTCACTAATTTTAAAAAAGGTTCAAGTTCCTTTCTGGGTAGAAGAAAAATAACTATTTTTTCCAAGTGTAAAAAGCTCAAAAGAACGTTCATTATTGGCTTGCTCTTCTAAAACATAAGTTGATCCACGAAGACGTCCCAGATTAGGGAGAAACGGGATGCTGCCAACCATCAGAAAACGAATAAATGCCCTCTAGTTGTATGTTGCGACATCTATAATTCAAATCTTTCGTAAATCTATCCTCACTTCTGAAAGTGAACTAAATTATTCCCAAATTTGATTTTGTTTTTGTTTCGTGTGGAAAAGTGGCTAAGCACTTTTGAATAAAACACGCCTAATGTTAAATCCTGGGCCATCACGACCTACGAAAAGAAAGAAGAATCTTCTTCGCGATCTATGGAAGCTAGTAAGAGATTAGCTGTGTTAGATTCACGTCTAACTGAAGTGTTGGAGTCTTGGCTCAACGATGATAATAGTGGATCAGCGGTCGATGATGTTGGTGAAGACTATGTGCAACAGCAAAGTGACCATGACACTAATAGTAAAACAAATGACTTTGATTTAGGTGAACAAGCTTATCAGGATAGTCATTAACAGATGAGCCCAGAAACGATGCTTGAGAATCTGACGATGAACTGCCATTGTCTCGGATAGGGTATTTCCATGGAAAAAATGGCTGTGCGAATTCAAACACATAATATTGTCCACCGTCAACAGCCTACTAATTTCACAAATAATGATGGAAGGGACCCTTTATCTATTTGGAAAAAACTCACAGATGATGAGATTATAAGAGAAATGCTAAAGTTAGCTGAGGTTAGATCTTAATATGCTAAAGAAAACAGGGCAAAATTGCAAGATATAGGTTCGTCAGAACTTCTAGTTTTCATTGGACTTTTAACTTATACACAGCCGTTTACAAATCAAATCATGAAAATGCAGATTATATATTTGCAACAGATGGAACAGGCGGTGAGATTTTCCGATGTGTAATGTCAAAGAATAGATTTCTAAACTTGCTCCGTTGTATGAGATTTGATAATCCAGCTGATAGAGGCGCCAGAAAAAGTACTGAAAAATTGTCCGCTGTTTCAAATATCTTCGGCAAGTTCGAGGAAAGCTGTCAAAGCATGCATAACGTTGGTGAATACGTAACAATCGTCGAAATGTAGATTGCATTCAGAGGACGATCGTTTTTTGTTATGTAACAAAAACAAGCCTGCTAAATATGGATTGCTACTTCTACAGTGGGTACATATACAGTGGAAAGGGTTCTAATGGAGAAGTCTTATCAGAAGATGAAAAGAAACTCTTAGTTCCTTCTCAATGTGTGTTACGCTTATCTCAACCATTGTACGGATCAAATAGAAATGCGGCGTTTGACAATTGGTATACGTCTTTAGAACTCATTAATGTACTGAAAGGAAAGGGGTTGACGTGTGTTGGGGCTATAAAAAAAACAAAAGAGGGTTATCAGAGAACTTCAAGCTGTCAAAACATAGGCACGTAGGTTCCACTTTATATGGATTTACCAAACACGTGACAATCGTATCTCATGTGCCTAAAAAAGGTAAAACTGTCATTCTTTCATCATCGGTGCATCATTCAGAAGCAACAGACGAATGTATATTAGTCTCTGGTTTTTTGAAGTAAACCACCTGTCATTTAGGCTTATGTTTACGGGATGCCCATACATCCATGGGAGCAAGGATACGCCTTGCCAACGCTCTCCGCCAATACTTTGATACCAATTCGGAACTGTGTTGGAGACACAAGTTCCACCCTTGGTGTGATTCGAGGCCGATCTAAAACCTCTTACTGCTCTTAGGGTCACAGCACCCAGTACTTATTTGCTACAATGGGTCAAACCAAGGAAGACTCTTCCCGCGATTTGAGTTTAAACTACAGCCACCATGACGCTCCCACAAGGGGGCCTACCTCAACAAGTCAGGCTCGGACCGAAATCCGGGAGGCTCCTGACTCCCAGGGTACCGTGATTTAAGTCGTGGTAGGGACAACCAGTGGTCTTGCCGCCAACAAGACCTATGACCGGTAGCCTTGGTAATTGGGCGGGGGCCCAGACGAACGTACAGGAAAACCGGGAATTATAGCATTTTACAACTCCACAAAAGGAGGAGTAGACGAATTGGATAAAAAGCGTTCAGTCTACTCCTGTATCTGCCGGCTGAGGCGTTGGCCAATGAGTATATTTTTCCGTATTTTGGACATCAGCATGGTAAATGTTCTCTTGTTAACATAAATATAAATATAAATTGATCAGTGATCAAGGAAATAGCATAGGGTGCTTAAAAGATAAGTCTAAGAGATAACGCATCTCTCAACAAAATGGACAAACAGTACAAGGACTCGCTCTGTTGGAGTCTGGGACACTCTAATGGGGCTGCTTCGAGGATGAATTGACCATACTCACATCCCTACGAACAAATAGTACAATACATTGTCTGACCATATGAGGCAACCAATGAATGACACATTCACAGTCTCGCTATCTAAGACCAACTTCGATGTGATCACCGAGTTAACCATACTCGATC
Source organism: Volucella zonaria (assembly GCA_963966105.1). Lineage (NCBI taxonomy): Eukaryota > Metazoa > Arthropoda > Insecta > Diptera > Syrphidae > Volucella > Volucella zonaria. Next base: position 63,065,918 of record OZ014531.1, on the reverse strand, counting down.
CCAAACTATCAAGAAAGGAAAGGAGATGCTACTAGACTTATAAATCGGGTATTTCTCGTAATGACTTCTGCCGAAACTGGAGTGGTGAAGTGTAGTGAATGAAACGACGGCCGAGCCTTGCTACACATCAGGATTTAATCGATCTCTGTTCTATGGAAATCGCCGGCTTTGACAAGTTTGTCAATAGATTTCTATGGTTTAAGGAGTAGCAAGATCACCGGCTTGACACGATCTCCCAGTGGTATCACAATGGCCCTATAAATTATCTAATTGCACCACATCAAGGACCACTGTAACCTAGCCTAACAAAAAAAAAGAGAACTCTTAACTCTGGGCTCTGTGGCGTATACGTACTATTTTCAGAATAGATTATCGGGACAATATGCCTTTCATGTAATACGAGGACAGGAAATACCAAACTTATATTTTAATCCTGCAAATGAACATGAGGCGAATGAGGCGAATAATTGCTTTAACCATCATTTGCATTAGAATTTTAGCCTTGTCGACTGGAAAACTCAGCTGCTATTTGTTTTTGATCTTCTTGTTTTCTTTTTTATTTGATTTACTATTAACAATACCTAAGCTTGTCTAGTTTCTAAGGACTTTTGGTTTTGAACTGTACACCCACCGCATTCTTCTTCACTTGGAGGACAAGGACAATTTTCCAAGACCTACAATCTGAAAGCAATACAAGCTTAAGTTTTCCATAAGTACTTAAGTCAAAACCAAATAGAAAAGTGAGGAAAAACTCTGACCATGGTAAAAACGCCTTTTTGCCTTTTATACCAAGGCAGTAACTCACTTCATGTAGCACAATATCACCCCTAAGCCGATTGAACGACTGAATAAATTCCAGCAAATACCATCAAAAGCAGGAAACAATAACAATAAATACCAAAACACTACGATAGAGGGAATAATATAAAAAAATAAACCAAACAATGTCTAGTCCTGTGCTGGTCCTGGGCGTCTTACCGAAAATCCTCCTTTGCTGAGGGAGTTGCCTCTTAGCAGAACAACATCTAGATGCTTCCTCTCATTCATTATCTTGGTTAACACCGTCTTCATTTGGAGAGAAGATTTTGCATTGAGAAAATAAAGAATATTTCGAAAATCGGTCGGAAAACATCGACAGGACAATCGTGGGTTGTGTTGCAGGAAACTGAAATGATATCTTCAATGTGTAAGTCGGTTTCCGACTTGGAGTTAAGTGAAAGCGGAGCACTTCAGTAGCGATGAAGTAGAGTTCGATTACGTAGTTGCAGCTTTCAGGTCATTTTTAACTAAAACAAATTCTTAAGACGTCATCACATTCCAGAGTGAACCAAGGAATTCATCAGCATGCCTCCTTAGGTACATCGGTCTTTTGCAAGATGGTTTACCCCGTTTTGAACACATGGACTTCCCCATTAGGCAGGTTTTTGTGCCGTTGTGTTGTTTCCCTTGGTAAGTGGGATACTTATGTGCTTTCTGACATGTCTTTAGCTCATGGTCCAATCGTTCCTTTCGAATGTACCGAGGGAATGTTGATTGCCACAATTTTTTTAAATACACTTTTTGCACATCAATATAGAGTAGTACTGTCAAATAGCTAACTCGTACAGAACTGATTTTCTGGCAGCTTCATTGTGAAAAAATTCTTGGGATCGGTTCCCAGACATGGCACCTTCATATAATGTCACAAACCATGCCAAACGTATGCAAATTCATAGCGATGCGGGACTTGATTGTCAGTAACGACGAAAGACTAGAATATGTTATCGGCCAGCACGGCCTTGACAATCACAATGACTTGTAATAAGGTCGGATGATTACCAAGATAGCAACCTCTAATCAAATTGGCTACGAGTATTTTGTCGTCAGTTGCAACTTTCGAAGTACAATAGTCCTCTGTATGCCCGAAAAAGACGAGGAGGCAAAACGAGAACACCATCGTATGACTACCACTGTGCAACAATGCACTGTTGCTGATCTTTGATGAACCCACGACAATAGAAGGCTACCCAGGTTCTACATTAGAGTGACCTGCATCGTGCCTGATCGGGAAACTATTGACTGCTAAGAACTTGTTCTGAGCTAGTAGCGCAACAATCGGTCACGATGAAGTGCTTGTTTTACCTTCTCGTTGTGGACCCTAGGCAACTATTTGCGTATCCCTATATACGTAAATAGGCTAACATTTCTAGGATAGGTTACGGGGGTTAGCATTCTTCATAACTGAAATCAAAACCGCTACCGAAACCGACGAAACTACGCATCGGATAAAGAATGAAAACACGTTGACGACATTTGGCAATTGTACCCGGACCGAGATTGGTTTCTGGAATATGAAGACGCTTCTCGACAATGGAAGTGAAGGACCTCAAAATGTCCGATACCTCCAATTAGAGAAGGAATTCATGCGGTATAAAATGGACATCTTAGGGATTAGTGAAGCTCGATGATAGATCTCGGGGAAGTTTATGTGTCCAACTCGTAACACTGTACTACTCTACTCCGGAAAGGCAGCTGGAAGCTATCGGGAATCTGGCGTTGGATTGCTGCTTTCCAAAACAGCTCTCAAAAGCTTAATTTCCTGGGAGCCCTTAGACAATAAGATCCTGAAAGACAGATTCCGAACTAGAGTACGTCGCGTCACCATCATACACTATTACACCACAACGGAGCTCTCCTCTGTCGAGGAGGCCTTTTATAATCGGCTGAGTGCTGCGGAAACATCATAATGGTAATGGGAGGCTGGCAATGGCAATGATGGCTCAGGCATGTTATGGGAAAGCATGGCGTTGGCGATCGTAAAGACAATAGCGAGCGTTTTGTCAATTTTTGCAACGTCAACCGCCTTGTAATAGGCAGGTCCATGTTTGAGCACAAGACGTGCCACAAAATCAGTTGGGTGTCGACGGACAGACAAGCAACTTCCAACCAAACTGATCACTTCGCGATCAGTCGGCGATTTACAAGCAGTCTCCTGGAAATTGGTAACAGAAAAGGTGCAGACGTGGGAATGGTCCGGGACCACCATCTGATGGTTGCTACCATAAGACCCGAATGCCTAAGTTTAATGCCGATAAAGGATTCCGCAGCCCACCAACAACTCCTTTCACAAGGATTGAGAGCAATCAGTAGCACGGAACCCACCTCCATGGAAAACCATTGGTGTGCTGTGAAAAACGTCTTCATATTCAGTATGAGGTATAATCGATCGGTCGCAAGGAAGAAACCGTACTTGGCTTTTCGAAAAAACTTGGGCTAGGATCGGAGAAGGAAAACACCTCAAAGCTCGCTAGATGTCTGCGTATCGCATGGAGATGAGAGAAGTTCACTGTAGCGTGCGATGTGATAAGCATAGCTATATCAAAGCATTGGCTACAGAAGCAGAAAAGGCCGCTAGTAGGTATGACAGTAGGACCGTCTACAGAATTACCAAAAGAGCTCACAGGTGTCCAAAGTTCTAAACAACACCTGGTAAAAGACACATACGGATCCCTGCTAGCTTCGGACGAGGACCAGCTCAAAAGGAAGTACTTTTTTCTGCGGTTTTAAACCGCGTTTTCCCCAGTGAAGTGAACCCAACGCCCAATGACCCGTCCGTAGTAACAAATTCCCGAATACGAATCCCCCAGTAGAAAGAAGTCTTTACCGCAATCAAAGTACTGAAGAACAATAAAGCGGTTGGATTTGACGGTATCCCCGCAGAGCTCTTACGAGTAGCGCCAACAACATCGAGTGAAGTCCTGCATCCACTCATTGAGAGAGCTTGGGAAACAGAGAGTTTTCCTGAAGAGTCAAAAAAAGGAATGATTGCCAAAACTGGAAAGGAATTTCCGTGCTGTCTGCAGTAGCCAAGGTAATTCGAAAAATCGTCCACCTCGAAGACACACTGACGCCGAACAAGCAAGATTCCGTACTGGATCTTCCTGTGTAGACTACACCAACACCTTGCGGATCATCATCGAACAGTGCATTGAATATTGATCACATTTCATCAGCTGTTCATCGACTTCGAAAAGGCGTTCGACAGTGTCAATAGAGAATTTATCTGGCTTGCTTTGCTCAGGAGGGACATCCCAGATAAGTTGATTGCTACAATATTATCAAGACTACATATGATGGATACAAATGTCACGTTTTGCATAAAGGACATCCAACGTGGGGTTAGGGAGGGCTGTGTGCTGTCACCAATACTGTTCCTGTTGATCATAAGTGATGTACTGCATGCAGCTTTGTTGATTGGAAATGGAGGATTTCAGTGGACTCTGCGCAATCATACCTCAAACATTTGGACTACGCGGACGACGTATCATGGATCTCCATCAAATTACAACAAGGGTTGAGAGAGAAGCTGAAATCGTTGAGCTAAAGATCAATACGACAAAAACAAAAAGGATCAACCTTGGAACTTTCTCATCTAACCAAGTAGAGATTTCTGGACAACCAGTAGGAATGGTAGAGAATTTTCAATATCTTGGGAGTATTGTCTCTACTAATGGCGGGACCGAACTAGATATAATCAGTCGAAACTTAAAAGCAAAGACTGCGTTCGGAATGCTGTCCAAAATATGGAGAAATAACTTTAAGAGCCCAATGTTGAATCCGTGCTTCTTTATGGGTGCAGCACTTGGAAAGTCACACCTGATGTCACAAAAAAGCTGTAATATCTTGAGGATTTTCTGGCCCAACCGTATCTTTAATGACGAACTTCATGCGAGAACAAGTCAGGAATCCATTGACTCTATTATGCGAAGACGTAAGTGTCTGTGAATTGGACCTATGCTTCGTAAAGGTTACGAGTAGATTGCAAGTCAAGCGATGCAATGGAACCCTCTCACGCAGAGAGACACACGAGTGGGCCGACCTAGAAATACTTGGCGAAGAACGGTCGAAGAGGTATCAGCACAACTGGGGAAGAGTTGGAGAGAGCTGAGATACATCATCAGAAACCGTACACGATGGCGGGTTGGAGTAGTGGAGGCCCTATGCCCGGCAAGGGGGAGCTCACGGCCATAATAGGTCCGCGTACCTAAGTAAGTAAGTAAGATTCTACATCGACGGACTAGACGATCCCTTAATATGTAAACAATAAGGGAGTTAGTGGTGTGGAAACAATCAGCAGCTCAGATACCCATGACCATTCGATAGCGGTTTTTACATCCGGCCAGTCAGTTGCAGCGAAGGCGTAGATCGTGGATTTTGGAAGATACACACTTATAGCACAGCTACTCCGGCAACCGAAACAAGAGAACTTAATCGATTATATTGGGTAAGGGTGAGAGAAGTATGGTGACATGACAAGCCCAACTACAAAAATGGTTTGGTTACCAAAATGGTCATTCTGGTAATAAGGTGCACGACGAAACAAATGTCTTATAACCAGAGTGGCAGCAACCAAAACAACAAGTGCGGAATCGAGATGCAGAGTGTAAAAGGCGTACTCTCTGTCTGGTGCTGGAACTATGGTTCCACCTGTGATTGGAATTGGAAACGGCTCGAGAAGGTGTAAATTGTTTCGCGTAGCTCATTTATGGCTTTACGTTGTCAATCTGCCTGCTACTTAGTCCTATAGATTCGAATTAAATGCTCATGACTTCGGCTTCAAACATGCTAGCAATAGTGAGAGAAAACTGAAGGTTTGTTACATATATGCAGAAGTTCTCACGAGCTAATGCGTTCGGCTGAAAACGAAACTTGACTTACTGGGGACGACTTTGCGTTGGTTCAAATTAGCGCTCTATTGGGGAAGGCCGTGGTGCAGCATTAGCAGACTTACATGTCCAACATGAAGTTTTTTCGACTCGATGAGGGTCTCTCAGCCTTGTGGCATGCTGGATGGCGAAAATGTCGACCAGAAGTGCATTTATTCCAGAAAGTCCTTTTTTAAAGTGCTGAAACTAGACAACTACGCTATAAATGAAAACTGACTTTAGGTTGTAAACCCCTGGCATGTACGTAACGAATAACTTCATCTGGGTAAGCTGCAATACAACATACAGTTTCCTTTAATTTCACAAGCAGCGCGTTGAGAACTAGGTCTGAAATCGTTCAGAAGGACGTGAGATGCTTTATCAGCCCGAACCTTGGATATTGTATCGAGGTCAGGATGTCTTTGAAGTCGTTAATGGCATTCCGCAGTAGTGCAGGGAAGATCCTTTCGGGTTTCAAGACCCATTGTCCATTTTAGATTATTCTTAGAGATCGTGTTTGAGTTAATCTGGAAGTGAGAAGATTTGTTTAGCGAGATCTCAGTGCGGCCTATATTCATAGGGAAATCTAAGGAATTTTTTTCACATTCCAGCCGTGTGCTTAAGATCAAGGATTTGTGGTGTTTTGGTCAGGAACTTCCATTGTCTTGAGGATTCTTCTTTACAGATGTTCAGGTGACATTATAAGTTTCTTAGTGCTGCGTCGATCTAGTTGATTTAGCAGAGTTAAAAGCTACTCTTGACTAGAGCTAACTCTCTATTCTCCTTACTGTTGGACATGACTAGGTAAGACCATGAGTTGAAGAGGAAATGAGTTAAGTGTTAGGCTTTTCAAGCTCTAGATGATATATCGAAATGTTATTTGCAATTTCATCCAGCTTGGGATGCGTGGTATTACTGTGTTCCTCCCAGTTTGCCTCCGACTGATGCATTGTAGATGGTGGTGGGTTGTATACACTAGTCCATTGACTTTTGAAGCAAATAGTTCACTGTAACTATCCCTGCAGACTGAGTCATAGCAGTCTATTATTCACGTAGTAGAAAACCTGTTGGAGGCTAAAATTTGGACATATGTATGTAGCTTCTCTCAAAACCTGAAAATCTACAGCCTTTTTCCTAGATCCGTACGCCAATGATTGTGCAGTTCTACTTTCCTGCTTAGGTGTAAGTAATACTATCTCAACGTGAATGAAATTTCATTTGACACTGGTAATATCCTGGTGGTAGGTCGGAAATCGTAATTGTCAGAGTACGCCATTTAACGATACGTATATTGCGAGGATCTACTTTAAACCTTAAGACTAAAAGTCATAGCATCACACGGATCAGTGGACTAAGTTCTGTGAAAAGTGATATTCCTGCGATTCAAGTATTCGCTTTATCCTGACAAATCTAAAACTACTGCGTAATACCCAGAAATGTGTCTCAACGAAATACGCCTTTCGCAGAGTTTATCTCACCCAAGCTGTGAGAAATGTGCCACCTCTTCCAGGCAATCTGTAGTAAATTAAATCAAATGCAACACTAACAGCGACACCATTAAATCTGAATATCTTCATCTACTACGCTACATAGTAGACACCATTCCAGGATGGAGTTAACTCCGCCAAGAATTAATTTAACTCCAAGTGTCATCGGGGTAATAAATTCGAATGTTTAGGAGGAAATTCCATACCAAAACCACAACCTCTGCCATCAACACCACCACCATCCTACCACAATCCTTATTTCTAGAATAGACTACGAGTATAACTCCTTGATATCTCCTCCATTTTGTTGTCTGCTTACAGTTTCTTTAGCAGTGGCAGCGTTGAGACTTCCTTTAATCCCTAGTCGGCAATTATTATGCTTTGTGTCAGGATGCCACCCTGTTTACCTCCTTTTTAATGCATATTTACTTCAGGACATGTGAATTATGGATGCCACCCTTTTTTACGGAACAAATCGTCAAAGGGTGGGTAGTAAGACCCGCAAAATAAATGTCGTTCAGTGTATTTCCTGTTTCTGGTTGGGATAGGGTTCAAATGGAAGATTTGCAGAATAGAGAAATTCCATTGTGAGACTGAATCCTTTCACCACCCCCCAAGAGTTTAACTCTTTTATGCTGTTGGTAAGTGGGGTAAGGAGAAAAAAAAATTGAAACTCCAGATAAACTGGGAATAGCTGGATTGTTGCGTAGTAGCTCTGAGAGGAAGACAAATGATTTAAATTTCTTGCTAGAAAGCAAAGTTGTTTCTTGTGTTTTTCTTTTAAAAAGCAATTTTGGACAATCCCTTGGAAGATGTAAAGGCGGAAGAGAAATCCAGTCAAACATTGAGTCTTAGATTGCTTGGCTAAGCTTATTGGGGGATTGATGAGTTAGTCCTAATGTGAAAATTCATCTTGAGGACAATATAAGGCTCTTCGAATGGTAAATAGTCCTTTTTTTTTTTAAATTTCAGAATTTACTTCGTTTACCCCACGGTGACTAACAGGATAATTGTGTTCGCTTCTAAAGTCGGTCTCTGTGCTGTGTTAAACAGACAGGCTTAGTTAATATCTTTAGGTTGGCAACTGGGGTTAGACTTCGAGAACCCCACTGACATTCGAATATTCTACTTTTACCTGCACTTATCCCTCTTCTTGGCTTTACGGGTTTTGGACAGATTTCTTAGTGAATCATATGTCATGTTGAGTCTATACCATTCGTTCTGAGTTTGAGGGTGTAGATTTTTCAAATATCAGTTAACATTCATCCCTCCTTAAGAGACTTAGATTTCTTCGTGCTATCAACCGTACATACCTTTCAAGGATTCCGAAAAGATATATAAACTGAAGTTTTAGCTCTATACGTACGACACGTTCAAGTCCTTATCGAAAAAAGGGACAAACTGCTATCATCGTAAGCAATTTGTTTGCAGTTTTGAGATGTAAACATACTCTTTAGAGAAGCAAATGTAAACATAAAAAATGAAAGCCAATACAGGAGTATACTGGGAGTGACTGGGAGTGAGTAATGATATTGTAGCCGGACGAATGGTCTAGATAATTTGTGAAATATAGTTCCTTCCGCCTTAAAACCTGACATGCGCTCTGCCAGATGCCGCGAAATCTTCTACATCTGAAGTAGTTAGATGGCACTACAGTGTGGAGAAGCCGTAGGCTTCAACAAATAGGCCTATCTTTGGCACCATCTAACTAAAAGTTTTCTTCTGCAGGAAGGAAGAAATCTAAGACTTCAGAGCTGGAGTTTTAATATTAATACACATTTTTCTGACCAGCCCCGTGCCACTTTACAGCTAGTTGAGTTTGCTCTTACATTTCTTCTCCAAATTCCACCACACACGGGACTAAAAATCTTTCAGAGAATCTTGTGTTCAAAATGACCAAGAATAACTATATTCGACACCTCTAATGCACATACATCTGCCCCATAGCGCAGGACTTTGAGGGTATTATGTACGATCTCCATAGAGGTTCTTGACAATGCTTCATATCTGAATTGCCTTTTTAGGTCAAAGAAATTGTCAAGTGTAGCCATTCCGATAAGGTAATAACGATATTAGAGTCCCGAGCAGAGAATTAACTACTTCAAAGTGAAGGCCTCATTTTTGGATTTTAGGTCTGATTCCTCGATGTGGTGCATCCCTTCTTTTTGACAGCGTATACTTTGTGTTGATCTCTTACACAGATCGCCCTATTCTTGACAATGCTTCATATCTGAATTGCCTTTTTAGGTCAAAGAAATTGTCAAGTGTAGCCATTCCGATAAGGTAATAACGATATTAGAGTCCCGAGCAGAGAATTAACTACTTCAAAGTGAAGGCCTCATTTTTGGATTTTAGGTCTGATTCCTCGATGTGGTGCATCCCTTCTTTTTGACAGCGTATACTTTGTGTTGATCTCTTACACAGATCGCCCTATTTTTCTTACGTTTCCCATACTTGCAAACTTACCAGTGGTAACTCGCTGTCTTCTATCAAAGATATCACTGTCATCAGCGCATGCAACTTTTGGAAGATTACGCGTTTTTGCTTTTTTTACAATGTGTGCGCGCTCAAGGGATTTAAGTACCCTTAAAAAGTTTGCACACAGCGTGGGCGAAGGATAATCAGGGAGGATGGAAAGAGTGGTACCGGTGAACGTTGGTTTTAAATGTTTGATGGTTATAATGACTAGGAAATAAAGAGGTAGGCAGGGCATTCCATACGCTTAGGAACAAATCGCGATATTTTGGAGTAGGTCCAAAAGTGAGCTTGAGGGTATACTGATGAGCATTCATAGCGAGACAGGTGATACGGCTAAAAGTTTGCAGGTGCCCAATGCAACTGGTGATTTCTATGGAGCACTGGTGGCGGAAATTGCGATGGAATAGAGAGAGATACGAGACATTACGTTGGTGATCGACAGTGATATTAGTATTACCAATGAGTTTTATCGCGTGGTTTTGAGTCCTATCTAGCAGATGCAGAGATGTCTTAGGCGTACCTGAGCATTGTACTCCAATTTTGGGCCGATGAACGCCTTATATATTGAGGTCAGATCCGAAGGGGAAAAGTATTTCTTACATCGTATGAGGAAACCTAGACCTTTCGCAGCATTTTTGACGACACCGAATATTTGGTCATTCCAACGTAAGTTGTCACTGACATATATACCGAGAATGGAAAGTTTTTCGGTTTTGACGATGTAAGAGCCTTCATGGATAATAACTTGGTGCTTAAATTTCGTTTTAACGACAGCAGTTAGCATTGTGTTTTGGAAGCATTAAATTCCACACTGTTAGTGGTTTCCCAATTAGTTATGCTGTTAATATCAGAATTTATTGAGCTTAACATACGCTGCCGTTCCCGTTCTACAGCCGAAGAGCAGGGACTTGAGCCCAGAAATGGATATGAAAAGCAGAGAGTTCTGTCGTCAGCAAAGGAATATATTGGATTAGAAGTGGCAGACAAGAGACCATTGATAAAAATTAAAAAGAGTGTCGGAGACAGAACGGAACCTTGGGGCACACAAGGACTGATTTTGTGAATATCAGACTTGAAACCATTCAAGACAACCTGAATTGAACGTTCCGAAAGGTAATTTCTAATCCATTGAAGAAGAGAGCCATCGATCCCAAAAGCACGCATTTTCGACAAAAGGGCCTGATGCCAAACTCTGTCAAATGCCTTAGAAATATCAAGTGCAACTATCTTGCTGTCGCCAGATTGATGTACGCTTTGGTTCCACTTTTCGGTGAGACATGTCATCAGATCACCAGTGGACCTGTTTCTACGAAAACAGATATTTCATGAGCTGACAGTTTGCAAGCGTTTTCATGACCTTTTAGAGAAGGGACATAAGTGCAATGGGTCTGTAGGAGGATAGGGAAGAAGATTCGCCTCTTTTTAGGGACGGGATGGACAAATGCTGTTTTTTATCTGCTCGGAAAGTGTCATTAAGAGTAGGATGAATGAAAAAGCTTACGCAGTGGTTTTGCCAGCGAGACAGAACACCTATTCAGAAGGAGTGGAGATATACCATCTGGACCAGCGGATTTGTGAATGTTGAGATCTTTAAGAACTCTTGCTATTACACGAGTGCGAAAGTGGATTTGTCCCATTGCAGATTCGACACACTCAAGTGTAGACGGAGGCAAAGCTGACCGCAAAGTGTGCGGCAAGCAGATTGGCCTTCTGCAAAGAGCTGACAGCTGGAATGTTATTGTAAATGGAGGATGAGGCAGAATTTCTGTTATTTTTGACGAACGACCAAACATTTTTACTGCCTTTGGGATATTTCAATATCTGTTACCTCAGTTTTTGGTCGTATTGGAATTTTGCACGTTTAAGAAAGACGTTGCAATCATTCCGGGCTCGTTTAAATTTTTTACAGTATTAGTTTAGTTTAGTTTTAAATGCATTTTATTATCTTAATCATTAGCCCTTACATACTAACAAAAAATGCTTAAATGCTAGCTTAAAATTACTTAACAATCTTATACTAACTTGCTGGCCCCACACAGGCACTCTAAGCTACTCTAAATTCTTGTATTTATGTCTTTCGACTTTATTTACATTTATTTTTTTACATATATATCTTGTATTCCTCTGTCTTGGTTGGTCTTGAAGGACCGAAAAAACATTTCTGGTATTGGAATGCGAATTTAACACAATCTCCTCAAGAATGATGTCCCTGAACCTTATGGTACAGCGATCGTCGTTCGACATTGTTATCTGATGTTTTTCGCATGGATGTCGAAACTAGACATGGCTCTGTGTAGCACGTCTATTTAGATGTTTCCAAATCGATAACTCACCTTCCCCAAAATTGCTGTGATTTGGGCTAATCTGCTCATTGACAAAGGGTCTGGTACGCGGTGTTAAGGAGACTGATGCCTGATAGTGAGGTCAGTTTAAATGGTCTCCTTTCTTGGATTCGAATTCATTCTTTCATTCATGAGACATATTTTCCTCCGATAAAATCCAAGAAATTAGAAGTTTATGTATGCCTTTTACCAAGTACATCCGGTCTGGCAGCCTTATTTAACTAAAGTTTCGATATTCCAATTGTTACGATATTTATTTAGGTAGACGGAAATATAAGTTTCCATGACATAAGTTAAATGGCTCGTTACATCGACTACAGAATTTAGCTCGTCCTTTTAACAGTCGTAGACGTTTCTGATTAGGTCTTATTGCTTGAAATGTTCTGCTCACCTTTTGGTGAAGCTTCTGAACCTCGTTGCATATCCATTTCTTCGATCGCTCGTTGCTTATAACGATCCTTTTTTTCCACAAAAGTCGATGTTCGTTCTTCCTCTTTTTCTCTGATTCTATTATGGACCGTCGTTTCATAGGGCGGCCTTTTGCCTACATGCACTTGCCTGGATCTTTCATCAAACTAGGGCTCTCGCGGATGCGGTCAGGTGAAGCCCAGTACAATGGGTACAAGAACTTCTTGGCATCGATCCCACTGGCCCTCAGCACGTCATGAGCCTTGACCACTGGAGTGACACGTCATTGGTGGTTTGTTACGGTAGTGCGGTCCAAGACATACTTTGGCCGTAGCTAGGTATATTGGGGCTAGGAATGGAGGGACCTCTGCTCTGGCTTTAAAATGTGTCATATGGTACTTATGCATTGATCTTTGGTTTTGTCGAAGAGCTCTTACATTCTTTGGTAGCATCGTCTATTTTGTTTAGGGGGGTTTGAATGTACATCCATCAGACTAAAGTTGACAAATTTAGCCTTGAACTGCACGTGACGCAGGCTTAAGATTAATAACATCTCATCCTCGTTTATTTGCCCGACTATCAGCATTGGTACTGATCCGCTCGTTGGATTGGCGACCTTAGTACCATTCCATAGTGAGACCCAAAGTTTCTTGATGTTTCTGGATTTAGAAGAATAGTGATTTTGGATGGATTGTGAGGTGAGCATTCGAATCCGATCCAATAATAATTTTAATGGAATTAATTCGAGGTCGGCGGAGTTATCTCCTCTAGTGCAAAGTTCGGTTATTGCCGTCACCAAGTTTTAGGTGGTAAACTCTGGAATTGAAGTAATTTTAATATTACTTTTGTAGGGGCCCCCGCCCAATAAAAAGTTGAGGCAGAGCATATTATTGGTCTTATTGTAAACATCTTCTTGCTCCCGTGGATGTATGGGCATCCCGTAAATTTAAGTCTACACGAGAGGTGTTTACGATAAAAACCAAGAGACTATTACTTTTGTAAAGAATTCAGGTTCTTCGTTTGCCTCCAATTTAATAGTCATAGAGTAGCTCGTCTGGCTTTATCTGGTCCTTGTAGAGATATAACTCCTGGCTGAGAGCTACATCAAGGTGATCTATGACTTAAAACGACGCGGATTTAGAGTGCTGTATACTAATTTGGATGAAACTTAAGCCTATGATGATTAAGTTAGGTCGGCGCTGGCAAAATCGCCAGTATGTTCAGCCGAAGTGCTATCTTCCGGCATCAATCACGTTAAGGATGAATGTTCTGCAGTTTTTGATGCGAGTACAGAGGCTGTTTTATCAAGCTGCCAGAGGGTATTTGGGTTTGGGCATCATGGGCATCAATAATCCTTTGTTGTGGGCTGAACTTTGAATGAGATGTTCGCAGTTCGCACGTATAGTTTGCTCATTAAATTTGTTTTAAATCCTTTAATTCGCAAAAGAATTTGTAAAAAGTTGAAAAAAAAAAACCTTCGCTCCTTCCATAATGATTTGCTTTTTTAACTTCTTTTGAGAAAACAGTCCCCCATTTGTCTTTTTTGCAGTTTTGAAAATTTTACAAATCGATGTAGCTATCTTAGCTACCTAGCTATTCAGGAAGTCTTCTTTGGGCATCAGATCATCACATGATGATGATGTGTAAGATTAGGGGACATTATCGCGCTGGGTGGCTACAATGTCCGCATTTGGCCATGGCATTATTTTTGTTACAAGCGATATTAACTAATTCTTGGTTTCTGTATCATGGCATTTGATCAAGTGCCAGCCAAATTTTGACGAAATGGCAGCAAATTTCAAGCAGGAAGCGTTTTTGCCTGTTTTATCTACCCCCACAAGCAGGTATTCCTTGATTTGCTGGATTTGTTAAGCGGTCAGCGATTTGATGTAGATAGCGGCAACTTTACTTTGGATTGTAGCATCCCTGTAAGATAATCCTGATACACTTCGTTGCGCTCGTGGGTTCTTTTTTGCACTTAATGGGTCATCCACTTTCTTAACTGCACTATTGCGCTTGTTGGCTCCTGAGTGAGTCATGGTGGCTGCTTTCTATACCATAGGGCGTATGCCTATAGGATCAGCGCCCAACTCTTCTTCTTCTTCTTCTTCTTCTTCTTCTTCTAACTCCGTACATTGAATGTTAGTGTCGTTATGTTGTTGTTTGTGTTTGCTATTTTGGTTCATTTCTGAACTCACGAGTACAGCGAGAAACGCAAATCCGCACCTACAGAGCTCCCATACAGTTGTAAGGCTAGTAACTAGGGCTCCCGGTATCTCATAGGGACATTACGTAAGCGAGGCATAAATTTGATTCCCAGCACCATTCAGCCCTCGGCACGTGTTCCACAAAACCTTCAATTGGAAATGTGATTTTCTCTTGGTCTGTGGAGGCATACAGCCTCTTGCATATGAGTCAACATATGACATTCCCCTATCCGATACTTGGGGACGCATCAGGTTGCCTTAGAAACTCCCGGAAGAAACCACATATACAAACTCTTGTCTATGCTGGCTCATATTTTAGGTGCAATCTGGCCAGTGTTCACTAGTATACGAAACGTGGGTTAGTCCTCCAACAAACAAAAATTCATATGCCAACGAAAGCTTGGAAAAGCAAAGAATGTTATCGAAATGGGAGAAGAGTGGAAGGTGCCAAACGGTTGCCATTAAAACTAAGACTTCACCAATTCCGGCTTCACGGAATAGGAGCAATAAAAGAAGTACATCGAAAACGTATGTGGGAAGTGTAACTACATAAAAATCTTTGCCACATAAGCAGAAGCAAATAAAATGAGACAATCATTAAAACACTGACAGTTGGTCACAGTTCCAGACAATACATATAAAAGACATAAAGAAGCAGAGAGTCTTATGTCGGATGAAACCCAAAAAAATGGTACAAAAGGAATAGTTTACCTCGGTTTTGAACTAAAATTTCTTTAAACAAGCAAGCGTCTAAATTCTCATCTCAAACAGGAACACGAAATGACAAAACAACACTCCTGCGAAGCTGTAATAACAAGCGCCCGCAGCTGCTGCATTACTTACATACGAGTATTACGGTAGTAGCGAAGGCCTTAAAGTGAAACCAGGATTTCCATGAATTCTATCATTCTATTGTACTACACAGTAGATCACTAGATCTTATTTCATCGAATGTTCCCCTATTGAAGTTTCATAACAGACTTCTGAAACCCTTATAACCTTCTGCTCCTTCCCAGTTCGAGGCCACAAAACACACGGACTACCTTATTTCTCAGAAAATCAAAAGTCAAAAAGGTATTCAACTTTTCCATAAAGCTACTGCAAAATGATTATCCAAAAGAACAATCTTCATACACAAAACAATTTCCCTCGAAAAGTGATTTCAATATTACGAGTATCTTAAGCTGATGGGCTTGTGCACCAGACCATTCAACTATGTACATATTAGTTTCTTTGTGTGTCCAATCACTTATTATCCCTAAGAGTGTCCTTTTCATTATCAACAAGTCAGGGGCTTTCAGAACTTTTACAATTACCAAACGATGTGTTACAACATGCATCCAACCCATCGTTTGACCAGAAAATCGAAAGATAACAAATTTCCACCTGACTGCCATAAGATTAGACCCATCTTCTAAAATATTGAATACCAAAGATACAACTCATCAGCTTTTACGGACAGATTTATGTATCTACATCAAAAAAATGAGTTTACACTCATCAAACATACGAGTAATGCGAAATACCACTCTTGCCACTCAGTTATATATCTGAATCTGTAAATGATATTCTATATCCCTGTCCATGAAATACAAATAATCTTATTCGGAGAAGGTCAGGAGAAATTTGGAATGAACCACAAGTAATGTGAAATATGGTATACTTATTCATATGTAGATAGGTATGAATCATTCTTTGAATCACACTTCTACCTGACGAGGCCGTGGCATATCAATATTTCGCATCCATTGAGAAATACGAGCCGAAAACAAAATTTACATAGGTAGAATAGTTTCATGCCTCTGGTACAGATTGATTGAAACTGGAGTACATGTATCTATGTGATTTAAATTGAAGATTCAAATGTGGTTCGTTTTGGATAGGAAGGTGCAAGGAAAGCAGACACATGATCGACAAGTACGATACAATACTCGTATTGCAAATATTTATGCATTTTCAAAATGAAATAGCTTCGAGACTATGATTGGAGTGAAACCAGATCGCCATATGCTTATAAACCAAAGGGTCCTTTATTAAGCGCTTCCTATCCTTAAATTTAAATAAAACAAAGTGTGTGTGAGATATCATTGAAATTTTCTATTCGTTTGAAAGGCCTACGATGCCATTATGTATGGCATATAACATGTCTGTCACGGCTTTTCCATGACTCTGGCGCATAAATCAGGCTGAATTTGACCGATGGCATGGGTTATGTTGGCTTTGAGGGCCGCTGTGGTTTATGGCTTATTCGCATAGACCTGCGACTTCAGAAAACTTCACAAGAAAAACTCTAACGGGGTCAAATCGCACGATGTCGGTGGCCAGTGAGATGACCATGCCCTCGAATCGCTCGTGTCGAATTTCCAATGTGGCGTGAGCTGTGTGGTACGTAGCGCCGTTCTGTTGAAACCACATGTCGTTGATGTCCATATCATTCAATTCAGGCCAAAAGAAATTGGTAAACATCGACCAATAGCGCTCGCCGTTGACGGTGATGGCCTGGCCACCGTCGTTCTCAAAGAAATATGGACCGATGACGCCGCCAGCAAAAACTTTACACCAGACAGTGACTTTTTCGGGATGCATTGGACGCTCTTGGATCTCATAAGGATTGGTATCGTCCCAAATTCGACAATTTTGTTTGTTGACGTGCCCGTTCATACAGAAATGCTCCTCATCGCTGAAGATGATTTTTCGACGAAAAGTAGGGTCAGTTTCCAACTGCTCCAGAGCCCAAACATCTGAAATTCTGCCTCATCCTCCATCCCAGACCAATCTGTTTGCCGCACATTTTGCGGCCAGCTCAACACTCCCAGATTGTGCTTTGTCTCCGCCTACACTTGAGTGTGTCGAATCTGCAATGGGACAAATCCACTTTCGCACTTGTTTAGTAGCAAGAGTACTTAAAGATCTCAACATTCACAAATCCGCTGGTCCAGATGGTACTCGTATATCTCCAATCCTTCTGAATAGGTGTTCTGTCTCGCTGGCAAAACCACTGAGTAAGCTTTTTCATTCGTCCTACTCTTAAGGACTCTTTCCGAGCAGATGAAAAACAGCATTTGTCCATCCCGTCCCTAGAAATAGGAGAATCTTCTTCCCTCTCCTCCTACAGACCCATTGCATTTACGTCCCTTCTCTTCAAGGTCATGGAAACGCTGATAAACCGTCAGCTCATGAAATATCTCGAAACACGAAAACTTCTCAATGACCGGCAATATGGTTTTCGTAGCGACAGGTCCACTGGTGATTTAATGGCATCTCTCTCTGAAAAGTGGAACCAAAGCGTACATCAATCTGGCGAAAGCAAGATAGTTGCACTTGATATTTCTAAGGCATTTCACAGAATTTGGCATCAGGCTCTTTTGTCGAAAATGCGTGCTTTTGGGATCGATGACTCTCTTCTTCAATGGATTAGAAATTACCTTTCGGAACGCTCAATTCAAGTTGTTGTGAATGGTTTCAAGTCTGATATTCACAAAATCAATGCTGGTGTGCCCCACGGCTCCGTTTTGTCTCCGACACTCTTCTTAATTTTCATCAACGATCTCTTGTCTGCCACTTCTAATCTAATATATTCCTTTGCTGACGACGGTACTCTCTGCTTTTTATATTCATTTCAGAACTCACGTCGGGAACGGCAGCGTATGTTAAGCTCATTATATTCTGATAGCAACAGCATAACCAATTTTGGAACCATCAACAGAGTGGAATTTAATGCTTCCAAAACACAATGCTGTCTGCTGTCGTTAAAGCGAAATTTAAACACCCAGCGATTGTTCATGAATGGCACTTGCGTCGTTGAAACCGAAAATTTTCCATTCTCGGTATATGTGTCAATGACAACTTACCACATATTCGATGTCGCCAAAAATGCTGCGAAATGTCTAGGCTTTCTCAAACGATGTAAGAAATACTTTTCCTCTTCTAATCTGGTCTCAATATATAGGGCATTCATCCGCCCAACATTTTAGTACAATGCTCACATCTGGTCAGATGCACCTAAAACATCTCTGCGCCTTCTAGACCGAGTTCAAAACCGCGCGATAAAACTCATAGCTGACACCAATATAAATGGACACCCTCGAACACCGACGAAATGTTTCGTGTCTTACTTTGTTTTATCGCTATTTCCACCACCAGCGCTCCATTGAAATCGCCAGTAGCATTCCGCCCCTTCAAATCTTTAACCGTAATAGACGTCTCGCTATGAATGCTCATCAGTATACCCTCAAGCCCACTCTGAAATATCGTGATTCGTTCGTAAGCCGAACAACTCGCTTGTGGAATGCCTTGCCAAGATCCCTATTTCCTAGTCATTGTAACATTCAAACATATAAAACCAACGTACACCGGTACCTATCCTTCTTTCCTTTCTAAATTTCCTTCGCCTGCGCTGTGTACAAACATTTTAAGTGTACCTTATCCCCTCGAGCGCGCCCTAGTTTATAAAGAAAAAAAAAAAAAACGAACACACGTCGTTGTCTATGGTCGTTTTCCTTCAGCTCCTGGTTCAGTTGAATTTTATACAAGTCACTACGCAAAATTCGCCAAGTTGTGGTCTTGTGAGCAATGCGAAATCGACTGCCTCGGATTTTCTTGCGCACTCTCATGGACAGCGGGGATGTTTTCGGCAGATCTTGCGTTTCGTCGACGTACGGATGTTGGTTTATCGTTTATTGAATGTCCTCTCGGTAGGACGATTATGGCGACCGTAAAATGGGCGAAGCGCGCGGAACGTTGCCCCAACAGAACACCCATTTTGATAAAACAATTTTCTCATTTGCACGTGTTGTTGAACGCTATGTCTGTACATGGCAAAACAGACTAAATACATGGCAGCCAATTTGGCAGATGTAGCTTCAACAATATGGCCGCTATCAACTGTCAAAGTTCGGAAGTCCCTATTGGGAGACCCTGTATATTAGTATCTAACTTCTGGAGCTCTGAAATTGAACAAGTCAACACCGTCGCTGAAAGCCCAATATCATCAACCCCTTTTCTTAAATTTGGATGCATTCTGAGAGTGAAGTGCAATAGCTTATGACGATAATCTCGGGCATCAGAAAGGTTCCGTCTCCTTGAGATGGGTAATACGAGTATTGCAGGGCTGATGAGCTATGGTCATAGATAATATGTATTCAGCGGCGTATATAAAAATAAGTATGTGGGTTTAACTATCATTTATTACAAGATTCAAGTTAAAATTCAAGTGCAGTCAAGACTGATCAGGGTCCAAAATATCACAGATATGAGACTTGTAATATTTACAACTTTCAAAATTACTCGTAGATCGCTCTTAAGGTATTATAAACAATCGAAGTGTTTGTACACGGCGCCGTCGCAGGAGCATTAGAGAGGAAAGAAAGTAACAGAACTTAAATAAAAATTAAAAAGAGTGTCGATGATGGGATGGAGCCCTGGGGCATACCAGCATTTATTTTGTAGATTTTGGACCTGGAACCGTCCAAGACAACTTGAATTGAACGCTCCAAAAGGTAATTTCTAATCCAATGGAGAAGGTATTCATTGATCCCAAACGCACGCATTTTCAACAAAAGAATCTGGTGCCAAACTCAAGTGCAATTATCTTGCTTTCGTCAGATGGAAGTACCCATTGGTTCCACTCAAATCAGCAGCGGACCTGTTGCTATGAAAACCGTACTGCTCGTCAGAGAAGTTTTCGTGTCTCGAGATATTTCATAAGCAAGGTCGAAGGAATAGTTGCATAGCAATATACAATATTTATAATTTTCACTCACAATATTAGATCTCAGTGTATGGAAGATGTAAGGAGAAAATATTATCATCAGGTCTATTGGCTGATTATCCTTATGCAAGTGTCCCACATTGATTTCAAAAATTCTTAAAAATGCCTTGACACTCTATTCGCAGTAAGTTCTACGCAGTAGATTTAGTCCAAAACGAACACAGCTATACAAAAGGAAAATGCGTAGGAAGGGTTATTTGTAAAGGCCGCACTAGGATTGATCCAAGTCTTTGGGATGAAACGATCTTTGACAGCCTTTCTCGATACTGATGGAGATGTTAACTATGTTAGTTTCGAAAAGGTCAGGCTAACAATCTGTTTGTTCGGCAGCAAGTATGACTAGGGTCCTTCCAGATGCCGATCTTAAGGAGAAGGTCTAATGTGATTGTGTGAAATAATAAGAAGCAATATGAAATCCTAAACAGCGCTCTTAGAACTCTTTGCAAAAGGGTCAAACCCTGAGCGCTTAGAATCAACCTGAAAAAAGGTGGAGCACGCCCAGCTTAAAGGATAGAAAGGAATACTGAAGAGCACCACATCAATCTTATACCAATGAGGTACGAGTACATACCAAAATTTGAAATGCCATTTTCCTGCATCCTCTTAAGTGCAAACCAGAATCTAGTAGCATCTTTTAAGCCGAGATACGACAAAAGGGTCAGTTCTACACGACGATATTACCATTTGTAGTGAGAGTCAATCTCCAAAAACAGTGACCGCTGCCATTTGAACCACTGTAGTGAGAAAGTTAAGGCTCTTCTCATTCAGATCAATGTTGAGCTCTGTTTGGTTGCTGTGAGGAGTGGTAGGAAATGAAGGTGCAAGTGGGTTGGTTCGTTATAAATCTGACTCAAAATTGTCGTTCTAATATATACCCAATTTCAGGCTGTAAGTGAAAAAGGGGATATAGAATGCAACAAGCAATGTGTGAGACTTGCGGCAAAAGCCAAGTTTATCCAAATCCAGCTGGCTTTCTCTGAAAGAGTGAAGAACAATGTCAAAGTTAGTTAGATTACTGTCAGTCCTTATTCTTCTAAGAGCCCATATAATGAAGTCCCATGAAGTGAGGACACATGGGAGGATATACACCAGTTTAAATGACATCTTGACAATTTAAGGTAGGGATCCTTAAGAAGATACTTCTTCCGTTTCCTCACGGGCCTATCTGGTTTTTCACGTATGAAACGCAAGCGCAACGGGATGAATAAGACATGTTTAAGGACCGAAAACCAAATGTCAACCATTATGAAATAGAAAATTCCCAACCAAATACCTTTCATAGTGAATCCGCAAAGATGCCGGTGTGAAGAAGTGTAACGAAATTGTATGGCTACCCACAGAACCCAGGATGTTAAACCTTAGCTTTCGAGTGGTCATGATCTAGGCCAAGAGATATTTAAGCAATAGTTACATCATATAACTTTTTGAGCTGCCTTTAATATTTTTCAGTGGCAACTTGAAACTTATTTGCTTTCCTTCATTGTATAAAGGCATGGACGTTACGAAAAACTGTAACAACTAGCGATCGATGAGACTATTCACGACGTTTGAACTAGGTCTGCTTTTGAGTCAGGATGAATACCGAACAAACAAATACTTCTTCTCAATATTGCCGATGTCTTCCAGTACTTACTTAACTACAATTTACAAGGACTTGAGCTTTGGGTAATAAATTTATTTAGAGTAGAAAAATAGTAGAATATTTCAAATTACTTATTATCGTTCCCCTGCAGGCGCTTCTGCTGTTTCATCTGCTGAGTCAGATGCTGGGCCTGGTGCTGTATCTGGTGCTGTGTCTGGTGCTGGGCCTGGTACTGTGTCTGGTGCTGGGCCTGGTGCTGGGCCTGGTGCTGGGCCTGGTGCTGGGCCTGGTGCTGTGTCTGGTGCTGGGCCTGGTGCTGGGCCTGTGGCTGGGCCTGTTACTGGGCCTGGTGCTGGGCCTGGTGCTGGGCCTGGTGCTGGGCCTGGTGCTGGGCCTGGTGCTGGGCCTGGTGCTGTGTCTGGCGCTGGGCCTGGTGCTGGTCCTGGTGCTGGGCCTGGACCTGGTGCTGGTCCTGGTGCTGGGCCTGGTGTTGTGGTTGGTACTGGTGCTGGGACTGATGCTGGAGCTGGTGCTGGGGCTGATGCTGGAGCTGGTGTTGGGGCTGGTGATGGGGCTGGTGATGGGGCTGGTGCCAGAGTCGGTGCTGGGGCTGGTGCTGTGTGTAGATCTGGACTCGGTGATGAGGCTGGTGTTGAGCCTGGTGTTGAGCCTGGTGCTAGGCTTGATGCTAAGCCGGGTTCTGGTGTTGATGCCGCAGTATCTATTGCTGTCGCTGGTTTTACGGTACTCTGATTAACCGTCACAGTGCAGTTTGTGCAGATCACTTTAAAAAATCATCTTCACTTAGTTAAACTAGTAACAATTTTAAAATTTTTACAAATCTTACAGTATGTCTCTTCATCTTCATAGTAGTCCTCGTCATCATCCCCAAAGAAGAAATCCAGCACTGAGGTAAAAACATCAAAGAATCCGTCTTTTGGGTCCTGAAATTCGAAATCGAAATCTCTCATCAAATCGGATGGTGTTGATCATTTTTAAATATCTAGTTACCAAAGGGACAGATTCTAGTTCGTAATACAAAGGGTTTGGATTTCCATTCACTCCCAGAGCTATCAAACTGATCACAAACGAGATCCGTACGTTCAACATGATTTCTACAACGACAATTGCCTGTATGACATGCCGAACTCTATTCGATTTTGAGAAGCCTCCCTAGACTGAAGTATCTTTTATACTTTAGACTTCAACATACTGATTGGTTATTTTTATTTTTGCTGCATTGTAGAGAAACGTGCGTACTGGCAATAAAGTCTACTGCGATCTTATCGACTTTAGGAAAAAATCAATACCAGGCACAGCTAAAGCTTTTATGACTGGCTTTGAAATTTATGAAAAGAATATTTAATGCGAGGTTATTGTGTAATTTCGAGCTGGTAACTGATAAAAATGAGTTGTCAACGGGTTACGAAAAGCATTGAATGATGTCATGAGGGTTGCTTCTAAACAAATATTCAGTTTTACATTTACGAGCAACTTCATTTGTGCACACTTCAACCCATTCAAGTGCGTTAAAACGATTTCAATTGTTTTTTTTGCAAAGTTTCAGTGTCTCAAACAATTTAAATTAGTTCCAATTGAGATAAGTAGACCACCTTTAAAACTCATTTAGATTCTCCAAAGGATGACTCAATTTTTGTGGAGGTATCGAGATGTCATTGAAACAGGCTAAGCAGGAAGAGCAAGGAAAGAGCTTGTGTCATCAAATCATTGGGATGATAAATATTTCAAAGTAAGCCTTTGACAACCAATCTTAAATATCACTTATTTGCAGGGCAATTGATAGACTGAGAAGGTAATCGATGAATGGAGGGCTCATCACTGTTGCCCACTTATACACAAATGTTTTCTGACATTTTTCTGAGTCATATATTACTGGACAGATCATCAGATTTCACCGGTCTGATGGCCGTCACTTTGACAAAATCCACAAAAACGGTCAAAACAAGTATTTCGGCTTACAGAACTTGTTAGACTTTTTTAAAGCCTTACCAGGGGCAGGATTCTATGCAGTTCAACCGAGTCTCTTCGAATGCATCGATTAAAAAATGAGTTGAGCATATATTGTAGCTGACTTTGACTGTTTAGGCTGCCTTTTGTAAATATTGTGAAGTGACTTCAATGATCTCCTTAACATCAAACCAGAAAATTCTGAGTCCATCGGTGGAGATTTGAATGAAGAGTGCCGTTCGAACACAGTTTGCCTGAACGGGGCATATTTATTTTGTGTAAGTCACATGGCTTCAGGTGAAGTCTTTCTCAACTGCGTTGTTCGAAAGGCTAGGAATAGAATATTCTTCGCTCTGAATGTCAGAGATATGTCAGACGATTGATGCCGACTTTGTTCACTAAGTCGTTTCAGCTATTATACCTGTTTCTACAAAGTTCGTCAATGCAATTGGGGCCAAAAATACCCTGAAGAATCTTATATCCGTCCATAGATGAGGATTGGGATGATGAGGGTTTAACACAGAGTCTCCATAGTGCTTCCCGGCAAGGATTTATTGCCTTATATGTTCCAAGAAACAACCAAAAATTAGTCTTGTTACATTTCGAGGCAGACAAGATCTCTAACTACCGCAAAGTTTCAGCCGTGAATGGTCATGTTCTGTACGATTGATTCAATGTATGCTGTGCGATCTTTTTATTGACAACACATGCTTGGATTTGTTCTCATTCGCAGCTTTGCCTATTTTTTTTCCGCTTCTGCTTCAACGCTTGGAATGGCACCAGTGACAGTTTGCTGCGTAATATCATATTATTAATACATGCGAGTGGTTGCACCTAGTCTTTTGAAAAATCGTGCCCCTGCTTAAAATGCTTTCGAACTTTATGATGCTGCCAGCGCTGCATAATCTAAAGAGTTTGGCAGATATGCTGTTGTAGGACTAGACATGTGTCTGTATAGCTCATCTCCAAATCGTAGATGTTGTCATATTCGGCTTTGAAATCGACAAAGGGGTATCGAGCATTGATCGTAACTTCTCTGCTTCCCTCTAGGATCTACCGTAGTGTGGAGATTTGGTAGTTTGTGGAATAACCCGGGATAAAATCGCACTGACAGCGTTGAAAAATGGTTTTAGGGGTTAACATAAATTATGATGCTTCTGTTGTTGGTGGGAGTCTACTTTTTTGTTGATGAGGCTAACAATGCTGGCGTTTTATTCATCAAGCATACTTTCCTCCCCTCAACTCTTCCAAAGACGTTGGTGTTTCCCTCTAACAAGCTATCTCCAACTGCTTTAAAGACACCAATCCTGCAGTTTTCTTATACTTGAAACTATTGTAGATATTACTATAGCATTGCATACATTTAAATGGGCACACAGCTGATCTGATAGTGAGTGCAAAGGCTCAGATAAGAAGGACAATGGACGATGGAATTCCTCCATCAACTTCAGAAGCAGCTCCAGAATATGAAGCTCAAGTTCGAGATGAAATACCCGGAATCCGCGTATATCGGCGCGAAAGATTTCGGTCTCTATTGGAATTAAAAATCGACAGCGCACCATATTTTGGAAAGGAAGTAAGAACTCTTAGAAACATATTACGTCCATCACCACAAAACAACAAAGAATCAATAAAGGTGAAAGTTCAAGTCTGCAAGAGGTAGCATGTATGCCAGTAGTGGCAACAATCGACAACACGGTTGTGTACATATTCAGTGAATTTCTTGCTGCTTTCGTCCAATGTGGAGGAATATTCAACTAAATCAATTATAGCTCTTGTTATAGTGACAATCAGCCTTAGACACCAATCCCAGATTAGCCAACATCATATCATCAGCAGCACCAACAGTAGCAGGAGTAGCAACAACAGGATTGGCAGACTTAGATGCTACGACAAATTGTGCATCTACACCAACCACATCAAAGTAATGCAGTAATGTGTGCCAATGAAACCGAACTCAGTAAGCATTACTCAGCTCTCCATGGAGTGCGAAATGCTGATAATTGTAATATAAACTCTGTTTAGCGTTCAACAACATCGGCAGCAGATTGTAGTCAATATCAAACATTTGCTCCGTAAATCAAAGAAGAACCGCCCAGTTCGGATATTTTAGATTCGAATTCGCAAAAAAATGATCTATCCGCAATTAGAGGGAGATGTTTTTGGTGGTGTAAAACCCGACTTCATCCAATGCAAGGCCCAATGACATGGACTCAAGAAATGCACCCTGGTTATATGACACCGATTTCACCTGGTTATATGCAAGATTTCACTTACATCAAATGGTGAATTCCATCCAGTCAAGTCGGAATATCTATCGCCAAGAAACTTTGGAAACTTGATTTTATAACCAAGCGATTGTACCCAACCGATGTCATCGCAAAACCGACCCAACGATAAATCATTCGCTAATGCAGACTTGATAAGCTGAAATAATCCTGCCTCATCGGAATTTCGATCAACAACAACCCCACAAGACAACTTAGGTTAGGTTACGTCCATCGCACAGACACCAGACACCAAAACGGGCCCATCGCGATCCCTGTGGAACCAATTGAATTTGTCTTCAAATGGCAAAAACTTTGGTGAAACACCCAATTTCCCTGCAAAAGCCAGAAAGACCTTTGAAGTTCGTGGCATCTATTTCCTCTAGGTTTCCCTAAAAATTTTCATCGACTACTCGATATTGCCTTGCATTCACACAGTATTTGTGTTATGTCCTCAACAGCTTGCAGATCAACACAGAAACTGCAAATATTCGTATCTGACAATTTGAGTATCTTTGCGTGTTGTCGCAGGAGACAGTGTCCTGTCAGGATTCCTATTACTCTCTTAAGCTTGTCCCTGTTTAATTTTATTAACTTCCTGGATCTTTTGTCGTCAAAACCGGCCAGGGAGCATTGGATACCCTGTCCCTCTGCAAACGGGTGGTTTGATATTGGCAACTTCACTATTATCGACTAGCCCTCCTTTTCTTGCAAGCTCATCCGCTTGTTCATTTTCTTTAATACCGCAGTGTCCTGGCACCCAGCACAAGACAACTTCAGGTTTTGAGCCACCAACATCATCACTGACAAGCAGTAGAGGATCGTCAAAAAGCGCTACTTGGAAATCAGATGATGCAGTTCTGGACGTTTGAAGCGCCATTAAAACACCACATTTCATAAGAATGCCGTGAAATCAAGTGGTCGACCAGATTCAGCTATGATGCCAATCAGTGCTCATTATCATCCAAGTCGTGATCCGAATTCGAAACATCACCGTAATATTCAATCAAGACAGCCACTTCCCATATCGCTCGAACTGCCTAGAAGTCTAGATGTCTCATCACAATATACAACACAGTCTCTAAATGTTTTTGTACTACAGGCACAGCAACAATCGCAACCATTCCAACAATATCATCGACAAAGCAATTTAAACTCTTTCGTGAACAGTCACCCAAACGGGACAGCAGGTACCTCCGTCCAAGCCTCCCAATCGAGGGATCGGCTGATTATTATGAGCACAGAATTATCCATCGTAGATCAGGTGAAGGACCAACTTCACATCAGCAACAACAACAACAGCAACAGTAATAACCTGCATCTGCAGGAGGAGGGATTCCAGCAGCCACAACAGCAACAGCAGGAAATACAGGAGCGCAGTCCCAACGACAGGAATAGCAGGCTGGAGGAATATTAATCAACCATCAACCTTCAACAACAGGAGCAGTCGCAGCAGCAGTAGCTGGGTGGAATCTGCCCATATTATATTCCCCAATATTGGGAGATCAAACCCATCAAACCCGAACAGAAGTTCGCCATTTTCAACACGGCCACCACTATCCACAATCCAATGGATCAAGGGCAGTTGCAGCAATACATCATCAGCCCTTTGGGTATCAACATCAGTACCACTATCATACCACCACTGTCATCATATTCAACAACACCACCACCACAATTTCATCATTTCAACATCTGCAATAACCAACGGCGGGGCGCCAACCCAGCTATTGCACTATTACTCGTATTGGTAGTGACAATACTCAAGATGACAAATTGATCCAACTTAGCTCATTTGTGGATCTATCAACACTGACTGGATCGCAGACATTCCAAGATATCACCCAACAACAAATGCAACAACAGGACATGATAGCACTAGATGTCAATGGTTACGATATCCAATTACTCGTAGTTCACCACCAGCCAATTGTTGATATTCACCGAATCTCCGGTGGTATGCGAACACTGGGGCACTAGTAGCACCCGCTCCCGAATCATACTACAGTCGGATGCCAGAATTTGGTTCTCAAGGTTCACCACAGGAAACCAACATACGAGTACCGCCGAAAATCTATATTCTCTGACTGTATCATCGTGGATAAGAGCACGCGTCTAAACAGAACTGTGAGAGTCGAAACGGATCGTGCTCGATATGTTACAAACAAGACAAGTGATGATGGTTCTAGTAAAGGCTTCCATTCTATTTGTGTTTTGGTGAATGTTGGTGGAATCCCTGTTGATCTCTTTGCCTTTCTTGTATGTCTTAATCCGTCCATCCACGGAGAACGTTGTGCTCTCAGTACATTTGGTTTTGAAAACCATTTGCTATCGATTCGATATCCTATGAATTATGACGGAACACCGGGTGAAATCAAAAGGCTGGTCAAAGTCCTCAGAAGCGACAAATCAGACAGATTGGCAACCCTCAGAAGATCTAAGGGCACTTTCACTGGGTCGAAATCAGATACTATCTGCCAGTTGCTTGATACTCACTTCCCAGGTAACCTGATCAGAACTAGTTTACAACCATCTCCTATCACCGAAGCTGCGAGTGAGCCGAGTCATTGGTTGTGATGGTGGATGAGACTATTAAATACGATATTGATTCCTCACTGCAGTCATGTTGAAGGCCATGGAGAGATTAGTCGGGCTTCATGTCCACAAAAATACTTCGAGAATGCATCCTCTCCAAAGATGCAACATGCTAAGTAATGCAGGAGACTGCGCTTCAAAATCTGGTAGACAGAATTGTTGGCACACTCGATAAAGGTCCTTTCGACAGCTCACAGCCGGATCCGACGGCGAAGGCCTTCGATTGCCAATGCTACTCGTACCTGTAACTGACATCTGGTGATGAAAGTAAACAGAGGTTGATTGCAAGGCGGAATCCTGTTTTCACTGTTGGTCAACTCACTGCTTAACGCTCTAAATAGTTCTAACGTCTACTCTCAGGCATAAGCAGAGGAGGTAGTTTGTTGGATCATGCCTAGCGACGTCTGTTCCGCAGGCATCCTTAGACGTTATGCAGTAGAAAAAGGCTTTCAGTCAATCCTCTAAAAGTTGAAGTGTTTTTCATTGGAGGAACCTGATTCTTTTGACTCTACTGCTTAAAGGCATCACCATCCATTTCCCTAAAAGAAGCTATATATTTGGGTGCCATTCTGGATAGTAAACTTCTTTGAACTTTTGGTTTCCTAGTAGTGTAACAGAGCTTGTTATCGAGGAGGATCCTTTAGATCTACACACACGTATTCGATGCATCGTCTGTCAGGTGGTATATGCCTTCACGAAAATAAGTCAGCGCTGCTTTTACTAAACTCTAATGAACGGTCTGTCTCAGCTATAGAATGCCTACCACAGCTAGTCACTGGTAGAACATGCACCGAAGTTTAGACGAACTTGAGCGCCAACTATTTTCTGACATTGTGTTTTCGGCATGCAGTCTGAAGCATTGATACCAGAAATTCGTGTCGCTGCGAACATACGAAGACGATTCTTCCATCTCCCGGGATTGGTTCCGATTGGAATCTGAGGCAGCAAACGAATGCAGTTAGCACATCCATGAATAGCTCCATAAAAGATTAAAGGTACGGCGATGGTGCTTTTTTTCTTAAATTCTATTGTGGAAAATCTGTAGAAGGAGTGTGCTGAAGCCCTTCACCACTTAAGAGCTGGTGTGAACACGTTAAGCTCCTCTGAAGAATTCGAAAACAGAATTCACAGCGTATAATTTTGGTCCAAGATCACAAGATCAAGAGGCTTTCTAGAACAAGAGTTATGGTTGCCAGTTTTATTTCTAGCAGGCTTTCATGTTAGCATAACAGCAGATGACATGACTTTAAATCCTGCCGGTAAAGCAGAGAAAGGTTTCCCGACGCGTTTTAGAGCTCATCAAGTTTCCTGCTGTCCGGTAATTGGAAAAACTATACATAGATTCCTTACTGGCATTGCAATGGTGCACTTCGCCTTTGCATAGCAGCTAAGTGTGCTTGGCATAGGTGACACAACATTTTGCGACGTTTGTTGTATGAGTGATGATAATCCCGCGAATCCTTACCTCTCGAATCAGGCTGCATATACCACAGTTTATTGTGAGGCATATCTAGTTCCAAGTCAACATTCGATATTTGCTCCTTAATTGGGTGGCTTATCCTGCCTTGCATATAATAAGGTGGTTGAAGTCAAAATATCCAGTAAATTATGTTCAACTTGCTGTCTACAAGCAGGTGGGTGGAAAACAATTTCAAAGCGGTCCTTTCATATTTCTAAGCCATAAAAATGTTTTATGAGTGCTTTAAACTGGCGAGACAGGTTTCTTTTATCATATTCCCAAGGTATGCGGGACGAGACACATTCATACGACTATACCCGCTAAAAATGTCACGTGTGCCTTCATTTCGACGACAAAACTAACAAAGGCCAAGCCCGCGGTTGGAACCTACCACTCTCACCGAAGAAAATATCGAAACGCCATAAAAATCGCCAGATTCTGTACAATATATCGATCCCCCACAAAAGCGTGCGTTTCTATACGAGAATTCTCCATTGGAACTACACAGGACCAATAAACTTTTTCGGGATTCCATGCAAGAGGAAAAAGGAGCAATCCCCATCAGCACTTTACTCCATTGGCTCTCTTTGAAAATAAACAAAAATACCAAGAAGACACATACTTACGATACGAGTACTTTGGTACTCAAACCCGCACTCGAACTCGAAGCCTTCATATCCCTGCAGCTCGGCACTTTTTCACCATTCCCTCGCATGTGTTTTATGTGACAACTTCGCGCGAAAAACTTTATCTTTCCCCTCTAGCCAGTGTGCAGATACTTTTTCCACAACATTTTCCGATAGTTCTTCTTTCATTGTGAGATAACCAGACATGGATATAAAATTCTTCTTTTCCCGAATTTTGCAATATCTTAGCCTTCCTTCAAGAACGACGACAGGACAGAGTGACAAAACCCCGGACAAAATAAAAAACAGAGAAAACAAAAAACCAACCAAAGCACAAATGAAAAACAATTTTTAACACATGTACGTGTAGAATCTGCAATTTTGCAAATTGTCCCTATCGGATCGCTGGGTCCGCATATAATAAGTGTCAAAATGTCACCACAAATAAAAGGACTAACGATTTGGCAAAACAATACGGGGCATGCCATATCCGAATACATATCCTCGTTGAGCTCGGAGGCACGACCAACGACAACGACTACATCAAATGTGTGAAAGAAAAATAAAAAAAAACAAAGGACGAAGTGAGGTAATACTCGTACATACAGTCGTACTTATGCATACGTACGGATACATATGTGTTGGAGAAGGAATGTGTCGCAATGGGTATTGAAATTTTGCGGCACAATTGCGTGATGGGAATATTGAGAGGGCTTTCTTCGCAGCCAGGAAAAGTGCATTTTTATTGAATTCCACATGAAATATGGACGAATCGATAACAGAATATGAATTCGGGGACATTTCTTCGGGTTCAGTATGCCGACAGGCTACGTATACTCGTAAACATTTGTCATCGTGAAGGCAAAAGTTGTGCAACGTGTGACCTTTGGTTTAGAAGTTTGAAATGTCAAGACCTTGGCTAATGGTACTCATGCCATTGGGTTTCTGGTTTTTGGTTTTGTTATTGCAGATTTATTTATTCATGACCAACGGGTCGGCACCTTACCTCGGCTGAACAAATGTGAACGATTGTCATGCGATTTAGAGTCTGGGTAGAAAAGTAGGCCGCAAAGTTTATTCCTGCAACGAGTGACGTAGCAAGGAAACAATGGGCTGTCTGATACTGTAGGTGCCGCAAGAGATCATTGGAAAAAAATTGTAGGCAACTTATCTCCAGAGCCTCTGAACAAGTTAGTTTCCAGCTTCAGCATGCACAGAAGATCAGCGAAAATAAAGGCGGAAAGTGCGACTTAATGTTTTGCGAACTGTCTACTGAAGCTGTCAACGGCTTCGCAAGGCTGAAAGGATCGTTTTCCAACATATCACCGAAATCAAGCAGCGTTGGGCACGGTAAGTACCTGGATGAAGGACCGCATGGGACCTCCTGCGTGCTGTTGGCAGTCGGAACACATAGAATACAATGGACTCCTTTCGCGTATGAATGCTTCCGTTCCGAAAAAGGTGTTGCGACATATTATTATTACTATTATCTACTGGAGTTTGAAGGGTACCTGTTAACATACCCCTAGTACTAGCAAATGTTTTGGTACGTAAAATGAATACATCCATTCTCCAGAAACAATGAACGCATCCACTCCAACTTGACGGCTATTTGACAAGTGACATTTATGCAAAGTTCCCGCGTAAAAAGTTTGCAATCATGGAATGGTGCTCGCTCGAAAATCGTGTTGTCTGCAAAAATGCGGCTACAAAAAAGGCAAAATCTTTCGGATGCTACTGCCACTGAAAATCACATGGAACTTTGGAAGTCGACCGTGCGCACTGTGCGAACGCCACAAGTCATCAAAACCGCTGAGAATCGAATTCGTTGAAGTCTGCTTCGCAAGCAGAAAATCATGTCTCGGGAGATGGACATCAGCAAGAACAGCACGTGGCGCATCTTAAAACGTGATTTGGGAGTCAGCTTTTACAAGAGGCACACTATCATTGAAATAGAAACGTAAGTCAAAATTGAAAGCCTTACTTCGCCAGAACGCGAAGAGCGGCCACAGATTTTTCACCCTTGAAGAATCGTTCAACAAACAGAGCGATAGAGTGTTATTTCACTACGACTTGCGTCGGAATTCGGTCCGAGAGATCAATGTGGCCACCACCCAGCTTCTGTGATGGTCTGGTTGGGAGTGGCATATGATGGTGTCAGCGAGTTCCATTTCTGGGAGAAAGGTATCAAAACCTTGGCTAAAGTGTATCAAACGGACGTTTTCAGGAACGTCATGGGGGCTCTCAACAAAACATTATTCGCAAATAAACCATGGACCTTTCAACAAGACCCCGCTCTAGCTCATACGGCAAAAGCTATTGTACTTAAACATGGCTCAAAACCAACGTTCCGAAATTCATTTCTGGTAATCCAGACCTCAATCCATTAGACTATGGCTTTCACTACTCGACATCTAAGTATTGAGTCTTTGAAGCTTGTCCGAGCAGTGGTCAATTTTCCATTGGATGAGGTGCGTACTGTAGTAGTAGGTCGATGAGTGGGCAGACCGACTTCGCCGCTTTTCAAGGGACACTGATTTAAGAGCTGTTGGTTCGGTTTTTCGTCGACTCGTAGTCTGGTCTGACCAGAGCCGACTTTGAAGTCAGACTCCAAATGAATTTTTGATACTAATACGTCAGAAATCAAAATCTAGAGAAGGTGCAGCGTTTAGCCAGAAAGTGCATCAGCGGCGTTCTTAGGATCACTCCCTCCGCTGCACTGGACACCATTGCCTATCTCACCCCACTGGACAGGTTGAAAAAATTTTGACAGCGGTCCTATATCCACACGGGGTATTCCACAATCTTAGAAAATGTAGGACATATCCCTCAAGATACCGCTGACTACACTACTCCCTAGTACTGTATGGAAAAGTGCTTCAAAGCTTCAAAGACTAGGTGGATTGCACATTACCTGAACGAATGAATCCATTAATACGGACGGCTCAAAAACCGAAGAAGGAGTGGTAGCTGGTATCTTCTCTGAGGAACCAAATCTTGACCTTTCCTTCCGCCTCCCAAACCACTGCAGTGTCTATCAAGCGGAGGTTATAGTTATCAAGGAAGCTCCCTCCTGGCTGAAATGGAGTGTGATATTGGCCAAAGATAAATGCATTTACACTGACAGCCACGTAGCTATTCTGTCCATGGAATCAGTCACTTTTTAATCAAGAACTGCCTTCATCTCTTAATGAGATGGTTGAGCAGTTAAATATACACCTCTGCTGGGTGCCAGGCCACTGTGACGTTATAAGACACTGTATAACAGATGAACTTACTAAGCTTGCTACAACACTGCAAATTTCCCAAAAATGAGATTCTTCCCCATGCCTCTGTCTACATGTAAACATATAATTCTACGGCTTACGATTGATAAGGCGAACCGCAGGTGGGCAAACGGTGCAGCGTGTCTTTTCAACAGAACGTACCTGGATTTTTAACGTAAACCACCTGTCATAAGACCTTATGTTTACGAGATGCCCATACATCCATAGGGAGCAAGGATACGCCTTGCCATCGCTCGCCACATATATTTTTGATACCAATTCAGAACTGTGTTGGAGGCAAAAGTTCCACCCTTGGTATGGGTGGAGGCCGATCTAAAACCTCTTACTGCTCTTAGGGTCACAGCACCCAGTACTTATTGCGAGTCTACATTGGGTCAAACCAATAGGAAGACCCTACCCGCGATTTGGGTTTAAACCATAGCCACCATGACGCTCCCACAATGGGGCCTAACTCAACAAGTCAGGCCCGGACCGAAATCCGGGGGGCTCCTGACTCCCATGGTACCGTGATTTAAGTCCTGGTATGGACTACCGGTGGTCAAGCCGCCAACAAGACCTATGACCAGCAACTTGTAACTGGTCAAATCGTAGCAACCATTCAGAGGCTGTAATCTGAAGATGTTTACGATAAGACCAGTATAGAATAATCTGCCCCCGCTTTTTATTAAACAACGTCATTAATGGGCGAAGCCTTGATGATTGGGCGGGGGCCCTGTCTTTTCAACAGAAAGATCAGTCCTAAGTTAGATCACAAATGTCCTACATCAGTACCTTTATAGGTGTCATTCCGCAAGGCTCGCCATCCTCTCAAACGAATTCTGTATAAGCTGTAGGGATGAAGAAGAAGAGGAAACGACTCCTCATGTTCTCTGACTTGCCCAGCCATATCTCGCACTAGAAAACTTTTTCTGGGCTCTACTTTTTAGTCCGCCTCGACGATCTCCCAAAAACCAACGTTGCCGAGTTCCTTCGCTTCATCTGACCTCAAGTTGGTTAAAAAAAAAAGAAGGGTTCTCTCTAACTTTTAAGTCTTCTCCACGTGACAGAAATGTATCAAGATCCAGTGGTACCCATGGGCCATAGATACGCCAACCAACCAACCAATGTCAGGACCCATATCGATAAAACAGAGTTCATATGATGCTATCCAAAGAAGGGCATAGGTGTAAAGTCCACACGATGTACGAGTACCTAGCCCCCTGTTAAATATATCGATCTGGTAAATGTTCTTTTAAGTGATGAAGAGTCCTTTCCTGTTATCTTGCAGACTTTACACTTCTTCAAGTTGAATAATCATTCCTGGGTACCTTCGGCTGTAACGAGTTCATTTTTTCGGGCAAGATTGTGGATTCGTTTTAGTCGATGTTTCAACTCGAATATATGGTCCGTGGTGGCATGGGTACCCTTCAGTGGGAATTTCTTACAGCGCATGAACGTGTATATTTTTTCTGTAATTGGTGCGCGCTTAAGGATTTGGCATTCCATTAAAATGTGTCCACACAGTGCTTATGGACTTGTGTTTTGCAATTTGGTGGACCGAGATTGCTGGTTTTGGGTAGTGCCAAGAGTTGAAAATGTTGCCGTGATACGAAAATAGTCACTACCAGAAATTCTTCAGGAGATCCACAATAGTCCACGCAGAAGCCAGCTGGAGCAGCGCAAAACTCTTAACAAAATAAGGGACAGCCTTTTGCGGATCTGTCGAACTGTCCGTGACGAACTGTGGTTTAAAACTGTACTGTTGTCAGGCTCGAAAAAAATGATTGCCTAAACCAAGCCATACGAGACATTCCTTCGAGATCTTTGGTCCAACTCCATGCATACAACTGGAGTTCGTCAACCCTCTTCAAATAGACTGGGAGAGGTTTCTAAAATCAGCTTTGCTGGCTTACCGTGCAGCAGAACAAGTATCCGCAGAATTCTCGCCAGCTAAGTTGAACTTCGGAAGAGATCCGAGCTGCTGTTCGATATACCATTCAGATCGCGAACAGATATAGCACTAGACGTCGAAGGTGCGCGGTAGCATCAAGAAGCCGACTCTTCAAAATACACGAAGTGATGCGAGGAAATCTTCAAATAAAATCTGAAAGATTGGTATGACTCAAAGACTAATACGATAAGTTTCGCTGCAGGAGGTGATCCTTCGGTTTTTTTTAACCCGAAGAGGCAAAATGATCTGTGCCCTAAGCTAGAGAGAATTTATCGAATCTCGCCTACAGACTGCAGTTGCACCTTAAAAGGAGGCAAAGAGCGGAGCTAGCGTAAGGGCCCTAGTGGAGTTCCTAGAGCTCTCATATGGAAATATGTAGCACTAGATGAATTTATGTACTCTTCATATTTTTTAACACTTTTTCCTTTTGTCCCTTACAGTTTGCAGGAACATTTAGTTTCATCATCAGTTCAGCTCCCAATATACGGAAAAATCTTACTGGAAGCCAAGAGTGACTCAACATAGATTACGTACTGTGTAATGCGCAACATTTTCAAAGAACAAACCACTTTATCGTCAAATCTCCCACATACAGTCAGTTCCTAGGTAATAATTTGGAACTAATACCAAGGACTACTCTGTCTCTAAACAACATTTAAGCTCATATATGTATATGCTTTTTCCAGCAGTACCAGTAATGAGTTTTAAGTATCGTCCACAATAAGATGAACCCACGATACTTAAGTCCCCCATACAGGACCTTACTTGACATTTTAGTTCTTCCCTCCAACGTTGTCGCTTAACGAAATCACATCACAATCTACATTAGTTCGACTCAACTTAATTGAATCTAGACATTGTAGAGAAAGGGACTCCTTGGTTTTGTGCCATCACCCGCATTGCCATAAAAGGACGTAAATTTCTGTCGACAACTCCGTATCAATAACCATAAAGACGACAGTAAAATAACCATAACCATCTTCAGGACATTAAACATTATGGTCCTTGTTGGAACAATCTCTATGCAATGAATTTTTCTTTAACGTTTTTAATGTTTCAATTAGTGTATACGAATACAAAACAAGATGCTTTCACATAAATTTATAAAAATATGTGAAAGCATCTTTTTTTTGTACTCATATTTGGGGCGAAGACTTCCTTTGGCGAAGCTCAAAATGAAGTAAAGTATCTTAAAATAGCTCCGAAAGTTCGGGGAAAGAGGCAAAAATTCGTTGGCATCTCAACAATTCCGATTGAAGTGGCAAACTTTGAAATTAATAATTCTTTAGCCAGGAACTCTGGATAGATTAGGGAGGAATACAATGGGTACTAAATGAATTTAGGAACAAAGAAGATAGCAGATACTCGTACTGTTTCTAGGAAGCTTGCGAAGAAATTTTTAAAATTAGAAAAGTTAGTTGGAACGCATTTGAATGCGCTCGTTTGAAAGCTGGGGCCAGAAATACGCGTGGGTTTGCAATATGATGATTTTTGGGTGTTGATAGGTTTGTTGTGGAAGGCCGTTTTGTGTAACACAACCATAACCACATACTTCCATGTCAAGCTTCGGCCTAATGCAGCACTTTATATCCCTTTTGAATTACCTAGCTTCGGCTATGAAGCTAATTAAAACGATCAGAGAAAGCCCGCAAAATAGAAGACGATACCATGGAGAATGAGCTAGGTTAAATCAGGTTTACGGGATGATGTAGTACCTGGGGCTGATGGCATCGTAGTTCCTCATCGTACTTAGGTAAATGTAGATCCATGCGGGAGAATTTGATTGGGGTTACTAAATGTGGTTTCCGCTTTCCGTCTCGAGTTGGTTGACATTTGGTAATTGAGTGGGTCTTAGCCATCCTGTTGTATCCGTCAACCTGTAAAGGTATATGAGCAGATAACAGCAGATAGCTATCATAAGGTCATGGAAGTACTAACTTCCAGGCTGGGATAGTGGCATAGAGAGTGCATCCACGTCTCAACAGGTCTGAGTAATGTATCAAGAACATCGATATTTTAGCTCTGTCTTCTAGAGAGAGAATCTAACTTGATCCGAACTTGCTGAGTTCCGGCTATAATAAGTAGTATTGACGTTTCATAGGTTGGAAGGTTTTTCCTTTGATTTGCATCGTTTGCCCCACTTGACTTCTTAGACTGCAGAGTGGAGATTCGATACTTTGATCAGAGAGTTCTATATTTAATGAAAATCCTTTTCGAACTAACTCGTCTGCGTATTAATGGCCTTTTTCCATTTGTAGCCTGGGATCCAGAACAGTCTGACCTTATGCTGAACCCATAGAGCCTGAAGCTTTTCACGACAGCGCTTCGCAAGATTTGATTTGATCTCGAATGCAACGATGGCCTTAATGGCAGCCTAACTGTCAATAAGTATAACAATATCCTCGTGGGATCTCGCCTTTATTGTTGCAAGTCTGGCCGCCTCTGCTGCAGCCAATATCTCTGCCTGCACCACACTGCCGCAATCCGGCAAGTGTTTTCATCTACCCATGCAAATGAATATAAAGTCCTCTACTATTTGGTTTCTGTTCTATGTCATTCCGGAAGTACATCCTGAATGGTATTTGGATAGCGTAATAGGCCGTATTAGAGCATAAACCCTGTTCATTTGAAAGGATTGAGGTGTGGGTCTTCGGACTTGGTTTCCATCCATTGAACTGGCTCAAACTTAAGTCAATTTTCGCTGCCGATTCTTCCATATAGAGATCTAGAGGTAGGTAACCAAGCACAATAGTTTCCAGCTCCGCCCTTGGCGTCATTTTCGTGCCACGAGTGACATGCAATCCTTTGTACTTTTGTCATTATTTTAAAATTTACTTGAGGATCGCCGAAATACTAACCTACCGTAGATTAAGATAAGTCTGACAATAGCCGTGTTCACTCAAAGGATAATCTTGGGGTTCGGTCCACACCTACTCCCTAATATATGACTGCAGGTGCAGAAAGTAATCATTGCTTTCTCTGCACAATGCAGGACAACGTGGTTAAAAAAGACCTTATCTAAAGTGGCGCGATCACATAGAAATGGAACTTAGCCAATTTGGTGTGCGAAATTGGAGGTGAATAATGCAAGATCGCAGCCAGGTCCGCCGCGGACCGTAACAGCACCAAAAGTAAAAATTTGATTAAACCGGTCTTGTGATTGTGTGGCGATTGATCGGGAAACCTCTGAGTCCTATAACTAATCCAGCAGCGCAACAATCAAATTTGTAACGAATTGCTTGCCTTACCTCCAGAGGATGGTCGTTGATAACTAAAGGGCATGCCCGGCCAGTAGCATTATACTGGCCTACGGCGTCATAGGGCTTACAACCCTATACGAAAGAGATTTAAATATGTGACAAACCAACTAAAGGCCTTTGATAGAAATGGGTTTACTGTTAACGATCATATTAAACAACGACCTTCAGATTTGCCCGTGGAATGTTCACACCGAATAATTAGCAGAAGCCTTTGTCTGCTATCACGCAGATATATCCTCCCTACAGGAAGTGCAATGGGATGTGGATGAAAACCTGTGATAGAGAAAAGAAATAGCGCTCATTCCGATGCGGAATTGTCATGTCTTGAGCTTGCGAAAGGTGAGCGAAGCTTTTATGACAATCCGGTCCAAAGCTAATTCGCTAACATAACCCCAATATGCGCCCATGACCCTACGGATGATAAGGGCCGCGCCACCAATCAATGTTTCTACGAGTTTCTCGACAAGTTATGTGAGCAATGTCCGAAGCATGATGCCAGGGTAAGAAACTGGTGGGAGCGTTGATAAGCATAGCATACACGGGACCACGTCTGGCAAAGGACTTGGGTTTATTGACTTTGCGGTACGACGAAATATTACTATAGCAAGCACGCGGTTTCCTCACCTCAATATACATACGGGGCACGGCGGTCTTCGATCATCAAACGTTAAATCAAATTCATCACCTTGTGACATCCTCCAGAATTCGAACATTCCAGGCAGCCAATATTGACTTGGATCACCATCTTTCTGCAGCCAAGGAGTCAATACGAATTTCCACCGCCTCAATAAAGAAAAACTATTGTGAGAGGATATATCGTAGAACGCGAATGCGTATTCCGAAATTTCTCAAAAACTCTTATGCCGCCAGCATTAAGTACCGAAGATCGATGGCAATGCTGCCAACGTACCATCAGAGAGCCCGCAACTGATGTGCAGGGTTTCACCCTACCACCACCTAGAAACCTTTGATTTGATGAAGAACGCCGGCACATGCAGCTATAAAGTAGTGCTACAACAAAAGGCGAGAGCCGCTCCTGGGCTCTACGAGCAGAAAAGATGGGACGAATATAGGCTGCTCCAGAAGAAGGAAAAAGAGCACGAGAAGCGCGCGATCGAAGATATTGAGAGGTTGTCCTCGAGAAATAACATACAAAGAATTTGTTAAGGCAGGAAGACCTGTATGCCTGTAAAGGTGAAGAAGGTAACTTGTAGTGGAGTCGCAGTCGGTCTGAGAATATGGAAAATCTTTTAATTCTGACTGTCTGCCGGCGGGATTTTGGGCTATGATCCAACTTAGAAGGTGATAGCCAAAACTTTAGTCCAATGATCAAAACGAAGTAGCGGTAGCAATATTTAAGCTAAAATCCAACAAATCAGGTGGACCTGACAGCTTACTGGTCGAGGTATTCAAAGCAGTATGAAATGACTTTGTGGAGAGCATGTACCAACTCATTTCTCAGATATGGTTAGAAGAGTGTATGGAGCGAAAGGCGTCTCAGTATCGTTACCCGATCCACAAAAAGCAGAACCTCTCAACTGCGCCAACTATAGAGGTTTAACTAAGTTTCCTCAAAATCGGATAAATATCGTCTGAAGCCCTTCGTCAACAATCTGATTGGCCCCCAAAAGGTGCGGTTTCAGACCAGGAAAGTCGACAATTGACAAAATCTTCACACTCCAGCAGATCCTGGGAAAATACACGAGAAGTCCAAATCGATACCCACTATCTTTTCACCGCTCTCAAGGCCGCATATAACAGAGTTTTTTAGAGAGGAACTATATAAAGCCATGTCTAGTTTGGCATTCCAACCAAACACGTCCATCTGATCAGAATAAAGAATGAGAACGTTCGCTGCTCCGTCAAGGTCGGTAGTGACTTAACCGAGGTCTTCGATGTCCAAAGAGGTGACTTCTTCCTTCTTCCCTACTTGAAGGAATCGAGAGGAACTCACACGTGAACACGGGAGGTACAATCAAAAGTCTGTGGAACTAGTAGAGTACGCCGATGATATCGACGTAATTGAGAGAAAACACCGGGCTATCACCGGTGCGTTCGCTAATATTGAAACAGTAGCTGCTAAAATGGGTTTAACGGTAAATGAGGACAAAACCAAGTATATGGAAGGGACATACAACATCGACGAATTGAACTAAACGTCACAGTCGACAGCTACAATTTCGAGGTAGTAAGAGACTTTGTCTACCTTGGATCTGCTATGAATTCTGCAAACAACATCTCAGCAGAAGCAAGAATCACTCTTGCCAATCGATGTTTCTTTGAGCTAGGAATGCAATTGAGTAGTAAGTAGTAGGATAACTTTATTCCGCTGAAACATAGACTCTATCGTAAGCGGATGAAGATATCTTCAGCCATTACGAGAGGAAAATCCTTCGCAAAATATTCAGTCCCATTTGCGTTGACGGTCTTTGAAGCAGAAAATTCCACGACGAACTTTAAGAGTTGTACAGCGACATGGATCAAGTCAGAAAACTGGACATCATTCGTCTGAGATGGCTAGGGCAGGTAGAGCGAATGGACACCAACGCATCGGCCCGCAGAATTTTCGCATCTAACCCGGAGGGAAAACGCAGAAGATGAAGATATCACTTTAGGTGGTGCGCTCAAGTAGAAGGGGACTAAACCGACTTGAAGTGCGCAATTGGAGGCAAATAGCTAAAGACCGGACTAAGTGGAAAGACTTGTTAATTGAAGCCCTTGTTCGCCGTAAACTGTAGCGCCACCTAAGTAAGTAAGTAAGCCCACTTTTCTGGCTATTTGCTCTTTGCCTGTGAATCACTTTGTAAGCGATAAGTTTTTAGCCAATTTTAGCCAGCCGTTCATCTACCCGGGCACCTTGCCAGAAGTCTTTCGTGTCAATTCACATACCAACTGTGTAAGATGCCACAGATTTAAACTTGATCAGGATCTTAACCCTAGATTTTTTGGAATTAATTTTGAATAGAGATTTTAGCGATGGCTGTTAAGAAAGTCGCACAACGTTCTTAATGAGCTTCTTTCCCAGTCAACATATAACCGCTGAACAAATATTATTCCACTACAAACCCATAATTCACTTGTTACTGACAAAACTTTTCAATCACCATGACCAAGCTTTTATTTCTAATCACCGAGCCTCTCATGAACAAATCAGAAAGGATTTTGGCTTGGAAATCTTTAATTAGGAGAATTCCAATCCATGTCCTTGAAGAAAAAGGGTACCAAAAGTCATATTCGATGAACAATAGTAAAATTATTATCACGAGTCTTTTAAGACAAAAAAAAACAAATCTCAAACAATTCCACTTAGCAGGATAATACGTCCACTCAAGCGGACAGCAACAAATTCAACACACGGGACTGTTCAAAAATGTAGCACAGCATCGAATGCTTTTAGAGAAAACTCTGCCCTTGAGTTCACAAATTAACGCGTTTAATATTCCAATGGCAAGAGCATTACTCAATGTAAAGTTCATCTCAATCCAAGGAGCATTCACACCATTTCAGGTCTTTTTCTACTTATTGGATTCACTGCTATCCAGCACTTACTTCAGCTTTAGGATCAAACTGATTCGGATGCCATTATGCACGCTTTTATCGAACTTTCACAATCTGAATGCAATCTTGTGCTGGTCGTAGTGGTAAAAGGTTGTTCTTTGCCAAGGCAGCTAGCATAAGAACTACGTACCAACGTCTTACGTTCCATTGAACTTGTACGACATGCAGCAAAACCAGCTAAAGCACCAAGAGATACATAGATAGATATTCCTTAAAAGATTTTCCAGTTCATTAAATAGTAACGAAACGGTAGCATACTATTCGTCGTACCACGAACTGGTAGATGAGGGTGGGATGGAGAGTCTACAACATGATTGAATGAATGGGGAGTGTTACTTGGGTGGATAAATGCAAACGATGAGAAAATTATTCCTTTCCCCATTTGCATCCGCATAAGCGATGTGAACTTTTATCTGATTGAGTGACAACTAAAAAAGGAAAGGAGACATCCGTACTCCGAATAAGCGAACATCCGTTGGTAGAGGTGTCGAATTGCTTTCAGATATTGACAATCTGAGTTGAGTGGGTCGGGTAATGGCAAAGTGATACTGGAAAACTGGTGACATTATCCTTTGCTAATGTTCATTTGAGTGACGAAAGATACATATCTGTGCCTGGAGTGTTTTGTTATCCTTTTAACTGAACAAGAAGGGTATTACTGATGCACCATGCATCTTCGATGACTATCAGATGTGGATGAACATTCATCTTTTCAATAAAATATCCGTTGGGTTGGTTAACCCCACTAATGAATTGATGGTGAATTGAAAGCCATCTATTTGATGATATGTGCGTTTGTGGAATGTGGAAACGCTGCATAGAGTTTCTAATTTAACTGCATCCCTAGAACATTTTACAACCTTACTACCAGGGTTCAAGTTAATTCTTGCCTCTTGGCTGAACACATTGACTCCTAGATTGTAGATGGCCACTATAGTCTAGTGAATTGCAGATGAGCATGTGCAGTCGAAAACTCGGAAATAGCCTTGCCCATCTTGAGGTTGAGTGGGGCAAGTGCATCTCTGGCTGTAAAATTAAATGAAAACATAGGACCAACGGTGGGTACAGAGTCTCAGAAGCCATAACATGGACCTGAATAGCAATATCGATATCCGGAATTGCTGTCTAAATAACACCGAGCCCCAGGCATTCACAAAATAAATGCTTATGTGCCCCAGCGCGCCGTTCTGGGGCACATCATTTTCTCTTTTTAATTTTCATCAACGATTTCTTGTCTGCTACTTCTAATCCAATATATTCTATTGCTGGAGACAGTACTCTCTGCTTTTCATATTCGTTCACGGACTCACGTCCCTCCTCTTCGGCTATAGAACGGGTACGGCAGCGTATGTTAAGCTCATTAAATTCTGATATTAACAGCATAACTAATTGGGGAAACACTAACAGAGTAGCATTTAATCCTTCCGCACCTGCTAAATAGGATCCAAAACCGTGCGATAAAACTCATAGGTTATACCAATATCAGTCAATGTACACCCTCGAACACCGACGTAAGGTCACGTGTATCATTCTGTTTTATCGCTATTTCCACCACTAGTGCTCCATAGAAATCGCCAGTAGCATTCAGCCCATTAAAAACTTTAACCGTAACACCCGTCTCGCTATGAATGCTCATCAGTACACCCTCAAGTCCACTTACGGACGTACTCTAAAATATTCGCTCTTAAGCCGTCCAACTCGCTTATGGTATGCCCTGTCTAGCTCCTTATTTCCTAGTCATTATAACCTTCAAACATTTAAAA
Organism: Volucella zonaria; assembly: GCA_963966105.1. NCBI lineage: Eukaryota > Metazoa > Arthropoda > Insecta > Diptera > Syrphidae > Volucella > Volucella zonaria. The sequence continues at coordinate 63,021,247 of OZ014531.1, read as the reverse complement.
CCAACGTTCACCGGTACCTCTCTTTCTATCCTCTCTGACTTTCCTTGACAGCGCGCAAATTATGAAAAAAAAAAAACTCACAAGCCTATGAAAAAAGGATCCCAAATTGTGATGAAGACAACACGACAATCTAGAATAAGATTGACTCAGATGTTGATGACCAATGCAAACTTCACAAGGACAGCTGGACTCAGGTAGTATCTGGAATGTAAGGACTCTCAACACACCACGTGCCCCAACATAGGAGAATGACGGTGTTACCAAGGACGAGTTTTACTAACTTCTGAGTAGTGTCCTAAGTATGACGTAAAAACCATAGTTGGCGACCTTGATGCTGGAAAGAAGGGCATCTTTGATAGCGTTGTGGACATGCCCAGTTCATATAACATTTCATTCAGAATCAGAGGAAAACTGAAAGACTTTGCAAATGCACGGGACGTCGTCATGAAAGCACACGTTTCTCGCATCCAATGGTCCACCGAGGGACATTGTGGTCTCTTGACATAGTCACACGGAATTCGAGGTTCCAACATTTGCTTGGATCACTATCCAAATTTAGAATGAGGCCATTAAAGAAGGTCTCTTACTACAATCGCAAGAGTTCCCACAATCTTTCCCTATCGCTTCGCTCTTAACATTTCTCATAATCTTACGTGGCTGGCGTCAAGAACGGGAATCCAAGCGGGCCAACAAAAAAGCCATCCATGATGTGTAAGGTTCCACAAGGCTGCCAAGAACAAGAAACCTGTGGTTCCACGTTGGGTGCCGGCGGAATGCTGCACGTGAATATGATGTCCAAGTTCTCCTCGAGTTCGGTACTTCATTACTTAGATGAGACTGAGTCAAGACATTGAGTCAAGTTTTTCGTGTCGTGTAGACTTAAGTTTACGGGATGTCCATACATCCATGGGAGCAAGGATACGCCTTGTCATTGCTCTCCGCCAATACTTTGACACCAATTCGGAACTGTGTTGGAGGCACAAGTTCCACCCTTGGTATGAGTCGAGGCCGACCCAAAACCTCTTAATGTTCTTAGGGTCACAGCACCCAGTACTTATTGCGACTCTACACTGGATCAAACCAACAGGAAACCCTTCTTGAGATTTGGGTTTAAACCACAGCCACCATGACGCTCACACAAGGGGGCCTACCTCTAACAAGTCAGGCCCGGACGGAAATCCAGCGGGCTAATGACTCTCATGGTACCGCGATTTAAGTCCTGGTATGGACTACCGGTGGTCCTGTCGCCAACAAGACATATGACCGGCAACTTGTTACTGGTCAAATCGTAGCAACCATTCAGAGGCGTTATCTGAGGATGTTTACGATAAGACCAGTAATATGCTCTGCCCCCGCTTTTTATTAGACAAGGTCATTGATGGGCGAAACCTTGATAATTGGGCGAGGGCCCAGAAGAAACTACAGTTCGGGGTGGACCACGGCCTCAGCTAACCACAAAGGCTATCCAGCTGGAGCGATCTATGGTCCCAGATCACATTTCACAGTGCGCCGCCACTTACTCGTAAGATGAGGTCGTCCTCTACTGCGCTGTCTTTCTGAGTTGAAGTTGAAAGCTTTCCGGACTAGGACGCTGGTGTTTATGCGCCCAAGGCGAGCCAGGGATTTTAGCCGGGTTATCCGATTTTTTCTGACGAGGTCGGCATTGTTCTACATCTCATACCGTTCGCTGTTGAAAAGTCTCCCTCATTCTCCATTGACCGAAAATTACCAGAAGAACAGCGCAGCCGAGGTAGATGAAATCCATTACTCCTTCAATGTTGCAACTGTGTTCTCTTTGTTGGCAGGATATATGTACAATACTTTCTTTTTCATTCGTTGACCGCTTAACCTATTTATGTCGCTTAATCTGCTTCAATCGTCACAAATGCTCCATGCAAATGCTCGTGCTGTTCTTTCTCTATCCAAGCTAAAATGCAACAAACCCTCAGTAACCGCGGAGCTTTTCATAGCTAGGCGACATAATCATGGACCAGCTCATCTGTAAAATTTGGCGAATGAATGGAATCTCATCATCGTCCGTTCGGTTCTAGAAAAGGTGACCGCCGAAACTGCGCCAATTTTACAGGCACGAACCCACTAAACATCGCATACTAGGTCCTTCCTGCCATTTTGTATGAACGTCTAAAACCAATCATCTTGGTAAAGGGGAGCTAAGAATACAATATCAATGCTGGCCACTTTCTTATCGATGCTATAGAGGCATCTGCTCTTGGCATCCCTGCCCAACTTGCTCTGTTGCCCAGAATGTCGATGGAAAGCTTCCGCTGCTCTATAAAAGCCAGAAAGAACATTGTCGAATCGTTGATGTTAAAAAGGGTCTTTCATGCAACTTCTATACCATCGTGCTTGAAAGAATTGTGTAGAACTCTCAAACCAACACTAGAGACACCATATTTCAAAATCCCTCCACCGTTTCGTATATGGCGATGACATTGAAATAATCACGAGACACCAGCAGGGATATTTGCGAGTATTGCAACAGAAATGGACAAATAGGGTCTGGCCATAGGCAATACTATAATTATAAGGGGTTAACACAACTTATGTGCTCTGGAGCGAGCCCTAGTAATGACATAAGCGACATAAGAAGATGAAGAAATCTATTGAGCCCTATCTCGAGCAATGAAGAACACGCCATACAAAAATATTACAATCCGAGTCTTGCTATGCATTGCAGGGGAATAAGCACACTAAGCACAAGATCGGATGAAAGCTCTTTTACCTGCTTTGTCGGTGAAGAAGAGAAGGTATTATGCAGCTGGCTGTACAGCGACATAGACTAGTTTAGTGCAGTACTCTAGCCCGAAGGATCTTCAAATTCACGTCAGTGTGATATCGATATCGCGGTATAGGAAGACCCTTTCTAAGGTGGCACACGCAGTTGTGACGGACCACAACCTACTTCATTCATCAGGTTTATTTCATCGTTTTAATTTCGGGCTCTGCTTGGGTTGTTTTACGAGGAGCAAAGAACTTTTCCTTGATAAAGTGTTCAGTGACCAGTGAGTGTATTCAATGTTTTAAAATCGAGTTATAGCTCTTTTTCAAGACCACAACTGCTCTGACGGTTTGGTGCCAAATTTGCTATTTTGTAAGTCACAAGACTAATGAAAGTACGAGTAAGCTCTCCCAAACGGAGAAATCGGCTTTCAACACTCTCAACGGAACTGCATCCTCGCAGTTTAGCGCCATTCACTTCCAGCTTAGTGGCCACATACTTCCGATTCACTTTCATCCCATTCGTGGCTCCTCATTTCCATTTTAATGTGAAAGTAATGCAAATGTCCTGTTCCAACTCTGCATCCAAGGCAAGGTCCACTAGGTCAAATGGTTAATTGAACTTTCGTTGACGCAATAATTGATGCAATTGCATTCAATTTCTTAGTAAAAGCGAGTTTGAACCGACGGTCTATAGCTAATTCGGACCATTTGTTGATCGATGGAATTAATATCGATGCTTTACATCTGCCTGATGTTTAGGCGGATATGGGTGTAGAGTGACAGGATGTCTAACAACAAATTACAAATTGAAGCAAACCAATGTTTACCTAAATCGTTTGAGTGGACTAAGTCAATAAGCATTCCTGAGGCTTTTAGAGATTTCAATTGGAATTTACATTGCAGTGAGACAGTAAGTTGCGTGAGTGTAATTGTAAGGGCCAAGTCAGAGGCCTTCAAGCATTTCATGTGTGTAATAAGATTTGCCCAAAGGTAGGCACAAATGCGACTATGCTGCCGGTATATGAATACTTTGGCAGAAGGCAATGGTAAATAATTTAGTGACTGTCGTTTGGCAGTTTGGGTTGCCTGGCATTCTTGATGATTCATGATGGCGGTGATTAAGTGTGAGGACTTACGATTCCATCCCGGATACACAGAGGAGATTAAATTGGTACAGTGAATGGATTGCGTGCAATTAAAGGGTTAGTTAAAGTGTTATTCTGCCACGAAATGCCATTGAAAGTAAGGCAACAACCTGACTGATGAAGTGCATTGCTTTGAACTAAGAAAGAACCCTTCTTAAGAACAAAATAACAATCGAATGACTTGTTTTAAAAGTAACTTGATTAATGTCGGTTGCACAATTCTATTGAACTAAAAGTGAAACTCGTCCCTATGCGCGATTTCTCGATAAAAGTAAGAGTCGACCTTCCGCTATGCCACGCAATTGGGAATCAATCGGCGGTCTTTACAGAGAATTTTGGTGGAAGACTGTAAGGTCCTCCTTTACAAAGTGCAGAAAGCTATTGACCGTCAAGCGCGTGTAATCTACTCTCAAGCCCTGCTGAATCTAGAACACGAGGGAAACAAATTTCCATCGAAAATCATCATGAGCGACGAGGCATATTTCCATCTCCGTGGACATGTGAATAAGTAAAATTATAGCCTCTGGGGCACTGAAAATTCGCGCATAACCCACACAGAGCCATTACACCTGCTCAACGTTACTGCCTGGTATGCTGTGTATGCTGGAGCCGTCATCGGGTCTTATTTTTTCGAAAATGCCGCGTGCCAAACGATTACTGTGGACGGCGAGCGCTACAGAGCCATACTCAACGGCTTTCTCCTTCCTCAATTGGATGAAGTGGGACTGAAGAACATATGATTTCAACAGAATAGAGATCGGGATACTGCACGAGCCACAACCGAAATTCTTAGGGCTGCATTTCCGGGTTGCCTAATTCCCCATTTTGACGATTTGCACTGGCCGGCAAGATCGCCTGATTTAATCATTTTAGACTTCTTTTTGTGTAGGGTTTTTGAAGTCACGAGTCTATGCCAACAGGCCTCAGATTCTCCAAGAGAATATCCATCAAGAATGCGAGGATCTATCGCCGGAAGTTCTGTGGCAAGAGTGATGGAAAATGCCACAAATCGGGCTCGAATGGTCATCAATTCTGACGGAGGCCACTTAGCCGATATCATTTTCTCGACTTAATGGAAAAAAAATTCAAGACATCATGTAAACATAATTCAAAGCCGAACCAAAGTTTTTCATTCACAAAAAAATTACAGCCAAAGAACATCAGGTGACAACTTTTGCCCTACCTTGTAGAATAACACCCACATTTGTGAGGCTAAATCTGTGAGTAGGACGAAACTCCCAGATTCTATTTTTAAATGGGTGCTCGGTGAAAAGGAAAATCCGTCACAAAAAGATTCCTTCAAAATGGATCCTCTACGGATGATGTCACATTTTCAATATGAAGCTCCATGAACAAACCAATTGAGATCCTCAAGGCATCACAATTCATTAGCAGATGTTGCTGTGTATTTGGTAACTATGAACTACGAAAAGGTGACTCCTTTGAATTTCCAATCACAACATTGTGTGCCATACAAAGAAATCACTCTTTTATTTTGAGAATACAAATTTTCCCAACTGCTCCCTACAAATACTTTCCTCAAGAAGATATTCAACAGACAACTAACAACCAACAACCTTAGACGTCAAACACATCATTTGTCTGGCATCGTACTCGTATCGTACTTGTCCAACTTTTCCATTTAATCTTCAACCAAATGCGCACTCTTAACCATGGTAATGCCGTGCAACTTCTCCAAAAAGTGTTTATCCGTTTTCTGTCAAAGGATTCAATTTCGCTCCAACGATAAGACCATGTAATCTGTGGATCATTAGTTTACATGCAAGAGAGAGCAGCTACGACAAGTCTAAGAACATAGGACATTAATCCTCCTAATTAACAAGAAAACGCTAGAGACCATCGCCTTGGGCCAAACTGACGGGTGGTGGCAACGATGGCGAATGGAACCATAAACGATGGTAATCATGACGGGTGTGCGAGTGGGATTTAATGAGTCCAAAGTATCATTAGAGCTAAATAACTTGATTAATTAGGGGACCGGTTAATGACCTCTGGCATTTTACATTACTTAGCTTCAGGAAGTACAATACATATTGTATTTTTTTTTTTTTTTTTGTCCTTTATATCCGTCTGTCTGTGGATATTTTGACAACAAGCTGAATGCCATGACTTGCCTCGAGTGTACAAATAGCCTTTCACTGAGAATTCGCCCCCAGCAGACAAGGAAAAATGGGAAAAAATCTGTTCATGTTGAATTTTACTGATAAAATAGGATGACAAACGAAAGGATACTTACAATATGGTATAACACGATTTGCCAGAGTTGATCTCAGTGAAAATGTTGAGTCGCAAGAATTTGGATACAACATGGTATGAGGAACATTGCGCATATTCTTTTGGGACTGTAACTTGGACAATGACATAGAAAATGTACATCAAGTTTGTGTGCCTGGTAGTCCATATTGAAGGTCCATGTTAACATATAAAAGGACTTATAACCGGATGAGATATAAAATCATGCTTAGCTGGAAGGCAGAGCAATACTCAACACTGCAATGGAGCTGATGACCCCAGCCGATGGAATAAGAAATTCATAGATACGTACATATCCATTATACTTGGCAACCAGTCAGAATACAAGCTCTTTGGTTAAAGAACTACGTATGGTTGTGAATAAACCAACTCTATAAGCTGTTTCATATTGGGCTGGGGGCAAACTAGATCCTCTCTCCATATTCTAATTGTAGCAAAAGCCGGAAGGTTACAAACTGTACTTTTGGCTACTGCCATAATTAAAGTTTTTACAACTGATAACCAGCCGGATCGGAAGCTTCTTTCATCTCAGAATCCGCCGCAACGGCGGCACAAGGTTTCCTTTACTATGTTCTCGAACTATAACAAAAACTTTAAACTACACCTTACCGCTTTAGTTTTGTCAAAGCTGACAGCTATCCTTCCAACGCACAATGTTGCTTGTGCTAACTGGAGTCACATCCAGAATATTGAACTAGCTGACCCAGCGTTTAATAAACCAAGCAAAATAGATATCATACTTGGCAGCGATATCTATCCATCACTCCTTTTAGAAGGTATTCTTAAGGGAGAACTCGGGACACCAATGGCTCAGAGGACATAACTTGGTTGGGTCCTTTCGGGTGGCATTTTATCAAATAACCAGTTGATGGTAACTTCTCTTCACACAACGGTCGAAACTCTTAGGTTAGAACGTATTTTGCTTAGATTCTGGGAGCTTGAGGAAGTGCCAAAGAAAAAGATGCTTTCGGTAGACGAAGAACTCATCAACGTCAGACTGACAGAAAGTATGTAGTTCAGCTTCATTTTAAGGAAGGAACACGGCCCACACTTGGTCTTTCAAAAACATCAGCCCTTGTTAGATATCTTCAACTGGAAAATAGATTTCGATCGAATACAGTATTTTACAGTGAATACAAGGAGGTCTTCGAAGAATACAAAGTGTTAGGTCATATAACTGAAATAGACATCATGTCAATTCCAGAGGCGCATTATTTCGTTCCTCATCACGCTGTCATAAAGCAATCAAGTTCGACTACGAAGCTACGCATTGTCTTTGACGCATCCTGTAGAACCTCAGATGGAACGTCAGTCAATGATCATCTGTTAGTTGGTCCAAAGTTGCAAGATGACATCATTGAGCATCTCGCGTGTTTCAGGAAACACATAATTGGCTTCTTAGCACATGTCAACAAAATGCATAGACAGATCTGGGTTCCCATCGAAGATTCAATGTACCAACTCATCTTGTGGAAAGATTTCGAAAACGAAGAGCTGAAGACATATCGCCTTAACACTGTCACATTCGGCACCGCACATTGCAGCAACTCGCCGTCCATGAGCGAGATGACTATCCAATTGCAGCGAGAATAGCAAAGGAAAACTTTTACGTGGATGACGTGATACACGGGGCAGATTCAGAAGACGAAGCCTTCGAAATGAAAAGACAGCTCACTGCAATGCTTAAATGTGGAGGTTTCTCGCTAAGAAAATGGCCCAGCAATAGTGAGAGGTTATTGATAGCCATACCTGCCAAGGATTGAGAAGTGCAACTTCCTTTCTCATTCGATGAAGCGAGTACAACTAAAACTCTGGGAATTCAGTGGCATCCTGGGAAGGATATATTTAAATTCAAATTTTGTGCTCATCAAACGGAGTCAAACACGAAACGAACCATTTTATCTGACATAGCTCGCCTGTATGATCCAATGGGATGGATTGCTCCCTGCGTCATTGTCGGAAAAATCATAATGCAGAGCATTTGGAAAGAGCACCAGACTTGGGACAGCGAACTCAAGCCCGTTATTATTTTGTCATGGCATGCCTTGAAAGTTGAGCTAGCCGCACTCAATCTCCTTGAAATTCCTCGCTGGATAAACATTATCAACGGACCGCAACTTGAAACCCACGGGTTTTGCGATGCCTCGGAAAAGGCCTATGCAGCAGGGGTATATGTTCGAGTAATCAACGACGAAAAAATCTCAGCAAATCTTTTACTTTCAAAAACAAGAGTTGCACACAAGAGCTATGTGGAGCACTTCTACTAGCACACTTGCTGGCATACACCACGAGGACCACGATTGACGGAAAAAGGATAATTCGAGGGCGACTAGAAAATGCAGATCTGGTTTATTCTCAACGCCATCCAATAGTACTTATTGCCAGCTAATAATGTCCTCACGAAGCTTATAGTTCATGATGCTCATATGAGATCGCTTCATGGTGGTCAGCGACTCATGATGGTAACACTTCGCACTGAATATTGGATATTGCAGCTTAAATCGAACGTTAGAAGGTGCATTCATAAGTGCCTGAAATGTTATAGACACATAGCAGCTCCACTAATCTATATGTTCCTTTTCTTCGAACTAAAACGAGGCAGAAGGTCCTTGAACTTGCACTAGCCAGTACAAGAAATTAAATCTTTGGAATGAGGATCTGAAAGGACATGGTAAAGCCTTTTACGTCGCCATCTAGTATCACAGATACTTGTAAGAAACTTAACATCCACTACCTAGATTCGTGCACTACATGCTTCACTCCTAATTGCTAATTGAAAAACAATCGAATGATTGATGACGTACATATTGTAAAGGGTGTTTTTTTTTAAGAGGTTTCGTTTTTAAACTGGCAACACTGTTTCTACAGATTGTAATTTGACAGTTGAAAGTTGATTTGCAGTTAATACGTTTTGCCATTTTGCAATGAATAGATTAACCCCGGAAAAAAGCTAGCAAATTGTGCAAACTTATTTTGAAAACCGTGGTTCGGTTTCGCCAAACTTATCGTGCGCTACGATCATTTTACGCTCGACATAATCGTCCATCTGAGCACGAGCACGATGAATCTTTTTCGCACCACGTATACTCTAGTGGATAAAACGTATCCCCAAAGACGGCAAACACTAGGAACAGAAGAAGATATTGCCTTTGTGGAGTGCAGTGTTGAGGAGAATTCGAATGAGTCAATTTGCCATCGTGCACAGCAATTGGAGCTATGCTTATCCACTTTGTGGAAGATTTTACGGAAAGATCCTGGCTTAAAAGCTTATAAGATCAAGGTTGCGGAAGAGTTGAAACCAAGTGACTATTATACGCGTCGTAGGTTCGTTAAATGGGTCGCTTGGTCCTCATTTCCAACGCAAAATTTTATTCTCCGATGAGGCCCATTTTTGGTTAAATGGATATGTAAACAAGCAAAATTGCCGAATTTGGAGTGGAGTAAACCCAAAAGCCTTTGTGGAGACGCCCTTACAACCATTAAAACTCACTGTTTGGCGTGCTTTGTGGGCTGGTGAAATGTAGGGTAAGGTAGATAAGGGTGGCTGAAATACCAACCCACGTAGGCCCATTGGCCCATTGTGATATGGTGGATCTATGATCCTCTTACTAATGGATCCAGTTTGAGCTTATGATGAAGCCTAGGAAACAGTTTACGTCTATATTTTTTAGGTCGTTTAGGTCGTTGTAGAAGAAAGCTCTTAAGTGAAGTTTTCTTCTCTGGGAGAGAGCTGGACATGTACAGAGTAGGTGGAGGATCGTTTCCTCCTCTTCCTCGTCCGTGCAGCTTCTGCAGAAATCGTTTGTAAAGGCGCCAAGCCTTGTTGCGTGCTTGCCTAAGAGGCAGTGTCCAGTGATGACACCTATGATGGCGCTGAGATGTTTCTTATTTAAAAAAGATCAGACACTTAGAGCGATTCAGATGCAGTTTTAGCCAGATCTGTTTGGTGGCTAGACATGTTGATTCAATAGCCCACCTAAGGTCTGTTCTTTTATTGACATCTAGTTTTAATGGTAGTTTGCACGTAGCGATTGGTATACCTATGCAGTTCATCTGCTCTACATTTCCCTGGAATGTCTCTGTGGCCCGGCACCCAACAAAGATGAAGGTTGAACTGCTCTGCCATCTCCATAAGCGATGATCGGCAGGGCGGTTTTAGAATTTAATTAGACCAAGTCCAGGGACTTGATATCGGCCTGACAATCCGAAAAGATGCGTATAGCCTTTGCAGATATCACGTTTTTCTTCAGCCAAGACAGAGCTTCTTTAATCGTTAAAATTTCCGCCTGGAACATGCTACAGTGATTTGGAAGACGGAAAGAGAGGATTAGATTTAGCTTATCTGAGAAAACAACGCAACCAACTCCGCTATCGGTTTTAGATCCATAAGTGTTGAAATGGATTGACTTGTCCTCCATGAAAACATCTTCCTCCAAGAAGGATCTAGAGGGAAAGTTTACATGAAGTTTTCGTCAAACCAAAGTTCAGGTATGGTGTAATCGATGTTCTCGATCATCGAATCATCGGCCCATATTTCTTTAAGGGTGACGCCGGCCAGGATGTTACCGTCAATGGAGAGCGCTGTAGAAACATGAATTGTGACTTCTTCGTTCCTCAGTTGATTGGCATGGATGTGACAGAGCTTTGGCTTCAAAAAGATGGCGCAATATGCTACACGCCGCGCGACCCCCTCAAATTATTGCGGGAAACATTTGCTGAGCGCCTATTTTCGCGTAATGGACCTGTGAACTGGCCTCCACGATTCTTGGATCTCACACCTTTAAACTACGTTCTTTGGGGGTATGTGCGGTCACTAGTCTATGCCGACAAACTAGGAAGCCAATATTCGCCGTGTTACTGTTGATATACGGCTCCACTTGCTCGATAAAGTTGCTGAAAATATTACTTCAGGGTTGCGCTTAATTTGAGCTAACTGTGGGGTGAATATGCCCGATATCATATTCAAGAGCTAATGGCATAAAATTATCCACTAAACGAAGCTATTATAATATAAATTAGCATTAGCTTCAAGTAACCTATTTCATATTGAAGGTCTATAACTCTAAGAAAACACCCTTTATTACAATTTCTCCAAGCCTATCTACCTAACTAGTCCTCTCAGCCTGTAAACGCAAACTGGTCGTTGCCAAACTTTAAGACCGATTTGTTCAATGAAATGTCTCTGAAGAATGTTGTAAATGCTTATGCAACTGCAGAGTTTTAGTGGTAGAAAATCCAAATCGACCCAGTTGCCCAGAACAATGCCGACTACACAACAGCTTCTGTCATAGCATTTCTGGAAAGTGCAGGTACGAGTATAGGAGTATATCTGTAAACCACAATTGCCTACTAATTTAGGTAGTGCTACAGACTTGTGTGGACCTGAGTCTCAACCAATATGTTCCTCCAGTTGAAGTCCTCCTAAACAAGAGCAGCTCTTCATTCACCGCATTTCCACCGATGATGAGTTTAAAAACATTCTGATCTGTTGCGCTGATGTCTACCCACTTTACGTGTACCAGCCATTTAATTCGATGAATTCTCACTCATTTAAGTCCATCTCACTGCACAGCCCGTATATTTATTGATTAAGTCTCTTCCTCCACTCTCCATTGATGCAGACACAACCATAAATCAGTCCAAGTACTTTTCTTTCAAGACAACTAAGTTCCTCCTCATTCCTTTTTATGACATGAAGAACAGGAATCTGTGCCATAGAGGAAGACTGGGGCATCAATGTTTTATAGAGTGTTACTTTGGTTGTCCTGGTTGGTTCAGCTACTAAATTGCCTTCTCTGTCGAAAAAATGAAGTCCGTGTCGTTGTTTATGTTAATGGCAGAGCCTTGATAGAAAAAGTCTTTGACTACCCCGAAGTTTACTTGCTTATTGTGGGGTGACGTTTTATCCGAGTCGTCGATGTAGTGTGTTCTTTCTTAATGCTGCTTCATGTAGTTTCATCATTCCTAGTTTACCACCAGACCCACCTTCCCCGCATTTGGGTCAACACTTCTGAATATCTCACAAACTGCTCGCTGTGTTCTCTACGTAGATGCACAAATTTTTGAAAGATTGTTTATTTGCTGTTGGCTCGATGTTGAAAACATTGCGTCATTGGATCGCCTTATCGGAAGCCTTTTTTGATATTAAAGAATCATATCCGACTCCGATGTAGGAGCGAACTTTCTCCATGGTCATCCTAAAAATTAGAACAAAATTAGTAGAGATGCCAAGACCGGACATGGCTTCTAGGCGACAAATACGTGATGGGTGTCGATTTGGAATTCGATGGTATTTTCCAAGATCTGCTAAAATCTGAAACCACACTGGAATGGGCCAAAAGACCTTTCCGATCTTTCCGGCTTTAGATGATAGAAAGACACGGCATCGTGATGATAAAAAGGATCATGACTCCACTGATATGGTTCCACTTGTCAGGCATGATTTTGTCCAACCATTGTTAGGAGATGTTTTCGTGCATTATCTTCGCACAGTCATTTTCCGTCGCCTTAATTAGCGCCCCAGCTGTCCTTCCGCCAGTACAGAATGATTTTTGGACTTACATTATCGTTTCTCTCAGTTTGTAGAAATCGGGTGGATGAAATATTTGTCCAAGTTGAATGGTTCGTTCTGCCTAAAAGCGGTACGTTGATTTTCCCTCTGTTAAGCAGTCTACATAAATGAAACTTCCATATCCTCAGCTATGATAGCACATCTACCATTAGGTTCCCTTGATCGCCTGGACGAACGATTTGTATCGTACTTTATTTACCTGATATTACATCTCTAAACCGCTGCTCGTCCTTTGTTTTTTTCTCGTATAACTGAATAGTTGCCTCTCTTGTAGCCCCGCTCTATAATTATTCTGTTTCTCTGCATCCGATAGCCGGCATTGGTGGTCAAATTATGGGTTTCGCCATACTAGTTTGGCGAAGCCTTGCTAAACAGAAGCAGCATGTCTGATGACTATTGGCAGCTTTGCCACTGGATTTTGAAAAAAGAGATATGGCGGCATAGGGAGCGGCCGACGTTATGAGACTCTTAATCGGCAACGGCCCTGGCAGTTTCCTGTGATTGCAGCCGCCCAATGTCATGCTTTCTCACAGTATTTTCCTTTCTTGTTGTCGAAAGTGGGCTATGTTAACCGACAGTTCGCTTATGTTATGTCTTTCCTTCCAAGATTTGCACTAAAATCGCTTAAAACCATTTGAACACCGAACTTGAGGCACTGGACATATATCTTATTGAGGAGCTTATCAAAACAGTCTTTGTTGCCATCTTCCATTATGGGCTACGCGCTGTAAGCTGATGTTGGGGATTTAGCTTTGATGCGGATTGTTACGATCCCCTCCTTCACGTGCTTGAAGCTCAAAACTTGTTGGTGAAAGTATATTTTCAATGACAAATCCGCATCCAAATACTTACTATTCGAGGTCGAGAGGCAACACTATTGATTCAATCTGGGAAACTCTTTCGCCGTTCCCTTATGCAAAGTTGAGTCGTTGTAATTTCCAAGAGCCACCACAAGGAGGTAAAGAAATCATTTGGTGTGAATTCGAAACATTGCGCTACTGGCCTTGTCCACATTTTAGACAGTTAATCACCATTCAAACGCTCATATATTTACCATTCTCAGGAATGTTAACAACCGAAAATACATTAGTAACGTGGGTCCCTAAAAGATCCAGATCAACGTCATGCAACTTGCCGCTACTTCTAATTAAAATAATAATGAGAGCTATATCCTAACTTAACGTCGCTCTTTATGTCGCTCTAGTTATTCCTCTTCGTGTCAAGAAGTATTATGCGCAGACATTCTTCGACTTCCTATTGTTTTAATCTACAGCAACTCCAACTTCATTTAGTCGTGATACCGGGAAATCAACTTGAAAAATCTTTCCCGCTTCAAACATGGCATTCAAGTCGCAGCATAATGAATATCCAAACCAATTTCGATGATTAGACCCACTCGAGAAACTTATTGAACGCAAATAAGCAAATAAGAGCGACCAAAATCCGTACCAGGTACTCACCGCCTTCCATAGAGTAACATTTTCTCCATTAGGTCGGTAATCATTCAAGGTCCTTAGACGCCACAGCAGCGGAAAAATCTTTCTTCAAGTGAACTCAACCGAAAGTTGTTGAGTACAACTTTTCTTCCGCAATATTCCTTCCTTCGCCTTGACTCAACTTATCGGGTTGTGGTATTGCCCTATTTACCCTTAATTTTCACCCCAAAATGAAAAAAAAAAAGAAAAAATTAAAAAAAAAAGAAAAAAAAAACTCCAAACGAAAAAGAAGTTCGACAAAAGTTATCGTATTGATGGAAACCAGTGAAGAGGGTGCCGAAGTACCAGACGTTATTATCCCAACAAAAGTTCAGCAATAAACTCTGTCGATTTGAATTAAGTTTAGCCACACCGATGTTAAGGTATTCCGTTCCCACCCATCTGCCATCCTCGCGAACCACCCTTAGCTGAAACTTTTCAACGACTTGCCTGGCTGCCTGGGTATACATAATCTTGAAGAAAGTTGCAGCGTTATTCCCATTCATTCTCATCATTGATTTAATCAATATGCCCTCCTAGGGTCGGTTTAGGTAGAACTCCATGTTCCAGGTTCAGGAAGCAATGACTTTTGACGAAGATTGTTTCTCTGACACAGCGATAAAATTGGTTTAGTTTATGTTGCGCTTTCATTTAATGAAGTGTGAAGAAGAATATTTTCAAAACAAACGAGAGGTGCTATAGGGCTTCTGAGAGATAAGATGCTGTTGAGCCCTATGACATACATAAATATGTGTACATATACCCTTGGGTGTTAAGATTTATAGGAAGTCAAGCATGTATAAGCACTTGCCGCGTTCATCTTATGGATTAGGATGATGTTTGCAAAAAAAAAATGTTGCTAAGTTACGATTGTGTATTTTCTGAAAAAGAACCCCTACGCAGCCACTTAATGGGTATAGCACTTGTTCGATCCTGAAGGAACATTTTGGGGGCAATTAAAATTTATTTTACTCGTATTAGCAATAGGTCTTTCGCCGTCCTGGATCATGTGCCCGAGCAATTAAGGGTTTGGCTAGGCGTCTCGTACAAACTGGCTCCACTAGAGATGTGGCAAGAAGCCGCCGCCCCGTATTGCTCGTCCAACCGAGAATATCATTGTTGTGGCCGAGGACGTCCGAGAGAGTCCACAAATATCGGCGAGATAACGATGCATACAATTTGGCATCAGCAGACGTTCGTTGTGCCGAATTTTGGCGAAAGACCTGAAGATGTTCATTTATAAAGTGCAAACGGTCCAGAAATTTCTGCCTGCTGACCGCTAAGTGAGGTTAACTTACTGCAAGAAGAGAATGAAAATCATAATGAGCGACGAAGCCCATTTCCACTTAAGTGGATATGTGAATCAACAATATTTGCGTTCTCCGGGGCACGGTGAATCCAAGTGAAATGCACGAAGAGCAATTGCATCCCCTCACAGTGACTATTTAGTGTGACATTTGCAGTGAAAATATGTCAAATGACGCCGACTGCATCAACGTAACCGTAACTGGTGATGGCTGCAGACAGATGTTAAACAAGTTTCTTTTGCCTCAAGCTGCTGAATTGGGTCTCGAGCATTGTTGGTTGCAGCAGGACGGACCAACCGCTCACATAGCTCGACGGAGATTTTGAATCACCAGTTCCCAGGCGTGAGATCTCCAATTTTAGCGACTTGAACTGGCCGCCGAGCAAAAGTGTGCATCAACTCAGGGCGTGGTCATTTGATACAATTTTTTCAACTTAATGTCATTAGTTTTGCTGCTTCAAATAAACTTTTCGTGGAAAAAGAGTGCAATTTTTGTCATTTCTAACAAAATAGCAGCCAGTTCACATTATCACATTACTTTTGCCCCACCTTGTATATGTATTGGGTCTACAAGTAAGTTTCCAGCGTTTGTCAGAGATGGCGCCACCAGTGGATCCCGGGCAGATATGTCAGACCCCATATATTTTATTTGTAGGTTTTGTATCTGTCAACAACTTTGCAGCGTTATATTTGAGCAGTTCTATCGGTGTCGTACATTTTATCGAGCAAAATCATGACAAGTTTCCAGTCAAATAAACGTCATTTGCGGGAAGCGCTGCTTTTATTCTTTAATATGAAGAAAAGTGCGGCTGAAGCCTATCGTTTGCTTTCGGAAACTTATGGGGCGGAATGTATTGGTGAATCGATGTGCCGCGAGTGGTTCAAACGGTTCAAAAGTGGTGATTTTGGAGTTGAAAACAAAGATCGCCGGATGAGGATCCGTGTCAGATTCAAGAAGAACTTGCTGCATCATTGGGCGTCACGCAACAAGCCGTTTCCCTGCGCCTAAAAGCACTGGGATTCATTCAAAAGGTTGGAAACTGGGTGCCGTACGAATTGAAGCCAATAGACGTCGAACGGCGATTTTGCATGTCCGAAATGTTACTGCAGCGGTATAAAAATAAATCATTCTTGCATCGTATTGTCACTGGTGATGAGAAATAGATTTATTATGATAATCCTAAACGCAGAAAATCGTATACAAAGCCCGGCGAGCCCGCCCAATCGACGCCGAAACGAAATATTCACGTGAATAAGGTCATGCTCTGCATATGGTGGGATGAAAAGGGTGTCGTATACTACGAACTGCTTCCGAGTGGTGACACCATCAACGGACCATTATATCGAACCCAACTAATTCGTTTGAAGCGGGCATTACAAGAAAAACGGCCAGAATATGAGACCAGGCATGAGTCCGTCATTTTTCATCACGACAACGCTCGGCCACATGTTGTGGTTTCGGTGAAAAACTATTTGGTTAATAGTGGATGGGAAATTCTGCCTCACCCGCCTTACAGTCCAGACTTGGCACCATCTGACTACCACTTGTTTCGTTCGATGCAGAACGCTCTTACGGGAATACGCTTCAGCTCAGTAGAGGAAATCAAAAATTGGCTCGATTCATTCTTGGGCTCGAAAGACGAGAAATTTTTTTGGTCCGGAATTCATAAATTGCCAGAAAGATGGGGGAAAGTTGTAGCTTCCGATGGACGATACTTTGAATAAAGCATTGTAACTATGTTTTCATAATAAAACTTCAAATTGTGGAAAAAAACGCTGGAAACTTACTTGTAGACCCAATATAATTTCACGAATTTGGCAGCGATGCTTAAACAAGACATGGATCTATACAAAAGTAAGGTGACTTTCCACTACTCTTATAAAAAAAATATTTGTTTGTTCATCAATATTATGTTGCCCTCTTCAAAGCACAATAATCCGCCTCTGAGATAATACACTTGTGCCAACACTTTTTCCAGTCATCGAAGCACTTCTCATAATCCCTTTTTGGTACAGCCTTGAGCTCATCCCGCGATGCCGTTTTTATTTCCTCAATCGTTGCAAATCTCCGTCCTTTCATAGGTGTCTTCAGTTTTGGGAACAGGAAAAAGTCGCATGGGGCCAAATCCGGTGAATATGGTAGCTGAGGCATGATTGTCGTATTGTTTTTGGCCAACAAATCTCATTTAAGAGCTCCTGAGCTATGCTCATGCAACGGTTCTTCTGATCAAAATTAAAATGTTTTAGAACAAACTCCGCTGACACACGTCTCATGCCCAAAACATCTGAAAATAGCTTTATGACACGAGTCGACCGATATGCCAACATCCTCAGCAACTTCTCTTATGGTAATTCGTCGATTTTCCAAAACAATTTTCTTCATCATCTTTTGTTGATGTTCTGGGGCGCCCAGAGAGAGGTTCGTCATTGGTATCTTCTCGGCCGTCTTGGAAGAGCTTGTACCACTTGTAGAACTTGATTCCATTTTTTACACAAAATTTGATGCGAATCCTTTGCTCCATGTTTTATAATAATTGAAAGTCGCCGAGCACATCAATACATGTCAAACCAAAAGCAAACTAAGTATACTTGAAACTGTGAACATATGTTCGGGACACCCGATTTCTACAAAGTGAGAGAAACGAGAACGAAAGTCTAAAAATCTTTCTGTACTGAAGGAAGGATAGCTGCGGTGCTATTTAAGGCGAAGGAAGATGACTTTGTGGGAAGCATACACGAAATCATCTCCTAAATATCGTTAGACAAATTCATGCCTGACAAATTGAAACCATACCAGTGGAGACACGATCCTTTTTCTCATCACGATGCCGTGCCTTTCTACCATCTAAAGCCGGAAAGCTCCGAAAGGCCCGTTGGTCCATTCCAGTGTGATTTCAGATTTTGGCAGATCTTGGCAAATCGACATCCATCACATATTTGTCGCCTAGAAACCATGTCCGGTCTTGGCATCACTACTAAACTTTTCTGGATTTCCATGATGGCCATGGACAAAGTTCGCTCCTACTTGGGGGTTGACAATGATTTCACCTAGACTTGCAATATCAAAAAGGTTTCCGAAAAGGCGATCCAATGACGCAATAGCCATCACCAAAGATACAATCTTCAAAAATCTGTACATCTACGAGGATGAAATAGACATCATCGAGAGAACACGGGGAACACGTGAGACATGTGGAAGGATTGGCGCAAAAGCGGGGAAGGTGGGTCTGGTGGTAAACTAGGAATGATGAAACTACACGAAGCATTAAGAAAGGACACATTACATCGTCGACTGGGATAAAACGTCGTAAGCAAGTAAAGTTCGATGCAGTCAAAGACTTTTTCGATCAGGGCTCTGTCATTAATATAAAAAACGACACCGACTTCGTTTTGTCTACAGAGTAGGCAATTTAGTAGCTGAACCATTCAGGACAACCAAACCAAGATAACGCTCTATAAAACATTATTCCCCCCCAGTCTTCTTCTATGGCACAGATTCCCGAGCTTCATGTCATTAAAAGGGATGAGGAGGAGCTTGGTTGCCTTGAAAGAAAAGTACTTGGACTGATTTATGGTTGTGTCTGCATCAATGGAGAGTGGAGGGAAAAGACTTAATCAATAAATGTACGGGCTGTGCAGTGAGATGGACTTAAATGAGTGAAAATTCATCGATTTAAATGGCTGGTACACGTAAAGTGGGTAGACATCAGCGCAACAGATCAGAAAGTATTCAAACTCATCATCATCACCTCAACCAACTTGGTTTGCAAAATTAGAAGCAGCTACCAACCAGCGGAATGGGCTGGAGGAACATATTGGTTGAAGCCCACGTTCATCCATTACTGCAGCGCTACCTAAGTCAGTAAGCAAGATATATACCTGAACTTCCCAGAAATGCTATGACAAAAGCTGTTGTGTGGTCGGCATTGTTCTGGACAACTGCGTCGATTTGGATTTCCTACCACTGAAATTCTGCAGTTGCATAAGCATTTACAACATTCTTCAGCGACATTTCATTGAACAAATCGGTCTTAAAGTATGGAAACGACAAGTGCTGAGAGGACTGGTTAGGTAGATTGGCTTGAAGAAATAGTGAGACTCAATAAGCATCAATCCGCCGCTAATATGTGTTTGCGATTGTGGTGCTCAGTTCCATCCTCTGCAGTTCTAAAATTCGAATGAGATATCAACTTAACTTCAGAAATTTCTGTGAAGTCATTGAAAAGAAGTTTGACTAGGTTCCTATGTCCGAGGCCATTAGTTGGTGGGTCACGTCCTTTTAATCTCTCCGCATTGGATTAAATGGTGAACCATATGACGGCGTAGACCAATATTATGCTACTGGCGAGCATGGCCTTGCCATTTTATCCTGCGGGCTACAGGCAGCTAGCTTAAGGCCGGGGTAACTGGAAAGGCTTGTTAGTTGAGGCCCAAGATCAGGTCCGATCTTGTAGAGATGTGGGTGTAAGTGGAAGAAGTGAAATAGACTCTCCTCTTTGTTCGCATTCCTGCAACTATCGAATTCCGTGTTGGAGCAGCTTGGGAACGTGTGCTCCAATTAGCCAGGGGCATGTATTGATTACTACCATTCTGGACCTCTCAGCGAGGATTCTGTTGGTTATACCGGATGTTCTTCGTTTGTTGTAGGAGCAGTAAATCGTTATAGGAAGTTTTTTCCACCTAGAAATTGCCTTTATGAAAGATTGCTTAAAGAAATTGCACTTGACGGTCTCAGTGGAGAGTGGACTGCTTTTTTAAGAGCAATGAAAAGCGCCTTGTTCAGCCAAATTCAGTTTTACTCGGATTTGTAGTAAGTAATTGAAACATGTGGCGCGGTATCTCAATATAACAAGACTCACTTAGGTAATTACACGATTTGCAAAAGAAAACGTTCCCGATTTTTAAATAAAGACGGTGTTTGCGTACATAAATTCGACATTTGCCAAGCTATGACAGAAGTTCTGATCTAACTAGAAGGCATAGAGTGAAAAGCCATTAGGTAAAAGGTTCCTAGCAAAGGCTCAGGAGGACGACTCATTGGTAACTATTTCAATTGAGAAATGAGGTTGAGCTGTGATGGAATTTGGAGTTGATCATTTGGTTATTTTGGCCTTGCATTCTTGGGTATGGTCTCCGCTCAGTGGAGGACTGGTTAAAAACAGTGAGCGGCTTGTAACTAGATCTCTATCAACATTATGTCTCACGCATCACCTCCTGTCATTTTTTTGAGGTGAAGAATCAACACACTAGAGTTCGCGAATACACGTAAGCGCAGTGATTTTCGTTTTTTTTTTAAACAGATTACTCAGGCAAAAACAAGCTTTTATCTGCAGCCTAGCCTAAGCACGTCCACGTCCAAAAATATTGTGTTTTCACTCATGCCTAAAGCAATTAGATACTCTTACCAAGCAAAAGTGCAGTGCCTCGCCACAATTATACTAGCTGATTGACTGCTGGAATGACCTGGAGAATCATGCCTGACGTACTTATATTCAAAGTGTAACCATCCGTACTTGGAAAACCTAACACACTGCCAGAAAACCGACTGTCATTTGAGAGCTTTGAATGCTATATGTTTAAGACAGGGAAATTTAATATTCTAGATTGGGCTCCGACACTAAGTCAGGTTGACTACGCGTCCTGGCGCTAAATAAGTCAGACCAGACCATTCCTAAAATGTTCTTAGCCTTAAATAGAGAGGCAACCTATATACACTTTCCAATATCATTGCTGTAATTCGCAAAAGTAGGGCTTCGTATGCCCTGTCATGTATGGACAAGTTGCAATGTTCGAAATATCCTCAATGTCGTTTATGAAGCTCAATGAAAACTGTTCGCACTGTGCAGCAGGGGTTTGGTATATGTCGTGCTAGCAAGCAGGATCCTTGTCAAAGTTGCCATTTGGGGCATATTTGGGGCATATTTGGGGCATATTTGGGGCATATTTGGGGCATATTTGGGGCATATTTGGGGCATTACAAAATCCCATCTAGCTAGAATCGCAATACTTCTTCTTGGGATCTTGGGATTGATTTCTATAAGACAAGTTGTGTGTGAGCCTTACATTATCGAGCACCAAGCCACTCAAATCATTTGCTCCTCCTCTGTCTTGTTAACATATTCCTCATTCTATCTCCTTCTTCTATGCCTACACTTAGGGATATAATTCAGAATACCCTTCAAGAGACCTTTCTTAATTATGAAGGCATTTGTATCAGTCAAAAAAGTATAAATCACACTTAAAACAACCCCTATCTCAACAACTTCCCTATTTCTCGTTAACGTTTTTGTTATTTCCCTCTCTCGACAAACCAACTCCTGATTAAGGATCAACTACGTACATACGAGTATAACAGCGATAAATAATTCCAAAGGATTGTACTATAGCAAATTGTGTTTGCTTATACATAAGCTGCCATTTGGAAGACAAACACTGACATCACCAACGATTTCTTAGAACTCCCTGAAAGTGTATGTTCTATAGAAAACAGAAGACCTCCACTAACCTTCACCAATCTCAGTATCTTTAAAATATTAGAACCATTTGTCCACCTTTAATCACCCAATTGCATACGCCACTTAACTCAATTTACATACCCATCTTTGGTTCATTCGTAGTGGTGGTTGAGTTGGGTTGGTCCGATCCACCGCTGTCCTTAGGTGGATTCTTCGACTCCTGCTACGAAAGGAATTCGAATAAGGAAGGGAAGGGAAGGGAAGGAAAGAAAAGAAAAATGACAAATGTAAGTTGTGCTCAATTTAAAATGGAAATCTCTCCACTGAATGGCAGCGATAACTATCTCTCTGGGTATCGTTCATAAAGGAATTGAATAGATTTTCATTTGGGCAAAGGGAAGACGCTGCACGATGGACAGGACGAGAACGAAAATGAAAACGAAGACGAAGAACGAATTCTCTAGAATAATAACATTTCACTATTCTTGTGTAGCCAGTGAATGGCACAAGGACATGCGAGAAATTACCATTCCAGCCATAAGCGGTGGTGATGAATCGATATAATTTATATTGGGGAATTATTTCGAATGGGCGCTGCCTAAGTGGGTGATGGTGACTGTGCAATGGGGACCGTATCGAGGTTAAATGAATTCAGGAACATTGCCTCAAGGAGCTAAATGTGAAATTTTATGCCATTGATGTCCCAGCGATAGAGTGTGAAATGACTTTTGAATTTTACTTTTTTGTTTCCCATATCTCAATAGATGTGTCCCAAGAGTGTTGTTACTACTCGTATATATTATGAGTTGGTAGCTTGTCAATGTCAAGGTTTTTGCAATTTTTCGTTTGTTTGTGGCAGATTTAAATGAGATTTTTGGGACATGTAACTATAAACTAAATGAATATGTTGTGCTTTACAAAATGACAACTGATTCATATCTTTATTACACATTTTACCTTTACGAATGGCCAGCGAATTGCTAGCGAATAAACTTAATTTATATCTGCATAAGATACAAAAATCACTTCCTTATCATTTTACCCACTATCTATGTAAATGTGACACGAATTTAAAGTGGTCAAATTAAAATAGCACTCACAAAATATTGAAATTAGGGAACGATTCTGTTGAAGAATGCTCGACAATGGCAATCACTCCCAGGTGACATTCCAAAGATTGCTTCAACGTCGAAATACGATTCGTACGTGCACTGAATATTACATTTAATTAATTTGCCTTTGATTGGAAATGGAAAATGTTGGTAAGCTATTTTTGGGCTATTGACTAAACAAAGGACATTGTCGTCACTGTCACTACCATCATCGCCATCAATGGAAATTTTATTTTTTTTTGGAACGACTTAACTTTATCGATTGTACCTGTAAGTCCGAACATTTTGTTGGCTAATGAGATAATTTATTTTTGACTAGGCTTTCAACTAAAAATAAATCAGTAAAGTCAAATTAACTTAATGACTATTGGAATGGAATTTTCCGAACAATTAGTGGCTTGTAGTGTAACAGATGTGAAAATCGTGGTGGCAATGTTAGAGACTTCAGCAATTAGTCATATTTTAGTACACAAACTGAAGTAGGATGAAGGAATTATTCCCGAATGCAACTGGGTTTGAAAGGGCGGAATGCTACTGGTAATTTTGGTAGGGAAAATAGGTGAGGCAAGAGATATTACGCCGGTATCAATTGACTCTATAATATTAGCATCATCTATGACTTTTATCATCCCACAGCATTTTTGGCGACATCGAATGCACATATGGTCATTCCAACGTAAGTTGTCAATGACACATATACCGAGAATGGGAAGTGGATAAAGCACTTCGCTTTAACGACAGCTGACAGTATTGTAATTTGGGAGCACTCAATTCTACTATGTTAGCGATTCCCCAATTGGTTAGGCTGTTAATATCGGAATTTAATGAGCTTAACAGCCGGTGAGCAGGGATGTGAGCCCGGGAACGAATATGAAAAGCAGAGAATATTGTCGCCAGCAAAGGAATATATTGGATTAGAAGCAGCAGATAAGAGGTCATCGATGAAAATTTAAAAGTGTGCCAGAGATAGAACGGAACCCTTTGGATTCAGACTTAAAACCGTCCAAGGCAACTCGAATTGAACGATTGACTCATCGGGACAACTGTGAGATATCTAGACTTATGTTATATAGAGAATCTTCTCTACACCATTTTTTTAAGGCTGTCCCTGGTCTGCGCTTAAGAAGTGGATATCACTAGATGAAGTATCCAAGAGTCTATTTACAGAGTAATATTTAATTTCCAACCAATTTGCCACCTTTTTCAAACAATCCTTTATAACAGATCCATCCAATTTTAATTACCCACTGAATTTCTCCAATGGCCCATTACTCTCTCACACCTTGGACCCGTCTTATATCGAACATAAGTTACACCAACTTAATGACGAATTCACACTCGGTCCAGATGAGCTCCCTGCCATATTTCTTAAAAAATGTTCTTCCTCTCTTTCTCTTGCCCTTTCTTAATCTCTTTCGTCTATTCCTTTCACAAGGAGAATTTCCTCAGACTTGAAAAACCTCCTTTATAACCCCGATCCACAGAAAAGGATCACAGAACGAAATAACAAACTACCGCCCAATCGCTAAACTTTGCCATTTACCCAAATTCTTCGAAAGTATTTTGTATGAAGCTCTAAGCTTCCAATGTAAATCACTTATTTCCCCTAGACAATATGGCTTTCTGAAGGGTAGATCAACCACCACAAATCTCGTTGGATTCGTATCCTTTCTCCCTCTGCCCTAGAAAATGGCAACGAAATCGATGCAGTTGCAACCGATTTTAGCAAGGCCTTCGATAAAATCTCTCATCGATTAATATTCTTCAAACTGTCTGCCCTCGGCTTTGACCCTATACTGTTAAAATGGATATCCTCTTACCTCGAAAACCGTTCGTTTTAGGTCAGCCCACTCGTATCCATTTTTGGCCACTTCTGGAGTTCCGCAAGGCAGGCATCTCGGTTCCCTTCTCTTTATATTAATCATAAATGATCTCGATAGGATCATCAAACATTCGTTTGTCTCTCTTTATGCCGACGATACCAAATTTTTCAAAAGCATTACCCGTCTCCATGACTCCATCCTCCTTCAACAAGACCTTGATAGTTTTCTATCTGGTGCCTCAAAAATTGTTTGGAACTTAATATCCCCAAATGCCAATCCATTACCTGTTCACATTAGCGGCACCAACCTCCTACCTTCTCCACAACCTATCTCTTCATTTCTATCTCTTCGCGGCCTCGGCATTTTGTGTGACTCAATTTCCGTTTACATATCGATGAGATAATCCTTAAAGCCAACTCTGTACTTGGTTTTGTAAAACGGTGGTCCAAAGAATTCACCAACCCATACAACCCATACGTGACCAAGTCCCTCAATATTACCTTTATTCGCCCCTTCCTACAGTATGCCAGCCAAGTATGGTCCCCATATCATGGTGTTCATATCTCGAGAATCGAAAGCGTCCAGCGCCGTTTTCTTCGATTTGCTCTTCGAGGTTTGCCCTGGAACAGTTCTTTTATTCGGCCCCCTTATCAAAACCGTCCCAGCCTTATTAATTTAACCAGCCTTGAGGAGCGCAGAGATGCAGGCTGCTTTCTCTTTGTTCACAAATCTATTTTCCTCAACACAAACTCTCATAATCTACGTACCCCTCGTCCCTAAATTTCTAAACACTTTTCGAAAACTTTCAATTGCGTACTTGTTCGAAGATGGGGAGAAAAACTCTGCGAAGACAGAGCTATAGACTGTGTTCACTGTCACTTTGCCTTCAAAAAGTCCTTTCGCTCCATTATCAAAGATACTGAATTACAACAGATGTATGCCGAGTTCATAGGATTCAAAAACTGAGCTTTGGTTTGGCTTCAGGTTCCCTGTTGAGAGCTAAATACTTCCATATAAAGTACGGAGTCAACAAGTAGATGTCTAGAGGTTCAGAATATAGGCCCGGTCAATTCAGCCTGGTCTCATCCAAGAGAGATATGCGGGAGCCAGCGGTGCCGATAAAATTTGTAAATATTACTTACGACACCCAAATCTATGAAAGGCAGAGGGAAACATTGTATTGGACAAACATCAATCCTTGGAGTAGGTTATTTCTGAAAATTTACCTGTGGGGAGGTAGAGGTACAAATTCTGCCCGAAAGAGGGAAATGTTGCCTTCGTATTAGATTAAGTTAGGGTAGGGTAAGCGGGAGCCTGCTTCGAGCAGGCTATGTGAGGTCCGAAAAGGCCATTTTCTGATACCACGCGATCCCGATATCCACACATTTAAAAAGTGGAAACCACAAAGCTACGAGGATTTGAAACTATAAGGGTTGTTGTACTTATACGTCAAGCCATATCGTGGTTTGAGCAAAAATCTGAGAAGTCTGCTCACTATTTTTTCGGGCTGAAAGTATTAGGCAAGAAATCACCCTGATGAACTTTCTTCTGAAGGTAAGAGCTAGACCGCTGTACGACAGAAAAAGGGTGTTCTATCTTCATCTTCAGTTAATTAGTGGCTTGTAATGATCCTTAGAATGAATCTTAGGTTAAATTTGTTTGACAATATCGCAGGTCCTGCATTCTGATCACCTGTAATTGGTCTTACTTACATGCGGCGGGTGGCATTCCTATATTCATAGAGACTGATAAGATTTCTTGGACTAAACTAATTTTGCCATGCTCGTCGGCTTTACAGAGTGCCCGAACATTTCGATGTCCACGTACCCAGTAAATGTGGATTATAAGCTGTTTGACTATCTTGTCAGAGAAATAGCTGCTTGGGTATCAATGATAAAGAGAGTGCCTCTGGAATTGTCAAACTTGCCACCTAAAATATGGCACCTTACAACAGCTTGAAATTCAGAAAAAGATAACCAGTGCGTGGTGTTCAAGTATACTATTGCTCTCATTCTTTGAACCCTTTTGGGGCATTAGACTATATATTGATGGATAATGTTCTCGGAAGACGTGAAACGGAATTTTGGTTTCCATCTGCTTCGATGCTTAGAGGACACGTTGGGGAATCGAACTACGAGTATGAAGACTGCTATGGAGGAAGCGGTTTCAGAGCAGGAAGCTCAGCGGGAGTTTCTTGTAATTAGCTCCTGCAAATCACACGATCTCAAAAAAAAAAAAAAAACACCGCGCGCGTGTGCAAAACAAATATTACACAGTGCGGGTATCCCACCTCTCCCGCTCCTGGTTGTAGTACTGTTGCTTGCACTCGGTCACTGCCGTTACTGCATTTATCATACGGTACGGGTAGTGTGAATTCTGTTGTTGGACTGTATCATATTGTTTTAAGGGCATAACACCTACAGCAATTTGATTCGGTAAACCAACGTCAGAATTTTCACTTCGCAGCATTGCTTGGTATCGTCGGTGTTTGTGTTTACTGTGTTTGTTTGTAGTTATGACTAGGGAATTCAGGGTCGACGTAGCCAATATACGCGGGCTAAGATGTAATCACTTTTCTGCGTACGTCCACATCTGTAAGTATTGACCAGCTATTTTGGCACTTAGTGAAACACAGGTAGATCCCCGCCCACACCTCTCAGATCACTCTGATCTGAAGCCACCTGGCTACTAACTAGTGCCATTTTTCTTTCTTAATCGCGGTCTCGCCATCTATGTGCGTAGTGATGTAGCTTACCGAATTCCACCACAATGCAGTCCCTGTTCCAATCCGGAATTCAATTTCATGTGGTTAAAATTCCATCTCCGTAAGCAAATTATCCACTAGTGCTTTATTTACAGAAGCCCCAAACTGGACAGCAACTCGACCTTTAACGAGTTTGATGCGCTGTCTGACTCCATACAAAGAATTGCATCCCTGTGTCCTCATACTGAAATCGTGATTACGGGCGATTTCAATATACACAATTCTGGGTGGCTTTGAAATTCTGGACAGACAACACCCGAGGGACGGTGTGTTGAGATCTTTGCTGGGGAAAACAACTTAACGCAGCTTATAAATGAACCCACGCGAATACCAGACGTTGATTGTCATACCGCCAACACCCTGGACTTGTTTTTAACTTCTCCCCCTGATAAGTACTCCGTTGATGTGCTCTCCTCTCTAGGCTCATCGGACCATTGTGCCATATCAGCTCATTTCTCGTACACCGACCACACAGTTAGAGAAAAGATTCCTAAAAGAACTGCCATACGAGAAATCCAATTGGAGCGGACTTAACAACTTCTTTAGGAATTTTAACTGGTCGATAACGACGTGGATGATGCCGCTGCTGATATGATCACAGACACCATTCTCTTTGGAATGAGAAACTTTATCCCTCATCGGATGAAGTGTATCAAACCAAAAGAAAAGGCATGGTACGACTCGAGCTGTAGATAGGCCTTCAGGGTTAGAGAAATTTTTTTTTCAGTCCTACAAGACCAACCCGGCAGAGGAAAACCGAAAAAAGTTCAAACGAGCCAGAAATGTCTGCAACGTCTTTATAAAACGTGTAAAATTCCAATACGACCAAAAACTGAGGAATAAAATACTACAATGTCCCAAAGGTAGTAACAATTTTTGGTCGTTGGTCAAAAATATTAGAAATTCTGCCTCATCCTCCATCCCAACGCTCATTTACAATGACATCCCAACTGTCAGCTCTTTGGACTAGGCCAATCTGCTAGCTGCACTCTTTGCGGCCAGCTCAACACTCCCAGATTGTGCTGTGTTTCCGCCTATGGTTGAGTGCGTCGAATCTTCAATGGGGCAAATCCACTTTCGCACTCGTGTAGTAACAAGAGTTCTTAAAGATCTCAACATACATAAAACCACGCTTGCAAAACCACTGCGTAAGCTTTTTCATCACTCCTACCCTTTAGGACTTTTTCCGAGCGGGTGGAAAACAGCATTTGTCCAGCCCATCCCTAAAAAAGGCGAATCTTCCTCTCTCTCCTTCTACAGGTTCATCGCACTTACGTCTCTTCTCTCCAAGGTCATGGAAACGCAAATAAACCGTCAGCTCATGAAATATCTCAAAATACGAAAACTTCTTAATGACCGGCAGTACGGTTTTCATAGCAACAGGTCCACTGGTGATCTGATGACATGTCTTACCGAAAAGTGAAACCAAAGCGTACATCAATCTAACGAAAACAAGATAGTTGTACTTGATATTTCGAAGGCATTTGACAGAGTTTGGCATCAGGCTCTTTTGTCGAAAATGCGTGCTTTTGGGATCGATGACTCTCTTCTTCAATAGATTAGAAATTACCTTTCGGAACGTTCAATTTAGGTTGTCTTGAATGGTTTCAAGTTTGATATTCACAAAATAAATGCTGATGTGCCCCAGGGCTCCATTCTGTCTCCCACACTCTTTTTAATTTTCATTAATGATCTCTTGTCTGCTACTTCCAATCCAATGTATTCCTTTGCTGAAGACAGCACTCTCTGCTTTTCATATTCGTTCTCGGACTCACATCCCCGCTCTTCGGCTGTAGAACGGGAACGGCAGCGTATGTTAAGCTCATTAAATTTCGATACCAACAGCATAACCTATTGGGGAACTATCAACTATCCAAGAATGGCACTTGCGACGTCGAAACCGATAACTTTCCATTCTCGGTATGTGTGTCAGTGACAACTTACGTTGGAATGATCACATATTCGATGTAGTCAAAAATGTTGCGAAATGTCTTGGTTTCTTCAAGTGATGTAAGAGGGGGTAACCCTTCTGATCTGGCCACAATATATGGTATAAGCCATTCATCCGTACAAAATTTGAGTAAAATGCCCACATCTGGTTAGGTGCTCCTAAAACATCCCTGCACCTGCTATATAGGATTCAAAACCGTGCGATAAAACTCATAGGTGATATTAATATCAGTCAATCAATTGATACCCTCGAATACCAACGTAATGTCTCCTGTCTCACTTTGTTTTATCGCTAATTTCACCACCAGTGCTCCATTGAAATCGCCAGTAGCATTCCGCCCATTCAAACTTTCAACCGTAACACCTGTTTCGCTATGAATGTTCATCAGTATATCCTCGGACGTATTCTAAAATATCGTGATTTTTTCCTAAGCCGTACAACTCGCTTATGGAATGTCCTGCCGATCTCTGTGTTTCCTGGTCGTTATAACTTACAAGACAGTACAAGACGGTACCTGTCTTTTCTTCCTCCCTAAATGAGGAGTTGCGGCTTTAGACCAAGAAACTCAGTGGCAGTTTCTTGTACTGAGCTCCTGCAAATCACATGATCTAATCACGCCAAATACTCTACTTATGAAGCCAGTGGCATTTTATAACAAAATATATCAGAGTACATCAAGCCCAGGTAGATGACGAGACGTTGGATAAACGAGAAACGTCAAGTAAAGTCATTTTGGACGTACCACTAGCGTGACTATTGACTTTTGTTGACAATTTTTCATGATGAAAGCCGAAAATCGCCATCAATCGAGAAAGGCCAACTTTGGGCACTCTCGCAAATGCGTACCCCAATTGTCGTCAAGGGTCAAAAGGCAAGCAACTGGAAACATCCAAATCAATAAAGCATGATTTTTAAACTGAGGTTTACAGCCATCAATGTAATAGAGTTCATATCCATACGCATTACGGCATCATAGCTGATCGAACCGACCGTTTTACAAGACAGCAATACCCAAAAATCATATGACGATAGGTCCCTTAATTATACATATAAATGAAAAATAAAATAGAAAGCGCACTGATGAAAGGAGGGAAGGAGTTTTGGTTCACGAAGATGTTGGGCTTCACTTGAAACAACATGCAGTTGGCAGTAGTGGAGGAGTGCAATGCATTAGTTGCCCGTCAGAGTGCTCTGTTCCGACAGAGAAGAAAAGTTTGACAGTAGATTGCGCCTACAAAATTAGAACCCACTGTTAAATACCGCAAAACAGCAAAGTGGAAAATCAGACCCATATCTCAGAAATTAAAAGGTGGAATACTCCTAATTTGCTAACTGTGTGATCCACAATGAATTTATCACTGCTATGGTAAATCAGAATTGATAATACCACCAATAATATGAACACGTAAATTGAAATGCTTTCCAAATTCTAAAGAATCATCCTAAGATGCATACTCGTATACCCGTATGCTAAAAAAAAAAAACACCAACATTGTACTCGAACAATTTGACAAATTTAAAGGGCTCCCTTTTCTAAAGCCCAAATATTTTATTGAAAGCAACAAGAAATTTATTTCCCAAGGATACAATAGCATATAAGCACACATTCTCCTTTCAGGAAGTTGAGTCGATAATAAATTTAATTCAAATCAGGAAGCCATCTCTGTTCCATTGACAGACATTGACATTTGTGTAAGGATACTCTTGAAAAGCCAGATGAGTAAATTCCAAATTGGGAAACGCAAATGCAATCGAATTAAGGAATTTCGATTGGCAAGAGATGTGATTACATTTTTCGTCCTTAATTTGAAATTTACTCATATGTACCTCTACATATCAGTTAAGTGTTTTGATTGATGCCGGCCGAATGTGAAGCTGTCGTTTGGAGTTATTTCATCAAAATAAGGAGGATGTGAGTGTAATTAAATACAGATCGTTCGAAAACAATAAACAAAACAAATAATGTCAATACTTGGGTTTAAGTTTGAGAAATTGCCAAGAATCACTGGGCGAAACAATGTTTCCAACATGTTGGGCCTTTTAGCTCACTACAGAAGATGTCTTCTATTAAAATATTCTTCCCATGGTAGGTACTGCTCGTTTGCATTTACATTTCAGATTTGGTAATTCAACATTTCTTTGTCCAGTTTTTGAATTTTTCTTGTTCATGGTACTCCTTCTACTTGTCGGTTCCTTTTATTGAAATTTTTCAGTCCCTCGTAAAAAAACGGACAAACACTTCAGTGATTAAGTGGTGTCTGCATCCACCATATCGGAGTCGAGTACCTGCCGTCTAATGCGATCGTAGGCTGGACATATACAAACGAAGTGCTCCATGGAATCCGTATCACTTTCACAGTAAGCGTCGCAGGATTATACATCACTCATGTGTAGCCTGTCCCCTGGCTTATCCAAGTGCCAGTTTCCTTTTAAAAATAAAATAAAATGAGCGAAACCAATTATTTTCGGTAGGTTATATCCTTATTAGAAAGAGGAAATATTCGCATTATTCATGGAATACGATTTCATTTATGTAGCTGCCTCGGCTTTGCAGTAGCGCATCCTGTGAACCCAATTTTCCAAGACCTTGACTATTTCTGGGTTTTTCACACGAATGGCACGGATGATATTTGCTTTAAGGACTTGAATCATTTTTGGATTATCTGCATAACAACGATCTTTAAGGACACTCGACAAAAAAAAATCAAATCGCATCTCCGAGGCGGCCAATTGATATCGCCAAGGCGGCTGATAACACGATTACCGAACTTAGAAGGCAAAAGATTGATTGTTTGATGGACTGTGTGGCATGGCGCGCCATTGTGCTAAAACCAAAGATCGTTCAAGTCCATGTCTTCATTTCAACCCACAAAAATTTAGTAATCATGGCTCAGCGTTGATCGATATGGCGTTTCCAGCAGCATTTTTGAAATAAAATGGTCCAAATACTCCAAAATCCGCACTAAACTTTCACTCTCTGTGGAGGTATTGGCTTCTCGATATTCGCGTGCGGAAAACCTTCCGATCCCCGGATGTGGCAATTTTGTTTGTTAACATAGTCGCCGAAATGAAAGTGTACGTCGGCAGGAAAATGACTTTTCGGTCAAATTCGACGTCTAATTCGAGCTGTTGTAAGGCCCAAACTGAGAAGCGATAACGAAGCAGATGGTCGTTTGCCTTCAATTATTGAGTCAATTTGACTTCTTCTCATCAGGCTGATGCGTGAAATGTCTCACGAATTTGTTGCACAAACTTGCGTACAACAGGCGCGGTGGGTTCTTCATTCTGGCCAAAAACTTCTTTTCATTTAACAAGTTTGCAAGACTTCCCAACATTGATCAAGCGTAAGGCGATTCATTTCGTTTTCCAAAGGTATGATACTGACTGACATTAGTTTCTGGTTTTTAACGTAAATCACCTGTCATGTAGACTTATGTTTACGGGATGCCCATACATCCATGGGCCTTAACATCGATGTCCGCCAATACTTTGATACCAATTCGGAACTGTGTTGGAGGCACAAGTTCCACCCTTGGTATGAGTCGAGGCCGATCTAAAACCTCTTACTGCTCTTAGGGTCACAGCACCCAGTACTTATTTGCTACTCTACAATAGGTCAAACCAAGGAAGACCCTTCCCGCCATTTGGGTTTAAACCACAACCACCATGACGCTCCCACAAGGGGGCCTACATCAACAAGTCAGGCCCGGACCGAAATCCGGGGGGCTCCTGACTCCCATGGTACCGTGATTTAAGCCCTGGTAGGGACTACCGGTGGTCCTGCCGCCAACAAGACCTATGACCGGCAACTTGTAACTGATCAAATCGTAGCAACCTTCAGAGGCGTCATCTGAAGATGTCTACGATAAGATGGGCCAGTCATTGATGGGCGAAGTCTTGATAATTGGGCGGGGGCCCGATACTGACTGACAGTCAAGATTCTGATCGGGAAAGGCCAGGGCCAAAAAAACGTAAGAAACTTGTATTTGGACCTTGCTTGTTTAGACCCCTTCCAGCGCCAGTAAGCATTTTACGGCCTTTCCTACTGAAGGACTTCATGAAAGTCGCTGACCTTTCAGTGACATCGGGAAGCATTCGTTTGAGTTGTGCAATTCGCTAACATGAAACCCAATGGGAATTCAAACTCCTTACTTACTTTTTTCCTTCATCGATTATTCGCGATATCTATAGCCCATTGCTGTGAAGATTGCGTATATCTCCGCTTGGAAGACAGGCTCAAATTTTTCTAATAAGAAGTTAAATCTAACCTAGTCGTCCTTCAGAAACACACCGACGCCAGAGCCTAGATCGGTTTGGAGCGGGTCGTGAAATCGAGAGTATATTCCCTCCCATAGAGGATATATACAGAGCTCCTGTACGTTATCATAACGCTGAGAGCCCCTTGATGTGCCAGACCAGTCAGCTTGCTCCTTCTTGCAAGGTGATCAACCCCAATTATGAGAAGATTGACTAGAAGCTTATTACGTGTGCACAGATGCCGATCACATCTCTGAGTAAGTCTGCTTGCACCTAACCGCAAGCAGTTGCTAGACATGATCCAACAGACTGTAAATTTACATTTTATAGTGAGTTGACCAATATGTACTATAGTAGCGGTGACAGGACGCCACCTTGCGGTCAGCCCCTATCTATCACCGCTATCACATATTAGTCTACTTTTTACCCCTTGCTATCTGGCCGAGTAACAGGTGGCGTCAAAAGTTGCGCTGTAGAAAACGCACTCAGCGTTGGAAAAAAATTAGCAGTCCATAATCCTTCGCCCTGAGTGGACCTTCAATTTTTCCCACCAGATTTTGAAGCACAGACAGAGGATTTGTTACATCTGCCGTAGAGGATGCATTTATAAAGCTTTTTTTCGCATATGGAATTCGAACATTCTCTCAGTGGCGTTTTCGCGAGTATTGAAGATGAAACGGCGAAGATGGGTTTAACGGCCAACCAAAAAGGACACCTAACACCGATGTCTCGGACAGAACGTCACCCTTAATAGATATAACTTTGAGGTGGTTAAGGACTTTGTCGACCTAGGCTACGCTATCAATTCAGACAATGACACTAGCACTCAGATCAAACGAAGAATAACTCTTGCCAACCTTGACTAGCAAAGTCTTCTCTCGAACAACAAAGTTGCCCTATAGCGTCTTATAATAATCCCTGTCCTTTCCTACAGTGAAGAGGCATGGACTTTATTCAAAATGGATGAGGGTATTCTTATCTGTTTTGATACGAAAATTCTTTGGGTGATTTTTGGTTCCGTCTGAATAGAAGGTGAGTGGAAGAGGAGATACGACGACGAACTGTACGGGCTGTGCAGCGATATCGACTTAGAAGAGTGAAGGTCCAACGACTGAGATGGCTGTGTCATTTATAACTGATGCATCCCAATGCTCCAAAAAATCCTCGAATCTTCCCACAAGGTGTTTTGAGAGGAAAATTTTTCGAGTGATTTTTGGTCCCATCCGCATAGAAGGTGAGTGTAGGAGGAGATACAGCGCCATCGACCTAACCAGAAGAGTAAAGGTCCAATGACTGAGGTTTCTGGGTCATATAGAGCTGTTGAACATGAATACTTCGGACTGAAAAGTCTTCAAATCCGCCACCGAGGGGCAGCGCTGTAGAACAAGACTGCGACTCAATTGGAGAAGGCAAGTTGAAGGGCACCTCAACCAACATGCAAAACTAGAGGCAGCTAGCAAGAGATTGAGATGGCTGGAGACTCTTGTTCGTTGTTGAGGCCCAGGTCCACTCCGATGTATTGCCCCACCTTAAGTAAGTACGAGTAAGTACTCGTAAGTAGAATCGAATGTACACTGGACATGAAGGAGTATATTTGGACACCTTCATGGTGTTCTCCACAACGCAATCTTTAACATAAGAGTGGACTTATGTGTTCCAGGATCTAGGGCTAATTGGCTTGGTCTACCGGGTGTTTAGAGAGTGCTGTACAAAGGCAATCGCTCTGACCTACCCGTCCATTATATACTCAATTGTTAGCGTACCTTTCTATCAGTGAAACTGAGGAAGTCTAAGAAACCGGCAACAATAAAATGCTGCAAAATGACGGGAATGGAGAGGATTCCAAATCTGGTGCTAAAAGAATTGGGACGTCTTTATACTACATGTCTAATGGAAATCATCTTTTCGCTGCAGTGGAATGGCAATCTAATTGAGCAAGGGTGCCTTAAAGGGTTTCGAAGAAATGAAACCATACACAGAAGGACATTAGGGGCTATCAAACTGACAGTTTGTATTCAGAAAGTATTATGAATGCGATTAAACAAAGTGCAACGTTGTGCTCAAGGCAGCTGCAGGGCATATATTGTATGAATAGGGGTGATAAAACTTGACATCAAAAACTCTTTTAACTCAATCAGGTGGAGACTCCACTATTTACGTGGTAAGAATAATAGGCAGCTACTTAAGCGACAGAACCTTTCATTATGACACAAAGACGCGGGTGGAGTTCCCCAGGGCTCAGTACTAGGTCCAGTTCTATTGGAATGTTATGTACTATGACATACTGCTAACGCAAAAGTCGAGTGAATAAGACATCACTGGTTACACAGGTGTCATTCCAGTCATCGTTGTTCGAGAGCAAATATCTAGAAATCCAATTAATGCTTCAGAAGCTTGAGGACATCTTCGTTCAATATGAACATTGGCAAGCAGATTATTGCGTCGAGTTCATACATGAAATACCTGAAAGTGCTACTGAATAATAGGTTCAAGCGCAAACAATATCTAGTGTCGGATGACAGGGGACTCCTGGGGTAGTCTTGTCGCTATGCTAAACGTTGATAAACACAGATGGGTATCTAGGATTATATTGAACAAGTCAAGCCTTGTATGCACATTCTCTATATGGACACATGGATCCAAGCCCCGACCCACAAACTAAGAAAAACAGAATACAAGGTGAATGACTCGAACTCCAACTTTTTAAAATGCTATAATTTTTTTTAATTTTTGATAAATTTTATTGTGCCAAAGCAAAAAATGTTGGAAAATACATCAATTTTCAAATTGTATCAGTAGTGTTCAATATGTCCACCTTTGGCGCGAATAATGGCCTTGAGACGGCCGAAGAAAGCATCGCACGCTGCACGCAAGTGGCTCTGCGGTATTTTGGCCCATTCCTGGCTAAGTGCTGGTTTGAGGTGGTCCAAACTTTGGTATTTTTTAGTGCCAACCTTCGCCTTCAAAATACCCCAGACAGAGAAATCCAAGGTATTTGCATCCGGAGAATTTGCAATCCATTGTGTCGAAGAAATGAAGTGTGGAACATTGTTTTTTAAACAATCTTGGTTGACGCGCGCTTTGTGAGACGGTGCCGGTGTCTTGTTGAAATGTCCACGGTCTCCGACCGAAATGATTGTTTGCCCAAGGCTTCGATACTCCCTCTAAGACAGTTCCACGGTATACGATCGCATTAATTTTGACGCCACGGTCCAAAAATACGAGCGGAGAGCGACCATCGGCGGTTATTGCGGCCCAAACCATCACCATCGGTACTGCCTGCTTTCTGGTGGCCGTTCGAAGGTGTTAATTTTTGCAGGACCTCTGTGGCAAGTAAACTCGGTCATTTTGTTTGTTGACATATTGCTCGATAACAAATGGCGACTCATCGGAAAAAAACAAATTCGGCAACTCACCACTTTCGTGCAAGAGTAGCAGCTCTTCGCTCCTTCGCTCTTTCGACACTAACTTTTTTCTGTTGCGCTGTAAGATCGTGTGCTTTTTGGAACTTTAATGGCTTGAGCCCAAGCTCATTTTTAATATGTGTTGCATCCGTTCCAACGATATGTTGAGCTCACGAGCCATTTTTCTTTCCCTTCGACGCTGATTTCGCTCAATTCGAGCCTTCACTTTCCGAACCATTTCTGCCGATGTTGCTGTTTTTTTATGACAACCTCCATGGCGTTTTGCAACGCTCGCGCTGCCAGTATCACGGTAACGAGCTATGGTTCGAGTCACAAATGATTTATTCACGTTGAGGTGCTGGAGGATTCTAACGATAGGTACTAGTGGTTTTCCAGCGAAATATAAAGCAATCACACTAACACGTTTGAATTCTATCGCGGATAAAAATTTTTAAACACAACTGAACATGAACGGTTTGAAAATTATAGCAGTCTGAAGTCGGTTGTAGTTCGCGTCATTCGGGGTGTATAATTGTATTATAGTTACTCTTTAACTATACATTCAACAAACAAATGATTAAGGAAGAGCCTTCCTTTGCGATGTGAGGATTGCAGGGAAGGCATAGGAAAAGACTCTAAAATGGTTGGTTATGACCTTGTTGAACTACCATCATTATTTTCACTGCATGTGTAGCTAACAATACATATAACATGGTTGAGACTTGGTTGCTGTTGCTGATATGTTGTGACAGAGATAAGCAAGAGTAATACATAAGGTAATGGTTGCCTCAACTGCTATAGTACAAGTCAGTTGATTTTCTCATTAACACACTCAACGACGATTTGCCACCTTTAATGTCTGTCGAGCAGCCTACATATAAATAACTGAAAATTTATGCATTCGAAATAAGTTTTTAGTCAAATCAAGGTTGCTAACTTCGCGAGAAGGATATGGTTGCCCAGTCCGACTTCTTGTTTTCGAGTGAAGCTCAAAGTACCTGGCATCGGGTTGCAGGTACTAAACACTGATGTGATGGGTTTCAGACTTGACTGGACTAAAGCTAAACCCGATCCAATGCACTAACCTGAACTCAATTCAACTAGCCCACACAACTTAAAAATTTTTACTGAAAAATTCTAAATAAGAAAACCAATTGATGTGAAAAACAAAATCATCCACAGTCGAATGAGTTTGTTTGCAATCTAGTCTATTCTGACTCACAGATTTTTTCTCCCCTTTTACACACATGAAAAAGTACGTATCCGTAAAACAGCAAACATTTTAGTTAGCTTCATACTCGCTCCCGGCCCATCGAGCATTCCCTGTCAACTCAGCAATGAATATTTAACAAAATAGAAAGTAGAAACAACGTCCTACTATTGTACAACATAACCGAATAGAACGTCATGATTTTTATTATGTACGAGTATGTACGAAGTGTACTGGACGAGCATCATGCACCAAGGCTTCCAGACGAAAGGTCCAAAACTCCAAATTCCGATCCTAACCCTTTTTTTTTTTAACAAATAATTTCGAAATATTTATATGTGTGCACGTATCCGATTCCGAGAACATAAATACGGCCACACAAATATTTTGTATCTTTTGTTTGAATTTTTTTTTATTAACAAGTTTGATTCGTATGGTTGGTTACGGTTTTTAGCTGAATTTTGATATTTTTCATCTCTGCAAAATCATTGAATTGAAAATTTTATTTAATTAACTTTGGTAGCAAGGGGAAGCGCAGCAAGAAATTATTATGTTGGGCGATGGTTATGGTGTTTTTTTTTTTTAACTTACTTCTAGTCCTGCTGGGAGGAGAAACATACAGTCTGACTGAATTGATTTGTAAATAACTTATCAGATAAACTTTGCTCCTATCTATATAAGAAAAAATTGGCGTTTTTCCGCTCGATTTTGAGGTTAAAGATTCGGTGATGGGAGAGACAGTTTATTTGTAAACTCTGCAGTACGAGTACTTTTTAGTATTGGAAAAATAGAAAAATTTTCAGTTTTAAAATCTGGTTAAAGTTTTATTGAAATGAGGATTAGAACCTTGGAGGTGACTGGTTCTGTAACAAAACGAGTCTAGAAAAAGAAGGTGTTCCTATAGTCGTACTGACGTCTTGATACCAACGAAAGAGCGCTAGACGGCAACTCCCTAACTACTTGGACCAACAAAATTTTTTTGTATTGTAAAATTTGTCAGAGTCGGTGATCTTCATATTATTTTTTTTTTCTTCGTTCCTGTATCTCCTTGTGGGTCCTAGGGCCTCTACTATACCCACGCGCCATCGAGTGCGGTTTCTGGAAATGTGCCTCAGCTCTCCACAACTTTTTCCCAGTTGCCGTACTTCCTTCTCAACTGTCCTGCGCCACGTACTCCTAGGACCGCCGCGCATCCTGCCATCCTGAGTAAGCGGACCTTAGCTGTGGACCTGTCAATCTTTTGGAGAGTGTGACCAATCCACTGCCACTTTCGCCGTCGTATGGTTGTGCCGATGGTCCGTTCTCTGATAAAGCTGTACGTTAGAGATACAGCTTGGCCAGAATATCCTTAAGATGTAGCGTAGGCACCTATTGACAAACGTTTGCAGCTTCCTCGTGATAGTAGTGGTCACCTTCTAGGTACCACATCCATATAGTAGCACGGATTCAACGTTGGAGCGGAACAGTCGTAGCTTGGTGTTTAAGCTAATTGCATTACCCCGCATCCCAAACGCAGATTTTACTTTGCTATGTGGTTGGATATATCCAGTTCGGTTCCGCCATCGGTTGAGACAATACTCCCAAAGTATTGGAAACTCTCTACTCTCTCAACCGTCTGCTCAGCAATACATATATGAGTTGATGAGTTTGGTCTTAGGCTGATCATTTTTGTTTTCGCCGAGTTAATTTTCAGCCCAACGTCCAACAGTCTATTATTCTGTGAGATAGAGGGCATACATCGTCGGCGTAGTCAAGGTGTTTGAGTTCAGATGTAAGAGTCCATCGAATTCTTCCATTTCCTGTTAATAAGGCTGCATTCAGCACATCGCTAATCACCAATAGAAACAGCATTGGTGAAAGTATGCAGCCTTGTCTAACCCCGCTTTGGACTTCGAATTCCTCAGACAGTCAGTGTAGCCTTGATAATTGCTATTAATTTATCAGGAATGCTACTCCTACGCAAGGCACGCCAGAAAAATTCCCGATTGATACTATCCAACGCCTTTTCAAAATCGATGAACAGCAGGTAAAGTGGTGATCGGTACTCAACACACTGCTCGATGATAATCTGCAAGGAGTTGAAGTGGTCGACACAGGAGGATCCAGAGCGGAAACCTGCTTGTTCGGCGTCGAGTGTGTCTTCGAGGTGTTCTTTGATTCGCTCCAGGATGGTTTTAGTTATTATCTTGGTCACAGCAGGCAGCACGCAGGTAGCTCTCCAGTTTTCGCACTGCATTAGATTGCCTTTTTTAGGGAGCTTGACGATCATTCCCTTCTTCCACTCGTCCGGAAAACTCTCGGCTTCCCATGTTTTCCCGACAAGTGGGAACAGTAGCTCTGCTGATGCCGTAGGCGCAGCTAGAAACAGCTCCGCAGGTATGCCGTCAAGTCCTACCGCCTTATTGGTTTTCAGTGTTTTGATCGCGGCAATAATTTCTTCCTTACTGGGGGTTGTGGTGCGAATTTGGGAATTTCTTTCTACGGACACTTCAGTCTGACTTGGGTGCATATTGCTGGCGAATACTCGGTTTAGAACAGAAGCATCTCTTCAGTTGATCCTCATCCGATATTAGCAACGAACCGTCTAAGCCTTTCACTGAGTGTTGAGTGGAACTTCGGCCACCTACAAGTTCTTTGGTGATTCTGTAAACCGTTCTGCTGTCGCACCTCGCTGCTGCCTCTTCTGCTTGCGTGGCCAGCGCATTGATGTAATTGGGCTTCCCACGCTACGCTGCACTTCTCTCATCTTCATGCGATATAGGGACTCTAGCTCGATCTTCTCTGTTGCTCGAGCTGTTGCAATTCGTTGTTTTCGTTCGTTGATCATTCTCCAGGTATCCTCGGAAAGCCACGCCCTATGGCTTCCCTGCGAACCGACAATCCTTTCAGCACCTGATGTGAAAACAGTTTTCACAGCACACCAATGGTCTTGGATGGTGGCGGCCAGTGAGCTGCTGATTGTTTCCACTCCTCATGAGAGATGGTCCCTTAGTCCTAGGCGCACTGTGGACGGTAGTAGTGCGTAATTGGACAGTAGCTATCATAAGATGGTGATCTCGTACCAACTCCATGTCCGCTCCTCGTCTATTTCGGACGTCTAGAAGACTACTTTTAAAACGGCGACTGATGGCAAAATGGTCGAATTTGTTGGAGGTTGCTTCCCTGACAGTTGACACTCTTGTGCTTAAACATGGTGATACCTAAGACAAGACGATTTGCGTTGCAAAAGTCAACAAATCTGTAGCCGTTGTCATTCCGGTTGCCTAATCCGTGCCGTCCCATAACATGTTTGACCCCTTCGTTGTCGCTGCCTACCTTGGCATTAAGGTCACCACAATGATAATGTCGCCGTTGGGTGTTGCATTATAAACAGCTCCCAACTGGTTGTAGAAGGTCTCCTTTTCTTCCTCCGCGCCACATGGGTATAGTACCCCGGCGTTAAATTCCGGACCCTACAAATTCATTTGTATCGTTCCCTTGATAATAATAATAATAATTCTTCCTCAGACGAACATCCGTGGGGCCGAAAGACTGTATAATGGTGACGCGACGTACTCTCGTCCGGCTGCCAGGAGATTAGGCCTCTGCGTGCTGTGGGTATTAACAGCAGTTCAACTCCATATCACCGGGGGCTTCCGGTTGGTTTTCCGGAGTAGTGGTAATAGAGTGTTACGCGTTGGGGATTGATACTCACCCGCATCTAACCATCTTATCTCGCTTACACCCAATATGTCCAGCTTAAATCGCATAAACTTCTCCTCTAATTGAAGGAATCTGGCGTTCTGAGGCCCTTCACTCTGAGAGTTAAGGAGCGTCTTTACATTCCAGAAACCAATCTTAGTCCGGATACGATAGCCAAAGGTTTTTAACGTATTATCAGTCCTTATCCGAGGTATTAAGTCGGTTTTCGTAGCGGGCTGATTTCGGTAACGCGTATTGCTGGCCCAGGTTATCTAGTCTTGGCATAAGGCCCTAGGAACTTGCAATTTGGGCCTACGTATACACGTATACATGTGGTTGCCCGGGGACCACCTCGAGGAGGTAAGGCAAGCACTACATTACGAACTTGATTGTTGCGCTACTGGGCCAATCCATGTTTTGAACAGTCAGTGGTTTCCCGATCAATCCCCATGCAGGCCCCTTCATAGACAGAGATCGTTTTGGTCTCGAAAGTGGTAACTGCTTAAAGATTGCATTCTGATGCCTGTCAACGTAGGACAGTTGCGGAGGAAGTGCGTCACAGATTTCTTGTCCTCATCGTAAGTACACTTCCTGTAGGTAATTACTATGACGAATGCGCAATCACAGCGCATGTCTTTCAACGACACAATTTCGGTTGAAAATGCTTGTGAGTTTCGAGATGTCTTCACCCCTGAGGTTGGTTAACTCTCTTAATAACAAGGGATCGAGTATGGGCCATAATAGAGTTAATCTTTGACCAATCCTGGAGAGTACTTGAAAGTTTGTCATTGTTTGGCACATTACATTGTCGACCTGAGTAGTCGTTGCAGTAGTAGTAGTAGTAGTAGTACTAGTAGCCTGGGCTATCAGCATCCACGTTTCGCTAACCTGATTGCTAGATTCCAGGAATATGCCTACGTACTAAACCACACTCTAAACACTTCGACTACTTTTCCCGCGGGACTCGGTTAGATACTACTTCGCGGTGCTGGTAGGCGATCTATGCCAGTATATCTTCTATATTTGCTACATTTGCACGTCTTATTCTTTAGATACTTCGCAGCTCGTTCTGCACGTTTGTTATGAATTTGCCAATCTCCACTAAATTTTCTTCTGACCGCAACATCTGGTCAATTATTGACTGTGGATTTGGTATGTCAGTTCTCCATCCCAGAAAGTGAACGCAACGGAATGTTGCAAAGATTGGCTTTCGTGCCCGAAGCAGTGTAGATATTTTCGAAATCCACCGTGAACAGATAGGAACTGCGTTCGGTGTTTTTTTTTTTTATAATTTGCGCGTGCGAAGGAAAATCAGGGAGGCTGGAAAGAGTGGTGCCGGTGAACGTTGGTTTTAAATGTTTGAAGGTTATAATGACTAGGAAATAAAGAACTAGGCAGGGCATTCCATAAGCGAGTTGTACGGCTTAGGAACGAATCACGATATTTTAGAGTACGTCTGTAAGTGGGCTTGAGGGTATACTGATGAGCATTGATAGCGATATGGGTGTTACGGTTGAAGGTTTGAAGGGGCGGAATGATACTGGTGATTTTTACGGAGCACTGGTGGCGGAAATAGCGATAAAGCAAAGTGAGGCACGAGACATTTCGTCGGTGTTCGAGGGTGTCCATTGACTGTGTGATATTAGCATCAGCCCGACCAGTTGTGGGCATTGTACTCCAATTTCGGGCAGTTAAACGCCTAATATATTGTGGCCAGATCAGAGGGAATGAAATATTTCTTACATCGCTTAAGGAAAGCTAGACGTTTCGCAGAATTTTTGATGACACTGAATATGTGGTCATTCCAACGTAAGTTTTCATTGACAAACATACCGAGAATGGAAAGTTTTTTGGTTTCAACGAAGCAAGTGCCCTTCAGGGACAATGGCTGGACAGCTGATAGCATTGTGTTTTGGAAATTCTACTCTGTTAGTGGTTCCCCAATTAGTTATGCTGTCAGTTCCATTTATTTTTAACTATACAATCTTAACTTAAATTAAACTTAAAACTAAGGTTGGAGTGGTGAAGGAGATCGGGTATTGGTGCCGCCTATGTAGCAAGGTGACGATATTAAGTTACAAACAATTTTTGAGGCACCAGATAAAAACTATCACGGTCGTGTTGAAGGAGGAAGGAGTCATGGAGACGGGTAATCCTTTTGAAAAATTTGATATCGTCGGCGTAAAGGGAGATAGACGAGTGTTTGATGATCCTATTGGGATCATTTGTGGTTAATATAAAAAGAAGGGGACCGAGATGCCTGCCTTGCGGAACTCCAGAAGTGGCCAAAAATGGATACGAGTGGGCTGACCTAAAACTAACACTGTAAAAACGGTTTTCGAGGTAAGAGGATATACAGTATGGGTTTAAAACCGATTAATAGAAATGAACGCCACCATTTTCCTTGATAAAGAGTGGCTTTTGAATAAATCGTGAGCAAGTGTGTAGTGCGATCTCGATCAATTTACCTTCTTTGTAGGCATTCTAACAGTTCGACAGTTCTCTCTGAGTTAAACTGTATTTAATGTGGATATCGAGGATTCCCACAAGGGCAATTTTGTAGGAAAGATGACTTCCTTTGGGA
Organism: Volucella zonaria; assembly: GCA_963966105.1. Classification (NCBI taxonomy): domain Eukaryota; kingdom Metazoa; phylum Arthropoda; class Insecta; order Diptera; family Syrphidae; genus Volucella; species Volucella zonaria. The sequence continues at coordinate 62,976,493 of OZ014531.1, read as the reverse complement.
ACATGCTGGAGCTTTAGGGTATAAAAACTCGGTTACTTCAGCTCGTAGTGTTCATTAGTTTTGAACCAAGTTCGTATCTGTAAAAATCTTGGTACTGAACATTTGATCAAAACTAAATTAGAACTACGTGCAACCAAATGAAAACTCTACAAATTGAATTTACTCGTAATGACATTAACACTCAAGATTTGCCAAAAACTTTCCGATTACGAATACAAACAATTTCGAAGCAAACTTCTTTCCTTTCAAAAACGACATGAAGAAGCAAAGAGCATTTTTGTGTTAAACGAATAGTTGTTTCAATAGTTCAAGGATTGCGAATGCGAATGCGAATAAGAATACGACTATGGCTACAACTGTGACTACGACTTTGGGTAGTTCTTAACTTCATTAGCTGCATGTACATTTGGATTAGTTAAAGAATCCATCGTGCTCCGTAAGGGAAAGTCCAAGTCCATTAAATCTCCATCTTCTGATAGAAGTTCGTTTCCTTGGTAATGTGTGATGCTGTTGGTAGTGTGCACTTAAACTGCAAAAAGTATCTCAAAGTTTATTTTACTTTGAAAAACTGATTTCGTTGAAGAAGCCTTGATTATCATCAGCTAGGTTCCAACACTGACTTTCCAAACTCATTTTGTGTTCGATTAATGGAATTTTAAATTGTTGTAACTCGGGCGAGTGGAAAATAAGTTCACAGAAGTTGTTACATTCGAAGAAAGTTGCTACTTCACTTCTTAATGGGGACTATAACTAGAGAATTAACATGACAATTTTCCCATTACGTGAAAGAAGGCTTAATTCGCCAACATATCCAAACCCGACAGAGGTTTTTTTCTGTTCATCTTAGCTGTAAACACTCCTCCCTCTCCTTCTACGCTGAATTTGTCACAACCATAGCATTTTGAATGACTCACTAACTTACTTAGGTGGCATTACAGTCCAGGGTGTACTTGGGTTCAGCCAAAAAAACCCTTCAGCTAGCACAATCGCTCGCTAGCTGCCTTCAGTACCACGCTCCAAGTTGGATAGAAGTGGATGCTTTGTACTGCACTGTCCTTCGACTCGAAGACTCTTTGTTCCGGAGTTGTGGTGACCACATGGCCCAGCTACCTTAGACGTAGGCACTTGACTAGACCGATGCCGCTGCCCAGTCTATTGAATATCCATCTCCACTGAGATGCTTATGCTTACATTCATCGTTAACTCAAAAGTTATTTTAGGGCGGCAGCGCTTTGAAATCAGTCCTCTGATGCCTCGTTTGCAGAATCCCTTTGGGTATTCTGCGAAAGGTATTTGTTTCTAGGATTTCGAGAGAACTTGACGGAGGCACGAACGTTATATAATAGATTCCAACGGCCTCATGCGATTGCAATTTTTCAACGTCGAAATTTAATGGTCTTACTTGACTCCGTTTTGCTTGTGATTTGATTCACACCCTGCCTGCAACAAGGTAATGACCGAAGTCGATCTTGCGCCCTTGGAACATTTAGACATTCAGAATTTCGGATGATTATCTGGCTTTGATCGCAATGTGATCAATCTGCTAGACGCTTGATTGATCAGGGGATAGCTGAGTCCTTTTATGGATGTCAGGAAGTGGGAACCGAGTGCTGGCTACTAAACGGTTACACTCTGTTACAAATTATTAAAACCTATATCCATTGCCGGACGTGGAGTCTCGCAGATTTGCCTTAAGATCTTCTAGCACAATTTTGATGTCATAGCTGGTGCGCTGAGGATATGATCGCTACAGGTCATAGGTCATAGAATTCGTTTTTGGTTTATCAACCTCATTCTGTCAGAGCATGTGCGCAAATCAGGCTTATATCTTCGAATTTGTCCTTTATGGGGATTGTTATAAGGGGTTCGCTTATATGCCGAAAGCTCAAGACTTTTTGCCTGAGTCTCCTTTCACGAATTGATAAGATAATTCTTAAAGCCAACTGACATCTCGGCTTTATTAAAGGTGGTCTAAAGAAATTTCTAACCCTTAAATGGTCAGTTACCCTAAATTATCTTTGTTCGCCTCCTGCTGGAGTGCGCCAGGTAAGTAGTTTACCGAATTCATTTTCATCTATTTGTGCTTCGATTTTTCCCTTGGAAAGACCCTTGTCTTTCACTTCTCCATCTAAGCCGCTTCATCCATATTAATGATGGTGGATGCCAATAGGCTGGATCTTCTTTATCCACTTATTGGCCATGGTTTGATCGGCACAGGATCTGCATTTCTATAATCAAGTTTCGAAAACAGTCGAAAAGATTGCTTTTGTAGCTGAAAACCTAAAAGTCTTGTTCAGACGTTTGTGCTCCAGTTAAGCTCACCAAGGAGAAGGATGGCAGCTATCACTTTTGCATCGACAACGGCGCATTGAACAACGTGGTGGTGGAAAAGAAGTTCCCCATGCTCATAGTTGGGGTAGTGGCCGAAAGTCTGTATATGAATGAGCTAGAACCCTAGACCTTGCTTCTGGTTATCAAAAAATTTGTGTGGAGGAACGTAGTAAGAAGTCCACGTAATGCACGATGGGATGTTCGAGTTTAATCGTCCAGGCGTGCCTGAATGTCATTAAGTCATGACTCCGAAGAGGGGGTTTATGGGTATACCTTGACGCCAGTAAATCAATCAAAGAGGATTTGGAGAAGTTGCAATGATTCCTTGAGGTTTTCAGGAAATGATGGGTAAGTGCATTTTTCATTGATTTCCTAGGCTATCGAATGAGCGTTCATGAAGTGGACACTGATGCCTCGTCTTCCAGTTTGGGCCACCTCCAACGGAGAAAAGTGGTATCTACAGTACCATTCATATAAACTTGAAGTCCTGACAATAGCGGGGAGCCTGAACAGGTCCAGAGTGCATCTGCTTGGCAGTCATTTGAAGGTCGCAATAGTTGCGACCAGCAATAAAAACGAAATTGATTCCCTGTGTGGGCCGCTAGTGCAGGAGTTCAACTACGCGACGATGCACCACTTTGCGAAAATTCGACAACCAGTTGAAGAAGAAAGCCAGATGGAGGAAGCGTCGGCCTCTATACATATTTCCCACAAGATTGGCCATCTAATCTATGCAATCGTAGGACCAGTAAAACACTCAACACTGTCGAGATGACGCCTGTAAAGAAACAGCTCCAAAAAAGACTATGTCGTCAGAGGGTATCGCCTCTTTCGTGAAGTAGGTGAAGACGAGAGGTGGATAGTCCCGAAAATGATATGGTGGAGAATGATGATATTAGACATCATGCCGACAAGAAGACGCTTTAAAGAATAAGAAAGGCATTCTGGTTCCCCACGATGGGGGGGATTCACAAGGAACTATATCAGGCAGACCTGAGAGGGAGTGCACCTCGACTATCTTTGTCCCTTTACAAAAGGAAGGGGGACGCGTTAAGTTATCGATAATTTTGCAAAGTACACAGTTCGGCTACCCGTCAAGACTACAAACAGCAAAGGAGTGCTCAGCATCCTAATCGAAGTGGCCAGGTATTTTGGGTCACCAAGAAGAATTGTTATTTTCAGTACATCTTTCAGGACGCACCACCTTATTCTTCACTAAAATGCATGCATACTTCTGAAAAGGCCGGAGACTGGGATATCCATCTACGACCAGTTCAATGGGGTCTGAACATAGCTCAAAACTGCACAATGAAGGCAAGTCGAAGTTTCGCCCGCGCTGTGTGCATTCATTTTAGGGATGCTCAAATCCCTTGTGCGCTCGTAAATTATAAAAAAAAGGTCTGCACATTCGCATACATACCGAGGAGTATCGTGTGCGAAAACCAGCTGCTGGAGCTCGGTGAATGTGTAACAGTGGAAGACGATGAAATTGAACGTCGAATGGGAGCACTGTTGCGCATTGATTAGAACCAAACTGATGAAAAGGCGAGGTTCGACACGAAACACACGCCGCCGTTGAAGTATCAGTCGGAAGAACTCGTGTGAGTGGTAAATAAAGCTGCAGCCACAGGTTAGTCTCGGAAATTGAAACCAATGTATAGAGGCCATTACATCCTCCCCAAATAAAAAAGCTCGCCAATGAGCCATAAGTCATAGAAGGCATCCCTAATATGCAGCGGAACCAGAAAATTCTATAGGAAGAAATACTGGGGCGAGATTCCTGGTAAAGGTATCTCCAATGATATCAGCGACGAAGAATACTCCGACATCGAGGACGAAATTGATGAAATGATGGCCGAGTTGTAACATCAATGCAGATCGTGTATATAAATCAGCGGCGCAGACTGTAGCAAGGTAGTAAAAAATTGCCACAACTAGAGTGAACGCAGAAATAAACGAACAATTTGTTATTTCTTTTAACTCTTATTCTACAAACCTGTTATTTTTGTCTTAAACATAACCTTGAAGCTCTTAAGGGTATGCTTAACTCTTTAAGAACTCTCGAAGCATATGCCCTACTCGTACATTGACTATTTTCCATCTTCGTATCTAAAAAAAAATACTTTGAACTGTTACATTGTGCATGCATACATCATCATCGCACAGTGTTACGATATCAATTGAACTACTGAACAGCTTTAGCTAGCAGCCAACTTGACTTTCATGAACTCAGCAACAACTATTTTATAGAACGTGTTCTTCCAAGATGTCAACTGTCAAGAGACAGTTTCAATTTCATTTTACTATTGTACTTCTCAGATGCAGGAACCATCAGAGTGTGCTCGTATATATTGTCAGGGTTTGAATGCAAATGCATAGCATCTGTTATCCTTTCATATGGTCCTCTAGGACACAGACATAGTGAAACTTATGCATTCCATATCAGGGTCGTTATTGTTTTCCGATCCAACAGAGTGTATGTTATAAGTTATTCGTAGCGTTTGCCCTCTGAAGCTATGATATTTTTGTGGATGACTTGACAGCCTTGAAATGAATAACGTTCTGGATGAGTATTTGTTGAGTCTCATGTGGTATGCTAATTTAAAATTCGGATACTATGAGGTATTGCGATAAGAAATGGTGTTTGACTTCTTTACTGAACAATCGAAAGGTTGAGGTTGTTGTAGCTTCACAAACAATTATCAATCATCCAGTCCTGACAGGAATGACTGTACCTGAGAAGGAGAAGTAGGTTTATAAATTCGCGTAGCTGAAGTCACTTTGAAGTCACTTCGATACATTTGGAGCTTGGGTTAGTAAGAATTTTTCAGGATTAATCAGTATATTGAAGCTGAGATGAAATCGTATGAAAGCTGAGTAGACAAAAGACAGATCTCGTATTCCCAAACGTGCTGCTGGCTCCGGAATACCTGGTCTTATTTGTCGAAGAGCTCCCAGTACGGATATAGGTCTGGATCTAACTTCCCGGGTACTTAGAAACTCTACTATTGCGAAGCAATTTACAATGCATAAAAAACGTTCGGACTTCAAACCGATTAGGTGCAGCCGAACAACTAGCCTATCACCGATATCCGGGAAGTGCGATGACCGGACAAAACTTGGAGGATGTAAATGTGACGTACATTACAGTGACTGCTACAAGGGCTATTTGAGTGCTGATTTATTATTGCGATTATGTTGCGATCAACGCAAGTAAAATTCGAAGACTCTGCGAATCGAAGCGTTAGTGTCCATTTGCTCAACATATCCTAACCATCTTAGGTAAATAATGCGCAGGTTGATGTCACTGAACAGATTGTATAGTTCATCGTTGAATCTAATCCCCAGCTATGCAATTGGGAACGAATATTTATCGAAGGATTTTTCTCTCAAAGCGACTGAGGATAGAGCCTCCATAGACTTTACGGGATAGTGCCTTACTACTCAATTGTCTGTCTAGCGCAAAGAAACAGCGGTTGGTAAGAGTGGTTCTTCATTCTATTTCTGCGGAGGGGTTTTTGGCAGATTTTATAGCAGAGCCAAGGTAGACAAAGTCCTTTACTACCTCGAAATTGTAGCTATTGATTATGACATCCTGCCTAATTCGTTGATGTTGTGTGTCCCTTCTAATTGACAGCATATACCTGGTTTTGCTCTCATTTACCCATTTTTCCAGGTTCCGTTTCAATACTAGCGAACGCGTTCAGTTATGTCGATATATTCTGCGTACACTAGTAGTTGCACAGACTTTTGAAAGATTGTGCCGCCAGCGTTCAGTTTTGAGTTCCACACATCGGTACCACTCTTTCTTTCCTCCCAGATTGTCCTTCGCCGCCGCTGTGTGCAAGCATTTTCAGGATACTAAAATCCCTTGGGCGCGCGCGAATTTAAAAAAAAAGTCACATGAAAACGCGTCACTTTTTTGACATCAAAGGTCTCAGTTAAGTCGTTACCGACCTTGCCGGAGCAGTGGGTGTTCTCAATCATCATTCTGCGCAGACGGACTAGTTTGGCAGGGATGTCAAAAATAGACGTGGCTGTTATACAGCTCGCCTCTAAAAACGCTGTCATTTGCGGCCATAAATTCAAAGAACAGATGGTGAGTATCGATTTGGACTTCTCAAGTTTTTTCCAGGATCTGCCCAAGTGTGCAGATTTGGTCAATTGTGGAGTTTCCTGATCTGAAGCTGCACTAATAGGAACCAATGAAGTTGTTGGAGAGGCGTTTTAGTTGGGGTAGATCAGAGGGTCCCCTCTCTTGTAGACCGGGTATATGGTGGTGAGATTTCATGTAGCAGGTATGCACTCTTCTGACCAGATCTGAAGAAGGAGTTGCTATTGTAGATGCCCACTACAAAGTTGTTTCCAGCAGTTTTGAATACCTCGACCAGTAAGCCGTCAGGTCCAGCTGCTTTGTTGGATTTAGGCTTAGATATTGGCATTTTTTTTTTTATAATTTGTGCGCGTTCAAGGAACTTAAGTACCCTTAAAATGTTTGCACACAGCGCGGGCGAAGGAAAGTCAGGGAGGATGGAAAGAGTGGTACCAGCGAAAGTTGGTTTTAAATGTTTGAAGGTTATAATGACTAGGAAATACAGAGAAATTTAGAGAACGTCAGAAAGTGGGCCTGAGGTTATACTGATGGCCACTCATAGAGAGACGGGTGTTACGGTTAAAGATTTGAAGGGGCGGAATGCTACTGGCGATTTCTATGGAGCGCTGCTGCTCCATAGAGTGAGACACGAGACATTGCGTCGGTGTTCGAAGGCGTATATTGTTTGAGTGATATCAATATCACCTATGAGCTTTATCGCACGGTTTTGAATTCTATCTAGCAGCTGCAGAGATGTTTTAGGCGCACCCGACCAGATGTGGGCATTGTACTGCAATTTCGGGCGGAGGCCTGATCAGAGGGAGTGAAATATTTCTTACATCGCTTGAGGAAACCTAGATATTTCGCAGTATTTTTGACGACACCGAATATGTGATCATTCCAACGTAAGTTTTCATTGACACATATACTGAGAATGGAAAGTTTTTCGGTTTCGACGATGCAAGTGCCATTCATGGATAATGGCTGGGTGTTTAAATTTCGCTTTAATGACAGAAGGCAGCATTGTGCTTTGGTAGCATTAAATTCTACTCTGTTAGTGGTTCCCCATTTAGTTATGCTGTTAATCTCAGAGTTTAATGAGCTTAACATACGCTGCCGTTCCCGTTCTACAGCCGAAGAGTAGGGTTGTGAGTCCAGGAACGAATATGAAAAGCAGAGAGTACTGTCGTCAGCAAAGGAATACCATGTATTGGATTAGAAGTAGCAGACAAGAGACCGTTGATGAAAAAGAGTGTCGGAGACAGAATGGCGCCCTGGGGCACACCAGCATTTATTTTGTGAATATCAGACTTGAAACCATCCAAGAAAACTTGAATTGAACGTTCCGAAAGGTAATTTCTAATCCTTTGAAGAAGAGAGTCGTTGATCCCAAAAGCGCACATTTTCGACAAAAGACCCTGATGCCAAATGCCTTAGAAATATCAAGCGCAACTATCTTGCTTTCACAGATTGATGTACGCCTTGGTTCCACTTTTCGGTGAGACATGCCATCAGATCACCAGTGGACCTGTTGCTACGAAAACCGTACTGCCAGTCAATAATAAGTTTTCTTGTTCTCTTCTGCTCGTAGATCTCAGGAACGGCTCTCGTCTTTCGTTATAGCGCCTCTTTCTACGTACCTTGTTTAGCTGCATGTGACTGCCGGCGCTCTTCATCAAATCAAAAGTTTCTAGCTGGTGGTGGATCAGTTGCGGGGTCTCTGATAGCACGTTGGCAGCATTGCCGCAGGTCTTCGTTCCTTGATGCTGGCGACATAGGAGTTTTTGAGACATTTCGAGATACGCGTTCACGTTCTACGTTATATGTTCTAACAATTGTTTTTCTCTAGTGTGGTACTTTGGAATTTCGCATTCGCTCATTGGCTGTAGAAAGATGGTGATCCGAGTCAATATTGCCTGCCCGGAACATTTGAGCCATATCTTACGTCTATCGCAATGTGATCAATTCGATTTAGCGTTTCATGGTCCGGAGACCGCCATGCCCCCTTTGGTATATTGAAACGTGGAAACCGTGTGCTAGCTATAGTCTAGTTTTGTCCCGCCGCGCCGGTCGTTGTCCTGTAAGCGATTGCAAGGGTCGTCAACAGTGAGTCCATTTTTATCCGAGGCTATTGGTTGGTTCATTACAACTTTTTAATTTCTTCTTTATAGGGTTGTGTGCCCTATAGGCCTAGGCCAGTATAATGCTGCTGGGCGGGCATGTCCTCGCTATATTAGCCTGCATGAATAAGGCGCTCGCTTGTATGCTTTGAATTGCAGAGTCGTGCTCTATGACTGAAATAGATGTCACAGATTTTCTTATTTCTGCAAGTCGGGACATCCAGTCGTTTTTCCTGGAATGCTATGAAATCGGCTTTATAGCGGCCTGTGGTCTCCGCTTATAAAAAGATATCTGCATGTGGTCTCCTAAGGGTCCGATCATTTTACCTGCATAGCTGAAGGGAGATGTCCACTTTATCATTTACTCTGATCATCCACGGTGATATCATTTCCATATATTCGAAGCTGTTTGTCGGTTCACAAAACTTACGATGGTTGGACCGTTAAAACGGTATATACAGGTTGATCGGAACCTTAACGAGTATTGGAAGTAGCTTACTATGGGAATGTTCGGGCTACATCTGAATGGCTATTCATTCCTCCATAACCAACCCTATTTCGACGTCATCTGTCTGAAATACTACACGTCTATGGGCCTAATTTATGCGGCCATGATTACCTAGGTCCTAGGAACATTTACATGGTCAGAACATCTTTTGAAATACAGTGAGCTGCGGCCTATGGCTGTGCCTAAGCCACTCCTTTTAAAAGGTGATGACACAAAGTATTACGACACTTCGTAATTGTTGCAGCGGTTTTGTTCAGCGGTTGCTTCCTCAATAATCATATTTGATTGCCATTTCAGTTGGGTAAATTTTTCAGTTTTTAGTTTTTAAGGCTTCGAGCAAATAATAATATTCCAGTCCTCTTTGTACGTTCCTGATATTTCCCTAAGGCCATTTCTCATGAAAAGAGAAATCCGTGTTTATACTCCTTTTGGGCGTGTACCCGTATATAAGTACGAAAAACCAATAAACTTTCACCTCCTTGTAGGCATGCTTTCCACTTACTTTATCATTAGCTCACGCACTCATAAGCTTTCGCAATCGTTTATTTATTGTGCCAACGTATCTCTCTCTGTGCATAAACGATAATTCTTCATTATGCCCTCCGGCTCAAAGGAACAGATTCACATTCCATAGAAGTCATTCATATGTATAGGCTTAGAGGCACATGTTGGCATGTATCTATGTGTATAACCTCGTTGGTATTGCCACAGCTATTTCTGTCTTTGCGTATCCTTACGTATCGCGGCTTTTGCCGCCGGTGCTTGCTTATAAAGTGACTGAATTAATATTTTAAAAAGTCTCGAGATGATTGCCGCCAGGTAATTGGTAAAAATCAGTGAACATGACAGGCAAATGATATCCTGGCGGGAAACTCTGCATAAACAGGATTTAATGTCTTTAAGGTAAGTTGAAGCTAAAACAGGAGGAGGGATGGAAGTAGAAAATAAACCAAAGCAAAGACATTGACAGCAAATACATTCACGAACAGCCGAACAGTTCTCTGTGTATACTTCTTTCGCGGGCTCTCCTTTTCATGCAAAAATTCACCTAATTTGTTAAATTCTATCAGCGAATGGCGCCAAAAAAAAAAATGTCGGATTTTATAAAGGTAATTCAATTTAATTATTCCCTGACGGTGTAGATTTGTTTGTCGTTTTTCAAGTTTTGTTCTCCTTTAGAAGGATCACACCGAAATAAAAGAATTGGCGAAGGATTATTTTTACCTAATGTGTGCTGTATTTGGAGAAGGTCTATTTGTATTGTGAACATTGTGAGTGGGCGATGAGTTACAGATACTTGTATTCGGTGACATTCTCTAAGGTGGCTTCTTTTCAATCTGACAAACACGTCAGAACCAATGAGTGTTAGCCTTGTAAGATATTTATAGTGGTGAACATTTCTGGTAGAAGCCTTGTGATTAATGAGGAAGGCATTGTGGCAATGAGTTGACCAGCGTGCTGGTCGTAGGTGAATAACAGATGACACGACACATCGCCTGTATGTTACGAAAAATCCCAATAAATTCACCACCAACGCAGTACCAAATATAACCAAGATCTGGAACCAGGAGCAATGAAGGCACTTTTTGTGATGAAGAAAATTTGCAATAAATCACCAAAGTAGCCAGTTAAGTGAACTTTGATACCACTGTGTCAAGTGAAGTTAGACAAACAATATGATGGATGTATCTTTGCTGTGTGAGAATGAATTAACTTTTTCAGTTTAGCTCGTGTAAGCTTCTGTAGTTTCCCAACTAGTTAGTTTCCCTTATGACGAAGGTATGGAGTCAATTTATAATAGAATATGAAATTTTTTCCATTGCCTTCAGCTAAAGTCACAAGAGAATGTTGACTTGGAGGTCTTGTCACTGGCAGATAATCCATCTTGTTCTACAGAGAACCGAACAAGCCTGAATTGTACGCAATGGATATCCAATCTCTCAGCTGTGTTTTTTTTTGGTGTTAGCACTGATAAGTAGTAGACTAAGGTGACGAACATGAATCTACAAACACGGAACTGTCTTCAAGAATGATATGGACTCTCCGGTGAAATCGGAGCAGCATGATAATGTATGCTCATACGACTATCGCAGAACAAAGAACATTCCGCCGATTGCCAAACTTCTAAGTACAGAGTTCCGACAGTCCACGTCACTGTATACTCACAAAAGCAAACTCCTTTCAGGGCTGAATCAGCACAGATTTTTTCTACATTGTCATAGGTGATCCCAGTCAGGTATGGCCAGGAGCATAGTTCCAAAGATAATGATCTCTCATAGATCTAGGGCTAAAGCGCTTGCATACTGCAAATCTTGGGATATTAAACTTCTGAGATCCATATCAACAACTGGAGGCTTCTCTCCGACCTCTGCGTAAGCCACGGAATACCTCTGTCGCATGATTATGAGTCTCCCCCTTGACAGGCGAATACATTTCTTTGCCCCGAGCAAGGAATTTTACCATTATTTTTGATGTTAAAGGTGTATATCGCAGCGATGTTCCTGAAAGACGATGATGACATCTAACGTACTCCTCTCCCAGATAACCACATTATCAAGCCAAAGCACCATTTTGCAAAAAGTACATCAACCACGACTACGAAGTCTTCTTCTGAGTCACCCTCACAAGATTTTGATGGCACCTTCATTGAAGTACCTCTGTCACCTTGCCGCGAATACAGATTAACCTTCACAAGGCTAGACTCCCCACCTCAAACCTCATCATCCGCCTAATGAAAAGCGCTGAGGTTGTCGTTGCAGAGCAAAATAAAAGCAAGCTTTATTTGCTCTATACACATGCTTTACAGGTGTGGGCTGAAGGGAGGGTTTACAACCCAAAATTGTGCACCGGGTTTATGCCCCGGCATATCATAGCCATTGGGTAGCTTGCACTAAAAAGACGGACTAACATGAACTTGCCATTTCAATCGGCATTAACACAATCGATCTAACAGGTTCCGCCAATCACTCTGAAGCGTACGCAAATGATTAGCGTACAGATCAGGTTCAAAAATCGAGGTCATCAACTTTTTCTTATATCGAAACCTCGATCATATTAAGGCGCATCGCGATGATTGGAAATTGATAATCAAATTTCAAAGATTTGGAAAAGCTCTGTTTAGAGCTCGATTGAAAACGACTTCTATGGATCCCAGAAATAACCGGCGAAAATCGCCGTCAACGTAGGTAAAGCATCAAGTGCCGTCAATCCAAATGGTGAGACATCAATATGCTAATCCTGACTGCGGGACCTCCTGCATAATCTGCAGGCGTAAAAAGTCAAAGCCTCTGGCAAAAGTGCGTAGTCCAAAACAGATGCGGAATACCGGGCGTAGTGATCGGCAGGCACAAAAAAACATCAGTCACCATAGAATCGCTACAGCACGATGTACCGTCTTCTATTACATCTAAGGTTACATATTTCTTCCATGTATCTGCATTGCTACGGTGGTGCTTGTAGAGTTGGCTAAATTTGAGTAACTCCTACAGGCCTCTCTATTTTGGGCCATCTCGTAAGTGAGGCCTAAATTTTGCTGATGTTTTCTCATGGCAAATCAGGCTGATTTTCCTTTCGGATCTTTAAGAAGCTTGAGGTCGAAACCCAAATAGCAGGTCTGTTTGGTCCAGAACAGCTTCGAAATGATGCAAATATGGTTTGCTAGCCTGGTTCTACAAATGCACAAAAATACGTGAGGAGTCAGTTTAGGGCAAGTCCGTTTCTCAATTCAATCGAAGATGATGAAACCAATAAGGTCAGACCTTTAGTTATCAGTGTCACATGCGATGCTTATAAAAAGAGGCCCGTTGGGATTGCTACATTCTAATCCAAAGGGGAGACTAATTCAAAACATCAATTTCAAAGGACGAGATCAACATCGCTTGGAAAAATAACCATCTGCAATAGATTTAGAGGTCTAACGTGTGTGAATGATGGGAATCTCGACTAGTTTAGAGTTAATTTAAAGCACTCATAGGCACTCATAGGAGTGATTAATATACCTGCGCCCAGAAACGCTGGTTCAACGTGATCAAATCTCAAAATAAGGGCAGGTTGCCCACTCGTGATTTGTCCTTTATAGCTGTTAACGTCTGAACTTTTTTGTTCCGGCGGTATTATCAGGGTGCATGTTCCTTGATCGTGTTGTGGATATATTCAGTGCTGGTACCAATATATCAATATATGATCAAGGTAGATGCACCCTGATCATACCGTCGGAGCAAAAGAGTTCTGACGTTAACATTTGATGACCCCGACGTGATAACATATTTACTTCCTGGAGTAAGAGGCAAACTCTTGAGCGATCATTACTGCACAGAAGCGTTTACCAGGGCTTCAGACACTGATAAAGTTCGTCGCGTTTTGACTCTGAACAATCGTATACCAACGAAACAGTTCTTTCCGAGTCAAAATATCGTGGATTGGAATAACAAAAATATGAATATCGACCAGCTGACCGAGAAACCAAATCTCACCATCGATGAACTCTATCGACTCATTGACAACTACAAAAAGGATTCCGCGGTCACCAAGGAAGGTTACTACATAGGAAGACTGCGTCGATTACAGGCAGCCTGGGTCATCATTGAAGAAACAGATACCAAGATCAGGGCAAAACAGCCCCGTGATCATAGGTATTTTACTGAAGGCTTGTACGATACGGTCCGTGAGAACTACGAGAAGTTCAGGACCTATTTCAAGGAAACAAATTGAGGCACAACCCAAACTAAATCCTGAAACAACGGAGTGAAAAATGTCCGCAGCTACAATAGAGGACAAACAAACAGCAAGTCCCAACAAGATTTGTGAAGAGTGGAGCAGAATATTAGGACGCCATCAAGGTATAGTTGCTTCAGTGCGTAATTTTTTACATGATACGAACCGAGGCAACCAAAGCAGAGATATAGCAATCAAAACAGTACTGGAAGTACAAGCTGAAGGCTGTTCGCATGGTGAGTCCCAACTTCAACAAGCACATATCGATGTTTTTGAAGTAAGCGGGTTGTCGCTTATGTCGCCAATGGATATAATGAAAAACAATATTTTGATGTGGCACGTCAAATCGAGCAACTTACTATCGAGATAATGACCAGATTACAAGATCATCATGACGGTTCCTCCAGTTTAGACCAAAGACTACTTGTAGCAACGAATAGCATGGTATCGCTACCTAAGTGGACTCTACCAAAGTTTGACGACGATTACTTGAAATGACAACAATTCCACGACCTCTTCTTACAAATGATGCATCAACAGCCAATGGCGGATTGTCAGAAGATGTGGTTCCATAAGACAAACCTAGCGGGAGAACAGCTTGGAATATACTCAAGGAACGATGTGAAAATTCAAGATTACTGGTGGCGAGATTAATCAACAAGTTAATGGAACAATCAACGCATACTATGGAGAAGCCGTCTGCGATCAGCGTAAGAAACTTACATGAGGCTACGCAGGAGTGCTTGATGGGGCTAGAGAATATTGGCGTTGACACATCCATATTGATAAAGAAGTTGAACAAGGATACCCACAGACTGTATGCGTAATCCCTATCCGAAAATTAATTCCAATCGTTATAATCTTTGGGGAATAAGGGACGAAGAATAAGGATCCAAGGCGATCAAGTTGTTCAATGTGCAAGGCCAAAGTACAATGCTTTATATGCATGAAAGGGTTTTCTGCAAATGAAGCCTAATCAGCGTTCAGGCATCTTAAAGGATAATGATCGATGCATCAACTGCCTCAAACCGGGCTATTAAGCGGCAAAATGTTCTCCGCGAGGATACACCAGGTGCTCGAAAAGACATTAGTCCATTTCGACGCGCCAGCAGCGACGGTTACACAGACGCAAGACCGTGAAGTACCTGAAACGTCATCTACGCTCAAAACAAAGGTTTTTCCAGTATATCTATCAGTCTTAAACCAACAGCAAGTGTACGTCTTTTTAGGGACGGCAAGGGTAAAACTATTAGCAAACGACGGAAATCCCATTGAGGTCAGAGTGCTTCTATTGTAGATTCAGGCTTGCAGATCAATCTCATTACGAAACACATGGTAAAAGGGCTAGAGATTCCGAACAAACATGATTCATTGAACATCCAGGGAATTGGTAATGCAGTCCAAAAAACACAGAAGAGAATAAACATACAAACATATATTGATATACTGGTACGAGCACCGAATATACATATCTACTACTGTAGGCCACACCACACCTCCTTCGTTGAAGCCGGAAGATTTCGCCTTGATATCGTACCTAGTCCTTATGCGGTCACTTGCTAGCTTCAGCTTTTCTCGGGTGCTTTCATGCAATTTGCGAATCCTGCTGAGCAAGTAATCGACGTAGTCGTTCACCTCCTTAGACTCTGTAGATGGGGATCCAAATTTTGCTTGAATTGGCAACCGAACTGTTTGACCAAATAAGATCTCAGGTGTCCTGTGGACCGCGTTTCGGTAGGCCACTAAGAAGAGGGGTATGTGTCAATCCCAATTCCGCTGGCAAGGTCCATCAGATTGAGGGTGTAGTGGTGTTGTCCTTGTATTCCTTATTCCCAGATATTGGTACAGTTCATGGAAGACTTTTGATTCATAGTTGCACTCTTGATCGGAGTGTAGCTCTATTGGAACCCCAAATCTGATCACCCAGCTGTTGACTATCTCCTCTGCTATGGTCTTAGCCGCTTGATTTAGGATGGCAAACACTGCCGGCCACTTAATGAAGTAATCCATGACTACGAGGGTTTATCGGTTGGCATTAAAGGTTTCGGGAAACAGATCATGCGTTCGAATGTATTGTTGCATTCGTCCCTGTGGCTTTACTCTTGTGCCGTTATACATTTTTTGGACCAATTTTCGACATCTTGTTAATCCCTTATCTTTTCCAACGTTTTGTTTATTTCCAAATGGGCTCCTGAGATTCCATCATGTATTTCATGGAGTACTTGGCTGCATACGAGATATTGTTCTATCTGCACTTTCCCATTTTCTCTTCACCAAACCATTTTGAAGACAAAGCGAGTCCCATTGTGCCCAATATGCCTTCAGAGTTTGGCTCCGGTCCGATATCAGCTGCCAGCTTGGTCTCTCTTCGTCTCTGTTGGGAGGAACGGATCTCATCTGCACTCCAACCCTCTATTGGTTCGGTTCTGATCATTTGGATAGTGGCCTGTTCTTTTGCTTCTTTACGGTTGCAGTGTTCACATTTAACTCCGCACCGTCGACGAGAGAGAGCATCAGCTGAATGGTGATGCGGTGTTGCACTTCAAAGTCGTAGCCCTGCAACTGTCCGATATATCTCGCAACTTACTCTTCAGGGCTCTTAAATTGTTGTAGCCATATGTAGCTGCGTGGTAGGTCCGAAGAATGAACTTTTGTCCATAGAGGTACTTATGGATCAGAATTAAAGCCAGAAGTTAGCACCGAGTTACGCAGTAGTTCCTTTCAGGTCTGGAGAGTACCTTGCTGTAATATACAACTTAACGATCATGAACTTGAAAGATCACAGCTCCGACCTCAACATTGCTAGCGTCTGCGTCCACAATGAACATTTTTCCGGGTGTGGGGTAACCCAAGTTGGGGGCATTGCACAGCTGCCGCTTGAGTTCTTGGAATGCTTTCACACTCGCCAGAACACCTGAACTGTCGGTTTTTTTCCGTAAGTTGGTGCAGGCTCTTCGCAATACCAGCAAATTCTTTACGAACATCCTGTAGTACGTGGCAAGTCCCACGAAGCTTCTCAGTTGGCGTTTATCTTTGGAGGCATGCCAAATTTTCCTCGCTTCGATTTCATCAGGATCTGTCCTTACTGCTTCCGCTGATATAATGTGACCCAGATATTTTACTTCCGGACGGAACAAGGCACACTTTTCTGGGTTCAGCTTCAAATGAGGGCTTCGAAGCCCCCTAAACACTTTTTTTAGGTTTTCTCGATGCTCCTCGAACGTCTTACTTATGACGATAACATCGTCCAGATACACTAGACATGTTTTCTACGTGAGGCGTTGCAATGTTCGATCTATTAGTCGCTCGAAGCCGACCGGCATCATTATAAATTGCCAGAGACCGCTTCTTGTAGTAAAGGCAGTTTTCTCACGATCCGTACGATTAAACACAACCTGCCACAGTAACCGCTCTTCAAGTCAAGAGTTAAAAACCATTTTACTGCAGAAAGCGTATCCAAAGTGTCATCGATTCTCGGAAGTGGGTAGCTGTCCTTTCTGGTTAAGTCGTTGAGACGTCGGTAGTTTATACAAAGCCTCGTGCTGCCGTCTTTTTTGTCATGAGGACCACTGAAGAAGTCCATGGACTTTGCGATTCAGTGCCTCAACTTTCATCTTCGACACCATTTCGGCAACTTCTGTCTGTTTAGCCATTGGAAGACGCATTGCAGGTTGACGGATTGGTCGGGCGTCTCCGGTGTCAATGTGGTGTTGAACAAGTTGCTTACGTTCATATTCTCCGTCTTGTGTAGCAAATATATCAGCGTACTCACCGATTATGGTTGAAATTTTCCACCATTGAAATGTAGATGGCGCTGTCCATATTAAAGGGATATCACAGTAATGTTAAAAGGTTCTTTCGCGACTTTCACTCAACGGCCCACTAGATAAAGATCAACTTAGAATTAAAATAGTACAAAATTAACTGATTCTTGACTTTGGAATAAGTATAACTTCCCATGATATTGGCAAGGATCAATTTGGAATTTGTTCTTCTTCACCTGAATATTTACCCCAGCAGTATGCCGTTAATTTGATGGACTTATAGTACGAGTAGCCCCCCACATAGTCGATCACCTCATGCAAAATGTGAAATTAAATTTACCACGAACTAGACAATGTGCATTGAATGCCAGTTGAGTCTAATTAAATAACCATTCAACTTAATCCTCTTGAACTACTGAGTTCATTTTAAGCTCGTTAGTCTAAATCACGTCCCAACTAGACGTTGTTCTCTGGCACCAACATTGTTCCCATGACCAAATCGGAACACAAAACTACAAACACTTCAATTACAAAATCAACTTCAAACTTGTACTTCTCATTACAAGTGCATTTCGTGCAATTCCCAACAGCCAAACTATCCGTAGATTTCATTCAGAACTAATTCCTCCAACCCCAAGTCCCGCTTTGAGAGTTATTAAATTTTCGTAGCTTAAATGGATTTATGGTCGAATAGGGGTAATGAAGCCCTTAAGCGCTAACCCATTATTCATATTTGTTCGTCTGCCTCTTTAACATGAAAAGAAATAGAACAACCAATAGTCACACTATGTTTTGTGGAATATGGTATCCTGAAACCAGATCCAACAACAACGCTGACATTTTTTTCATTCTTGTCCTTGGTGAAGTATTCCTTTTTTCATAAATTACTAGCTCAAAACAAGCCAAAGGAAATATGCTTAATGAATAGACTCAAGGAAGCAGTAACCGAATTTACTCAGCCAGCTGATGCAAGGTTACAGTTTTTCATCGCGCAGAAAACTCTGATGAATAGGGGATGCTGGATGCAAATGCCAGGTTGGAGATGAAGATGCTGTTCATTTTTTCTCCTTAAATAATTAAGCATGGTCTTGGTCGAGGGAAGGAAGCCAACAACACTGTGCTAAGTGATTCACGAATGGAATTTCCATTGATGGAGGAGCTAAAATAATTTTATCATTAACAAGAGAACAAATTTCTGAAGGATTCGATTTTACGATACACAAAAGATTTATTTACATAAAATGGCAGTGAATTCATTAACATGATTTTAAGAGTGGACGCTTAAATGGTTGTAGGTTTTCTGGTAAAAAGGGGGCATTGTTGAAAGAAGCCGGCTTTAATAGCGAAAGAAAGGCACCAAATTGGTCAACATGAATGCCAACGATATGAAGCTATCGTGCAAAAGGCCAAAAGGCACGTTTTTGCGTTCAACGTTTTTGAACAAAAATTTCAGAATATACCAGGCATTTCTGGTCTCCGATTTGGCTAACTCTCTTCTTTGAGACATCTTCTCGAGATTATTATTAATATCAGGGCATTCGGAGATTAGAAAATAGAACACTGTCCGTAGAACTAACACAGACAATGGCCTTACATTTACTTTCTTCGCTCTGCAGTTTGTTGGTTCCTAGGATACAGTCACCATCATCTTCACGTCCAGATCATCCTCAGGTATTTGGTTAATTATTCACAAATTTGTTTAGCATCGTCAGTCGTTGTGGTCTTGCATTTATTGACTGAATCGGTTGGGAATTTAGAGGGGACGTAACTAATACCGGCGAATTATATCGCTGTATCATCATGCTGAAATCAAGTATAATCAATTCTGGGGCGGATTGTGGACAGGCAACATCCGATGGTAAGTTCGGATCTCCACCGCGAAAAACAACTTAACCCACACCTTTTAACTGAGCCAATGCATATACTTGATGGTAATAGCTATGCTGTCAACACCCTGAACTTGATCTTAATTTCTCATCTTGATGAGATCTTTCCTCTTGGCTGTACGGGCCAGTGTGTCATACTTAACTAATTCCTCGTACAGAGAAAACGTCCAATTCGTGTGGACCTGAAATGAGATATCCCTCACAACGCCTTTCCTAAACGTGTGAAGTTTCAACGCGAATAAAAATTCAGCTAGAAACTATTAAAGTGTTTGGACAAAGCCAGTTTGCTAACTGTGCACTTTGTAGCCACTCGTAGCTCATTTCTTCCAAATTGTGCCATGATATCTTCTGAAGAGGTTTCCTTTCATTCTACCTAAGGTACTGCCTTAAGTTGTTCCGTAATTCTACTCTTCAGGACTCTTTTTGGATCGATGGGAACAGTATCTCTTGCCCCTTCCTCCTACGGACTTGTTGCACTTACATTCCTTCTTTACAGGGTTGTGGAAATGCTGATAACCATTCAGGTCACGAAATATTTTAAAGCACCACTGGTCTTTTGATGGAGTGCCTCGACTAGAAGTGGAACCAAATGGGATACAACCAATCGATTGTATCAATTGATAGCTTTTGACAAAGCTTGCCAGTAGGGTCCTTTGCCAAAAATGCTTGCATGTGGTATCGATGAATCACTTCTTTGATGGATTTTTGGCTATTTCAAATCTGATGACCAGAAAATAGCTACTGGTGTGTTCCAAAAGCGAAATGCCTTGCTATAGTCCATTCATGATAAGTGTGTACTCATACGATAGGTAGGTAGGTAAAAGTGGCTGTTGGACAGACCAACCGACTTAGGCCTGTTGGCACATTGAGATGCCACGTGGATCTGTGGTCTTCATACTCATGGAACCAATTTGCGCTTATGTTGAAGCGTAGGAGACTGTTTACGTCTATAATCTTTAGATCGCTTTAGTCATTGTAGAAGAAAGCTCCTAGGTGAAGTTTTCTTCTTTGGGAGAGAGCTGGACATATACAGAGTAGGTGGAGAAATGCCTATTCCTCCTCCTCGCCCATGCAGCTTCTACAGAAATCATTTGTAAAGACGCCAAGCCTTCTTGCATGGTTGACTGTAAGGCAGTGTCCAGTGATAACACCTATGATGGCGCCAAGATGTTTTCTATTCAGAAGGATCAATCCCTGTTCGATCGCTAAACATGTTGGTCCAACAGTCCACCAGCATCTAGTCTTAATATTGATTTGCGTATACGGATTGGTATACCCTTTTGCGGCAGAATAGCTAGAGTGGTTCCAATTTTGGCGAGCTTGTAATGTCTCTGTGGCCAGGCACACATACGTTGCAATGATCGATTTTTCGATGCCGCCAAATGCTTCAAAATGATTAGACTAATGATTACGGGACGCAAGAAATATTTTACGTCAATTGTTTCACTTGTGGTGGAAATAGCGATATAACAGTGAGAGACACGAGATATAACCTCTGTGTTTGAGGGTGTTTATTGTCTGAGTGATATTAGTATCTACTATGAGTTTTATCGAACGGTTTTGAATCCTATCTTCTCAATACTCAATACGATGCGATACATCATCGTATTTCTTTTCTAAGCCGTACATCTTGCGTATGGAATGCTTTTCTGAGCCTTTTATTTCCTACTCACTATCACCTGCAAACGTTTAAAACTAATGAGTATCGGTATCCGTCTTTCCGTTCTTTATAATTTACCTTTCTCTTGTGTTGTGCGATCATTTAATAGAAATTGCTTGTCAGCATGTATTTGATGTGATTGACTCCCTCCAGGCATTGCTCGCCAATAACTAACAAGCAAAACATTATTTACACAGTCCTGACTAGCTTCTCTTTGAATTTTGAAGTCTTCCGACATCTTGCCACTATGCAGCACCTTGCGGTTTCTATCGTCAAAAGGCTTTCTTTGATGGATGAATGAGTTCATCTTAAGCTAAAGCTTCCGATGAGTCTCAAGCTTAGTCAACAAGTTTCTTCAATAATTCTCTTGCTACAATCGTTGTCAATACCCGTTGTCGTTGTCGATACCCCGTGAGTGCTAGATCTACTCATATTTACCAATAAGAAGAAGTAGCAGCATGAAGAAAAGAAAAAATTAGAACCTATAGGAGGCTCAGGCATTATCGCCAAGAATTATAAATGGATCCATTGCAGCACAATCCAATTAGTGGAATCAAATTTGGACTTAACGACCATCTTGAGAAAAATCGCTAATAAAGGGTTCTCCCAAACTCGAGAAGTAGTTGGTATATCAATTAGGATGCCGCCGGATCTCATGCACTGCCTGCTTAACTATTTAAAGTCACTTCACAGTCTGTATCAGTCACTGAAATATATGTCATTAATGGATGGCAGTGATATCTGCTTTATAGCAGTCTAGGGCCGGCACTACTTGTTTGTTTGCACGTGATCTGTTGCAGGTCCAAACATTCTATATGCAGATCCGAACGTTGTTTCATTTTGCAGGGTCGCCAATAGTCAGTTCCTTCTTATCTGAGGCTCTTGGTTACTTAGCAGCATTAGGGCTCTTACGTGGCCGGATAAAGTGGTGAATTTTGTCGGAAAAGTAAACCACTACGGGGATATATTCGCAGCATAAGAACTGCTGTTGAGCCTTAAACACTTTTTCGGAAATAATTTTTTAACACCGTTACTGAACTCGGCTCAATATCTGTTGAAGTATGTATCTCATGCAAGGATTCTGCCGAAATGCCTTTTACGCCCAGCGTTCATTTAGTTAGTGAATTAATCTGTTGTAGGTCCTCCTTCTGAGATTTAGTCATTTCTGGTGTGAGACTGAGGACGTACTATGATCAAAATTGATTGTAGTCATAGTTACAGCACTAGACGTCGCCAGGTAGATGTGCTACATACGAGGGGCGTTCAAGATATTCTCGGTATCGGGGTGAAGCTGTGGTTGCATATATAAATTGACTTATTTATCAAGTAATACTATTATTTTAGTGCATTCATGTAAAATTTCATATAAATGTCATTATTAATTCGCGTTTTATCTCTAGTTAAACAGAATCATAATGGCAACTGAGGCGATGATGGTGAAAATTGAGCATCGCGCTGTAATTAAATTTCTCACTAAGCAAGGAAAAAGTCAAAAAACTATTCATGAAGAGATGGTGGCTGTTTACCAGGGTTCCGCACCTTCATTATCAACTGTGCAAAAGTGGTCAAGTGAGTTCTAGAGAGGCAGAGAGAGCATTGAGTACGACCCCCGCTCCGGCGCCCCGGCTACTGCTTGTACGAGAGAAAGCATCAAAGAAGTCGAAAAACTTGTTCTTGAGGATGCCCGAATAAAGGTGAAAATGATGGCAGAGATCACCAAGCTTTCAATTGGTACCATTCACACCATTCTTCATGACCATCTTAACCTTTCAAAGGTCAGTGCAAGGTGGGTGCCACGAATGCTCACAGCGCCTCAGATAAAAAGTGAGAATCGCATGCTGTAGAGAGCTTTTGGAGATGTGTAGTGAGAACGCGGACGGTGTTATGGATCGAATTGTTACTGGGGACGAAACATGGGTCCACCACTATGACCCTGAAAGCAAACAAGAGTCCATGCAGTGGCATAAAAAAGGAACAGACCCCCCGAAGTAGTTCAAAGTCACTCCGTCTGCCCGAAAGCTCATGGCCACAGTTTTTTGGGACTCAAAGGGAATCTTGCTCATTGAGTACAAAAAAAAAGGTGAAACCATCAACGCCACATCCTACGCTTCCACTTTGCATAATTTGCGGGAGGAAATTAAAAAGAAAAGACGGGGTAAACTCGCAGCGGGTGTGTTGCTTCTTCATGACAACGCTCCTGTTCACACGGCGCGAGTTTCCAAGGCTGCTGCGCAAGATTGTGGTTTCGAAGAAATCCAACACCCACCTTATAGTCCAGACCTTGCCCCTAGTGATTATTTCCTGTTTCCGGATTTGAAAAAATGTCTTCGTGGAAAAAGATTTTCGGATGATGAAGAACTCAAGTCGGTATTTTGCAGAGAAAGAGGAAATTTATTATTTTGAGGGTTTAAAAAAGCTTATCTCAAGATGTAACAAATGCATTGATGTTAGGGGAGATCATATTAAAAAATAAAAACAATTTAAATTGAATTCGCATTTTCCTTCATATCGATACCGAGAATATATTGAACGTCCCTCGTACGTAGGTTGCTAATTAAATTTTGAGAAAAAAAATGTAAAAACAAATGTTTATCATCGAAAATGGCTTTAATGTTGTTCAGAACACTCTCCATGGAAGTCAATACACTTTTGCTTGCGTTTGATCCAATTTTCGAAGCACTTTCTCCAATCCGAGCGAGGTAACAGCAAAACATGCGTTTTGGACGCATCAACCGCTTTTTTAGGCAACGAAAAATGTTAACCTCGTAATTCAGTTTTGATGTGCGGGCATAAAAAGAAATCGCTGTTCGGCGGATGACCCATCAATTCGATGTTTTCAGTGCTCAAAAAGTCACTTGCTTGAGCCGACCTGTGAGATCTCGCATTGTCGTGGTGGAGAATGGTCAGTTTTCGGCGTTTGGCTTTCCTTGTTTCTCCAAAGATTTCTGGTACATACATGGTGGGGTACTATTCCGAATTGACCGCTCTACGTTGCTCTAATGGCATGACATGTCCGGTTTTCCTGAAGAAATAGGCGGCCATTTGCTGGATTTGGCACGTCTTGAAAGACCCATATCGGCTGTTGTGGCCTGTTTCAATCATATAGACGCCTTTTGAAGCACCGTGATCGATTTTTCCAACCTTTCTTTGGGCTAATCAACACGACCCTTGTTTTAACCTATTGTCAAATTAAGTGGTATCCAACGAAGGAATCTTTTTTTTGGCCAAATGTTCACGCAATATTAAATATATGCAGGTGGAACTATTGCCCAAGCATGCCTGGATTTCATGATAAGTCGCATGATGATCTTTGAATATCAGTTCTTGCACAGGATCGTTTCCCGGTACAACAATCGATTTTGGAAGAGCTTAACGAATTTCGCGAACGTCGATCATCATTGCACTCGGAAAACTAGCGAAACTCGGTGACCCTTGATGGTACTTCGTCAATAAAGGTCGAAGCGAGTTGATAGGCACACTGTTTTAGAGTTAATTCGCGTCGAAAATTGTAAAAAATCATCGCACGAATATGTTCACGTTTTAATTCCATTTTTTGGCTGCGATGAATCGGTGCAAAACACGCAAACAGCCTGACAAAACGCTCTGACCGCATGTGCCATTAAAAACGCCAAATTTCACGATGCCGATGCCAGATTTGACGTATCTACACCGGTATTGCCATATGTGGTATTTAATGACCGGAGAATTTTTAAAGGAATAATCTCGCGGCCAGTTAATATTTTTTCTTCATACACACTATACGCTTCGGTGCTTATAGCAGGTAGTGTGAGATTCCTACTCACTAAAAAACACCTCCCTTATACAGACTACTACTGAGTTCACACTCAACAAGCAGTTCTTCTTTCGCGTTTTATTTTGCTTGAATAAGATATTTTGCAGGCGATTTTGCATTGAAAATTCCCACGTACTTTAACACCGCGCTAGATCGAGAGGCTTAGTCCTTTACAGACGGCGGGGCAATAAATTTATCTTGTCAAGGATCTGTTGAACAGAAATATTCCTATGTCCTTGTAGTCGATGTTTGGCCGCGTTCGCGAAAGGAATCTGTACTGCGTAAACACAGGTAGATTGTCAGTTTTCTTGAGAGGGAAGTTCACATGGACTGACTTGTTTTCATTGAGCGCTATTCGCCAAGTCTTTGTCCAATTGTTAATCCATGGCGCGTTGCAACTTAGCAGTTGCTTCTTCGACGATTTTAGCTATTGTCAAAATGGCAGTGTCATCAGCAAATATGGCTAGCACAGTATTGTCCGTTTGCAGCGTGTCGCGGGTAAAAAACAAATATAGCAGAGGTCCAAGTACACTACCTTGCGGCACCCCCGTCTTTATTGCCTTAAAATTGAACTGGTACGGAAGAGTCGATCATCTAGGTATGAACTTAGAATATGAAACAATTGCTCGGGTAGGACTTGTCGAAGTTTATATTTCAGGCCCTCGTGTCATACCTTATCAAAAGCTTGCGAACTTGGATGAACTTGGTCAACAGTAGAGTTTTGGCTTCTAAAGCCAAACTGATGATCGGGAAAGAGGGGATTTGTGTCGATAATCGGTTTAAGACGATTCGCTCGAATCTGTATAACTTGACTTCAGCCAGCGGTTTACCGGGTTTTGGAACCATAATAACTTCGGCAACTTTCCACTGATGCGGTACATACTCTAATCTTATTGTGGCATTTATAAGATAGAACAGCTTTAGCAAACCATTTTTCGGTAGCGCTTTAAGTATTTCTCCCGTAATAAAGTCATTTCCGGGGGTTTATTGGGCTTAAGCGTGTCTATAACTGTTCTAAGTTCCCTAAGTGTAGCTTTTTCTATTGGAAGGTTCGTCGTCACGTCTAGCGTATTGACATTTTCTAGAAGCACTTCCCCGTTGAATGGTTTGAACGTTTCTGCAAGCTTTTTCTTTATCTTCTTTCGTCCAGTCATCCTGGTTACTTTTAACGGCTCTCCATATAGAATAATTGGTATTTTTTGTCTCCGTGAAGCTTTGGCCATTGAAGTTCTTGATCGATTTTCTCAACAAGTTGCAGAGCCTATTAAAGGACTTTTTATCTTGTTGAGCCCGAGTTTCATGACACTTTTTCCGCGCTCTTCGTTTCCTGATTTCCTGCGGGTATCTTATGCCGATACTGGCAACTTTGTTCGATTCACTTGGAGTGTTATTCCAGGCCGCTTGCTGTATGACTTCAACAAACCGTTCAACTTCTTTTTCAAGTTGATACGGCGTTCTGAGCGGTTCAGTATTTTCGACAACTTCTATTCGGAAATCTTCCCAGTGAGTTTTTTTTGGGTTAACTTGGTTGTCCTTGTTTCTTAACACTTGTATAGATCCAAAACATTGACCTCATTTGGGTTAAAATATTTTCTTTTTTAAATTTACGAGTAACTAAGTAAAATTAACAAACTGACTTGGACAGGTCCCTGTTTAAATCCATTTAAGTGTGACCTGGTTCTAGGCATTCACTTTTAAAACAACCAAAGAACAAACGTATTCTGACATGAAGGCATTCATGTGCAGTACTTTCATTTACATTGGACGTGAGTTATCTGCTACAGGACTACCGAATAAACGATCCTTTTGAATGCTTTGATAAGTTTTACAAGTTTTTTTTCCACATGAATGAGTAATTAAAAAAAAAAAAACCGAGTGGAAAAATTATGTAAGCAATAATCAGACTTGTTTGCCATTGAATATGGTTTCAATTAATCGGATTAAAAATTGCCATTGACAGCCTTAACACAAGGAAGGACCATGTCCTGTGGGCTATTCACATTAAAAAGGAACATTTTTTTTCTTTTTATTTGGAATCCAAATTATCAGAGTGTACAAAGTACGAGTACATGCGTGGACAGTAAAGCGAATGAAATGAAAAAGGATTCTGCGTTTTTTTTTTAGATTTTTAACCATTTTACTCCTTTAAGGAGCTTCGAGCTATTCCAGAGGTCACTTTATTATGAATTTCATTATTTTTAGAGAGAGTAAAGGCCGATGATGACTCATCTAAGAAAGCCAAATACAAAGGATCTAATTGTGTGGTGCGGTTTGTGGACTTGATTAAGATTGTAAAGCCACATTTGAGTAAGTGTCGCTTTTTATGCAATCGCAATAAGTGGGTGGACCCAGAACCCTCTCCGTATGCGCACTATATAAGGAAGAATCTTCCTCTGCATGGTTTTGACTCGATAATGGATTCGAACGCGTTTTGGAAAGGATTGCTGGTGTCCATTCCATCCACACGTCCCAGCGTTCTAGGTGATGAATTCCAACCGTCCTTTCTTCCGCTACTCTCCATCAATACAGACTAGGCTGTTAACACATCTTCGTAGAGCTATTAAAAAGGCTTGACAGGTCACTGATGAGCTCAATATGAATGGCCTTCGTTGCCAAACATGCAGGATGATTGGTAGAGATTTCCACTCGGCGATGGCCTGTTAGAATGATTAAACACGAGAAAGGTAAGCAACGATCGTATGTAGAGGAAAGTCTGTTAGAGGATAAATTAAATGATGGGAGAGGCCAGGACAAAATTTGGCAATTGCTTCCATTCGTAGTACCTGAGGAAACCCACATTCCAGTAGTGCGTGTGGATACAGGGTCTTCCAATATGGACTTCAGCACTTTGACAGTTGATAGCTGCCATATTGTTGAAGCTAGATCTGTCAAATTGGCTGTCACTTATGCAGCCTATTTCGCCAAATCACCATGGACAGACATAGGGTTCAAGAACATGTGCAAATAATAAAATTGTTCTGTCAAAATGGGTGTTTTGTTCGGGCAACTTTACGAGCGTTTCGCCCATTTTACGATCGCCATAATCGTCCTACCGAGAGGACTATTCGCAGTGTGATGAATAAATTTGAGTCCACTGGTTCAGTAAACGATAAATCAACACCCGTACGTAGACGAAACGCAAGATCTGCCGAACACATCGATTCTGTCCGTGAGAGTGTGCAGGAGAATCCGAGGCAGTCGATTTCGTGTCACTCACAAGAACACGGCCTTTCGCAGACCACAACTTGGCGAATTTTGCGTCGTAATTTGGGCCTGCACCCGCGCAAAATAAAACTGACCCAGGAGTTGAAGGTAATGGGCTCTGGAGCAGTTGGAAATTGACCCTAATTTTCATCGCAAAATCTTCTTTGGCGGTGAGGCCCATTTCTGGATGAATGGGTACGTCAACACGCAAAATTGTCGAGTTTGGGACGATACCAATCCACATGAGATCCAAGAGCGTCCAATGCATCAGAAAAAGTCACTCCTTGGTATGGACTTTGGGCTGGTGGCGTCATCGGTCCATATTTCTTTGAGAACGACGTTGGCCAGACCATCAACGTCAACGGCGAGCGATATAGGTCGATGATTACCAACTTCTTTTGGCCTGAATTCGATGATATGTACACCAACGACATGTGGTTTCAACAGGACGGCGCTACGTGCCACACAGCTCACGCTACATTGGAAATTCTGCACAAGCGATTCGGTGACATGGTCATCTCACGTGGAGGTGATGTGAACTGGCCACCGATATCGTCCGATTTGACCCCGCGAGACTTTTTCTTGTGGGGTCTTCTGAAGTCGCAGGTCTATGCGAATAAGCCACAAATCACAGCGGCGCTTAAAGCCAACATAACCCGAGCCATCGGTCAAAGTCAGGCGGATTTATGCGCCAGAGTCGTGGAAGATTGGACATTTTGGATGCGCGCCACCCAGAGAAGCCGCGGCGAACACTTGAACGACGTTATATTCCACACATAACAGCATCTATAGGCCTTTCAAGCGTATAAAAAAATTCGATGACTTCTCACACACACTTTGTTTTATTTAAATTTAAAGAAAGGAAGCGTTTAATGAAAGACCCTTTAGGAATGCAGAAATGGGAATGACTGATTGCACCACGACGAGTTCGGAGGCACTCGATCTCCGGCCAAAATGTAATCTTTCTCCACGGAATACTGAATGATCTCAGGTGGAAGATCGATTGCAACTTTGCTTGTACAAAATTGATGGAATGCTTGAAAGCAGAATAATGTCAGTGGAATCAAAGACGCAACCACGATTGCTAGAAGCTTGAGTACCAACCGCTTGGTTTATTTGAGGCTGGAAGGCCCAAATTTACCAGACCATTTGATCGACACACGATGCCTTGTGCCAAGGCCATGGACGTTCTGAAAATTGACACCTGTCCCACACGCTCCAGCATTAATATGAACGACAACCAATAGAAGAGACTCTCTGAGTACAGCGCGGTGAAGAATATCGAGTCTTGTCTAGTTGTCATATCACAATCCGATCGTGGAATGAGGTCGCCGATGAACTTGTTAGGCTAGGCGAGGGTTGATCGACGGGTTTTTTTTCAACGCCACCATTCAGACGCACCATTTCCGTCGCATATTGACCCTGCACAGTAATGAGTAAGTCCTTGACTAATCTATCGTATATCAAAGAATGGAGCTGTGGGTTCACCTTTTGGTTGGTGAGGTGAGTCACGCCGAAGGGCCTGCATACTTTCTACCCACTTAGACTTTAAAGGTGAAATCAGAATCAGAATATCTTAAATTTATTGAACGATACATTGTGTGAGGGTAGGCGTTTCAATCTCTTATTCCGGACTTTGAGTTCGGTCCGCCGGGTATTTATACAAATATTTGAATGAGTAGCAGGTTGGTGGCACGCGTTAAACCACTAAGTGGTTTTTAATTCTGTTCCTCAACAAATAATTTCAAGTTATTTTATAAGGTCACCACCCCAAGCATTTATATCAACTTCACCAATGCTATCCACACCCACTCACTAAATGTCCTTCTGACTCAAATTCAAATTTAAACCAAATTGTTTAGCTTTGACTGACTTTTATTCATTCGGTTGCTGTTGTATCATTGTTTTAACCACAACAAGTTCTACTAACTAAAAACCGCTAATGACACGAATTGGCTTTGTTCGTCTGCGAATAGTTTAAGCAAAACTTTTCATAAATTGCCAAAGGCAGTGAAAACTTTAATTTTAAATTACCCACAATGATGGTGGCCTACATCATATCATCATCCTCCCTTGGGATTGCCGTACATAGAGCTCCATTCTTCAGATTAACATAAGGCACGAAGCATCCCTAATTGACGTCATCAAAAACGTCTGCTTAAGCAAAAATCAACGAATTCAAGCTCATTAGGGATACATTCGTTTCTGTGTAACCCGTACTAAGAATGCGGTTTAACCAGGAACCAGGACCTGAGTACCTATTAACATTTCTTAGAAACAATTTATATGTTTGCTCGTTCGTCTTGGTTGTAAGAGTTGTTTTGCCTTTCGGTAGGTCTTTGTGTTATATTGCTGTGGCAGTGTTACCACACTGCTACTCCCCATATGCCCCACATGTGTCCTTAATTATTGTCCTACTGTGCTGAATCCACTCATTTCGTGTTATTATCGTCGTTATCTCTTTGTCGTGTAGGAAGTTCTTTATATGACGTCGTGTAGGATTTGTGTTATAAATTAGAAAGATTTATGTTTGGCCCATGGCATCGAGCTGGTACAGGATTGTCAGCGTTTTGCATAAAATCCAAGCGCTGCGAATGCTCGGATTGATTGTATGTGTTGAAATATACGAGGATAAATGTAATTTATGATTAGAGTAAATGTGTAATCAGTGAAATCCATTTGAACATTAGTTAGAGCTGATTGCATTGAGTTGAGTAACTATGGTCTCGTGTATCCGACATAGGTGTTGTGCCTCATTAACAGCGGAATTCTATCAAGCCTCGGGATAAAAGAACAGAGAACACGAACTCCTATGTACTGCAGATACATATCGCTGGAAGGATTCGAAAAATAGAATGAAAGGCTCATGAGTAGTATTGTGTCAACAAGAAATTCCTTTCACATATCACTTATTCTTTTCTGCCAATGTTATTTGCATTTGACAGTTGTTCATGTCCTTTTTTATGTAAATGTTGCGTGCATCTTTAATCAACAGGACATTGTCAATCTGATTGACTGAGATGCTTACTTTTTGCAAAACGAAATTCTTTGTAGTCATTCAGTATCTGGCTTTCATCTATCAGGCGAATGGACCATGGAATATTTTTTCCATTTCTCTATTCTATTGAGTTTCGATTTTTTGTTTGTAGCACTTTCCGGGGTCATGGTTTTGCTTCATCCTTTCGGCTTGGCTACAGCATGAAATATTTTGTAAAATTTTTTGTTATTCATGTTTTCCAAAGGAGGTATTTTTTTCTATCGGAACAGAGCACTCAGACAAAGAACTAGTCCATTGTACTGTTTATAAAGTTGCTTTTAATGAAATCTTTCAGTCTTGCAAAGAAAGATGAGTAAGCGCTTCAGTGGTAAGGTGCCTACAGTACCAGCAGAGATAGTGTTCCGCGGTGTAGTCATCACTTTATATGAGACCCAACTGTCAAAGGGGATGCAGGTAGACCCAACGTAAGTTTCAGTCCTGAAAAACACTCCTCTGAACCTTCCCTGGCAAGTTCATCGGCGATTTCGTTTCCCGTGGTCTCAATGCCCTGGGAGCCGGACAAGGGTCACTGGATTTAGCCTTCCGACTGCGTTCAGTGATCTCTTGCGTTCTTGGACTAGCTTGGAAGTCATAAGAGGGTACAGCAAGGCTCTAAGCGCAGCCTGACTGTCGTTACAGATGCAAATGCTTCCTTCCCTAGACCGGTTATCCGCAATATACGAGTAGTTCGCTGCCATCAAGATTCCGTAAAACTCTGCTTGGAAGACAGATGTCAGTTTTCTTAATGTAAAGAGAAATCTAACATTGTCGTCCTTCAGAAAGTCACGAGCGCCACACCCTATTTTGGTTTTGAAGCCGTCCGTGAAACCCCAACTGCATTCCTTTCCTGGCTCAGATTCTGGCCGAAACTAGTCCTGGGAACAAGGAAAGTCGATTTCGTATTTTTTTCGCAACAGGGTTCCTGGTGTCATTGCATCGGATGGCATGTCCATAAGCCAGCCGACGTGAAAGGTCCGTTCTGTTTAGACGGAAGATGGCTTTGAGAGTGCAGCCCACGTGATATGAATATCAAGAGGAGGGAGATTCATCAATGCGTCTGGAGCAGAGCCAGGAGTGCTGTGGAAAGCCTCCATGCATCCGAGAGAAACCGTTTTTGGAGTCTGAGAAAAGCAGTAATCACTTATTTTTGCGAGAGCTTATTCAACCAGACGGTCGACGTATAGGATATAATTGGCTTTATCATAGCCGTGTAGATCCAAAGGACTCTTCTCTGTGACAGGTCTCATATTTTGCTGATAGCTCCTCTGTACAGCCAGAAGGCTGATAGCGCCTCAGATGCTTTCGATGTAACATGTTTAGTCCAGAGAAGTTTGTTATTTAGGATGACACCCAAATACTTAGCTTCTTTGGAGAATTGGATGGTGATGCCTTTAAGCACTAAAGGAGTCAGTTCAGACAGCTTGCTGCTTCTCGCAAAGGGAACAACCTTAGTTTTGAGAGGATTGACTGAAAGCCCATTACTAGTGCACCAGTCGTCGATCCCGTCTAGGGTTGAATGCGCCATAGAGCAGACAGTCGTTAGACACGATCCAACAGACAGTACAGCTACATCATCCGCGTAGACTTTAAAACTACAACATGCATCACAGAAGTGGAGACAGAACGCCGCCTTGCGGGCAACCGCTGTTTGCGCCCGTCACCACATATTGGCCACAGCAATGTTCTATTCACCAGCATAGCTTTTATCCACAAAACTAGTGATTCGTCTACGCCGTGTTTTCTGGCCGAGTTACACATACTGTCAAAAGTTGCGTTGTCGATAGCACCCCCATAAGCCCAAGGCCTATTCCTTCAGTGCGCTTTCAATTCTACCTACCAGATTCTAGAGCGCACTCTCGCAGGATCTTCCGGGTTGGTAGGCATGTTGCATCGCCGACAGAGGATGCATTCGCAAGCTCTTTTGCGCACATGGATCTCGATCATTCTCTTGATGCTTTTCAGCATGAAGGAAGTCAGACTTATAGGTCTGAAACTCCTGGCGAGCGAATAGTCCTCCTTTCCGATTTTGGATATAAAGGCCACTCTCACTGTTCGCCAGCGATTCGAAATGTATGCCAGTGTCAGGCTAGCACTGAAAATTCTCCTTAGAGTTGCCAGCAGCAGCTCTAGCTCTAGAAGAGTATCAAACCAAATCAAAAGAAAAGGCATGGCACGACTCGAGCTGTACAAATGCTGCCAGGGTTTGAAAAATGTTTTTTCAGTCCTTCAAGACCAGCCCAAGATAGGAAAACCGAAAAAAGTTCAAACGAGACAGGAATGACTGAAACGTCTTTCTCAAGAGCGAGAAATTTCAATACGACAAAAAACTGAGGTAAAAGATGCTACGATGTCCCAAAGGAAGTAAAAGATTTTGGGCATTCGTCAAAAATATTAGAAATTCTGCCTTATCCTCTATCCCAACTCTCATTTACAATGATATTCCAGCTGTCAGCTTTTTGGACATGGCCAATCTGCTTGCCGCACACTTTGCAGCCAGATCAACACTCCCAGATTGTGCTTTGTCTCCGCCTGTACCTGAGTGCGTCGAATCTTCAATGGGGCAAATCCACTTTCGCACTCGTGTAGTAGCAAGTGTTCTTAAAGATCTTAACATTCACAAATCCGTTGGTCCAGATGGTATATCTCTCCTCCTTCTGAAGGGTAAGATTTCTCATCAATCCTACTCCTTAGGACTTTTGCCGAGAAGATGGAAAATAGCATTTGTCCAGCCCGTCCCTAAAAAAGGCGAATCTTCCTCTCTCTCCTCCTATAGACTCATTGCACTTACGTCCCTTCTTTCCAAGGCCATGGAAACGCTGATAAACCGTCAGCTCATGAAATATCTCGAAACACGGAAACTTTCTAATGACCGGTAGTACGGTTTTCGTAGCAACAGGTCCACTGGTGATTTGACGGTCTGTTTCACCGAAAAGTGGAGCCAAAGCGCACATCAATCTGGCGAAAACAAGGTAGGTGCACTTGATATTTCTAAGGCATTTGACAGAGTTTAGCATCAGGCTCATTTGGCATCGTGCTTTTGGGATCGACGACTCGCTCCTGCAATCGACCTTTCGGGCCGTTCAGTTCAAGTTGTCTTGGATGGTTTCAAGTTTGATATTCACAAAATAAATGCTGGTGTGACCCAGGGCGCCGTTCTGCCTCCGACACTCTTTTTAATTTTCATCAACGATGTCTTGTCTGCTACCTCTAATCCTATGCTTTTCATATTCGTTTCCGGACTCACGTTCCTGCTCTGCGACTGACGAACGAAAACGGCAGCGTATGTTAAGCTCATTAAATTCCGATGTCAACAGCATAACCAATTGGGGAACTATTAACAGAGTGGAATTTAATGCTTCTAAAACACAATGCTGTCTGCTGTCGTTAAAGCGAAATTTAAACACTCAGCCATTATCCATGAATGGCACTTGCATCGTCGAAACCGGTAAACTTTACACTCTCGGTATGTGTGTCAATAAAAACTTACGTTGGAGTGACCACATACTCGGTGTCTTCAAAAATGCTGCGAAATGTCTAGGTTTCCTCAAGCGATGTAAGAAACACTTCACCCCCTCTGATCAGGCCTCAATATACGTATAAGGCGTTTATCCGCCCGAAATTGGAATACAATGACCACATCTGGTCGGGTGAGCCCAAAACATCTCTGCACCTGCTAGATATAATTCAAAACCGTGCGATAAAACTCATAGGTGATACTAATATCACTCAAACAGTGGACACCGTGGAACACCGAGGTAATGTCTCGTGTCTCACTCTGTTTTAACGCTATTTCCACCACCAGTGCTCCATAGAAATCGCCGGTAGCATTCCACCCATTCAAACTTTCAACCGTAACACCCATCTCGCTATGAATGCTCATCAGTATACCCTCAAGCCCACTTTCGGACGTACTCTGGAATATCGTAATTCGTTCCTAAGCCGTACGACTCGCTTGTGGAATGCCCTGCCTAGCTCTTTATTTGCTAGTCATTATAACCTTCAAACGTTCAAAACCAACGTTCACCGGTACCTCTCTTTCCATCCTCCCTCATTTTCCTTCATCCGCGCTGTGTGCAAACATTTTAAGGGTACTTAAATCCCTTGAGCACGCGCAAATTATAAAAAAAAAAAGTTGCAAGGAGGCTTAGTAGAGGATCTTTATATCCAACTTGTGTTGATTATGGGTCACATCGGTAAGGAAGCTGGGCCAGGCTAATGGGGTTCACTTTTGGATGGCAATTACCTTTCTGACAACGCTGAAAGTAGTGGTATTCATTAATTTAAGCGGATTAAATGCAAGTTCAAGCCTAATATCTAGACTTAGTACGAATATCAGTATTAATATTGTGATGGTACAATTCGACCGCTGTCTCTTAATTATTCCCGCTCTACTTCACAAGGATTTGTACAATCGTTTTTGTGTTGCCTCAACCCAGCGATGTTGCTTTCATGCTCTTCACGAGTTGGTACTGTTTGGAAGGGCTGACCAGGCCACTAGAAAAAAAAAATAAAGAATCCACCCAGCCGAAGCAACGAAAGACACAAAAGAGTGACGAAAATAGAACAAAAGTACAACACACGCAACAAAATCTAAATTGAAAAGAATCCCACGTTCTAGATACATCCCACAACTTAAAAATTAGAACTTCTTTTATATTAAAAGGAAGACCGCTAATAACACAAAAATACATTCAAAATGTCTCTAAAGAGCTGCATCTTGGATAACGTTATCCCGTTCAATTAGGGTAGAAAAGGGATTCTAAGAAATCAGGTTAAAATAATTAAGAGTCAAGGACATTGAAATGACTTAAAATACAATTTATTTTTTATGTTTGGGGACGGATCCCTAAGGCTGTGTCTGTCATATTTTTGAATGGTGCGAATTTTAGATATGAATGAGAATGCATCTGACAGATGCAAAATGAATGGGTTCAATGAGAGGGACCAGCCGATATGAAGAAAACAAAACGATTGCATTGAGAAATATCGCCCCAAGTTGTCCCGTAGTTCGCAAAAATGCAAAAATTACCATGATCAGCGAGTGTATGCATAAAAATGGCTGCTTTAGCCAGGCACTGAGTAGCTTAGCCTTGCGATATCTAGTTTGTAGCCACGTTCAACCGGACTTGACTTTCCAGAACAAAAAAAATGTCCTATCAGAAACGCGAGAACTCCAGAAGAATGACGTACGCCGGAAGATTTCGCTTGACTGAAAAAGTCAAAGACTCGTTAAATGAGCACATTCAACGTATTGTATTTGAACGTGACTAACGTGAATAAAAATTGCCATAGTGCTGAACAAGAGATAGTGCCCTAAATGGGCCTACGAAAGCTCTCATATCCTTGAAATATGTGATTGGTATGAAGATATCCGGACAGTTCGCCTAAAGGAGTAAATAAAAGTCCAGCCCTTCAGGTTAGGGGCTTTCCATAGGGTTAACTACGCGGTCACTTAAAATCCGTACTGCTGTGAAGCATCCAGCAACCTCTGATGAGTTAGTACTTATAATTGACGACACTACAAAATGGAAAAGGGACAACACATGGAACAAGTCAATTGCAGACAAGAAGACTAGCGGAGCTACTAGACCATCATGTAGGAAGTTTGATGCGGTTGACTGTACAAAAGCAGGAGGAAAAACTATAATGTAACTTGGGTGAGTGTTACAGAGAGAGATGCAGTGTTTATTTGGATGTGGATTTCCTGTAAGCCCCAGACTAAGGCAGATCTAGCTTTTGGAACTGCATCAATGCTAATTTCATCAAATGGATATGCCCTTATGCTCTAATAGAAGATGGATGAAGCCGCCAAAGATACGAGCATTGCTCTTTTAATGACGCTAAAATCGTTTCAGCTGATTGCAACGTCAAATTAGGCAGTACACGTGGCAGTGGCACGTCAGGAAATGGGATTAAGCCTATTCACATCGATGCCAAGAAGCTGTCGGAAATACAGCACCTGGTGTATTGGTTTCACCTGATGAAACCGCTTCTTTGAAATACCATAGACCGGTGACTTCAAAAACCCCCGCAAAAAAATGTCTGGAACGGTTAAATCAGGCGATCTTGCAAATCGCCAGAACGAGTGATTAGGCGACCCGGAAATGCAGCCTTCAGAATTTCGGTTGTGGCTCGTGCAGTATGCGCCGCTGATCCATCCTCTTGGAACCACATATTCTCCAGCCCCAATTCATCTAATTGAGGAAAGAGAAAGTCGTTGAGCATGGCACTCTAGCGCTCGCGGTCCACAGAGGTCGTTTGGTCCGAGGCGTTTTCCAAAAAAACCCGATGAAGCCTCCAGCGTAAACAGGACAAACTGCAGTAACTTTGAGCGGTTGCAATGGCTCTTCGTAGGTTACACGCGGATTTTCGGTGTCGCAGAAGCGATAATTTAACTTATTCACAGATCCACAGGGATGGAAATGGGCCTCGTCGCTCATAATGGTTTTCCATGAAAAGTTGTCTCCATCGTGGTCGAGATTCGGGATGGCTTGAGTGTAGGTTACACGCTATTCATGTCTTATTTACGTGTATTTTGTATCTGTTTACTTCACAAATGTCAAAGTAGAATTGACATTTACCGCCGTTTGCAAAAATCAATTTAATTGAATTCAAACGCATACTTCAATTCGACCTTGGACTCACACATTTCAACACTGAGTTGCCGATAATTGTTTCTGTCGATTTTCGAAGGATGGAATCGGAGGTTGCTTATCACATCGTTTCCCTAATAGCAGTATACTATCGAAAATTACAGCCAAATCGAGAAGAAGGCTTTGGCTCTAGTTTTCGCTGTTAGATTCCACAGGATGATTCTCGGACGAAAGTTCCTGTTGGAGACGGATCATAAGCCATTGCTCGCTGTAGTCCAACCTACCCATACATTCAGTAAATCGTCTTCAAAGATGGGCTTTGCTCTTACAAACATACGATTTCGACATAAAGTTTATACCAACCCAAGAATTTGGGAATGCACACCTTCTATCGCGATTAATTGGCACCCGCCAAACCAAGCAGAAAAGTTCTAGCAACACATTTCAACGAGATTTTTGAGAGAGGGACGCACAAGTAGTACCTAATAGAATAATGTTTTATTAATAAACCGATTTGGTGATATTACTTAGGTCCTTAAGCCGATGGTCCGTAAATTATATTAATCCTCACCAGGAGACTCCTTCACTGTCTTCTGATGAGCGCAACACTAAAAAAAAATCAAAAAGTCGACTGGAAACTTATAACTTTCTTCTAAATAATTAAAGCTCCTTAAGGAACATGTTTAGAATTGACTGAGTTCCCTAGCCAGCAGCCCTATGAATTGACTTTTTGCCTTTAAAAGTCTTCAGCACCTCATTACTTCCTCTTGCTGTTACACAACTTACAACTTATATTCCCTAAGTCCCTTGACTTGACAGTTCCCTCCTTTTTCTAAGCTCATCGTAACTTTATTTTTATTTTCTCCAGTTCACTATCGTCTCTCCGAATAATTTATAAAATGAGTTAAACCAGGTTAAGAAACAGAGAATAGAGAAAAACGATGGTAAACGTTAAAAAGAGGTTTAGAGCAACAGAAGTTCCCCTTGAGAAGCAGGAAACTTCTTACTACTGGGATACAATATTTTTTGCTTAATAATCCAACAAATGGTCAGAAGTGACATTTTATGTGGTCGTATTGTGGTAATAAATATCCCAAGTGGACTTACGGCACTTAAACGTTGAATTACATCCAATGGCTAATTGAATTATGGTAATGGTTAGTGAACAGAATGTGAGGCAAATGGGGAGAATATGCTGAGTATTGGAGCTTTAATTGCCCCCAGGACTTACTTTTGAGGGATTTCAGATGGTTTTTTGCGTTTGTTCTTTTTAGTAGAGTTT
This sequence comes from Volucella zonaria, assembly GCA_963966105.1. Taxonomy (NCBI): domain Eukaryota; kingdom Metazoa; phylum Arthropoda; class Insecta; order Diptera; family Syrphidae; genus Volucella; species Volucella zonaria. Next base: position 62,937,509 of record OZ014531.1, on the reverse strand, counting down.
CGAAGGATATCGCTACTAATTTACATCAGCATTTTCATCCCAAAGAAATTCATACTTCCTCAACTGTTCTGTGCGAAATTTGCTTAGACCGGGATTCTGTTCTGCTTGTCTAAATGACTTGATTCCATTGCATGGTATTTGTCGCCATAGATTTGCCTAGGCCCATTCTCTGACACTTATTTATTTGATAAAAAACCTTCAGATTGCGTGTATTTGTGGTGCCATCATCATTATTTATTCCGCTGGAGCTGAAAACCTGCAGTTTGGTTTCTGAGCGGAGAACATAGTTTTTACAGACTTTGGAACGCATTCTGAACACAGCTTTTGTCTTTGACTATCGACTCAAATCGACTCCTTTCCGATTGCTAATATTTCCGCTTTAAAGTCACTAGATGAACCTGGAAGACAATAAGATTCTGAGGTTCAGTTCAGTGGAGAACTGGGTTTGGAAGACTTTATTTGGGAGCTACACCACCCAAGGAAGTTGGTCCAGAGTCTAAGGTTAGGTGAGGCTAGACTAATAACAAATCTCTGCTCCTAAGGTTTATTAGACTTGAAAATCGCTTCATGTGAGTATGTCTCACATTTATCTCGACGAGTCTGCCAATGACAGAGAGCAGTTGAAAGTGTGTCATTTCTTTGGCTTACGCTTAGCGTTGTCAAGCTGCTACGATTTTTTTCTAGGGATTCAACTTTGACCAGTTCATCAGCGTCGCAGTTCCCTGGAACTTACGAGTGCACCGGAACTCAGCAGAGTTTGTTCTTATGCTGCTAAGCCATTTCGTTGGCCAGTCCCCAACCACTCTCGGATTTGGTGTTCGAAGATAGCCAGAATCCGATATGAGCCAGAATCCAGGCTAAATCTAGCAGCGACCTGATGTCCAGCTAAGACGTCAACTTAGAAGATGGAATAGTATATGAGTGGACTGAAGTACTGGAGTATGTACTCGTAGAAGCCCTTAAGAGAGGACATAACATAGATAGAAATGGGCTAACTAAGAATGACTACATGTTGCCATCATTCATTGCTTTCTGGAATCATAATTCCTACAGCGACAGGGACGCATATACTGCATGTCCATTGCAACCGGTTGAATCCGTTTTTCATGCGCAGGCTACGTAACTGCTAAGTCATAAGTGAGAATTGATCTCAAGGCTGTCGTATAGAGAGCAACCAGAACTTTTTTGTTTCGCTTTGTAAAGTTTAGTCTCCTGGATAAAGCGCAAACACCTGGCCCTCCTCGGGGCCCCCGCCCAATTATCAAGGCCTCGCCCATCAATGACGTTGTCTAATAAAAAGCGGAGGCAGAGCATATTACTGGTCTTATAGTAAACATCTTCCAATGCCGCCACCGAAGGTTGCTACGATTTGACCAGTTACAAGTTGCCGATCATAGGTTTTGTTGGTGGCAAGACCACCGGTGGTCCCTACCAGGACTTAAATCACGGTACCATGGGAGTCAGGAGCTACCCGGATTTCGGTCCGGGCCTGACTTGTTGAGTTAGGCCCCATTGTGGGAGCGTCATGGTGGCTGTGGTTTAAATCCAAATCGCGGGTAGGGTCTTCCTATTGGTTTGACTGGTACTGGGTGCTGTGACCCTAAGAGCAGCAAGAGGTTTTAGATCGGCCTCCACCCATACCAAGGGCGGAACTTGTGCCTCCAAAACAAGTTCTGCTTTGGTATTAGACTATTAATGTAGGTAAGCGATGGCAAGGGGTATCCTTGCTCCCATGGATGTATGGGCATCCCGTAAACATAAGTCTATATGACAGGTGGTTTACGTTAAAAAACAAGAGACTATGGCCCTCCTCGATAAGTTAAAAGTGGTGACAGTTAACTTGGGTCGGTTGCTGCAGAGTATCCTCTCCAGTTTGGCCGGATTTAACATCGAATCCATGCTGTTAGAATGTCTGAGGTGTACTGGAGAAAGTTTGAGAGTATCCCGACACCTAGAAAGTGACATCATCTGCCTAAGCTACTACACCACATTCAGCGTTCCTTGATTTAATAAGTAGGCTTTTTGAACAGTACGAGTATGGTGTTTCTTTCTTTTCGAGGGTCTGAGATTCTTTTGGGAAGATATGGGAAATTTTGCCTGCTTTGGCTATGGAAAGTAGGGTTAATTTTGTCGAAAGCTAAATAGGTTTTAAGAATGCGTAACTTCCAATTTTTGGCCTTCAATCATTTGAGGTTGATCCCTTGGATTGTCTCAAATTAGGTCGAGTTGCTGAAGTTTTCGTAAACAGATCCTATGACTCTTCCACGCAGCCAGTCCAATTACCATGCTGGAGAACTTCCAGCAGCCTCGAGCATTCCCTCCTCCTGGTGGTTTGTCATTCCTACCAACATCGCCGGATTGTGCAGAATGACGAAGGAAAACGCTTACTTGTCCATAGGGACAAAAGCAATCTCACCGTGACCATTGATGTCACAAAATTGCTTAGGCCAGCTTACAAGGGGAAGAACAGTGATCTTTACGATGTACCGCGACATCGACTTGGTCAAAAAAGTGCGCATTAGTCGCCTGAAATGGCTAAGACCTATAGGGCATACACATAAATACATATAAAGATTTCACCCTCAAGAGCCTTCTATTTCTAAGCGAAAAGATAATCATCTGGGAGTGCGCAACTGGAAGTAGTTGTGTGAAGACCGCTCCAGTTAGGAAGTTTTAATTGTTGGGACCCATGTCCCAAATAACATTTCTATTGTGTAGACGTAGACGTTGCATAACTTTCCTTGATTGGTTGGTGTGTCTGCCTGTTGGATACATGCACACTTAGGCTAGAGGTGGCCCATTGTGATTTCACTGGACCTAGATTCATTTCTGTGACGTGGAAAAAACCTAAAAGTTAGAGACAACATTTTGAAAACCAATTTGGGCTTCTGATGGAGCGAAGAAGATCGGCAACATTAGTTTTCGCAAATCACCGAGGTTGTCTAGTAGGTATGAGTCTAGTAAAAGTTTCCTAGTGCAGAGAGTGGTTTCTTCTTCTTCGTCATCCCTACAGCTTCTACACAAGTCATTTGCGAAGATGCCAAGGTTTGCGCCTTCCGATTAAACAGTGTCCAGTAATGACACCTACGAGGGTGCTGCTAAGGGTGATTGGGCTATGGGAGCGTTTGTGATGTAAGCAGAGGCATAGGCAAAGACCTCATATTATGTGAAATTTGCTGAAACTTTTCTTAGTCTAAATGGATTTAAAACCGATAGCGGGGTTTGTGGCTGTGTTTTCTCAGATAAGCTCAATCTAAGCCTCTCTTTCCGTTTTCCAAATCGTTGTAGCGTGTTCCATGCGGAAATTTTAGCGATTAAGGAAGCTCTGTCCTGGATGACGAAAAACGTAACATCTGCAAAAGATATCCTCATCCTTTCGGAAAGTCAGGCTGCTATCAAGTCCCTGGACTCAGTCTCATTAAATTCTAAAACCGCACTTGAATGCCGATCATCTTTTATGGAGATGGCAGAGCAGTTCAACCTTCACCTTTGTTGGGTGGCATGACATAGAGACATTCCAGAAAATTGGAACCTGTTCTACCGGAAAAGTGTTGAATCCGTATACCGATAGCTAGGTGCAAACTTATATTAGAGCTGGATGCTAATAAAAGAACAAGCCTTAGGTGGACTTTTAGATCAACATGTCTAGCGACCAAACAGATCTGGCCAAAACTAGATGTGAATCGCTCTAAGAATCTGATCCTTTTAAATAGGAAACATCTCAGCGCCATCATAGGTGCTATCACAGAACACTGCTTCACGAGCAAGCGTGCGAGAAGGCCTGGTGCTTTTACAAACGATTTCTGCAGAAGCTGCATGGACGAGGAGGAAGAAAAGATAATCCTCCACCTACCTTCACTTAGGAGCTTTCTTCTATAATGACCTAAACGATCTAAAGAATATAGACGTAAAGAACCTCCTACGCTTCATCATAAGCTCAAACTGGGTCAATTAGTAAGAGGATCGTAGATCCACGTGGCATCACAATGGGCCAATAGGCCTAAGTGGGTTTCCAACAGCCACTCTTACCTACCTACCTACCTCCCTTAGTCTATCTTTATTTTGAATATCCGAACACAAACCCTTAGTTACCTTAAATTTTCGCCATCACCGTAGGCTTTAAACATAGCATTCCGCTATGGTAGGACTGCAATGCTGTAAAATTATTGACCTGCTAGGCTTTCCTCAAATTTGCTTTATTCCATATTTGTTTAAGCCCTTTCAAGATGCTGTGATATCGCAAGACTTAGAGAAGATTTCAGCGCTTGTTAGTATGTCTCACCCTAAACTATTTATTGCATTCTAGAAAGCTTTCCTTGAATTCTTCCGTAATGCTCAAGCCTAGATAATCAGATTCTTATTCCAGCATGTCAGAGCTGTCAGCAGTCACTATTCGTTTGACATAAACGTATATTGACAACCCATTTAAGCAGCCGACAATCTCAGCCATGAAATTTTCAATTTACCCTTGGACTACATTCAGATCCAAATTAGTCTATCACCGAAAATTGTGTACCTTTGAACATTTTAATTACAACCACCTACTTCATTCACTGCTGTCTCCTTCTTCAAATTATTTGAATAAAGGACCTTCAAGCTACCAACGATCAAAGGTTGTCTGTTTTACTCTGCCCTGACTTGAATGTGTCTCCTCAACTTCCTGTCGCCATCAAAGTCGTCGTCAACGTCATTTCCATCGTCGCCGTCTGCTTACTGTCTGTCTCGCATTTGTGGTCGGCCACAGTTTCCATCATTAATTCGTTAAAATATTGCGGACAACGATGTTAAGCTGTTCGAAACATTTAAATTGAGAATTTTCGAATGACAACTTGGATATTGTTGAATGAAAGGAAACAAAAAAAAACTTTTAGAGTTATTGTACGTTGTTGCGGGTCATAAAGGATACTTTTTGATTCGTCTTTATGATTTGTTAAATGCGAGTATTTTCTGTGATTTAAATTCGGTAGTTTGTCATTGGTTTTTGGAGTGTAATCGGTTTGTCGTTTAGAGAAATTGCCCTGATGGTTGGGAAATAATGAGAGAATAGAATAGCAGTGAAGATTCGCCTCAGAATTGGTCGCAAAAACATTGCTGAATATGGTATATGGTATCGGCACCAGGCGGTCAACGGTCATCATAGGATGCAACAGGGTATTAAATAGCCACAACAGTTACCACCACCGATGCGGATATCAATTGGGGTGAGTATTCTTCAGCTCGGGTGAATAATATTGTAGTTGCAGCAAGTATAAGCGTTAGCTCTAAGACAGTTTTATTCTAATTAGTTTTCTAGCTTTTCTCAGAAGTCGCGGTTCGTGAGCGCTCTACCATGGACCGGGCCATGCTCAGAGGACCTCACTAGTAAGACAAGAGGTGGTTTAAAAAGTCATGAGACTGACACACAGGTTTTTTTCGAGTTAGGGGTCCTTCACGATATTTTCCACTTTTTCGGGTTTCTCGTTGTTCGTTCGTTATTTTTTCGTCGCTTTTTGGAGTAAAGTCTTGCTGACATTTTAACCTAGTTAAATCGGCTTGTAGCTTCGGCTTCCTCATGATGTGCAAAGCCACAATCAATTACAGCAATGCTTGGGAGATACGATTATTCTCTCTCCTGATCAAATAAAGTGGATATATCGCCACGCATTTGGATCACGACGGATCTTCAGGTTTGGTTTCATTTAACATGGCTGATTCCAATAGAACTTTCTAGTTGGGAATCTCCTTAGTGCATCTGTTGGTCAGAGCTAAGATGATTACTTAGTGACAGTATGAATTCCATGAGATAGTTTTCTTTCACATTCTACATGTTATTACCATAGTAACGATATCGCAAACTACTCAATGAGATTGGCTTCTAACAGTTATGGGAGCATCGTAGGACCTGTGCGATTCATCGTTTGTTCAAGGCTTATGACTACAGCAGCCAAATCTTAGTAGTAAAACTCTAAACTCTGATTACACCTAAGACCACATACTCAAACAAATTATTTTATTTTTTTGACGTAATCAACTTTTCAGGTGCGAATGGGAACCCTAAAAAAGTGAAATCCTCTGCCCTCCACTGGGAAAAAAATAACAAGACGATCGATGTAGTGAGTAAAAGAAAGAAGGCCGAAGTATATACCTGACTGTCACATTAAAAGCTTTTTGACGGAAGATGACTATGGGACATTGAAGAGCAACCTCTCTAGATACATAAGTAGAAACTGAAAATATACTTGCAAATATAGTGAAATATACTAGAGTCATATCAGATGATTTTACAAGAAGCTATGCCTAGATCAGCAATGAACTCGTAGATTTTCAATTTAAACGTGTCGAATATATGTAGAACACGTCAGTAATCCCCATAGCTTTCGTCAGTTGTACAGCGATCTGGTAAAGATAGCAATTGTCAAATGTAGAGTCTGAAAACGTCATAAATTGTGTATCTTCAGGACAGTTTCGCTTTCTTTTATCCGGTCATCGACAGGAGTCGCAGAAGTCTCCCTTCTCTTTTCCCAGTTCAAAAATTTTGATAGAAAATTGGCTACTACAGCTAAAGTCTGTTTCAACAAGAGATGTTGAATTTTTTTTTAATAAAACACACAATTGTTGGTTGGATTATTTATGGAACACAATATTTTCCAAATGATCGCCTGCCATCACCCTTTCACATAATTGGGGTCTATCTCGGCGATGGTGGGTCATTTTTCGCCTTCTAAGTTGCAATTATTTGCAAATGGTTAACGTAGACCTTGCATTTAACATAACCTCAAAGAAACGAGTTTGACGGTGTTAAGTCGCACGATCTTGGCGGTCAATAGGTGTCTTCGAAACGTGAAATTACGCGGACAAGAAACTTTGTGAGCTCGATTGTTTCGCGACTTGTATTTCACGTAGCACCATCCTGTTGTTAGTAGAGGTGGCACGTATTCATATGCTCGAGCTCCGGCTACAAAAAATTCTTTATTATATCTCGGTAGTGTGCTCCAAAAAGTAAGGCCTTATGACACCTCCGGCCCGTAAACTGTTACTCGTTCTGGAATTGACATCTCCTGAACCACTTGTCAATTTTCCATGCCCCAGATATAGCGATTTTACTTATTAACGTAGCCGCCAATGTGGAGAATGGGCCTCATCCGAAAACACGATTTTCTTGCAAAAATCAATGTCAGCGTGCATGTTTTTCAGGCCCCGATCTGAGAACGTACGGTGCTGCTGGTGATGGGTGGTTTCAGTTCTTGCCTTAGTTGATGAGCCAAATCTTTTGACAAAATTCGGTGCACTGTGGGTCATTTTTCGTTTCATTAAATGTCAAGCTTCTGAGAACGGTGACGAATGGATATTTTCCATTGAACGTCCGGGGCGAGCACGTTTCGGCATTTTCACATCTTGTATTAATTCTGGAACATATCATTCATGAAAGAGCTGAGGAAAAAGGAGCTTTATCAAATCGCCAATTCGGTTTTAGAAAATCGCGCTCTACCAAGATGGTTATCCATAACCAGAGCACTTTCTAAAATGGATACACCACGCTATCTACTTAAGATATAAGAAGCTATCTCAACAATAGGCAGCTTCAATATCATACAGAAGAGGGCATCAAATATTACTCTGTAGGAGCACCACAGGGATTAGTACTAGGACCATTATTGTGGAATATTATGTACGACGGAGTACTGCGACTGACGCATATAGGTTTCGCTGATCACATTGCTATTGTTACGGTCGCCAAACACATTCACCACGTATTGTAGAATCTACTGCAAATGTTGCTATTGCGTAAATAAAAGATGTTCAGCTGGACTTGAATTTGCTAATACCGTGAAATATGCAACCTTTCAGGTTGGAAGCCAAACAATTCGCTCTAAAGGAGCACTGAAATACCTGGGAGTAATGATAGATAATAGACTGCAGTTTGGATCAGTGGCAGTTTAGGCCACGGCGCTAGTCAGACAAGATGCTAAGAAAAAACTATCGTCGGCGTTCAATCTATGTATGCGCATTAACGACGGTAAGTAGTTTTCGAACGATATCAGACTTTTTGTTTCACCCTCGTACGAAAAGGCCGATCCAATGAAGTCGACGCATTTTTGCCTTCCGTAGTATGTCCACATCTTTGTACAGCTCATAGAATTCGCCGTTGTGTCTTCTTCTCCATACGCCTTCCTCACAGACAGGACCAAATATTCGATGAAGAATTTTTCTTTCAAAAGAGCCTAAAACTTGTTCCACTGTCTTAGTTATCGTCCAACTTTCGGCTCCGTAAAGCAGGATTGACACTTTGTAGAACATGATTTTGACTCCTTGCGTTAGGAGCTTTGACTCAAGTTGTTTCGATAGACCGAAGTACCAACCGTTGACTTGGATTACTCTTCGTCGTTTGTGGAGTTAACATTTGCCCTGAGGTATTTAAACTCCTTGACTACTTCATAGTTGTAGCTGTCGATAATGACATTTTGTCCTAGGTGATGTGCGATGGAACGGTTTTTAGTCGACAGCATATTCCATATTTCGTATTTTCCTCATTCATTGTAAGACCAACTCGTTTAGCCTCTTCTTCAATTGCCGTAAAGGCTTCAATTATAGTACGCTGGTAACAGTGTTCCCGAATTCGGCCATCGCATTATAAGCGCAGTGCGATGGATGCTGTCGTTTACGTCTTTAAGTCGATGAAGAGGTGGTGTGTGTTGACTTGGAACTCGCTGGCCTTTTCCATGATCTGTCTTAATGAGAAAATTTGGTCTGATGCCGATTTGCTGGGCCGGAAGCCGCACTGGTATTGGCCGATTTGTGCGGTACAGTACGGTTTCAGACGTTAACACAGTACACTTGATAGGATCTTATAAGCGACGTTAAGTAGGGATATGCCTCGATAGTTGTTATAGGACATAGGATAACCCATCTTGTAGACGGGACAGATAGAGCTGATATTCCAGTCTTCGGGCACGCTTTCGTCCTCCCATGCATTGTAAATGATCTGGTGCATGCTTCTTGTCAAAACATTGCCTCCGCCTTTGAAGAGCTCAGATGGCAGGCCAACTGAGCCAGCAGCTTTGTTTTTCTTCAGTTGTAGTTGTGCCGACTTCTTCTAAGCTGGGCGGGAGAACTAATTCTTAAGCTGGAGATGTGTTCTCTTCTTGTCCTATCACTGGCTGTTGCTTAAATACATCCGCAATTCCCTGTTGGGTTGAAGAAATTACCTTCTCAATTTCGAAGTGCTTGAAAACGCGTTCTAAATCCATTCGATATGTTTTTGGCTTCTTTAAAAAAGCTTGTGGTGAGCTTTCCTTCTCCAGCAATTTTCGATATCCGTGATCTGGGAGACAGCGAAGGCTCTTTTCTTTCTCCGCCGTAGTCTTCTGTATTCCCTTCTTCTGCACCTATACTCATCCCACGCTGTTCTTGTCACGCGTTTTCCTATATGCCACATCAGTTGCCTTCTTTTTTTACACACATTCATCATCATACCACTGACTTCTTTTGTGGAGTGGTTGGTAGGCTAAGGTATTTTCGGCCCCTTCCTTGATAGAAGGTCAGCAATATGACCACATGTTGTTGACGTCTGCGGCTGGCTCTCTGCAGTCTCTGGCTATTTCCGGTGTGCGTTGACGTCCAATGTTGAACTTCCCTTTTGGATGTTGTTGCAGTTTTCTTTCATTTGGCAGTCGAGCTCTGAATCGGGCTGCTACCAGGTAATGGTCAGAGTCAACGTTTGCCCCTCTGAATGTTGTAACATCCAGAATATTTGACGAATGACATGCGTCGACGAATCAATGCTGTCGCAAAGTATGCGAGTCGGAAGCCGTTATCTGTTGCCATGCCATGGAGGCTGTATTTCCCGACCGCTTCGCCAAAGATGTTCTCCTTATCGATTTCGGCATTGTATTTCGGACAGGCTTCATAGCCTCGTTGGTAGTAACATCCACCCTATACTGCTTGAGGATATTTTCCAGTAAAGCGTTCGTAGTCCTTATTTACGCCGTTTTATCTTTGTTTAAAGGGTCCGTGTGTATCCAAGGCTGGATTGTGTTCATTCATAACATTTGAAGAATTAAGGTGATGAACATTTGAGATACATTTTACCATGTTGGCAACTTTATTGTCAAACAAATTAAGAAAAAAGTGATAAGAACTCAGGCAAAATTTTACAGATTGCTCAGTAACCGGTAAGGACGAAAATTGACCCATGATCGATTGACAATATTTGCGAAGTATTACTTAAACCTCATCCCTGATTGTTGTCTCCGGTCTTAATCCCCCTGCCAAAGGATAATATTTTAATCCGACATCATATCATCCAGTTCACTATTGAACAGTTTGTCTCAGAGTACCGTTCGATTGGGATTTTAATATCGTTATACCATATAGCTCAATAATAAGTGCAATCACCCAGCATTTATTTCGTAGAACTTTTACGCTTGTTATTTTTGATTTTAATTTTTTTTTTTTAATTTTTATCATTCCGTATAAAATTTAATTATCGCTGCGACAATATTTGTCGATAATTAGCTCTTTGCCTCTTCTGTAGTATTATATTGCAGTTGCTCTTAATGTTTTTAAATTGATGCTGCATGACGGTGGTATCCTTTTTTTTCTGGTTTTATCTAGATACACACGCTTACTCGTACTCGTATATGGGGTGCATTATGAAAATTATCTTTTAAAACATTTAACGTGGGATGTTATTATTTTAATGATAATTGTTGTTGTTTCAGTAATTTTTAACGATAAGCTGAAGTTTCCCGAAAGCGCTGGATATTGAACATGTTGTGGAGATAGTGGAGAGCATTAAAAGCACGTGGGAAAATACAGTAAGTTATTGTAGTTATGGATTATTTGCTCCCTCTCTGGTTGGTTTTCATTCGCGGAAATGTTATAAATAGGGTTAAGAACTTGAGAATACGAGGGAAAAAGATATCGTTAAATAGGGAGTAATACCTTCTGGGAAGTTTCCAAGAAGAAGTGGGCATTTTCTTTTTGAACGTTTATTGTAAATCGCTTGGTGATGACCTTTATTAAATTTGTGAGCAATTTTCTACTAACGATCTAACATCTTACAACCAGTTATTAATAGCATAATTGAGTTTATTTAGTTCGTTGGACAAATATCGTCTATACAAAAATACTGCCAATGTTATATTAAAAGGACTTTGAAAGGCTTTTTGTTTTTTTCTTGTTCTGGCGGAATAAATTTAATAGATTACTGCAGTCCTCAAGTCATTGCCTAAATCATAAGATGTCTCCAGTAAATGAACAAACCACATCAGCACCTAGTATTGTACTTGCATTTCGAAGGGCAACTTTTGTCTCGTTTTGAGTCTAGGGGGATCATTGACAGATCTCAAAGCAGCTTCACTTGCTTTTTCTCAAATTCCTCCTCTTCAAAAAAGTCAGGACTTTGCATCCGATCTACCTATGATCTGATACAGAAACCTCCGGTATTGCCTTCCAGGTGGTAGTCTTTTAAGATATAGTCGATTTCTTGCAGTGTTCGCAGCAGATGCTGGCTGGTTGCCAATAATTTTGGTGACCACATCAGACGATAAGATATAATCTAGGAGTTCCATCTTCCTGATATTAGTATTAAATGGGTTCGTCCACTGCCTACTATCGAATCATAGCGAAAAAAGCTGATACAGTGACATTTTATGCCATTTCATTTCATTCATTGCAACTGCAGTAGATAATCTTTGCTTAGTTACTAATGACCAGATCGCCGTTCAAACAGTGATTTGAAATTTTTCAAACATTTAAAACCGCTGGTGTGGGCTTAGCTCACCCATGGTTCCTATATAGATACTCTATGAAATTTTGTATTCACCGTAAACTACTTGCACTCATTTTAAAATATTGTCAGTTCCAAACCATTCTCTGGTCATCTCACCGTAGAGGATGTTAATTTTTCTGATTGTAGCTACCATAAGTTCAGATCAATCTTCACTACAACCCCAATGCAGCTCCTGCTATCATATTTATCTGCGGTCCTCTAAAAAAACAAAGGCAACAAATTTTTAAATCTAAGAGTTTGGATAGAAAAACAACATGGTTCATGGAACCGGAATCAGATATTACAACATCATCCTTCTAAAAAACAAACAAAGGCAAACTTTTGGCGTATATTCTCGTGACTACCCATATTGATTTATTCACTCTTTTTTATTTTAGAAATGCGGATATACGAGTACATGTCAATCGGTTAAGCTATCCCAAAATCTACGCAAGATTTGAATTCTGCGCCAATTGTGAGGTAACATTTTGCCACCGAAAAAAAAGACAGCGTGAGAGCTGACAGTTCAGGGTTATTAAAAATGGGGCATAAGGCGTGTTTTCATTGTTGAGCAATATTTTAAAAATTGAAGGTTTGGCAGCTACAGTTCGCAATTGAAATCTTCATTTTCATCTTGATGGCTTTGTTAATCGTCAAAATTGTCGAATTTCGGGTTCAGAAAATCCATGAGGGAGAAGCAAATGCATCTACAACGTGTCACTGTTTGGCATGAAAATGTGGCTGTTACTATAATCGTGATGGTCCTCATTCCGGCGATATGATACTGCAGTAACAAGAAATGGATGTGGATTACATGTAGTTTCAACAAGACAGTGCCACATGCCATACAGCCAAAGAAACAGTTCAATTACTGCATAAGTCATTTCCTGGTTGTGTAGGAGAGCCATCTCACTAATGTTTCCGGGCGGCAGCGGGCGAATTCTAAGGATGGAATTAACGGTGACGTCCACAGTTCCAGTTAGATCGAACTTGCGTTATCTTTGTATCAGATGCTTTAACGTATTTCAATACCAGGTCGGTTCCAACACATAGTCAGGGTATTGGAAAAGAGTTGGTGGCAGGTGAGCGCTTAAGGGGTAATGGCAAATCCCCGAAGCGGGTTACTGGCTCCGGAATTTTGTCCGGCTCCTTCTGCCCAAGGGGTCTCAAAAAGAGCCTGGCCCTCCATGTTGGCGGTTGTGCTCAGGGTTAACTGCCCAACCACGTAAAAAAAGTAATTGTTCCGAAGCGACCAATAGCTTCTGATAAGGACGGATTCACTGCAAAATTCTGCAAAACGAACAAAGAACAATGACTTTCGGATTTTCAAGTGAAATGTTCGGATCTTGAACAGGCCGTGTACATCCGAACAATTAGCGGAGGTCCTAGACTGCTATAAAGCAGATATAATCGCCATCCAGGAAGTGCGGTGGGGTGGGCCGGGCAAAGGAAAGATGAAAAACTGTGATATTTACTACGGTGATTGCTATAGGGAACGTAAGCAGCGTCTATTTGGATGCGGATTTGTTGTAAGCCGCTGACTTAGGAAAGGCCTTAGGCATTATAACAATCCGTATCAAAGGTAAATTCGCTAACATCAGCCTTATATGCGCTCACGCCCCAATAGAGGAAGGGGACGATGCTACTAAAGAAAATTTCTACGAGTTCCTTGATAAAACCTACGAGCAATGTGGGTTGTATGACGTTAAAATTATCCTAAGCGACTTTAATGCCAAAATTGGAAAGGAGGACATCTTTGATAGCACAATCGGAAGACATAGCCTCCACGATACCACGTCTGGAAATGGACCTAGGCAAATCGATTTCGCTGCGGGACGTAACGTTACTATAGTAAGAACACGGTTTCCTCACCTCAATATGGCGGACAACAGATCAGCAAACTTTCAACCAGATTGATCATGCCTTGCGATCGACGTAAGGCACTCCCCAAATACTTTAGATGGCAGAACATTCCGAGCGGCCAACATAGACGCTGACCATTACCTGGTTGGAGCCATGGTAAGCCCACGGGGAAATACTATGCGGAGATTTAGCGTTGAACGATTGCAATCGCAACAAACCGCCACAACCTTTGCCGATCGTGTATCCCTCACCCTATCGAGAAGTCTTTTGCAGCCAGCATCAAGTGCTGAACACCAGTGGCTTAGATACCGAGCGGTCCAAGCCATTAGTAATCCCGCAACTGACATGCTGGGTTTCACCTATACACCACCACGAAACCCATGGTTTGATGAAGAGTGCCTACAAGCACATGCCTACAAAGCGGGGCTGCAAAAAATGACGAGAGCGACTCGTGAGCTCTACAAGCAAAAGAGGAGGGAAGTACATCGGCTTCTCAGGAGAAAAAAGAAATTGCATGAGAAGCGCGCCAACGAGGAAATAGAGAGGTGCTACTCCAGAAATAATGTTCGGAAGTTTTAACAAAAGGTAAAAAGAACGTGTCAGGGTAATAAGACCCGCACGGAAAACTGTAGAGATGAACAAGAAGACCTTTTAGTAGAATCACAGTTAATATGAAAAAACCATTCCTGCGGACTACTAAACGGCGAAGACGACACAAATTCCGCTGTCAGGCAGAGCGAACCAATCAATATTGATTCCGTCCACACGAGCAGGAGATGATTTGGTAGAGACCATACACCAATTTATTTCCAAGATTTGGTCGGATGAATGTATGGCTGATGAATAGAACCTCAGCATCGTTTGACCGGTTCACAGGAAAGGAGACCCTCTGAACTGGGCCAACTATAGAGGTATCAGTCTCCTATACATCGCATATAAGATCTTGTCTGGGGTATTGTCCCAGTCCCTGAAACCATTTGTGAACGATCTGCTTGGACGTTATCAGTGCGGTTTTAGGCCCAGTAAGTCCACAATTGATCAAAAATTCACACTAGGGCAGAACCCAAGAAGTTCAGATCGATATTCACCACTTTTTTATCGATTTTAAAGTCGCATATGACAGCAGAGTCTATACAAAGTCATGCCTAGTTTTGGCATCTCTGCCAATGGAGAAAGCTCGTTGCTGCATCAAGGTTGGTAACGACCTTTGATGTCAAAAAAGGATTTAGACAAGGCGACGCGCTGTCATGTGACCTCTTTAACAGCATACTTTAAAGAATAGTCCAAGACTCACAAGCCAATACACGAGGTACGATCTTTCAAAAGTCTGTTCAAATGCTTGCACATGTCGACGATATTGACATTTTTGGTAAAACGCAGCGAGCAGTCACTGGTGCGTTTACGAGTATAGGAACAGAAGCGGCAAAACTGGGTCCAGTGGTGAGGGCTAAACAAAGTATATGCTGTCAACAAGAAAGGACACCCAACGAATCGGCCAGAATGTCATAATCGACAGCTAAAACTTTGAAATAGTAAGAGATTTGGTCTACCTCAGCCCTGCTGGAACAGCCATCTCGTCAGAAATCAAACGAAGAATAACGCTTGTCAATAGCTGTTTGTCTTGCTAAGAAGGTAACTATGTAGTAAGTAAGGTCCTCTCTCGAACAACCAAGGACACTCCATTCATAACCCTTGTACTCGTAATCCCAGTATTGTTCTATGGTTCCGAAGCATGGACCCTTTCTAAAGCGGATGAAGATATCTTTGGCCGTTTTGAGAGAAAAATCCTTCGTAGGATATTTGGTCCCATATGCGTTGACGATTTAACGATGAACTCTACGAGCTGTACAGCGACGGTGGAATCACTTTAATTGGTATATACTGAACTTTTCGAAGAGTTTTGTTCCGTAAGCATCCTGAGAGGCATGCCGAAGAAGAAGTCTTTTAAATAAAACCTTTTGAGAAAAGTGTAAAACTGAAGTTCATGAAAATATAAAGGAGTCTTTCAAAGCTTCGTAAAGGTTGGAGCTTCTGTCAAAAGAGTTTTAGTTATCTGGTACAACCTTTACTGGAGAAATGAGTTATATTTTATATGAATTTTAATTCACGGCTTGTTCTCGGCAGATACCACCTTTATCGAGTCAGTCAAGAGCAATCTTAATCATCTAATTTCATCGTACCAGAACGTAAATTAATTGAGCTGTAAGGAGCTCGGATCCATTTAAACGCTCTACTGAGATCCAGAAGACGTCTGGCATAGCTTGACCATTGCTAGAAGGCTTTCCAAAAGGATTTGATTATGGCAAACGATTGAATGTGATCTTCACGTTTGAAGAAGTCATTCCTGTAGCGGCAAAGATTTTTCATGACGCTTAGGCAGTTTGAAAAATTTATTCGACTTTAACATACGAAGATTTTCCCAAATGTGTCTACGTCCTACAGCAGCAGATGACAGTGATGCCTCCGCTGATCATTGCAAACCAGCTCATTTGCTCAGCTTGAAGTTTTTCGAGTATTAGTTTCTTAATGATGAGACCTCCACCAATACGGGTATTTTTTTTAAGATCATATTGTGTTAGACCCGCCAACACATTCATTTCTTAGCTTGTTGGAAGCACAGCTTCCAGCTTCCAGTTTACGAAGATGCTGCTCAAAGTGAAACAACTTACCATGACTGGTTCCGTCGCTTCAAAGACGGTGATTTCGAAGTTGACGATCGTCCGCGTGAAGGAAGGCCAAATCCTTCTAAGACGCTAAATTGGAGGCTTTGCTCGATGAGGATCGAGCTGGGGAACGGTATCGACTTCAATTGTTGCGATTGAAGCGAGCACTGCATGAAAAACGGCCACAATAGGAGCAGAGGCATGAACAAGTGATTCTACAGCACGACAGTGCTCGGCTTCATGTTGCCAAAGCCGTTAAAACCTACCTGGAAACGCTCAAATGGGAAGTCCTACCCCACCGCAATATTCTCCAGATATTGCGCCATCCGATTATTATTTGTTCCGTTCGATGGCACATGGTCTGGCTGATCAGCAATTCCGCTCATATGATGACATCAAAATATAGCTTGATTCGTGGATAGACTCAAAAGATGAACACTTTTACCGTAGAGTATTCGAGCTCTGCTAGAAAGATAGGAAAAAGTTGTAGCTAGCGATGGGCAATCCTTTGAATGACCATTTTTTCACAGTAAAGTTGTATTTTCATCAAAAGATAACTAGTCGACCTATACGTTGTCGACTTATGTGTAGAACTCTCCTGTGAGTCTTTATGTGCGACATGATTCGTTGTATTACCGATCAGTAGTCGTACAGTATCTACAGTGGAAAAATAAACCTCACACTCCATTCTTCTATTTAAGAAAACCGTGAGCCATTTCAGTCCAAGATTTCCGAGGTAGGCCTAGGCGATCCTGGTAATGTAAGATTGCACGTGAATCAAACTTTTTGTTATAACTCTAACTTCGACTGATATCTCCCTTTCTCGCGGGAAGACCGAGAGAATGATACTGCATGGAATTTCTTCGCTATAAAATGGTCTTGCTATCAATTGCAAATGTCGTTGTTTCCGGTTAGCAGGCGTCCTTGCTCGTTTTCAATATATTTCGGCGATTGCATCTCTTGCGAGTTCTTCTTCATTGTGT
The DNA here is from genome assembly GCA_963966105.1 of Volucella zonaria. Taxonomy (NCBI): domain Eukaryota; kingdom Metazoa; phylum Arthropoda; class Insecta; order Diptera; family Syrphidae; genus Volucella; species Volucella zonaria. Next base: position 62,920,248 of record OZ014531.1, on the reverse strand, counting down.
CGCAATCTGAAAAATGTTATGTCGTTTGCCCGTTCTTCGAAACGTGTTGAAGTTTTTCAATAGCTTATCGTCAAGTTGTGATCGTTTACCTTCTAATTCCCGATAAAATGGCAATACTACATACTAAGGTATGCGCTCTAGCTCAGACTCAATGTAAACGAACTGTAAACGGCCCTGAGTTTGATAACTCGAAAGTATTTAGTCATGTCTCGAGCGATTACCCACCAACCGTGGAAACATCGTCGGTGGCCTAAAGTTAAGTGGCATGGAAAATGGTACTCCTAGTGTCAGTATAAATTACGAGTATTGCCAAGGTGTCTGCATTTACAATTCAAATCAATAGCTTTGTCGTTCTTTCGAAGTCCCAGATATGATGATTAATTAATTCGAATTCAACAGGAATCAGCCGTAATTAAAATAATCAAAACTTGGCACTCCTTCGCCACAAAAACGCCTCTACTGGGTCAGAAAAATATTCACAACAGATGGAGGGAAATAATTCTAACCAAAAACCACCTGCCTCATTATTCATTAACGCACCTACGTATCTATCCTCATCTACACATTTCCCACGCATTCAAGGTCAACTTTTCTAATATTCAGCATATTCACAAGCCAAGTAATGGAATCGACTTTCGAGCCTGTGAATAGAATACATCAGCAAATGACCCACAAACACAACAGCCCGATATGGTTCTTGACGAGAATCTATAGCAGACCGAAAAAAAATCCTGGACAATCCGATTTGCCAATTTTAAGTCCACCCAACTGGAAACCCATTGTTGTGAGTGCGTTCCACAAAAATACGTGTACGACCACTCGTCACGGTGAATATTTTTGAATTAAATCTACATCATGGATGCAGTGTTGGAAGTTTTTATTTTTTGATAGCTTAATCCATCGGGGCGCGAGGTACAGGTATTCGCATTTACAAGGTACGAGTATCGTCGATTATTCACTCCAGGCGCCCATTGGAGGCGAGTGAGCGCTAGCAGATGGCATGTCCTTGCTGTACAAATTTTCAGGTACTCGCACCACCCCACTATACTAAAGTGCCTCATAATATTCAAGGAACAATGGTTAAGGTTTTTTTTTTCTTGATGATGAAGAAGCAACAACTTGAAAAGGTTGACACGTTCTGCGTGGGAAAACCCAGAATAACTCCAGGTTTGGGTGTGTTGAAATGATTTGAAAATTTTCGCTTTGCTTGCAGCGGTTACAAACTTTTTTGAAGGGTTGAGTTTCCACTGTGAATTTGTTGGACTTGTTTTTAGAACTAAACTGGTGGTGGTTTGGAAGTTTGGAAGTTTGGAAGTCAATAGGAGGTAAATATTTTGGGTAGCTTAATTTTGTGAAGATCAAAGGGACAGTGGGTTTGGGGAAAACTTAGACTAACGTGCGGCAATGGTTGCACATTTTGCAAGACGATATTTCTCTATCGTCTTTGTTACGAATTTGGCGCCAAGTATTAGGTCATCCAAATAGCTTTACGAGCTTTGACTTCCGTTTGTATTTTTTTGTGCTTAACGAGTATTAGGGATATGGCATAGATCCATTAGGTCCAGTTCATGTCTTAGGCAGTTTTAAAAAATGTATTAATCAATATGTATACATTATGTGGCTGTTTCGAACCATCCTGAGTGCTAATTTGTTAGATATTCGTAACAGTCCAATGCCATTGAACCAATGTGATGAAGTTTAACGTCGAACAGCTACACTCGCTAGGGACAGCCAGGGCCCATTCCGACCGAGTTACCCTTAATCACTGGAGAAGTCCATCATCATCGAACGTCGAAGACCAACGGCATCGCTGCTAAAAAGGCCTAAGACTGGCCGCCTCTGATGCACTGGATTTTTAGGAGGGCCAAACAAAGAAACCCATGGTTCGATGACGATTTTACGCATTTACAAAGTGGCCCTGCCGCAAACAACGAGAAGAACTTGCGAGCAGAAAAGAAGAGAAGAACTTATGCCTCTCAGAACAAAAAAGAAACAATACGAGGAGATCTCGATTAACGTCTTAGAGAGGTGCTATCAGAAGAATGAAGAAGTCCCAAAATCTGGGTCGACGAAAGTGTTTCCGATGAATGGAACCTCAGCATTCTTTGTGCGATCCTAAAGAATGGAGGTACCCTGAATTGCGCCAACTGCAGGGGAATAAGTCTGCTCAATATTGCATATAAAGTCCTGAGTGTCTGACCGACGCCTATCAGTGTGGTTTTAGACTAGAAAAGTCCACCATAGTTCCGGAGTTGCGATACAACCAAAGCGTCTATAGAGATGAACTATACGAGTACGGAGCCACTTGTCGGTTTAGCAACCCTGTCAAGCTCATTCGACTATGCAGGATGACGATGGAGGATGCACGCTGCTCCTTCAAGGTCGGTCATGACATAACCGAGACCTTTAATGTCAGGAAATTACCTAAACAAAGCGAAGTGCTGTCATGTGGTTCTTTCAACATTGTTCTTAAGAGAATTGTGCGAAACTTATAAGTCAACTCTGGAGGCACCATCTTTCAAAAGTCTGTTAATGAAGCGTTTGCGACTGTAGAAACAGACGTGGCAACAATGGGTTTAGCGGTGAATGAAGGTAAACCATTTTGGTGGCAAGAGTGATACCTCGGTTGCGCTGTCAATTCTGACAACGACACCATCGCAGAAATTATGCGAAGAATCACTCTTGCTGCTTTTTTGGGGTTTAGAAGGCAATAAAGTAGCAAAGCCCTCTCTCGAGCAACTGAATACATCATACAAGGCAATGATCATCCCAGTTCTATTTAACGGAGCAGAAGCTTGCACCCTGACGAAACCGAATGAAAGTGGTAATTTTCGGTCTCGTTTGCATCACTGGATAGGGACAATACTTAAATATTTTAAGCGAGACTATGGAGGTTGCCCTGAAGATGATCAGCACTTGGGAAAACAGCTGTGGTCTCAATGTCAAACCTTCCAAAACGGAACTGGTTCTTTTTACAAGAACCGCAATTCAAACTCCCAAAACTCAACGGAGTGAAATTGTCCCTTGCGGACAGCGTAAAGTATCTGGGGGTAATTCTGGACAAAGAACTGAATTGTAATCTTAACGTAGCTCTTTTTATCTGCCAAAGAACAGTAGGAAAAATTTAGGGCTTAAGACCTGCTATGGTGTACTACCAGTATACGGTGGTGGAAAGACCCATACTTACATATGGGTGGTGGAGAGCAACAAACTACGGAAAATTAGCGGCGGTTAAAAGAACGGCTTCCATCGCCATTATAAGTGCGTTCCGCACCTAAGGCGGTATTGGACACCTTTCTGCACTTAACATCGCTTGATTTACAGATCAAAAATCAGTGCGATACGACTCACTAATTTAGGTTACTTCAAGAGCAGTGGTTTCGGACACGGCACGGTTCTAGTGGAGATACTGCCAGGCAATCCAGTTCTAATGGATGAAATGCCATACTTGGTCGACTTCGCCAAAAAAATTCGATAATCCAGTCAAATGAAATTCCGAATTTCACAGACGGTTCGAAAACAGAGGAAGGAACAGGTCCTGATATCTTCTCAGAAGACCCATAGCTAAGAGTGTCTATAAGACTACCTGACCCAAAGAGTGTCTTCCAATCAGAGGTTCTAGCTGCCCTCAGGGCGGCTGAGCTAATGCAGATGCGGACGATGTCCGGAAGAGATATCGCTATCTACATCGATAGTCAGGCCGCATTTTAGGCAATGGTGTCGACCAACATCAATTTTGATATAGTTAGGGGCAGTCGCACCGTACTCAAGGCATTATGCAGTCAGAACGGGGTGAAACTGTGCCAGGAGAACCAAGAAAGGAAATGAACAAGCTGATGAGCTTGCAAGAAGAGGAGGACTACTCGATAATAGTGAGGTTGCTAACATCAAATCACCCCTTTGAATGGTAAGGGGCATTATCGAAGAAAAAATCATAAAGACTATCTTGAAGGACGCAGGTTATACAAGGCTCTCTGGCCACTTTTTGACTGTAAAAGATCTAGGGAGTTAATAACATTAAACAGGAATAAGCTTGGGATAATAATAGGAATCCTGACAGGACACTGTCTCCTGCGGAAACACGCAAAGAGACTCAAATTGTCAGATACGGATATTGCTGTCGAGGGCACAACACACATATCCCGTCGTCTAAGAAAATTTGTAGGGAAATATTTTTCGAGAACCTAGAGGAACCAGACGGCACGAACTTCAACGGCCTTCTTGGCGTTTACAAAGAAATTGGATTTTTCATCAAGGAGATTGTGTAGGTTTTTGCAATTGGGATATAAATTCAATTGGTTCCACAGGAATCAAGATATGACCGGCACCAAGTGTTTGTGTGATGGCATATCTATCACCCCCCTGTTTTAACTTAACCTAACCTTGCATCAATGGAGAATGAAGGGGACGTTTCAAAAGCGAACTGTATATGCTGCAAAGTGATCCCGACCTCGTTAGAAAAGTTCGGATAATCCGGCTTAAATAGCTAGGTTACTTTGGACGCATGGATACCAGCTTCTCAGCTCGGAAAATTTTCGACTCTAACCCAGAGGGACAATGTAGTAAAAGACGACTTAATCTTAGGTAGCCTACACAAGTGGAAGAGGACCTCAGCCAACACGGTGCTTGTAAAGGCATGTATGCTGAGGTCCATCCCGGGCTGTCTCGCCATTTCAGTAAGTAAGCGATACCTAGATGAAGTTCAGGTAATAATATCGAAGCTAAAGTCTAGTAAAGCCACTGGAGCAGGGAGTCCCTCCTGAGTTATTTAAAGCCTTTGAAGATGACTTGGTTGGAAGCGTGCACCAGCTCATCTATAAGATATGATCATGGATCGCAGAACGGACTTACGGCATCGTTTGTCCGATCCATAGGGAAGGAGCGCATTTTGACAACACCAACTATACAGCCTCTGAAACCATGTAAGAACAGCCTGATTGGTCAATATTAGTGCGATTAAAGGCACGGAGCCGATAATTTTGAGACGGAAGGGTCCAAAATGGTCCTGACTAAAAACAAGGGCAAAACAAACTGCATGCTGTCATTAGAAAAGGACGGCTGACCATTGCATTGGTAGTTTGTCAACCTTGGTTTCACTGAAACAAGTATTAACAGTGTCAGCGCAGAGATTTGACGCAAAATTATACATGCCAATCGCTGTTGCTCTGGACTCAGGAAGCATTAAGTGGCAGAGCCCTCTCTCGGAAAACTAAAATGGCTTAATACAAGACGCTTATTATCCCGGTCCTGCTCTAGGTCGGAGAATCTTGGATTTTGTCGAATATACATGAAGAAGCAAAGCACTTGTGCGTTTCGATTACGACGATCGTAACGATTTAAGGTATCGCACGCAAGTGAAAGGGACCTCAACCAACTTGGTGTACGGAGGCAGCTGGCGGGATATCATGCTATTTGGGGAGGTCTGTCGATTGGGGCCAAGGTTCACCCCTTTATTAACTAAATAAGTCGATCTATACTTTACGTAACGATCCCTGTTCTAAGGGTAAGTCTGCATATGATGAAAGCCCTAACAGCTAGTCATCGGACAAAAATCCTTTTGCAAAGACTGTCGAGCTAAAGGATGGTGGTGGAGACTCTGCCAAAGTTGATTCAGATCGCAGATAGTAGATTTTCTGCAAGATCTTAAGTTACAGGAAATTCTTAATTGAAGAGACAAAACACTAAATGTATTTCAAGCCGAGAATATGGATTTTACACAGTGATGAATATCGACTCAAAGAAAACAGCGATACTTCCGTCAAAGCAACAGAAAATATTTCCAACTCATTTTATTTTCTTTTAACATGCAAATCTGATTAAATTTGAAAGCACACGATAGAGATTTGCGTCATTTTCCACATGATTCGCAAAGGATATACCCAATCCCACCCATCAGCTTTTCAATTTTCAATTTCGATATCTCTTTTCGAGAGGCTTTTGCCAAATCTTGTTTCCTTTATCTGCTTAGTATTAAGGTATCATTTTCCGTGCACACGCTTTTTTGTATCCTTAAAGGCATCCCGAATCCATTCATCATAAACCAAATCCTGAGTCAACTGTTGAGGTTGGAAGGACGAATCTCTATTTCCATGCTCTTCCATCAAGTTTATCAGCTAAAACCGACACTACCCATAATGTTAAGCCTCTGGGCAAATAAAATCAGGCAATTATACGTATATACCATGTCCTTTGTACAGTTAACCACATCTATCATGTCCTGCTGGATACACATACGAGTATACGAGTATATCTAGAAATGGGAATCGTATGTAACATGTCATGTTGTTCTGCAGACTAGACGACCATCACAGAAAGTAAGCGTAGAGCCGTAAAAATATGTCTAAATGTGTCTACTAAAGGATGAAACCAACCTGCACCAACAGAGATACTAAATTTACGACCGACAATTAACGGTATTTTTTATGTCAAATAAATTTTGATATCGCCCCAGTGTTGTCGTCATCATGATGACGACCAAGTCTTGCATTAGTAAATCCCCATATAAGGGTTTTACGAGCCGAAGTACGAGGACTAAAAGTCGTTCCCCCATGAGTTGGCCAATTATAGCACGGAGAGGCAAGAGATTTTTAATGGGTTCATGGGCTACCCGGGTTGGTAATTCGGTATTATCAGCTTGGTAATTGGTTACTCAGTGCGTCGCCACTGTACAGGGTGTTTAATCGAATAAAAAAAAAAATAAATTCCGGTTTGGTAATTATTATTTTGTTTTTTTGCTCCTCTTGTGTGGGCGATGTAACACCTTACCACGTTGCTCGAAAGCCGTAATTGCTTCGGAAAAGTTTTACATTAGGTCAGAAACTTGTCGCATTAGACGACAAGTGTCACAAACTAAGAACACCAAAAAGACTAATTAATACTCGCACTCGCATTCATCCTAGGATGTAGTTATAGTTCTACATTGAATGATTACATTGAATGGGAATGGTGGTTAGAGCGATGAAGGCGAACTCTTGAAAGCATGAATGTCTACGAATGTTTGAGATAAAGTTTTTACACTTTATTAATGCGTGGTATTTATATTCGCAATCTTTTGACATGATTCTCACATAGCTGGCAGCATTTCGCTTTGGCACCCACTTAATGTTACCTACTATGGTGAAAGTTTGACGATAATTTTACGTTTCACCCACATATGGCATGGAATGCGAGGAAGCTAGACTTCGAAGAACCAAATTTAATAAGAGAAGATAGAAGCAAACGTAGTATGGGAGGAATGTGGGGGATAAATTATGGAAAATATGCCATCCTAGATACGCAAGTTTCACAGATTGTTTTGAGTGGAGCTATATATTCAGGAACTATTGTGGTACCTACATTTCAGTTCGGGAAAACTTTAAAGGTTTTCGAAAATGGATTTACTTTAAGGGTGTCCTTTGATTTCGTAGTCATCGCAAGTGGTCTGCATATGCATAGTACGCAACTTTTGAGTGGATTGGACTAATACTTTGACATTTAGAAATATTGATTCTAAGCCGGTGTCCTTTTCCACAATAAGATTTTGAAAACCGATGAGGATAGTGGTTTCAATCCGGTTTCAGAGAAATCTCATCGTTCTTTTCACCAAGAGAAGAACAATCCACACAATCAAATGGATAGGGAGTGCTGAATCAACCCTTTCGAGCTCAGATTACTACGTTGCAGTAGTCCTATTTCCAAAGTCAAATTTCGAATTTCCTTCTCGTTCGTGAGCATTTAGTAAGGCACAATGCAAAACTCTAGAATGAGGACTAGAGCCGAGTATGACCGATCTTGCAAACTGTAATTTTCCTGAAATCTTATATCGTAAAATCCAGAATTTTGAAAAAAATAATTTTAAAATTTTGGAACAGTACAAATGTCTTAAGGGAGCTCTGATATTTGCTTTACGTATTATTCCGATCACATGTTTTTGTGGGGGTTCATTGTGTAGGAATATGTGCCACCACAGCAAGATATGCGATATACTAACTTGAAGTCAGACAAACTGTAGGACTGGTCAAGATGATAAAGCTGGCTGACAACTTTATTTAAATAATAAGTTTCTAATCCAGTTTAAAGCCCAAGTATGTAAATTAATCAACGCGTTCTACTAGGTGGTGCAAAAGTCAACACTGCCTGAAGATGCTACTATAAAGGGTGTTCTTTTCTAGAGATTTAGTTTTTAAGTTGGCAACACTGTTTCTACAGATTGTCAATTTGACATATGAAAGTTGGTTTGCGGTTAGTACGTCTTGCCATTTTACGATGAATAGATTAACGCCAGAACAACGCATGCAAATTTATTTTGAAAGCCATGGTTCGGCTTGCCAAACTTATCGAGCAAGCGCACGGTCAACATAATCGTCCATCTGAGCAAGTTATTCGGAACACGATGAATCGTTTTCGCACCACGTACACTCTACTGGATAATACGCATCCCCAAAGTCGGCAAACAGTGCGAACAGAAGAAGTTATTGCCGTTGTGGAGCGCAGGGTTGAGGAGAATCCGAATGAGTCGATTCGCCATCGTGCACAGCAATAGAAGTTATGCCCATCCATATTATGGAAGCTTTTACAGAAAGATCTTGGCTTAAAATCTTATAAGATCCAGCTTGTGCAAGAATTGAAACGGCGGGACCATTATACGCGTCGGAAGTTCGGTGAATGGGCCGAAAACATGATTCAGCTCATTTTCAAAGCAAAATTTTGTTCTCCGATGGGGCCCCTTTTTGGTTAAATGGATATGCAAACAAGCAAAATTGCTAAATTTGGAGTGGAGAAAAGCCAGAAGCCTTTCTCGAGATGCCCGTACAACCATTAAAACTCACTGTTTGGTTTGCTTTATGAGCAGGTGGAGAGCGCTATAGAAACATAATTTCTGAATTTGGTTTCAACAGGATGGCGCAACTTGCCACATGGCGCCTGACACCATCAATTTATTGCGGGAAACATTTGCTGAACGCATAATTTTGCGTAATGGACCCGTGAATTGGCCTCCACGATCCTGTGGATTCTGTGATCTCACAAGTTTAGATTACTTTCTTCGGGAGTATGTGAAGTCACTAGTCTATGCGGATAAACCAGAGACGTTGGACGATTTGGAAGTCAAAATTCGCCGTGTTGTTGCTAATATACTACCCCAGTTGCTCGATACAGTTGTCGAAAATTAGACGTCACGATGGTGCTCCATTCGATATTTAAGCGCTAATGGCATAAAATCATCTATTAAACGAAGCTAATATTATAGACAATAACATTAGTTTCAAGAACTTTATTTCATATTAAACTTGTATACCTCTAAATAAAACACACTTTATAATTTATGCAAATGGCGAAAAATGTCCATTCTACTTTGACATTTGTGAAGTAAACAGATACAGATGTAGCGGCTCACGTCTACAAGACGTGAAGCGCTATATTTCTAAAGAACTTCGAATAATTGCTACGATTTTTTTGCGACATAATTCGTCGGTTGTGTTGGCGCAGCATGAATTCCGGCGCAGATTTCCCAGTCGCCCGACACCAATTGGACAAACACTACGTCGTTTAGCCGCTCGCCTAGAAGAGTATGGGACAACACGAGATGCTGCCAGGTCAGGTCGGTCCCGGAGCAGCCGCTCTGTTTAGAACATCGCAGCTGTGGTTGAAGATGTCGCAGAGTAACCCGGAGTATCGACCAGCCGACGTGCCGCGCAATTGGGCAACAATCGGCGGTCTTTACATTGAATTTTGGTGAAAGAGTGTAAGATGTTCCCTTACAAAGTGCAGACAGTGCATCAGCTGTTAACTATTGACCGCCAAGCAGGGAGACAACTTTCCATATCTGGATATCTGAATAAGCAAAATTATCGCTTCTGGGGCACCGAAAATCCACATATAACCCACGCAGAGCCATTACGCCCGCTCAAGGTTACTGCATGGTGTGCTTTTTACGCTGAATTTTTCGAAAACGCCGATGGCCAAACGAAAACTGTGGATGGTGAGTGCTACAGCGCCATGCTCAACGACTTTTTCTTTCCTCAATTGTATGAATTGGGAATGGAGAACATGTGGTTTCAACAGAATGGAGCTCGGCATATCTGTCAAGAATGCGAGGACCTATCGCCGGAAGTTCTGGCAAGAGTGAGGGAATATGCCGCATATCTGGCCCGAATGGTCATCCATTCTGGCGGAGACCACTCAGCCGATAACATTTTCTCGACTTAATGGAAACAAACTTAAGGCATCATCTTGTATTTGGAAGCAGGCTTCATTATAACTTACCATATATTGCTATGAAATGTCAAGATGATCAAGATGACATGACAAAGAAAATCGTAAGCAAATTTGGGGAAGTGATAATACAAAGGAAAATTATCACAGAATGTACCTTTATTGAGTATCATAAATTTCATCTTATTACTGATCACCAATCTATGTACATTAAGCCACCTTCCCAAGATATCTAAATTATAATTTAGATAAAAGTCACTCGAGTAAGAGAGAGCTGCATCGTCATCAAAATGAGAGGTTTTACCTTTAAAAGATTGAATACATAATGAATTTACATAAATTATAAAAAGAATAGGGCCAAGGACAGAGTCTTGCGGTACACCTATAATAATCGCCTTTGGCGAACTAAAAATACGAGTAGTTTTCATTTTAACCATTGGCTTTCGATTTTTTACATAAGCATCAAACCAATCATGAAGTTATCCTCTAAACCTTACCTAAAAAAGTTCTGTTAGAAGTAAATTGTTATCTACTGCTCCTAAAGCTCTGGCGATATCTATGAATAACGTAGCTGGGACTGTTGAAGTCTCTAAACTTGTATGCAATTTACCAGTTAATTTCAATAAAGTGCTTTCCGTAGATCTATCACTTCTGAAACTAAAGTGAACTGAGAAGTGTTCAGAAAATTTATTCCATATAAAAAGGATAAGACTCGAAATCTTATCAATTGGAAATTGAAGTGGTATTACGACTGCCGTTTTCAGGGACTCTGGAAATATTCCATTGAATATATAACACAAAGCGTCATAAATTTTGAAGGAAATATATTTTAAGACACAACTTGATATTTGATCCAAAGGTAATGGGTTAGATGATTTAAGAGACAAAATTAGTTTATGGGTTTCAAAATTCGTAAATTCTTTAAAGAAGATTGGAAATTCTCCTGGCTTAAAGCTGTATCTATTGACATCTACTGGATTCAGGGATATCCTGGAAAAAATTTATCTTCGCAAAAAAAATTATTAAGCCGATTAGAAACTTCAAGAGGATCGCAGATATTTGTGCTCTTATGACTTATAATGATACCAGAAAGAGGGTTACATCTGTTCAATATTTCATTTACAATCTCCCGTTCTTTTTTGGAGTTGGCTAATTTGTTGCTAAAATAAGTATCGATACGATGAGATAGGTAGGTACGCAGGTAAACGTGGCTGTTGGAAAGACCAACCCACTCTTACTCATGGAACCAATTTGAGCTTATGGTGAAGCGTAGGACACTGTTTACGACTATATTATTTAGATCGTTGAAGTCGTTGTAAAAGAAAGCTCCTAAGTGAAGTTTTCTTCTACAACGACTAAATAATATAGAGAGCTGGACATGTACAGAGTAGGTGGAGGATTGTCTTCTCTTCCTCCTCGTCTATGCAGATTTCTTTCGTTTGCAAAAACGCTAAGCCTTCTTGTATGCTTGCCTGTAAGGTAGTGTGCAGTGATGACACCTATGATGGTGGTGAGGCGTTTCCTATTTAGAAGCTTTGGCTAGATCTGTTTGGTCACTAGGCATGTTGGTCCAACAGTCCATCTAAAGTCTGTTCCTTTATTAGCATCCAGCTTTAATATTGATTTGCACTTGGCGATTGGTATACCCATGCTACCCTTTTCCGGTAGAATAGGTAGAGTGGTTCCAATTTTGGCGAGTTCGTCGGCCCTATAATTCCCTGGAGTGTCTCTGTGGACCAAAGTGAAGGTTGAACTGCTCTGCGATCACCGTTAGGGATGATCGGCATTCAAGGGCGGTTTCAGAATTTAATGAGACTGAATCCAGGGACTTTATAGCGGCCTGGCTATCCGAAAAGATATCATGTTTTTCTTCAGTCAGGACAGAGCTTTTTTAATCGCTAAAATTTCCGCCTGGAACATGCTACAGTGAGTTTCGTATTATTAGAGCGCAACGTGTTATTAGTAAACTTTGCATAACGACTACCGCAGAGGCCGAAGAGCGATGAAAAATTTAATATCTGTGATTGTTCTGACTCTGCTGTTGGACCAATGAAAAAGCTTGATAATTACGTCTTCGACTAGCTGGAGGAGTCAAGTACAATTGGGCTGAAGAACCTTCCTAGACACACTCACTCCCGATCTAATAAAGACCTAAAATGGGCAGAATGAAATAAATCGCTGAGCGACTGTCCCAGAGCTCCCATCTACCTTAACAGCTCTTTTCTACACAAAATAATTTTGTAGGTTTCGAGATAGATGAAACGAATGCTGACATCTCTAAGACGGCATTCCTGCTTTCCCTTTGCTAAAAAGATTGCCGGAGCTCTACGTTCTTGCTAAGTATGTAAAGGTGCCGGGTGATGACGATACTGCAGAACACTTCCATTGTGAATATCTGGCTTAGGCTTGCATTCGACTGTAGGCATTCTGGGTTGATTTCATAAGTGCTGGTATCAGTGAAGGGAGTTTCAGGACATTGAACGCATGGCTGATTAAAATCGTCATTGAGCGCGAATCATTTATATTTACAAAGGAGAAAGGTGATTTTGATAGAGATGACTTTTATGATCACCAAATACCCGGCAATGAGAAGCATAAGGCCTCGTAGCAGAAGAAAACCAAAATTTTTTTCAAAGATTGCAGGATTTTTGCGGCGTACCGAGCCACGATGTAGAACGCTAATTGCTTCGATCTTTAGTTAGCGAGTACCGAAAAGAGTCGGACTTACGATGGTGGAATGATGAAAAGTGCCCTTCTCAACCCGAAATGTTGTCTTATCCTCTAAGATTTCTGAGTAAGACCCACGCTTTTACGAATATTGACTGTATAATCATGGCTTAATCTCAGAGCAGTGTTAGAAAGATAACGAACGCAAAGTGTTACAAATCAAAGAAGAACTTGTCAACGAAATGAATGCCTTCTACAATGTAATGTTCCCCACGACATCGTAATGATGGATTTGAACACTTAACTGCATTCAAACAAGTTTCAGAGGTTTCAAGTTTTAAATAGTTGGCCTTCTGACATCTGAAACAGACATAGGGTTGATATTAGGTGATTTCGGGGCTCAAGTATGTCTACATGCTAACTATGCCAGGATCTCGGAATCTCATTATGTGCCAACAATTTAAAAAGTAAAAGTATTGCAGTTTAACCTAGAAGTGAAAACAATCAACATATCTGAGTATGTAGTTGATGCCAAAGCCAGATGGGTGTCGATATGGCAGATACACCACAGTTTATGTTCATCAGCTGACAGCTTAAGATGAATCGAAGACCGTCGATTTTACTAAAATTTCAAATTGCAGTTCGATACTCAGTATCGTGTGACAACAAATGAAATGTAGCGCGGTGAAAGATGCGATTGTCGCAAATACAACGATACAACAAAGGCCGAAGATGCAGCAAACTGGTGCGAGTGCTAACCGGATCATGCAACAAAATTCTAAATACCCGTTGGCTCCCCTATGATTATAGAGACTTCATCCTCGATGAAGCCCCTGTAGAAAATTAAGACGGTAGGCATTAAGAAGCATAAAAACCTGCGAAATTTGTTGAACTGTCAACATTCAACTATCATTGTGATGATTTTTGATAAGTAAAAGGCAAGAGGTTATTAAATATGGATCGATACATACCCACACGACGTGCTGAGGTAGTGAGAAGTCGCTACAAAAACGCTGAAAATATCGGAGAAACATTCTATACAGCTCGTATTGCTTTTGGTCATCATCAAGCACCTTCTCGCAGAACTCTAGTGAATTTAATCGATAAATTTGGACATCTCAGACAAGTTAGTGATCTGAAGATGGTAACTTTGTAGCTGAAAGTATCATCGTCGTAGCTTGCGAGTGTGACTGGAAACTCAAATGTGTAAATTTCGAGGCGATCACATGAATTGGGCCTATCCGCAACCACTTTACTCCGCATTTTACATAAAGATCTTGGCCTACATGTAGTTGACATAAGAACTGAAGCCTGCACACCACTCTCAACGCCGTACTTTTGCTGATTGGGTGTTGGAGATGAGTGAACAAGATCCTGATTTTTTACACAAAATTATTCTGAGTGAAGGGGCTCATTTCCATTTGCCTGTGTACGTAAACAAACAAAGCTGTTGCATCTGGGATTCGGAAAACCCAAGAAAAATAGCGGAACACCCTCTTCATCAACAAGAACTGACAATGGGCCATATATTTTGGAAAAAGATTAATTTTTTTGCCTGAAATTGATGCTATGGACGTGGATGATGTTTATTTTCGGCTGGACGATGTCACATCCCACACAGTTGGTGAAACAATGAATCTATGTATTGCGTTATAAATTTCCTGGACGTGTGATTTCTTGAAACGGAGAGTTCAATTGGCCGCCGAGATCCTGCAATTTAAACACCATTAGACTTTTTCCTCTAAAGCTATGTTAAAGATAAAGTCTATATCGATGCTCTACTAATGATTTACGTACTAAAATAAAATACTAAAGCTGTTATTCGCGAAATAATGAAAAATTTTATCAAAAGAATGACTATTTGTTAGCATTTTAGAAGTAGATATTTGACAGATATTGTATTCTATTACTAATTTTAAAGTTAGCACTTTGGATCAAAATGAAAACATTGTCAATTTTCGTAAAAGTATTGCATTTTTTTAATGATTTATAAAGACACCTCTTGTTGGATGACCCTATAATTTGGCAGAGCTATTGAGACTCATTATCGATCATCGCTGACGCTTGGTAAAATGAATATTTGTAGATACGAGTACGACTAATATAGATTTTGCAGCTCAATGTATATGGTGTATGCTAATATATATAAGACTTTCAACAGCGTTAAACGTGAGTCCGTATGGACGTCCTTCCGCCGGAGACACATTCTAGACAAGATCATCGCAAACAACAAATATTTAACCATCTGCAGATAAGCAGTAGCTTTGTGGATACCGTAAATAAATTGTATTAAAGTGATTGATAAGTAAATAAATCAATAATAAATAATAATAAAATATAAACAAATCTGTCCTGCACTAATTCAAGGAAGCAGAAGACCGCTGCGTATTTAAAATATCTGGCCTTGTCTGAAGGTATGTGGGGTCTTGCGCATAGGTTTTTGGACTAATGATGAGAGGTATTACTGCATAAATGATGTCCAGGAGTTTCGTTATAAGCTATGTGAATACAAAAACCCGAAGAGGACCAGAAGTTATAATAATATGAGAGTAGAACTTGTGTTGCAGACGTGCGTGTAACATTTTGTACTCAAGCAGAATGAACCATTCAACCATTGAAAAACTCTGTGTCAAGGGTTCTCATTTCTTTATGTCATTGGATGACTATTTTGCAACCCATTGTAATTGATGATAAAGATATGAAACCTTTGCGGATGTTATAACCAAGTAAAGTACGTTTGTCATCAGAATACTATTGGCTTCTGCTACTATTGGCTTCTGCTCAATACTGTCCTAACGAAATAACTTTTTACCGCACTACATCGCTGCACGACTGTCCACCAGACACAACAATTTTCGCCAAATTACTCACCGAAAAGAACATATTCAATGATAAGTATCTCGCAACCGATTTTCATGTCTGGACTTATCCCCACGTCCTTGATACGTCTGCTTTTGCTGGCCTTTTATAATTCCCTTTAAATTGCATCACCACAAAATAACAACAAACCGAACTTCTACTTGTATTGGAGGTGCAGCCAACTCTCCACATGGAAATTTCAATTCTCGCCCCGAGAACTAATTGCATTCTTAATTAATTGCACAATTTCGACTGGCTAAAATGTTTCAAATGTATCTGGTACCTCGGGTTCATTGTATGGATCTCCACTATCCCGTGCCGTACTTAATTTGCTATTCGTACTGAGGCAATGCCTATATAAGTATGAGAGCTTTCCTACAATATTGTCCCTGTTGTATGGTGTTTTTGTTGTTTTCGTTGGTTTTGCTGTTGCTAAGCTGCAGTTCAATACAAATGCTAAGTGGAAATTCAAACAGTTTCTGATCGAAAATAAATGAGCTGATGCCATTGAGAGCGATGTGGCTCATTCCTCAGCACTGAGTTTGGATAGCCACGAGTATCTACATTGTTGTTGTTGTGGATGGGGGTTTGTTTTGAGGTCAACTTAATTTCCGACTCCCAAACGAGTGGTAGAAATGTGATAAGTGAGTGCCATAGTTAGGATCCTTTGTATGTGGCTAATCATTTTAGTAATGTTGCAATCAAATTTGTTGATGAAGTTGGATTTTCATAGAAATCCTGTAATGGATATGAATAAGTCTGAATGTGGATGGATAAAGGGTAGAATTATAATAATTCCAGGCAGGCAGGAATATGGACGCATACTTACTATCCTGGTAACTCTTCTGCCACAATCCATTTTCCAGCAAATGAAATGCATGCTGCTCGAAATTTCTTGAAGAACAATGAAAATTGGGTACTACTTAGATGGCACTACAGTTCGGGGGTCTTTCCCTGCTAGGTTGTCCCTCCGGGTAAGAATCGAAAACTTTCCGAGCAAGAACATTAATATTCAATTGCTCTACATGTCCTAACTATTTCAGGCGACTGATGGATACTTTTCTCCATATCGCTGTTCAGCACATAGACATCACTGTCATATGTCTTCCATCAAAGCGGAACATTTTTTTAAGACGCAAAATGCGTCTTGTCCAGTCTCCTCCACTCTTATCGACAACTCACAGCCAATTTTTCTGCATATTCCTGCGGTAATGGAAGCCAGAAAGAAGTCGTTTATGTTGTTTTATTGTCCTAACATCTGACAGACTGAGATGACCCATTTAACACAATAACTTACTTTCACTCCCTGAGTCTTGACAGATACGACTATGATTTTTCGTAGTCATATTGTTGAGGACAACTCTAGTTTGCTCCATGTCCAAGTAACATTTTAGCGTATGGCAAAAACGATTTTTTGTGCAGAGACTCATGGTGAAGGTAACTAATTTTGCGAATTCGGCGGCTTAGAAACAGCCATATGCATGTACATGCTTTCAGCGGATATTTCACTGTCATACACGTCTCTAGCGTTTGTTTAAAAAATAAATAAAGCTGATTCAGTGAAACGTCCAAATCTTTGCACATCACACACAAGTCTTTTTTTTAAATGGTTTTCCGTAAATGAAGGCTTTTCCGCAACGACCTTGAATTCAATTCATTTTATCGCATATTTTTGTGAATATTGGATTTAGAGCCCAGATTCTGTATTTTAAAAAGTGTTTCGTAAGAAATGGAAACCGATGACGAAGTAAAAAGAATTCCTATACGATCAGAGGGAGAAGATGAGCACATCTTCAGAATCGGAGGACTTGAAAAGCACCGTGGGGGAGGCTACTATAGATTAATCTCCATCACGCCGCACTTATTCTGCGTCTTTCCAAAAACGCTGAAGACATTATCCTAATCGAGGAACCATGGATAGGAAAAGGCGTGGTTCGTGGACTTGGGACACTTGTATACGCTCCGCTCTATACAAGAGACAAAAGTAAGATTAGAACTTGTATATTAGTGAAACATAGACTTAATGTATTTTTACTTCCTAATCTCAGAGACCTCGACTTAACCGTTGCCAGACTAAAGACTGCCAAAAGCTCCTACTGGCTGGCATTGACATATCTTGGCCACGATTATATGGGCCCTCTCCCTGGTGATAACCTAGAAAGTGTGGTTCTGGACGCTGGAATGCGAAAAACTGACCTATTCATCGGATGCAATGCTATAACTCATCACACGATATGGGTCAGTACCGACATCAACAATAGAGGTGAGTCACTTTTTGATTATTTTATAAGGACTAACCTCATTGTCTGCAATGAGCCCACTTTTATAACAACAAACCGACAAGAAGAGCTAGATATCACTCTTGTCTCCGACAACATCACTCAAATGCTAACGAACCGGATGGTATTGTCTGAACACTCATTTTCAGCCCACAGATACATCGAATTCAGCCTGAGTAATGCTCCTCCCAGCCAACCAGCATTCCAGAATTATCGGAAAACTGGTTGGCCAAGATACAGAGGAATACTGTCAGAAACGCTATCCTCTGAACAATCAAGTCCGCCGCGTGACACCAACGAGCTTGTTATGAAAGTCAAGGAATTCATCCTGGCTCTCAATCAGGTTATGGCCGCTTCTTTGACTTTTATTCAACCTAGAGGCGAGAAAAGCCGCACTGGTGGACATCAGCGTTAGCACCGCTTAGAAAAATTTGCAGACAACTTTTCAACCTAGCAAAAAGCACAAGAAAAGTGACTGACTGGGACTCATAGAAAGAATCCCTCAAATTATAAAAAAAAGAACTGGGGAAGACAAAGCGGCTATCCTGGAGATCATTCTGTGACAAAATCACAGAAACCTCTCAGTCATTGCGGCTAAGTCCTCTATACAAATTCTATGATGCCTAGCTGTTCGAAAAAAAAAAAACCGATGGCTCTTGGACTAGCTCAAATGATGAATCACTGTCCACTAACTGCCAGTAGCAACAAAACAGGACTACTGCAACCGTGACTAAAATTCATGGTCTGATCACAAGAGACAAACTGCTCTGGGCAATGCATAGCTTCAAATCGTGCAAGTCATCTGGTCTTGACGGTATAATACCTCTCGAGCTACAAAGGTTCTCAGATATTATCCTGCCTACGCTAACGAATATCATGAGAAGCTGCGTAGAACTGATCCATATTGCACTATCATGGAGAGCAGTCAATGTAATTTCCATTCCCAAAGTCCGGAAATGCTCTCATGTTGTCTCAAAGGACCTCAGGCCTATAAGTCTATCATCTTTCCTTCTGAAAACTCTAGAACGACTGACTGATATCCATTTACGAGCTAAAATTGCTCCAAGACTTCTGCCAACGGCTCAACATGCCTACTGTATTCTGGATTCACTAACTAGCCACATCGAACTATCCCTACAATATAAAGAGTACACAATGGTCGCTTTTCTGGACACAGAGGGCGCCTTTAACAACGTCAACACATCCGCAATTACGACTTCGCTGTCAGCTTCAGGTAAACGATTCACTTGGGAAGTTGATCAGTCTTATGCTAAATAGCAGGGTAATCAACTTCAAACTCGGTGGTGCTTCTGCTAACAGATGTGCCAACAGAGGTATGCCGCAAGGCGGTGCATTTTCTCCCCTTCTAAACAACTTAGTGGTTAATGAACTGCTGATATACTTGGAAGCGGGTGGTAGTAAGGTGATTGCCTATGCGGATGACGTTGCTATAGCCATCTCAGGTAAGCATCTTAATACCATTAAAGAACTCTTTCAACTAAATCTTAACAGATTAACCCGTTGGGCAGATCGCTGTGGATTGGGGAAAAACCCCTATAAAACTTATCTTGTCCTCTTTTCCAGGAAACACAAAATTCCCTCCCTCAATAAACGGTACCAGTTTAGTCTTTTCCGATACAGCAAAATATCTGGGTCTTATTTTTGATAGGAAACTAAACTGGAAATCTAACATTCAAAAAAGAGTCAATAAAGCTACAATAGCTTTATTTTCTTCCAAAAAAGCCATTGGAAATAAATGGGGCTTTCAACCTCGCATAACCCACTGGCTATACATCTCGGTTATAAGACCGATATTCAGCTATGGGGTTGTTGTCTGGTAGATGGTCTTAGATAATGCAGTCAACTCTGGCACAGTCTGAAGAACAGCATGTCTATGCATAAGCGGAGCTCTAATTCTACTTCCTCCGCGGCATTAGACATTCTGTCTCACTTGACACGCCTCGATATCTTTAGCAGGCAAGTAGCTGTGACTGCAGATATTCCACGCTAATATTTCAAGTCCCTCTCATTAAATTCTAAAACCTCCCTTGAATGCCGATCATCTCTTCACCTTTGCTGGGTGCCGGGCCACAGAGACATTCTAGGGAATTGTAGGACCGACGAACTCGCCAAAATTGGAACCACTTTACCTTTTCTACCGGAAAAGGGTAGCATGGCTATACCTATCGCTACGTGCAAAATTTATATTAAAACTGGATACTAATAAAAGAACAGACCTTAGGTGGATTGTTGGACCAACATGTCTAGCGACCAAATAGATCTGGCCAAAGCTGGATCTGAATCGCTCTAAGAGTCTGATCCTTCTAAATAGGAAACATCTCAGCGCCATCATAGGTTTCATCACTGCTCACTGCCTTATGTGGAAGCATGCAAGAAGGCTTGGAGCTTTTATAAATGAAGAGAAAAAAAACTTCACTTAAGAGCTTTCTTCTACAATGACTAAAGCGATCTAAAGATTATAGACGTAAGCCGTCTCCTACACTTCATCATAACTTCGAACTGGTTCCATGAGCAAAAGGATCATAGATCCACGTGGCATTACAATGGTCCAATGGGCCCAAATAGGTTGGTGTTGCCAACAGCCACTCTTACCTACGAGTACCTACCTACCTACGGACTAGCCGTTAGGAGAAATTCAAGTCCCGTAGAAGAATGAAAGACGCAATTTGGGCCACTTTTCTGCATTACAGCTCCTCGGGAAATAATCCACAAAATGAGAAGTGTCCAAGTGGTGAAGACTTATGGTGTGCTTGGCAACGAGCTGCGGGCGCCGATGAAGTTGAATCTTGCCAGCACGATTAAAATCCGTTTTGGAACTGTTTGGGCTGTGTACGAAGGTTTGAGTAGTGATGTTCTTTTGGACCGTTGTGTTAGCGGATTTACGCAAAACAATAACGAAAGATATAATCAACTCGTTTGGAAAACAGCGTGAAAAACCCTTCATGCTGGTGCTAAAGTTGTGGAAGTAGCAGCAAATATTGCTGCTGGCATTTTTCACGAAGGAAATTTGGCTTCCATTTTTGAATAGCTCATGAGTTTACGCGATGGGAAAGCGAGAGCCGCATATCGAAAGCAGATCGTAAAATCCAGGATACTACTCAAGATTAGAGAATACGTCATAGGATGCAGCCAGCTGCAGGCGACCTGCTTTATGGAGCTTAAATCGACGACTCTGCGTAAGTTTAAAAAAAATTTGGCGAATTTTGCGTAGTGACATGGGCCTGCACCCGTACAAAATTCAACTGAGCGAGGAGGTGAAGGTAAACGACCATAGACAACGACGTGTGTTCGCTGAATGGGCTCTGGAACAGTTGGAAACTGACCCTAATTTTCATCGAAAAATCATGTTCAGCGATGAGGCCCATTTCTGAATGAATGGGTACGTCAACAAACAAAATTGTCGAAATTGGGACGATACCAATCCACATGAGATCCAAGAACGTCCAATCTAGACCGAAAAAGTCACTGTTTGGTATGGATTTTGGGCTGGCGGCGTCATCGGTTCATATTTCTTTGAGAACAACGTTCTCCAGGCCATCACCGTCAACGGCGAGTGCTATAGGTTGATTATTGCCAATTTCTTTTGGCTTGAATGATAGGGACACCAATGACATGTGGTTTTAACAGGACGGTGCTTCGTGCCAGATAGCTCACGCCACATTGAAAATTCCGCACGAGCGATTCGAGGGCATGGTCATCTCACGTGGAGGTGATGTGAACTGGCCACCGAGATCGTGCGATTTGACGCCGTTAGACTTTTTTTTGTGGGGGTTTCTGAAGTCGCAAGTCTATGCGAATAAGCCACAAACTATAGCGGCCGTCAAAGCCAACATAACCCATGCCATCGGTCAAATTCAGCCTAATTTCGGATGCGCGCAATCCAAAGAAGCCGCGGCTGATATTTAAACGACGTTATATTCCATACATAATGGCATCAATAGACCTTTCAAACAAATAAAAAATTTCGATGATATCTCACACGCACTTTATTTTATTTAAATTTAAAGATATAAAGCGCTTAATGAAAGAGCCGTTATCCAGGATATGTGGCGACCAATCTTCTACCTGTATCTAAGGCAAAGTCCCTAAATTTGCATGCAGTACGAGTATTATATCCCGAAGACATGGTTTTAATATAGTAGCACATCTGTCGATAAGACCCTTATCGAGACCTGCTATCTCTGCAGAAATATCACTGTTTTCAAAAAAACTTTCTTGCAGTATTCCCATCGTTAGATATGGCTATGGGCCGTTTTTGACTGATCTACGAGTACAATTATTTAGAACGTGTTTCTTATTGTATAATATAGATTATTTCTCCTTCTTAGTTCTTACTTGCTATTTTTGACTTCAAGTTGATATAAAATTCTTAAAAAAGCGAATCCGTGCATGAAGGGGTGACGAACCACGATGTAGCGGCACAGCTACTCGTATGCTAATATTACTGACCTTTCCATCAATCATTGTCTTTTGCATTGTCTTTGCAAAAGAGTG
The DNA here is from genome assembly GCA_963966105.1 of Volucella zonaria. NCBI lineage: Eukaryota > Metazoa > Arthropoda > Insecta > Diptera > Syrphidae > Volucella > Volucella zonaria. Next base: position 62,897,737 of record OZ014531.1, on the reverse strand, counting down.
ACAAGTAGAGCAATTGTGATCCTTAGGTTTGATCGCTGTGGAAGCTAAAGAAGTTATTTTATCTTTGTAGAGACGTCTGTGGTTTTTTCTTTTTAAATTGAAAGCTAATTGGCCTGTAGTATCGGGTTGAGGAGGGACGCGGATTCCTCCAAATAATTTTGTCATTAATCCAAATTATAATTATAATCATTTCTACTGAAATAGCAAACTGACGATTCACATCACAACGATGTGACAGCTTTCACAGGCAACACTAAACAATTGGAAAAATGGGCTGGAAAATAATGGGCTACGAATCAATCGTACTTACTTTGTTTGTTCTTTTTCAAAAGTCAGCTGCTAGCAATTAGTGAATTCTCATTGAAAAGTTTATTACCAGCATATATTTTTCAGTTATTTTCAGTGGTTTCTTTTTGAATACGTCGTAGTTCAGAGCACCTCTATGGACTTGGTTTTAGATTTTCCTTATAAAAGACCAAAACTGAAACAAACCAGCTTTCAACAAGTCTGTTCCCTCTTTTATAAGCCCCAGACACTAATTGAGCTATCCGATTAAAGTATCAACGTTCCTCTTCCCATTTTGAGCTCTCCAATTTTCTTTTCGATTTAAACAAATTCAAATTAGAAATAACTCTGTCTTTTCAATAAATCCAGGTAAATGCAATTTGTTTAAAATTACCAACTCGAATAAATTTTTTCGTACACTCATACATGAAAGCCCTTTGAAATATCGTTTGCCCTACTCACCTTATTCAGCAAAAGCACCAAGATTTGAATGGTAAATGGTAATATCTTTTTCTGGGAATATCCTCTTCATTTGTCTGAATGGAAGAAACGACATGCAAACAATTTACACTTCACTTCGAAAGAATGATCCTTGAGAAGAGGACGTTATTTACGTCTCACATTTTTCAATGTCTCAATGGCAGTCAGATATAAAGTCAGACAAGGAGATATTTGAGAACATAATTATGACACCTACTTGACCCTGAGGTATGTTAACTGAAAAATGATTGATGGGCGACACAAAGGAAGAAAATTTATTATGAAATAGCAAGTCAATTCAAAAGATCTATCTGAGGAAGTACTTTTATGTAAGAGATGATGTTGTGTTGTTCGGAAGCAAACATTTTTTACTAGTGACCTTTATATATAAAAATAAATTAACATAAAATTCATGAGGAAACCTTAAGTTTACATATAAAATTTTTATAGTACACATTAGGTGATTATAAAGAAAATGAGTATCTGTAATATAAATATGTGTTTTGCTGGATTTTAAAAGAGCTTTTGAAACAATGGAATTCTTGTCTAATAGAAGAACTGGAGCACTAGGGTGTGTATACCTCAAAAATAAATCTCAAGAAACAAATGTGAATGGTGTAGTCATATAGAAAATAAGTGTAGACACTGGTGTCCCACAAGGTTCGGTTCTGGGTATTATCTAATTAAGGGGGTATTCTGGTCTAGAGGAACAAATTTTAGGCTTTTTTTTTAATTGTAAAAAAAAAAACAAAAAATATTTTTACTGACGTATGATTGCTAAATATTTGTTTATAATTTAAAAATATACAAAACAATTTTACAAAATAAAAAAAAAATCAAAATTCAAAAAGTGTCAGGGTGGTAAAGCGGTGGGTTAAAAAAAAAGAGTGCGTCCTTATCGGAAAAAAAAAATATATATATACCTTACTAACTAGTAAAGACGTTGAAATATCCCCTACCTCAGAGAAATAAAAAAATTTTTTTCGCAAAATGCCGACTGTTTATAAAAAATTATTATTTTTTTTCATATTTTTTTAGTTTTTAATTTTTTAAAAATAGTAAAAAATATTTGTTAACCAAAAGTTTCTTAGTAGTCTTAGAGTGTTATTTAGGGAAGCTGTGTACCAAATTTCAAGTAAATCGGTTCATTAGAACTTGAGATATCTTGTCAATAGAGTTGAAAAAAGTGATTTCAAGAAAAATATCTATTGTTCGATTCGCTCCGGCAGGACCGGCCTAGTTACCGCGTCACTAAAGCAGGTATAACTCCGTAATTAATTGGAATCTTAAAATAAGCTTAAAAGTTTATAAGATCCAGCTTGTGAAAGAGTTCAAACCGCGTGACCATAATACGCGTCGTAGGTTCGGTGAATTGGCCGAAAATATGATTCAGCTTGATCCTCATTTTTAACGCAAAATTTTGTTCTCCGATGAGGTTATTTTCGGTTAAATGGAAATTGCCGAATTTGGAGTGGAGAAAGCCAGAAGTCTTTCTCGACACGCCTTTACAACCATTAAAACTCACATCATCGGCCAATATTTCTTTAACGACGATGCCGGCCAGAATGTTGCCGTCAATGGAGAGAGCTACAGAAGCATGATTTCTGACTGCTTCGTTCCTCAGTTTAATGGTATTGACATGACAGAGCTTTGGTTTCAACAAGATGGCGCAACATGCCACACGGCGCGATACCATCCAAACGAGTATATTGCGAGAAAAATTGGCTGAGTGCATAATTTCGCGTAATGGACCTGTGAACTGGCCTCCACGATCCAGTGATCTCACACTTTTAGATTATTTTCTTTAGGGGTATGTGAAGTCAATAGTGTATGCCGATAAACCAGAGACATTGGATGATTTGGAAGTCAACATTTGCCCAGTTGCTCGAAAAGGTTGTCGAAAAGTGGACTTCACGATTGCACTTCATTCCAGTTAGTCATGGCGTGTATATGCTCGATATCATATTTAAGCACAAATGTCATAAAATTATCTGAAGCTAATACCATAGACCGAAACATTAGCTTTAAGTATTTTATTTCATATTGAATTTATATACCTCTAAAAAACGACACCCTTTACTTTGAAAATATGCAAAAATTCTAGACCAGAATACCCCACTAAATATTTAAAGCTTGAACAGATAAGAACTATAGGAAAAAAATTAAATAAAACAACAACGGTGTGTGGAATAACACATCATTCAAATGGTCACCTCTGCTTCACTGGCCGTTCTTCAAGCGGTCGGCTAAATTTTTGATGTCTCGATCCAATATGCGCTGCGTTATCCCGGCAGTAGCGTGTCGAATATTGGCGTCGAGCTCGTCCAAAGTCTTTGGCTTGTTAGCGTGGACTAAGGACTTGACGTAGCCTCTGAGAAAATAATCGAATGGTGTCATTTCGCATGATCGAGCCGGCCAATTGATGAAAGGTCGCCGTGAGATAACTCAGTCGGGAAATTTCTCTTCACAACTTTGAGCGTTACGTCGCTTGTATGGCACGTAACGCTGTCTTGTTGGAACCACAGCTGAGATATATCGCTGTTGTCGAGCTCTGACCACAGAAAGTCGGTTAACATAGCTCTACGTAGTCCTACCATAAGTTCTGTTACAAATATAAAACGCTATAAAAAAAAACCGTACACATATAGCATTCGAGTGGATTCTCTCGAAATGACTGCCTTTTGCTTAGCACAAGGTTCCATTGGGCTATAGCGGCACGTACGGTTTCCATGGAGATCGTGGACGCTGCTCTGCTTAATGCTGTTTTAAGGCTTTCCAAATTTCTGTGGGGAGTCTTGTAGGTCATATTCTCCAATTCTGACCACAAACCATAATCCAATAGATTCAGATTTTGACTCCACGATAGCTAATATTGTGCTGCTATAAAGCTAAGAATATTGACTGTGAGCCACTCCTTCGTGGTTTTGGCTTTGAACTCGGGAACAGAGTTGGAAGATCCATCTGGATCCATTGAAAACGGTATTGGTCAAACCCTCCACAACATACTCTCGCACATCTTCTTGGCAAACCTTTCCACCAGTTCTTACACCGTTTTCACAGAAATGGAGCGATGCGACACCTCGATGAGAGACCCGCCACCAAACCATTACGAAAGCGGGATGATGTCCACGTCAAACCCATGGAACAACTTTTTTCGCTTTCATAGATGAAGTGGCATAAATTTTGGCATTTTATATGTTGAAAACTCTTTCACGGTAAAAATTTTCTCATCCGTAAACAGAATGTTTTCATAACTATTCCAGACAATTCAACGAAGTGAGAAATAGCCTGATAAACGGATATTCTCGATATTCCGAGTGGTTTTAGCAACTTGAAAATTTGGACAGCACTCTTTCCGCACTTATGCAACGCTATTACTGCGACTCGATTCTCTTTAACGGCCCACTCCATGTTAATAGTTTCCAAACTGAAACCAAACTGACTAGTATTCTTCACTGATCAGTGCTTGTGTTCTGAAAAAAAATTTAACAGCACTATTCCCGCAAGAAGTTTTGAAGTATAAGAACTTAATATGGCAGGACTAGTTATACCTGAAACCATAGACGTTAACGGTGTCTCTTTCCTCATTTCGAAAGAAATAAGGTCCGCCATGCCATAAACAGTGCCAAAGAGTCAATTCTTGTCAACGCATTGATGCTTGGCCGAACACTTATGAATTATGTTCGCTCCAATAATGACAATTTTCTTGTTAACATAGCCGGTGTCCCCAAAATGGGCTTCGTCCGAGAAGATGATTTTTTGGCCAAACGCCGGATCTCCGGCCAACATTACCAGCCCCCAATTAGCGAACTGACGGAGTTGCCTATGGTTGTCCGGCTTCAATTCTTGCGTAAGCACAATCCTATATGGATGTAGGCCCAAATTCAACCGCAAAATTAGCCGGCTTTACTCTCTGGCGATGCCCAATCCAGCTGATCGGCGCTGAGTCGACATTTCTAGGTCTTATTCGATACTGCCCGCTACGACGGCTATGCTTTCTTCATTTCGCACCGATCTCTATCTGGTTGGTGGCTTAAGATCCAAAGGAGTGCACTCAAGCTCAAACTTTTCCACGGAAATATTCAAATATTTTTTAATAATTTTCGCACTTTGGGCAAGCGTAAAACGATGCGTGATGAAATGGCAAACCTTACTGAATATTTTGACAGCTGAATGTCATTAGTAACTTTGACAGCTGCTGCAATGTAATAATTGGAAAAATTATCATTGCTAGCTGGTCAACCTACAATTGGAAGTTCGTTTTCATTTCTTCTCTCAGATTTAGTGTCGACCAGCTGACCACAAATAAAAAATTGTTACGTATTAAAGAAGAAAGTTAAGATTGTGAAACTGGGGTAACCTATTCAAAGACGTTCTTTTGCCATTCACCAAGGCATTTTGCACTTGGTAAGTTTTAGGCAGAGAAGACAATCCAAGATATCTTCTCAGCCAAATTTTACAGCTTTAGTTACCAAAGGGAAGTGAAGTCCTCTGCTAATTTTTTTTAATTCTTGACGGACCTTAAAAGGACACATAAATTATGTTACACGAATAGATGCTCCTTTGTGGAATTTGGAAAGATGATTCCGACCAAAATAAATAAATAAATAATCATCGCCTTGATATTTATATTAGTTAATAAAATGTCATTAACAGTAAGCACAAGATAACAAGCTAAAAGCCATCCAAAGTCATATTAACTTGCCCCCAAAAAATAATTTGCATCCCTCTGTGCTGTGACTAACTATGCACCAGAGAAGCGGTGAGATTAATACGTAATTTCAAAAGTTCCCCCCTTCATTTAAATTGCATTTAAAGGACTGCACATTTATTTTTAAAATTCAGAAATTATTCCACCAAGAGGCCATTGTTTTCTGAAAGGGAAACCATCCTTAGGGCAAGGTGGATTTTGCATTTACAATTTATTTCTGTACATGGACTTTATTGCTGATAAACATGTTATTCCGTTTGTGTTGAGCATTTTGTTTTGTTTTAAGGATAAACATTAACACAATATAAATAATAAATTCTGTTCTCAGCTTGTTAGTTTTATACGGTCTTTTGTCCAGGTTAAATTTCAGAACATAACCCCGATATGGTATGTACAAATGTCCCCAGGACAAACGAGAGTTACATAACAAAGCGCTGCCTTACGATTTTTTGAAGAAAAGTATCTGGAGTAGGATAATAAGCTCTCTCTCTCATCCAACAAGTCTGCAGGTGTGGGTGATCCACTAGTCCACTAAGTAACTGATCGGCGAAATCTTCCTTGGAAAATAAAAATACTTTCACCCCATTTGGTAGGTAATTGGAAAACATCCTACCTCAGGTAGTCAGCACAATTAGAATTATACTGATTGGCAAAATTTTAACGAGGTAGCCGTGGATCATGCTGGCCGGCGGTGGTTGCATCCTGGAATATAACACCATAAAAAGTGAAAATAAAAACCAAGCAAGTTTCGTCCTTCAATGCGTTCAGTCAGTACTTGTTTCGTTTAAATTCCTGTTTCTGTGCTATTACACGCCGTTAATTAAAGAAACATTAAACCCGTTCAAGGGAATCCCGCACATGTTATCCTTGTTTCTTTGAAATAAAGTTCCTTAGGCATTCAACGTGTAGTACGCGGAATATTGATTTTCATTTTCCACCCAAAATACGTGATGCGCTACCATGGCACAGAAACCTGAACAAAAGGACATGAAACTCAGTGAAGTAAATGCAGTAGAGGATGTATTGTACGAGATGTACATATGTATGTACATACATAATATGTATCTGGAAGTATAAAAGGATCATGAGTTTGTTTTAATTTGTAATGAGCAATGAAAATCCTGTAAACCACAGTAAGATGTGTGCGTACTTTAATTAGGTTAAGGGATTTAAGGAGGTGGAGATGAGTTTTCACATAAGATTCATGTTGGTAGGAAAGAATGCCAAGGATATGGGGTATGCTGTATGCAGTAATTTGGCAAATGGGGAATGAATAGAAGGAGTTAATGTTTTTGGTAGTTTGAAGGTAATTTGGCATTGTGTGCTTGCAGAAAGTAGAATGAACAAGTTTTATTAAATTTTATGGTGAAAAGGGTTAGCCTTGGCGTAAAATATTGTGGGATGTACTTTTTTGGGCGGACAAAATTTTATTAGTGCCACTGCGTTTAATTTGCAGCTTTTCAATGACTTCAAGGATGAGATGTTACTTTTTTTCTTCTTCAAAAATTTCATCTCTATTGTTCTGTTGCAGCTAGTCAGTGAGTGTAAGCTTCTATGGGAGGGTTGAGGCATTATTACAACAAAAGAAGAGTTATATCCGGGTGGATATGTGGAGAAATAAAAAAGGATATCATAGATTTTTTTCCAAGTGAACTACGTGATGAGTAGCTCAGCTGGGCAACGTAATGTAAGGAAACTCGACGCACTAGTAATCATGTTATCGTCCCATCACGGATCTAGACATTTTGAGAATCACTCGAGGAAGAAAAAAATGTTACTCGTGATACTTCCCCAAAGAATACAGATGGAATTTTCTCGGTGTTTTAAGTACAATATGTCATAAATAATAGGGAAGCCGCTGAATATTGTATTCATTACCACTGCCGCTTTATTCTATGCTACCTCGAGTATGCCACAGAGGAACTAGGCGAAGTCAACTGTATAAGCTTAATCCTGATCAAGATAAAGTAGTGTAGGAACGTTTCGGCCGCCTTATTAGGAAGAAATTGGAGCCAGATTTAGCTACTTGATCTACTTAATTTTATACCTTCAAACTTCATGACATTTGTAGATATTTCTCATTTCAAATCAGAAATATTTTGATGGAGGATTTTCCAGAGAACTAACGGCAGAACTCCTGCTTCGGACTGTTGGGTCAGCTGCCGGATAATGTTAAACACTATCGTGTAAGTTGTGAAGCGACAAACTGCTTACAATATGGATGACTTTAATTTCGACGACCCCTCTATGTGAAATGAAGGCAATGACAGATATCACTGCCATCCAGGAAATGCATTGCGATGAACCGGGTAAAAGAAAAAAGAAGAAGAACGACACGTAGTCTAGTGAACTAATGCCTGATTACAACTCACATCAAGGCTGAATTGTAACAACGAACTTGTACTCGTATTAAATTTTGCGTAAAAAACGGATTTAATGGTGCGCGAACGATGGAAATATTGGAAAAGTGTTTCGGCAAAGATTCTTTAAAGAAAACGGTCGTTTACCAGTGGCACGAGCGATTCAAAAGTGGTCGTGAGTCAATCGAAGATGATAAACGCAGTGGCAGACCATCGACATCGAAAACCGACGAAAACATTGATGAAGTATGGTCAATAATCACAAATTAGCCATCAGAGAGATAGCGGAGGACTTGAACATTACCTATGGATCCATTCAAGACATTTTGGTTAATGATTTGGGTTTCCGTCGTGTAGCAGCAAAGTTGATGCCAAAAGACCTCAATTTTATTCAAAAAAGAGACCGTCTTGACGTCGCAAAAGAGATGATTTGCGAGGCTGAATCGGATCCCACATTCATCAAAAGGATCATTACTGGGGGAGAGATGTGGGTTTATGAGTACGACACGCAATCCAGACATCAGGCAAGTGAATGGCGTTCACCAAATGAGCCGACACCAAAAAAACCACGTCGTTTTCAGTCAAAAAAGAAGGCAATGGCAATGCACACGGTTTTCACGGATTACAACGGTGTAGTGCATCATGAAGGCCAGACAGTAAACAAAGAGTATTATTTGGGCGTTATGGGACGTGAAGCGTGAAGCAATTCGCCGAAAAAGACCAGAATTGTGGGCAGAAAACTCGTGGATTTTGCACCATAATAACACACCGTCGCACAGTGCCATCATTATTCGTAATTTTTTTACGAAAAATGCAGCAAATACTATCCAACAGCCACCGAATTCACCTGATTTGGCTTCCTGTGACTTCTTTCTGTTCAATCGAGTTAAAAAACGAGTACGGGGAACGCGTTTCAGCAGCCGGGAGGAAGTAATGGAAAAATCGCAGAAAGCACTGATGGACATACCGAAAACCGAATATAAAAAATGTTTCGAGGATTGGATCAAGCGCTGGCATAAGTGTGTTGCAGTCGATGGAAATTACTCTGAAGGGGACAATATAGATTTAGATGAATAAACTTGTATTTCCAATTTTCTGAATATATTCCGGGAATATGATCAAGGTAGTACCAGTTTGCTGGGCCGGACGGTATGCTACCTTCCGAGCTACTAATGTGCTCAGATATCATCCTACGGAAGTTAGTGAATATCATGACGAGTTGCGTAGAAATAGCCCAAGTTAATGTGATTTTCATGCCCAAAGTCAAAAAATGTTCTCGTGTTGTCTAAAAGGACCTCAGACCTATAAGTCTATCATCTTTCCTTCGAAAAATTCCAGGACTAGTGATTGATATCCATATACGATTTAGAATTAATCCACGATTTTCGCTTATGCCTCAACATGCCTACTGTAAAGGAAAGTCGATGGAAACGGCTCTATATTCAATGGCTAGACACATCGAAGTCGAATTCTTGGAAATAAGTAGAAGATGCCTTTAACGCCGTCAACACATCTGCAATCACAACTACACTCTCAACTCTGAATATCGATGACTCAGTTGGGGATTTGAGCTGTCTCATGCTAAATGACAGGATACTATAAACTGGGTGGGGTTTCTGTTAAAAGCTGAGTCAGCAGAGGTACGCTGCAGGGCTGTGTGCTTTCAGCCCTTCTCTGTGACTGAAGGGTCATTGAACTGCTGATTTACATGGAGGCGAGTGGTAGGAGGGTGGTTAACCTTGCCATAGCTGTCTATGGAAAGTATTTCAATGCCACTAAAGTACTCTTACAGCAAAATCTTAACAGATTAATCCATTGGCCGAATCACTGTGAATTGTAAGTAAACACCCATGAAACTGATCTTGTCCTCTTTTCCAGGAAATATAACATTTCAATCGTAGACCCTTCCTCAATCAACGGCACCAGCTTAGTCTTTTCAGATACAGTGAAATATCTGGGTCTTCTTTTGATAGGAAACTGAACTGGAAACTTTATATACTAGGTGGCGCAAAAGTCATCACCCTATCGGTGGATGCTATAATTTTTGCAAATGGCAGCAAATGTCAATTCTACTTTAAGATTTGTGGTGTAAATAGATACAAAATACACGTCACCAAAACATGAATTACTATACTCCTAAAAAACCCAGAATAATTGTTACGACTTTTTGCAGAATAATTCGTCGGTGGTGTTGAAGCAGTGTGAATTTCTGCGCAGATTTACCGGTCGTCCGACATCAACTGGACAAACACTACGACATTTAGCCGCTCGCCTAGAAGAGTATGGGACAACACGAGATGCTGGCAGGTCTGGCCGGCCTCGGAGCAGCTGTTCTGCTGAAAACATTGCAGCTGTAGAGGAAGATGTCGCAGGGGACCCCGGAGTACCGATCAGACGACGTGCAGCGTAATTGGGCATTAATCGGCCGTTTTTACAGAGAATTTTGGTGAAAGACAAGCCATCCTGAATCTCAACCACAAGGGAGATGACTTTTCATCGAAAATCATCATGAGCGACGAGGCCTATTTCCATCTTCGTGGATATATGAATAGGCAAAATTATCGCTTCTGTGGCAACGAAAATCCGCGTATAACCCACGCAGAGCCATTACACCCACTCAGAGTTACTGCATGGTGCGCTATTTAAGCTGGAGGCGTTGTAGGGCCGAATTTTTTCGAAAACGCCACGGGCCAACCGACAACTGCGGAGGGCGAGTGCTACAGAGCCATGCTCAAGGGCTTTTTCCTTATTCAATTGGATGAATTGCGACTGGATGGAGCTCGGCATACTGCACGAGAAACAACCGGAATTCTGAGGGCTGCATTTCCGGGTCGCCTAAACTCTCATTTTGGCGATTTGCACTGGCCGGCAAGAACGTCTGATTAAGAATTCCTCTTGTGTAATTTTTTTAAAGCCACGAGTCTATGTCAGCAAGCCTCAGACTCGCGAAGCCCTTAAAGAAAATATCCGTCAACAATGCGAGGACCTATCACCGGAATTTCTGGCAAGAGTGATGGAATATGCCACAAATCGGGCGCGAATGGTCAGAACGACAAACACCTAAGGGGTGAATGCAGCAAACTAAGCAAAGTCCAAAGAAGGGTATGTCTGTGCATAAGCAGAGGCTATACCCTGCATAGCTATGTATATTCTGTTTGAGCTGACACCCCTCGATATAGTCAGAAGGCAAGTGGCTGACAAAGTAGCTAATCGCCTTAAAGCGACGATTTGTTCACACAGTGAATAAATTAATTGGCAATGCTAAGGAACGCCGTCAGACTTCTAGAGAACATCGACTACATTATGCCCCAACATTGGTTTGAGAAAGACATTCAAGTAAGCAGCTCCTCTAGATTTTTCTGGGAGGAATATGCTTTCATGGACGACAAGTAAATCCATTTCTACACAGATGGATCCATGACTGATAGCAGGGTTGGTTTTCTCAGATAAGCTTAACCTAAGCTTCTTCTTCCGCCTTCCAAATCACTGTAGCGTGTTCCATTCGGACATTTTGGCGATTGATGAGGTCCTGTCCTGGCTGCTGTGTATTTGCAAGGGATATCCGCATCTTTTTGGCCGTTATCAAATCGCTGGACTCTTAGGGAGATGGCAAAAGTAGTTCAACATTCAACTATATTGGGTGCTGGAGCACAGAGATATCCCAAGAAATTTTAGAGCCGACGAATTCGCCAAAATTGGAATCACCCTACTTATCCTACATGAAAAAGGTGTCATCGGTATACCTAACGCTATGTGAAAACTAAAACTAAAGCTGGATGCTAATAGAAAAAACACACGTTAGGGGGACTGTTGGGTCAATATGTCTAGCAATCTAGACAAAAATGGATTGATCTCACTAAATGAGAATCATCTCTGCGCTATCATAGTGTTATGTCTGGACACCGTCTTACAGGCAAGCATGCAATAAAGGTTCGGCGTTTTTACAAATGACTTCTGCAGAAGCTGTATGGACGAGGAGGAAAAGGATACAATCCTCCGCGTACTCTGTACGTGGCCAGCTCTCGATATAAACGATGTAGACATCAACAGTCTCTTACGCTTTGTCAGAAGCTCAAATTGGTTCCAAGAGTTGGAGGCTCACAGATCCAAGTGGCATCTAAAAATTTGCTGATGTTGGCCGCAGTATAGCACTTAGCCCCATCTTGATGGGACTGAGTTGTGGATGAACTGGTAAAATCAGTTATTCAACAGCGGAATATATTCCTCGAAACGTCTTATTCTCGTTGTTAGCCTAACGTCTTGTGGCGTTCAATTAGGTCGAAATCCATGCATCACACAGCGAGAAACACATTCAGATGGGCGATTATTCGGTAAACAAAATTGACAAGTGCTCGACAAGCTTATGTAACTGAACGCTGACACTCTCGAAAATTAGGCGGTCTTAAAAAAAAACGCCCTGTTCATCATCAGATATCTTAAGGCACTGGGAGGTAATTATGATGCGCAGTAGCCCGCTTACTGGTTCTTGATATTAATGTTTAATTAAAAGATCCTGAAGGTTTCCTTCGTAATCTCAATGAGTTCGCACTCCGTACTATTTAAGCAATTTCCAGGTGCAGTTTCGATGATGCCATCATTTGATATTTTGGAACTGAGATACATACGTACCCGTATGTCCTGTTCTTCATCTCAGTACTGCAAGGTAATTAACTCTATCCAACATTTGTTAGCAGCTCTGGATAGCACCTACAATTCTGTCGTAAACCAAAGATATCGAGATTTGATTATAACTTATGGAAACTGCAGTACGTAACTGAGAATGGGTTCGTAAATTTCAGTTCATTTTAGAGCACACTACATTAAGTAATCAATATTGAAAGAGATCGAAGGGGAGGGAGAGAAGGTTTCAATATGAAAATCTATCTATTAGTGTCTGCCAGGCATTTGTGCACATCGTCATATTAAATGACCTTATTGAGTGACAGGCTCTGTTGAAATTGTTAATTAATGGCGAGCAAAACCAGCAAAATTGTGACACTCATTGCCCAAAGGCCATCGACAAGGGTTCACCTACTCACACGTATATCTCGTCTACTGCAAATGGAACATGCCCCGAGGATGTTCTGCTTTCCGTGTTCTCATAAATCAATAAAATGCAATTTTATAGAAGTGACCTTTAATATACTCGTACATATGTACCATATATGTAGCTGATGTTATTATTTTAATAACGTTTGAGTGCTCACATTGCTATATTTAACCTGGAGCAGGTTTCGAAACCACGAGGATTAAAAGGGGTTTTTGCGTCATAGCTGGGTAAAATTGATGAGAAGAAATTTTTCCCGGACCTTGGCGTTCTATTTATATTTCTTAGTTTGAAAACACTTTATCTATTCAATGATTTGAAAAGTATGGTGGAGGGCTACCTATTTACTTTTGACATATATGGGTGTAACATGTGTACGAACATATGGATGGACCTGAACGTGAAGAGTGAGCAATCTTAAGATATCCTTGACAAAGTTGGGGAAAGTTTTTTGTTGATAATACCAATTTCGTACGTTTTTCATCCGCTATGGGCTCAGATGACCCTCGCGTCATCAGATGAGGTTTTCTGGAAATATAGTTCAGTTTTCTGTTTTTACGTTGACCTTTCGTAGGTTGTACCCTACTTTATGTGTCACTGTCGTTCCGCTCTTTTTTTTATTTTGAATGCCAACGAAATCAGTGGGAAAAACCGGTTCGCTGGACCAGTTATGAGACACACGGGGCAACTTTTGCTAACCTCATGGACAAGTGCCTTCATATGTTTAACAAAAGGGATTCTTCTCGATAGATTTAACAGCCAGACTAGCGGAGAATTTATTTGAGGTACTTCGACAAATTCGGAGCTAAGATCAATAAGAAACTTCCAAGACCAACGCCTGTGCTCGCATCCCCGAAGCTGGTTACTGCCGTCTGTGCATCCGGCCCCTAGTTCTAGAAAAAAAAACTGTCGCCCCCCATTAACGCAGAATCGCTAACAGAACTTCTGCCCCAGTTTTAATCTATTTAATTAATTCATTGTTGCCGGGCCTCTGCCCAATTACCAAGGCTTCCGCCCATCAATGACGTTGTCTAATAAAAAGCGGTTACTACGTTTTGACCAGTTAAAAGCTGCTAGTCATAGGGCCTGTTGGTGGCAGGACCACTGGTAGTCCTAACCCGGACTTAAATCATGGTCCCATAGGAGTCAGGAGCCCCCCAGATCTTGATCCGATCCTCCCTTCTTGGAGCGAAATAGTGGATGTGGTTTAAATTCAAAATCACGGGAAGAGTCCTCCAGTTGGCTTATACTTAATGTGGAGTTGCAATAAGTACTAGGTGCTATGAACCTAAGATCAGCAAGAGGTTTTAGATCGGCCTCGACTCATACGGATTAGTACATACATTTCCGAACTGGTACTCATGAAGGCTACGGGGCGATGGCAAGGTGTGTCCTTGCTCTCATGGATGAATGATGATCCCGGGAACTTGAGTTTTTCCAGGCAGGTGTTCACGTAAAAAAACCGAGAGACGTTCTTCTTGTTGCCAGGCTTCGACTCATACCAAGGGTGGAACTTGTGCCTCCAATACAGTTCCGAATTGGTATTCATGAAGGCAACGGAGCGATGGCAAGATGTATCCTTGTTCTCATGGATGAATGAGCATCTCGTGAAATTGTCTTGTCCTCACAGACAGCAGCTAAGTAAAACTCTAGAGACATCTCCAGTTGCCGTCGATTTGGGCGATGAAAAGGCCGAAGAGATGCTCAAAAATGCTGACAATTAAACCATAATCCTTGCATTAAGCCGGCAAATGCAGGAGATTCAACTAGTAAAACAACCGGAGCATATCGCTCACAGAGATGATTTCTCCCCACGAACAAAGGCTATCGCTATGCCAAAGATCTCAGCAAAACTGAACTTTCGGGATTTCATTCCGATAAATGTCAACGTCAACGACTGCAATTTGTTGCCGAAAAAGAAATTATCATTTCGCAAGAAATATTCGTACATAGAACTTAATATTTAATATTGGAACGAATTTAAAACTTTAACACCAAACTCTTGAGTCAAAAGTAAATGACGTGGCCATTCATATTAAGGATTGTGAGTCGGGATAGCTTCTCTCCCACCGAAAAACCAAAAAGTTTCGTAACAATAATAAGCCTTTGATATGGATGTCCTTATTGTTGGCACTCCAAATACAAACAAATATAACGACCTTCCGATCTGCATATCGATTATTTGAACCCTTAACAAGCCACGTGTACTCCAACAATTAGCACCTGTCTTTGATTGCTGTCTGCAGAAATTAGGAGTACTATACAATGGCTTGAGCCGAGCAAAAGGAGGATGAAAACTTGTGACTTCTACTATAGGGAACAGAAACAGTCCTTATTCGGGTTCGGCGTTTTTTTACGCGGCAAATTTAGGCAAGAAGTCGTAAGCGAGTGTCTTATGACAATCCGCATCAAAGCTAAATTCGTTAGCATAAATCTAATATGCACCCATTTCTCCATGGAATACAAGCACGTCACCACCAAAGAATGTTTCTCCGAGCTCCTCAACAAGACATATGAGCAATGCCATAAGCATGACGTTAAAATTGTTCTGGGCGAATCGTACATGACACACCGTCTGGTAATGTGCCTCATGCTCATTGATTTAGCGGTGGGATGTTATGTCACTATAGCAAGTAAGGTACACAGTTTCAATATAAACAAGGAGTCATGTCTGTGTCCCGATTATAAAACGCTAAACCAAATTTGTCATCATTTGATCGTCGTAAAACTTGCATCCAGTATTCTGGACGTAGGAATCATCCGGCAGCCAACATTGACTAGGCTCACTACTTAATTATAGAGAGCCATGTGTAGTTTTTAGCAGAGATGCTCTCCGATGGGGAGAATGAGGATGAAGAACTCTTGCTGCTCCGTTAAGGTCGGCAACGACATACCCGAGACCTTTGATGTTAAAAAAGGTTTTGGAAAAAGTGTCACGCTATCTTTAACATCATACTTGAAAGGATTGTGTGGAACTTACAAGCGACGACTAGAGGCACAATCTTTCAAAAGTCTATCGATGATATTGACATAATTGCCATATCCGGGGTGTTACTAGGGAAACGGAATGTGGTGTCAACTCGAAGAACATCACTGTCGGCAGCTATCACTGTCGGCAGCTATCACTTCGAGGTGGAAGTATATCTTGCCTCTGCTATCAATCCTGCCAACAACATCTCAAATAAAATGAAGAGTAACTCTTTGCCAATCGTAGTTTCTTAAGGCTGAGAAAGCAAGTAAGTAGTAAGGCCCTATTCCGAACAACTAAGCAGGCTCCATTGTAGAGGATCTATAGTGGACCTATAGTATAGGTCTACTACACCATATAAGGGCTTGATCATCCCAGTCCTTCTTAATGTCGCTGAAGTATGGATTCAATCGAAAGATATCTTCGGTTATTTCAAGAGAAAAATTCTTCGAAATTCGATGACGAGCTATACGAGGTTTTTTTTTTAACAGTTAGCGCGAACTCAGAGGGTTTTTGGTAGAATGTTTGCACATAGCGCGGGCTGTACATTGACATCGACCGAGTCGGCGAATGTAGAGAGAATGGACGCCAATGCTCCGAGCCGCAGACCCTTCAGATCTAACTTTCGGTTTTCGCGATGCGTGCTCAACGTTTGTGACGATACTACAAATGTCAATGGTATCCTGATCCATTTTCTTATAAAGATTGCGTTGAACGACATAAATTGTTGGACCGAGAATCCGGGAACTAAGACCTAGAATCCTTCACTCACTATATTGTTCGCCTTGTTCCCTACAGGGAGATTTTACCCACTCCAGAGGGAGGTAGAGTGAAAAACTAATTCACAGGCGGAATGTTTCACTTTTGAGGGCTTGCCATTGCCTTTCTGCTTCTCGGTGTCGGCTGAGTTATGAAACCATTGTGTGGCACTTCTTCAAAGTAAACCTAAGTTGAATTAAAGTTGAAATCAGTAACCTTTCTCTCAGTGGAAACAAATTCCTATCCTTCATTCGCTTTTCAAAATAAACTTCCAAATTACTGTAAAGGGTAACTGGGAAACTCTTTATGAAGAAAATACTTGTATACTAGCCCCTCAACTAGCAGTAGCATTGCAACTCGCACATGTATGAATGTACACAGGTGTCAAACAGCAGAAGCTTACAAGATTTTGTGGAAAAAAAAGCAGTCTTATCCGTGTACTACGAGTACTTCCGCAAATTTCCAATTAATTATTTAGCTGACTCTTCTCTTTTTAGCATTCTCATATAAGGACTCCCAAAAATCAGGAACTCGATGAACTTTATACCCACAATCGTAAGCTTACGTCCGAAACTAAAAGCAAAATCCTTTCCAGACAGACCATTTGTTTATTTTATGGGGAAAGGACACTTTATTACACATACGAGCATATACAAGAGTACCTACTTATGGTCGCTTATCCTAGCCAGTGGAGGCTCCATCCGCCTGTACTTTGAAAAAAAATGAAATCGTTTCCTACTAGGAATGCGGACATTCACTATATGACCAGCAAATCACGGTTTATAGGATAAAAGGATACTAAACCAATTCCATTGGATTCGATTTTACAGTGAAATGCAGCATCAGAGTGCTCTTGAATAAGCGGCAAGGGGACAATATAAAATCGTATTTCATGATTTCTGTCGGGGTGAAATAATTCAATTGAAAGCCAGTTAACCCGTAACAAAAAGTCACCCCTACGGTTGCTTTGAATGGATACTTGATTATTCGAATTGTTCAAATAAAAACTGGTTTGCTTAATTTGCTATTTACTTCTTTATACTTTTATGATGAAAGGACTGTTTGTGCCATTCATTTTTGAAAAAAAAAAACAAAATTATAGCACTTTCCACTTAATGAATGGAATCGCAGTCAGGGCGATTAAATATTTATGACAATGTGTCATACGAACATTTTGAATAGCAAGTCTATTTTTATTTGTGTTATTTTTAAAGTCAGTAGTTATGTTCTTTTTTTTTCCAATTCAAAAATAGATACGGCACGTGGCAATGAATATAATGACAACCACTGAACTAGTGTCCTTTAATGAGCGTTTATGAATGGTGCATGGGGGGTAATCATTTTCAATGAATTTATGAATTTTACATGGCCATTGCTCAGTGACTTGTTGCCTGTTTTTATTACAACGTTAGGTTGGGGTACCTTAATAAGTGCCATAATTCTGACAACACAATTATTTTTTTACTATGAGTAGACTTCGACACAATATGATGTCATAAAATATAATAGATGACATGATGCTTTGTGTCATAAGCAGTGTCAGTAATTTGCCCGAATAATGTACAAATCAAAAAGGGACAAACAAAGCTTGAGGCTCAATTGAAGATCCAATTTATCTCAATCGCACATTTCCTTGTCGGCTTACTTACTTTATTCTCAGGGCCATCAAGAAGACTGGCCAGCCAGCTTAATTCCTGTAATCAACACGTCGAGTTAATTGTTGTTCCATTCTGCATTCGATCGCCGCTTAAGGTAATGTTTTCAATTACTTTTTTGCTCCTCTGTAATGGATTCGAAGGTAGCAGCGTTGATGTTCTTTCGGTTTTTTGTTTTATTTATTTAGCAGTCGTTATAAGCGCAACATTCTGACCTTCGTTGCACTTCTTTTGCATACATGAACGAGGACGACAGACAGAACTTTTTGCGCCAAACAACCTTGTCTCTGTTTAACAGCGGTTGTTCTACGTTTTATATCCATGCATATGACATAACACGAGTTCGAGAACGCCTCATAGCATATTGCCGCAGTTCGTCCTTCTGAATGTCGTAAAAATCGACTTAATGGTGAAAAGTTATATTTAAGCACCTAGGAAAAGCCTGAGGCACATAAATATTTAATGAGGCAACCTGAAGACTTCTACCGTCGGTCAATTTTTCCGTACAGAGTTGAAGTGATTGCCCAGGGCGGGCAAAATGATGCTTTTAAACATCGAAATTAAGTATATGGGTTCAATGAACCAAGAAACAGTGTCCGCTATTTGAACATGCAAATGAAGAGTATCAAAAATTTGAAAACGAATGGCAAGAGAACTCAAAATTAACACAATCTTTTGGCGGGGCTTGAAAGATCTTTAAAAAAGAACGTCAAGGAATGAAATGCTTTTCATCGGTGGACACTTGATGGAACTATTTATGGAACTATGAATACAAAAACTGCCAACCACAAAACGGAAAGTGTAACTTATCGGGACTAGATATGCAGAACTCATTCAAATTACATGGTCTAACTAAATTAAATACGCTATTTACTAAGCAAGGACTCCATGTGCGCAAAAAAGCTTTGCAGTATTGAAGGCGCATTCGACAAGAAGGGAGCAGTCGACAATGTAACTTTTCATGACATGTGTAAACCGGCCAGACAACACGGCGAAGATAAATCACTAGTTTTGTAAATAGGACACTGATTGCGGATGCTGACTGCGACCAATATGTGATTGCGAGCTAAACAGGAGTTGAATCCAAGGCAGCGTCCTGTGCTTTTTGCTGTGGTGCATGTTGATTGACATATTGCTTGGGAATATGCAGATGATGTAGTTGTACTGTCTGCTCTAAAGCATCGGCAGACCTAGTCGTGACCGACGATTAGTGCACTAGAAATGGGCTTTTAGTCAACATTCTCTAAACTAAGGTTGTTCTCTTTAAGAAGAGGAGGAAACTGACTGGTGTGACTCATCTAGTGCTTAAAGGTATGACCATCTAATTCTCAGTATTTGGATGTAACATATTTCATCCTGGATAACAAACTCCTTTGGACTAAATATACAAGTTGAAAGTCTCTAAGGTGCTATCAGCCTTCCGCCAGTGTAAAGGAGCATGGCCAATTTTTACCACAGGTTCAATTCCTTTGTGACCTTGCAATATTGTACGATAGATAGTTCAAATTCCGTTCGCATATTTATGAGATAATCCTTAAAGGCAACTCATTACTTGGTTTTCTCAAACGATGGTCCAGAGTATTTTCCAACCCATTTGTGGCCAGGTCCCTTTACATTACCTTTGTCCGGCCCCTTCTCGAAAACATAATAGCCAACTGTAGTCCCTTTTGCAGGGTGTTTATGTATCTCGGATAGAGAACACTCAACGCCGTTTTCTTCGATTTGCTGTTTGAGGAGTACCCTGGGTCGGCTCTTTTATTATACCACCCTATCGTGATTGCCTCAAGCTTATCAACTTGGATACTCTTGAAAAACGCGGACATTCTGTTCATTCATCGACTGTTCTTTGGTTTGGTGGATTTATTTCCATCAGCACTTACCCACACAATTTACGATGTCATCGTCTCTTCTCTATATCAACCCGTCGCATCTTTTATGGCTTTAACAAACCAATTTCCTGTATGCTCCGAAAGGGCAATAGAAGCCTGTCCATTTTTTGATTTTAACTTGAGCACTCCTCATCTCAGACTAGATCTTCTCCACCATTCTCTTGGTTCCTAGATCTTAGGTTAGTTAGTTTTTAAGTTGTATTAATCCAAGTAAATGGGAGCCTCAGCCTCTACCATAAGGCTTGCTGTCGAGGAGGGTCCTTTGGATCTAGACGGCTCTAATAAGGCTAGTTATATCCTATGGGTCGCTTGGAATAAATTTTCATGAGAATATGTCACTGCTGTAAAAACTTCAAACGACTGTCTATCTTGGCTGCATGGGGTCTGTCCCTAGCACGCTTGGCTTTTCTCTACTGGCACTGATGAATTACTCTTCCCTTGATATTCATACAAAGTGCGGCAGGATAACTTCCTTATTTCCTGATGCAATACAGCAAAAAGTGGTAAAGATATATTTTATTTCTTTTTTTTTTATTAAAAAGTTAACCATTTAAAGCTGTTGTTTACATTATTTTAAAAATCATGTCAGGTAAGTGACATCCGTCCATTGTCGATGCAGTGGTTGAACCGAATTCTGCTGTCTCTTATCACTCAGCATATTGATAGGTATGTTGGACGTTTCTTTCCGAATGTCTCTTTTCAGGTCGTCCAGAGCCTGTGGGCAATTGGGATTTAAACTGGGAAAGAAGTCATAAGGGGTCAAATCGGGTGAACGCACCGGCCACTCCAAATCACCCCTCAAGTATTCTCGCAACATAAAAACCATCGATGCCCCGGAAGTATTGGCCGTTGCTCCGTCCTGTTGCTGTCCCGTAAATCCATTACATCAAGAGCAGATGCATGAATCGCAAAACTGAAATCCTTACTGCTTCCATATTCTCAAGTGTTCTGATGGGACGTGCTTCTGTGCTTCTCGAGTAATTCTTTTCCCCACAGAACCAGTTCCCTTAAACGTTGTGACCAATAAACGAATTGATTTCTGGTCCGGGGCAAGATCCAAAGGGGCAATGTTGAAGCCGTTGGAAAATTAGGTACGCTGCTCATTACTCGAAATGAACGATGACGACTGAAGCAAAGGTTAAAAAACTTTAGGGTCCCCTCTCTCAAATGAGAACACGCACAGCCGCCTGGGAGTCGCATTACCTTCAGAGCGCTCATTTCAAATAAGAAAGTTAACCTGCCACATCTTGTAACATGACCAGGAAAGTGGTCCTTGATACCACACGCACTATAGTTTTGATGGCCCGCGGAAAACTACGAAATCTACTTTCCCCGTAGGAATGATTTTGGCGAGCATATGAATCAGGAAAGCAATATAGTCGGGTCTTCATGAATGGCTCCAAAACCTATTTAGAATAAGGCGTTGTAACTTTCTGGAAGATAAAGAGGTTAGATCTCACTCCTCGTTAGGAAAACTTGCGTCTGTCTCCCAAGCACAGATATGAAATGAATTCAATGAAGAACCTCCTAGGCAGGGCTCAAAGGAGAGCATTAGGATTCGAATCTACGTAACGACTGCCTGCGATCTTAGTTAGTTGGATTACATACGAGTATAGCAGCAAATAACATGACTCTCTAGGTTGCCAGCAGATCAAACGAATGCTTCTCGACGTCTATAAGAGCGAAGTATTGCAGGAAGAACTATTGCAGTAGGAATGAATGCAGGATGCTTACTGACATTTACGCTTTTACGGAGCACTTAAGTGTGCTTTACAAAATTGACACAACATTCTGCGAAGCTTTCTGTGAAAGTGATGATGACACCCTATGTCTTCTGTAATTGTCAGGCCTACGCTAACATTAGGCTCCAGGTACTCCGCACTGATGTGGAGGGAGCTAATACTGAAGCGCTTGCTCATCCTTCCTCAAAGAACTGAAAAAATTCAATCAGAGGAACAAACAAGGAGCACAATGGGCTAGTTCCTTGTCTTAGTGCTTTATTCCGACAAGAAAAAGCGGCTCTTGATTACATTCCCGAAATAGCAAGTAAAAACTGATCTTGGGAAAACCACTAATAAAACATGAATAAGCTCCAAAGCGACCCATGAAAACCATCATCAGTCGCGAAAGTCACCGAGTACAACGGACAACAAACAAGGAAAGAGGCCACGAAATTCTTAGGAATGGTTCCAAAATGCCCTTAACCAAGGAGAAGATCTAAACCCGTGAGGTGTATGGAACAACTTCGAAGAAAAATGTAAGAGCAGGTCGCCAGGATTTTTCAAAAAACCTCCTTCTATCTGTAAGAGCAGATTGGATATTGCATTTTGATTTTTGGCTAGACCCACGCCCCGGTTAGGGCACCTTTCGACAACTGAGCACTGAGTAAGTCTTATGCGAATAAAGCAAACAATGAATACCATCATCAGAGGCTGTTCTTTCTGTAAATCAAAAGAAAAGACGGCGGGAAATTGCTATAGCTTTGGCGTGCGTAGCGTGTGCTGACTGACCTTTACACATCACATCATCACCTCTGACAGTGTCAAGCACGGATACTATTGAAACCTTGTCAACAAAGCGGTTTCTCCTCTTTCCATTAGTCTCCTCATTTAAGAATTATTAGAAAGAATGAAGTGGGAAGAAACCAAATTTGATTAAAAATGATATAGTCCCTATTCAGAAGGACTCATGTCCCATACAGGCACTCATGTCTATTTCAGTTCTTTCAAAACAAAACAGCGAAGTACTCATTTCCAAATAAAATTTGAATTACATGTCATTGGTATTAATCTGTTTTCTACAAAGTGAGGTATAATAGGATATAATTGCTTTGGAAATAATGCGACCAATGTACATCCTCGACAGGAAAAAAAAACATTCGCTTTTAATTAGCACCTTCTGGCGTTTCCATCCCACAAAACAAATCCATACGTAAACAAATATTGATTGCATGTGTGATAGAACATTAATCAAAATGCAATTGAAACCATAACAGACGAACCGATAAATTATTAATTTGTTTACAAAAAGTGATATTATGAAACATTAAACCGCAGGACATGCTTGTATCGTCGATATTACGTAACTGGAATGCAGGTGTTTATCATCGATGGGCTTGTATAGATTTTTGAAAATTAGATTTATTATTATACGAGGATACCGGGTATGATATATGTTATGACAGATTCTGTAGAATGTGTAAACAAATCCATTATACCATCACAGGTGCCTACTGTTTTTATTTAATTAAGGTTAAGTCAGGCAAAAGTGCCTGCCGGGTGGCGCCACGTGAGTCTTAAGGAAGAGTTCTTTCTACTCGTTGAAACAGCTATAGCTTCCGATGGGACATAATGGACTTTTACACTTCGAATTTCTCAGATCATGGTAAAAAAATCAAGTCGAATTTGCTTTTCTGGGAGAGGACGCAAGTGATACCACCTACATACTGATGGGTTAACATGCCGTCTATTGGGAGATTTCAGATCCAGCTTTGGTTAGATTTGTTTATTCGCTGATAGGATCCAGTATTAAGAGGAGTTTACATGAAGCCATTGGCATACCTCAGATAACTTTTTTGCCAAAGTAATTAAGCCAAGGTATCCAACTTAAGCGAAATGTTGAGCAGTTCCGCCTTCTCTTTAAGAGATGAATAGGAGTCTAGGATTACCTTTGAACTTATTTACAAAGATTGATATCAAGGATTTAAATGCAGTTTGGACATCAGAAAGATACGAATATCCCTAGTGGATAACTAGCTTTTCTTTAGCCAAGATAAGACTTATTTTATCAGCCTCGAGCAGGCTCCAGTGATTTGGAGGACGACTGGAAAGTAATAATACCGCCACCCACCTCATTGTTGGTTGTTGATTCGCAGCGTAAAATTGAAATGAATGGTCCTTTATGTGCATGTTCCACCCAAAATGAACTCGACGAAATGTTGACCTGCAAGTTGTTATTGAATTGTAACTGGGGTATGATGTAATCTACAAGGTGGCGCAAATTTAATCATCCAATTTTGTTTTTGAATTACTTTTTTACTAAATAAAAAAAAGTAATTTTGATTGATGGAAGTCTTTACTTGGACCTTTACAATTGTTTCTCCTAAGTGGGAAAGATGATATCCGGCAAGTGGCTGCCGCCAGTGTTGATACACATTTGTGTCCGTTTTATTGCATTTTTCATTACTTTCCGCAAGATTTGCGGTGATCGCATTCCTGTCAAATATTCTCCTTAAGGGCTGTGATTGTCTGAGGCTTTTTTGGCATAAACCCGCGAATTCAAGCAGCCCCAAAGAAAGAAGTCTGGGACAGTTAAATCGGGCGATCTTTCTGGCTATGCCAAATCGCAAAAACTGGAGATTACGCGACCAGAAAACACTTCCTTCACAATATCCATTGTGGCTCGTGCTGTGTGTGCGATTGCACCGTCTTGTTGAAACCACATGTTCACCAAGCCCCGCTCATCCAATTCCGGCAATAAGAAGTCGTTTATCTTGGCCCTGTAGCGTTCGCCAGTAACAGTGACCGTATTGCCGATGGCGTCCTCAAAAAATACGGCCCAATCACACCTCCTGCGTGAACGCCGCACCATACAGTGGCTTTGAGTGGATATAATGGCTCTTCGTGCATCACACGCGGATTTTCAGTGCCCCAAAAATGAAGATTTTGCTTATTGACCTAACCGCTTAAGTGGGAATGCGCCTCGTCGCTCATGATGATTTTCGACACAAAATCGTCCTCTTCGTTGTTGAGATTGAGGATGGCTTTACAGCAATTCACGCGCGACTGATGGTCAGAAGGCATTAACTGATGCACTGTTTGCACTTTGTAGGGGAGCATGTGTAAGTCTTTCACTAAAATTCGCTGTAGGATCCGTCTGGTGATGCCCAATTACGTGACCCGTCATATGGATGTTGTTTCTTCGTTCTCAGTGACATCGGCAGCCATAGCCGCGATATTCTCGGCCACGCCCTGCATGGTCTCCTGTGGTTCTACTCTGTTCGAGTCGAGTAGCTAAGCGCCGGAATGTTTGTACAGTTGGTACGACACGATTAGGAAATCGACGCCGAAATTCAAGCTGCACCACCGACCGACATCGACACAATTATTCCACGCTCTTGTGGAGTATAACGCTCCATTGTTTATCTGTTTGTATACTGCAGCCGTCTAGTTCACAAATGTCAAATTTGACGTACGATGCCATTTGCAAAAATTATACCATCTTCCGGATCCTGAAGGATCCTGTGTGCATTCAGGACAGCAACACAGGCAGTTTCTTTGGTGGTTCTCACTGAGACTGCATTATTCTGGACTGCTCAAGGATGTCGAGGAGATTTATATGAGACATTCGAGTGCTACTCAGGGAGTAGTGGGGAACCGATCTCTTTGCCCAAGGCGTCCCACACTCTGCGTTCGTTAGACGTACGACCAGTGGATTATGCTGGTTCTTCAAAGGCCGCTAAGTTAAATGGTCAATGATCAGCAGTATTTTACCCATGAAGGAAAGTTCGGCTGGCATCTCAGTGGCAGTTCTCGGTCAACTTGGTCCAGGATTGCTTTGTTACAATGAACGCCTCATTGAGCTTAAGAACTCGGATGTTGGGCGAAGTCTAAGAGTGTCTATATCCTCATCCTTACTGGATTTCATTGCATTGCAAGCGACTGAAAACGAACCAGGAATTGCCTAGGCAAGAGTAGAGTAAGCAAAGTACAACAATGCTGGTGAATCGCACCCTAATTGCGAATGCTAACTGCGGCCAATAAGTGATCATGTGCTGTCTACACTACTATGGGGCATATAAATCGAGCCACAGGATAATATTGCATTTCGCTGGTTCTAACGTCTACGGTAAGGCATTGATTTTGTGTTCCCTCAAGATGTTTGCAGATGACAATTCATACTCTGTCCACTTTCCAGTAAGCACACCGGAAACAGGTGGTCCATCATCAAGCTGAAATCAGGAATCAAATTTCACTTGTCAACTTTAAATCGTTAATTGAATTTTCCATTTGGACAAACCAACAAATTAAATAGAATCTCAAGATGATACCAATTTCAACTACCCTTCCAGGGAATTGCAAGAAGAATTGAGCCGCATTGCTATGGCTATTTTAGCCCCAGGCAAGGGTATCCCTTCTGCTAATAAATCTGAAAGACGTTGGTGTTTAGAACTCAGATGAACTCTGTCGTCAACTGATCCACAACTTGGTTCTAATATTTCCGGTGTGATCTAGTTCCACGAGACTGTGCACAAAAAGGCTGAACATGGAACCGTTTTTTTTTTGAATTGTTGAAGAAGCGTGGAATCATTCTCGAAATTAAGGTCGGCAAGGGTGTTGTCCCTGAAGACAAATGCACCACCCAAGGTCTTGATGATTTGGGTGTTCACTGCGCTCAATACAAGACGGACGGTTTGCCAAGTGACGTTACGTTTTAAAAATCAGCAAGAACACCCCAAGCTACAAATCATTCTTGTAGAACGCTAATATATTGGCCTATTATGCTTGAATCAGGCCAATCTCAAGCTATTGTCTCAATTGTTGAACCAGAAGTTCTTCCCGATGGTAATCACGATTTGGAACGTGTCCAGACAGTTAGTGAAACCATTTTGGCTGCTGTCTACAAGGCTTTGAATGATCATCATGTTTACTTGGAAGGTACCTTGTTGAAGCTAAATATGGTTACAGTGCGTCAAAAAATACTCGCTGCAGTTACAGCTCTCCGCAGGACTGTCCCAGCTGTCGTTCCCGGAATCACCTTCTTATCTGGTGGTTAATCTGAGGAGGAAGCCTCTGTGCACTTGAACGCCAGCAACCAAGTGGCATTGTTGAAACCATGGGCCCTCGCCTTCTGCTACGTTCGTGCTCTCCAAGCCTCTGTACTCCGAGCCAGGGACTGTAAGAAGGAAAATGTTGGTGCTGGTCAAATTGAACTCTTGAAGCGTACTAAGTGTAGTGGCGCAGCAGCTATTGCCAATAGCTATTGCCAATAGCTGCTGCGCCACTACCCTCTCGTGCTCTAAAGTGCAGCCTTAGATGTTATAAATGGTTGATGCACTAGAAATTAGTTATCTGTCAACCTTCTTAAAAGTGATGTTGTTCTCTTTATGTGAAATACGAGGCTCACTGTTTTAACGCATCTAGTTTCTAAAACATTGTGATCAGTTTCTTCAAAGTGTCATCCTGGATAACAAATGTCTTTGGAGACAGCGCAGGATATAGGGATATCGGCTGCTTAGGACTTTCCAGCGCCTGCATGTCCTGATGAAACCCACTCCCTTTGAAATTTGTTTGGAATCCAAGTTGCAAAAGGTCAGAGAAAATCAGATTGCCGATAATCGTGCTGGGCAAAGATCTTAGAGCTCCGACTTGCATTCTAGGTTAGGGCTTTCATTGACAGTGTAGTTCCATGTGAGTATAACCGCAGATGTCATGACTCTTCAGGTTTACGTCTCTAGGATGCCAGCGACTTTCCTCAGTAGGAACGGCTCTAGACTGATTACTTGCATCTTGACGGGGGATTTCTCTAAGTTTGTTAGTCATAACAACATCCTGCGATGATCTTATCCAATTGACACATGGTCATTTCATTTAGTCATCTGGAATCAGGATAGAGTGTTTCTTCTCTGTAAGTGCCATCTATTTATATTTAAATCGAAAACCACATTGAGCGTCGCCCTAAGTGCAACTATACTTAAAAATTTGTAAAATATTCGTACACTAAAAGCCGCTACTTTAAACACTACCATGTACCAGGTACCCTACTTGCACATATATTCGCTCCAAACCTTTGACATCTATTTGTCTTCGACACACATACTTACAAAACTTTCGATTTTCTAGCTGCAGTATTACTATTCCATAGCTTCGATGTACCTACATATCTATGTCAAATTCGCGCTTCACCCTAAATGTCACCTGCCATCAGAAAAATTGTAAATTTTCACAACCAGAAGGTCAGTACTCGTATATGAGACTAGTTCCCTCTTCCATTGAGGGTATAACCTACTACGACTATGTCCTGGTATACATTTCCAAGGATAAACTCTATTTATTTTGAACGGGCAAGGATTTCGAGGAAATAAATTTGGCTAACTTCACCACAAAGTTACTTTCTCTCTTTAAGTGAGCCGCCAACATGAGAGGATTTCGAAAAATTTCCCAGTATTTTGGCGAATTTTCATCCTTTCTGTTGGTAGTTCTCTTTAATATTTTCCAAAGAGCGTAAGGCATACAGACTTCATTGGAGACTGGATATTGTTCTCTCAAAGGAATCACAGTGTTCGTAAATCAATCTTCCAATGGAAGAGTCTCTGTAATGTGTAACCAACGCCAACCCCAACAAATTTTCACTGACGAAAGGTTTTTGGAGCGTTGTTCTGAAATCGATTGATGTCTAAGCTGGATGCTGTGAAAAGTATCTTTTGTTTTTTTTGTTTTTTTGCTTGTTCATGCATCCTTTTTGCTTGGTTCCATTTTGGCGGTTGTATCTATTACAAAAGGCACAGGACCATATCAACGGCTAACGACCAATCCTATGGGTAGGCACATCTTGTACGGCATGTGGGTGTAAATTGATGATTACAGGCTTATTTACTGACATTGGGATTTCGGGATTTATTTTGGATTTTTGCAATATTTCATTTTTTCTTTGCGATGTATTTGTCAGGATTCAAATGATACTGTCTATCAAGATACAATTAGACTAAATGAATGTGATACGCATACAAAATAAAAATTAGTTCAGATATGTATTCTCATGCCAAAGGTTAGACTCATTTTTGGCTATCCTATGCTTATGATTTGCGCTGTAGAAAGTCCTGTAATGGTTAGAGAATTGAATTAAGTGTACTCGGAAAGAGAACTAGAAGGGCTTCAGGGATAAAATGCGAGTGCCGAAGCTTCCAGATATAGTTATACGCAATGTCTCCATAGTTCTCACAGTAGACGACGCAGGATGTTGTGTCTCTTAACATATGCTTAGCAAATTTAAGTGATAAGTTAAATCGTAGCGCCCCGTAAAATGCCAGTAAGCAGCCTCGAGTTTCCTTTTCTGAGGCATAGCAGGAAAGTAACTCACAGAATCCTTTCTTAGACAGCCAAAATAGCGCTTTATAAAACATTGCCATCCCAATTTTCTTCTACGGCTCAAGGGCATACAATTTTTTTTTTAAAAAAAGCGCTTGGTCTGTCTACATCGTTGGAGGATGAGATTTAACAAAGAGCTGTACGGACTCCACAGCAATATGGACTTAACTTAGCTGGGAAATTCCTCAAATCGATCACCGAGGGAAAACACCCCAAAAACTCTTCAGGTGACGCACTCAAGTGGAGTGTTACCTCAATCAATTTGTTGGTTCAATGGGAACCAGTTAGCTAACTTTAATGTTGGTTAGAGAGGCATGTTGGTTGATGCCCAGGGGCACTTCGGACTGTAACACCACCTAAGTAGGTAGAGTATCGCTTAATATTTAATTCAGGACATCCTAACTTTAAAAAAAAGACTAAATTGTTGCACGACCAAAATATTGTTAAATAAATTGGCCAATCGATAATTTGAATGCCAAAGCATTATCCGAACCCCGCAATTGAATAATTTATAACAAAATCGATTTAACAAGGTATTTAGCCGATTATAAGAAAATTCGTCAAGCATTGCATTTTCTAAAGAACAGCTCGTTCGTACGTACGAGTAGATTCCCGAAATAAACATGTCTAGCCGAATGAGAAAAATAATAATTTGATTGGACATGAAATTGAACATAATTGATGTTGACGATTTTCGTGACTCCAAATTGACCTTAATCCTTAATTGTCTAATTTCGATAAATTACTCGCTTATAGGTCATCGATTAGGTACAATTTTAAACTCCTATTCGATTAGAGCTACTCCGGTATGGTAATTTCAATGTTAATTGAATTTTTCAATTATTATTGACTGCTAGGCATTTCATTAGAAGCGTGGTAACGTTTTGAAATCTACGAAATAGAAGAGCCTTTCCATTCATTTTATTTGGTAATTAGGAATTCAAGACTGCAAAAGCTACAAATAAACAAATAGGGTATTCGTCAGCAAATTCTCAGGAAAGTTCAGAGGAAGGTGAATTAATTCACATTGCAAATTTTGAGAAAAGACGAAATAAAAACACGGTGAAGAGAAGATACAATTCTACTGTGCGTTTCATAAATTTATGATAATTTAGTGAATTTTGTTACATATTTAGGAATGCTCATAAAATAAAATACCGAAACGTACTTAGCTGTAAGAATGAGAATCAACAAGTGGGGACGTTTAAAGCATGTGATAATTGGTTTTGCAGTTTGTTTTCGAAATTATTTAAACATTTACATATACGAGTATTTCATTTAAAATGCAGATTGAAACAAATTTCATTAAGTTTATACAGGGTGACCAACCTTAGAAGTTTAATTCGATATGTGGGGGCTATCAAAAATTCGCAGATATGGCACCAACCTCTAACAATTATGGGCCGTCGAGGTTTGAGACCTCCAATGTGGACCTAAAACATTATAGATTTAGATTAGATTTTATTTTTTCATATACCATCTTCACATAAGATATAAGAAAATCAATTTAGCGTGGCTTTGCCGTCTGCAAGATTGACAATTATTGGAATAAATAAAAATAAATAAAAAAATGTTAAATTAATTTAATTTAATTTATTGTTGGCTCAGTTGTTTTTTTTTTGTTTTATAATTGGCGCGCGCACAAGGGATTTTGTGTACCCTTAAGATGTTTGCATATAGCGCGGTCAAGGAGAAGTTAAGGAGGGAAAAAAGAGAGATACCCATGTGCGTTGGTTTTAAATGTTTGCAAGTTATAGTGACTAGGAAATAAAGAGCTCGGTAGGGCATTCCATAAGTGAGTTGTACGGGTTAGGAACGAATCATGATATTCCAGAGTACGCTCGAAAGTGGGCTTGAGGGTATACTGATGAGAATTCATAGGGTGGAATGAAACTGGAAATTTCGATGGAGCACTGGAGGTGAAAATAGCGATACAACAAGACAAGTCGAAGGTGTCGAATGACTGTGTAAAATTGTCATTACCTATGAGTTTTATCGCACGGTTTTGGATCCTAACTAGTAAGTGCAAAGTGGTTTTACTAGCACTTGAGTAGATGTGAACATTGTACTCCATTTTCGGGCAGATAAACGCGTAATATATTGGGTCTATAACTTAATTCGCGCGGTTTGCTAAGAGATGGCGAAACTTGTATTATTCCATTGGAACATGCGTTGGAAAGCTACTGTCATTGTACGTCATTTCAGTATAAGTCATTCATTTGAAGCATAAACAACAATAAATTTTTTTTCACTCAAATATGTCGAACTTTGTGCCTGAAAAAGTGTTTTTGCGGGGAGTTCTTCTTCATTACTTTAATATGAAGAAAACTGCCGCCGAAAGTCATCGTATTTTGGTGGAAGTTTATGGTGAACATGCGCTAGCTGAGCGAACATGCCAAAAGTAGTTTGCACGATTTAAAAGTGGTGATTTTGGCTTGGAAGACGATGAACGTCCTGGGCAACCAAAAAAGTTTGAAGATGGAGAACTGGAAGCATTACTCTACGAAGATTGTTGCCAAACACAAGAAGAGCTCGCAGAATCTTTGGGTGTCACTCAAGCAGCCATTTCAAAACGTTTAAAAGCAGCTGGATATATTCAAAAGCAAGGAAATTGGGTTCCACATGAACTCAAGCCGAGAGACGTCGAAAGGCGGTTTTGCATGTCCGAAATGCTGCTGGAACGCCACAAAAGGAAGTGATTTTTGCATCGGATTGTTACTGGTGATGAAAAATGGATCCATTACGACAACCCCAAGCGAAAAAAATCATATGTGAAACCCGGCCAACCAGCCAAATCAACGGCAAAGCCGAATATCCATGGCGCGAAGGTAATGCTCTGTATTTGGTGGGATCAGATGGGTGTGCTGTATTATGAGCTGCTAAAACCGGGTGAAACCATCAATGAACAACTCTACCGAACACAATTAATCCGTTTGAAGAGAGCGGTGGCCGAAAAACGCCCGGAATATGCTACCAGACACGAGGCAATAATATTCATCATGACAACGCTCGGCCCCACGTTGCTATTCTGGTTAAGAACTATTTGGAAAACAGTGGATGGGAAGTCTTACCCCACCCGCCTTATAGCCCAGACCTTGCCCCTTCTGACTACCATTTGTTCCGGTCGATGCAGAACGCCCTCACTGAAATACGGTTCACATCAGAGCAGAATATCAAAAATTGGCTTGATTCATTCTTGGCTGCCAAGCCGGCGCAGTTCTTTTGGGATGGGATCCACAAATTGCCAGAAAGATGGGAAAAGTCATAGCTTCAGATGGGCAATACTTTGAATAATACTATTGTACATGCTTTTCTTAAATAAACGTTAAAATTTTGGGAAAAAACCGCACGAATTAAGTTTATTTAGGGTAAAATATTTCTTACATCACTTGAGGAAACCAAGACATTTCGGAGAGTTTTTGGTGACTTCGAATATGTGGTCATTCCAACGTCAGTTGCCATTGACACACATATGGAGAATGGAAAGTTTTTCGGTTTTAATGATGCATGTGCCATTGATAGTGGCTGGGTATTGAAATTTCGCATTGTGTTTTGGAAGCATTAAACTCCACTCGGTTGATAGTTCTCCAATTGGTTAAGCTGTTGATATCGGAATTTAATGAGCATAACATACGCTGGAGTTCCCATTCTATAAGCGAATAGCAGGGATGTGAGTTCATAAACGAATTTGAAAAGCAGAGAGTACTGCCGTCAGCAAAGGAATATATTGGATTAAAAGTAGCAGAAGAGAGATCATTGATAAAAATTAAAAAGAGTGTCCGAGACAGAACGGAGCCCTGCGGCACACCAGCATTTATTTTGTAAGCATCAGACTTGAAACCATCAAAAACTTGTATTGAACGTAGCTGTAATATATCATGCACAGGGAACGTAGACCTCAGTTTGCCATTCACTGTATTAGTTTTGACAACCAGCCCCCACATTTTTTTTTTTTTTTTTAAAGAACTTAACACTCAAGAGGGTATTACTACTCTTAAAATGCCGGAGCACGTGTTAAGTTTTTCGGAAAATTGGATACAGAAAGAGAGAAAGATTTTTGGGCTCAGTGGTTATTTCGCTCCATGGGTGGCATCCAACATTTAATGGGGAGACTAAATTACTAGTGTAAATTGGACTTGATGTTATATTTAGGCAACCATTCATCTCACAAGATTTTAGTTGCCTGAAAAAAAGTCTTTCGGTCACGGCTGGTATTGAACCCCGAACCGCCCGATTGGGAAGCCAACACACTACCACTTGAGAGACGGCCACCCACTGATATTGAAGTGGAATTACGCCAACTGCTGAACTGAACAATCAAGTGTGCTCAAACAGTGAGTTAAAAGAGATTGAATAAGGTTTGAAATAAATATCAATAAAAATTATAAATATTATATTGGCGACGAGAATAATTGGGCAGTACTCAAACAAGTAAATCATATGGGAAAAACTCCATCAAATCCGTCACGTGTTGAAGTGTGTGGTCTAACTAATGAGCGACATCGAGGAAAGAGAAGTACCAGAGCGAAAGGAAGTCAACACAAAAGCCATAGCTGCGGGAAATATGTCGTTCCTAGGAAATATCAACGAGTTCGTTCCAGGAGAAGAACAAGGACCGTGTGCAACAAAATTTCATAGGAAATAAAATTCAAAGTGATATCCAGACATCAGAGTTCATGATATTAGTGGGTTCAGAAGTGTATAAAGTGTCAAAGCCATTATCAGCATCCACATTGCCTAGCGCTAAAACGTTTCCTGAATTGATTGCGTTATTAGAAAGCCATTATGCTCCAAAGTATAATAAGGAAGCAGAACGGTTTAAATTCGCAAATAGAAAACAGGAGGACGAAGAATCAATCAGCGATTTCACCGTGAAATTACGGAACCTTGCAAAAACCTGCAAATTCGGATACTTCGTTGATGATTCCGTTACGAATGCAGCGGAACTAAGAAATCTGACACTGGAGGACGCCTTGACTGATAAATTCATCGTGGGACTCCGTAGCGCTCGCATTCAGCAAAATATCCTAGCAGACGATAGCAAAAATTTGATAAGTGCTGCGAGATCTGACTCAGTTTGATGGTGTCGGAGAAGGACCAGAGAAGAATTCATCCTAGTGCAGGTTCCGTTTACATAGTCAAGGAGAGAGGGGACAGTGGTCGTGTGAAGCAGAGGAAGGGTGGAATAGATAAGAGCAGCAGCAACAAGGCTTGTAAGCATTGCGGGAAGACACTCCAAGAACAGGAGTGCAAGGCTAAGAATTGGGTTTGTTTTAAATGCAATAAAAAAGGTCACACTACAGCCGTGGGTTGGTGGAAGATGGAGGAAAAACCAGTGAAGGTGATAAACAACATACAAGCGGAGAGCAGCTTATAGTTGGAAGTTCGAGTGAACAGGAAAAAGCTCTTGATGGAGGTCAATACGGGGGCGGCAATGTCGGTAATCACTCTTCAGGAATTTAAAGATAAGTTTCATTATATTCAAATTATAAATAGTGAAGTAGAATTATGTAGTTATCCGTTTACTCCGCTTTTTGGAAGAATGTGGTTGGACCTATGCACTAAAGATGTATCACACCCTGATAGAGTATTAGAAACTAGAGAAAATTTTCCGCATGTCCTCTCGAATGATCTAAATCGGGTCATACAGGGATTTCAGACAGAAATTAATTTAATGCGAATCCAGTGCCATTTAGATTACGCGAATTTGTCTCAATTGAGCTGGAGCGTTTGGTTAAAAATGGTATCCTAGTCCCAGTTAAACATAGTCGTTGGGCATCACCCACCGTTTGCGTCCCAAAACAAAACGAGGAGATCCGAATATGCATTGATTGTAAAGCCAGCGTGAATAAGTTCGATGCAACGGAACACTACCCCATACCAAACATTAAGGACATCTTTGCAAGTTTAACTAACTACAATACATTTTGTGTTTTAGATTTAACAGGGGCCTACCAGCAGTTAGAATTAACAAGTAATTCTAGGGAATTGCTAACGATAAATACCAATAAAGGTCTTTATAAGGACACTCGCTTACCTTTCGGAGTTTCTAGCGCTCCTTCTATATTCCAATCGGTTATCGATCGCGTATTAGTGGGAATCGAGGGGGTTTTTGGATACAGCGGTGATATTATTGTTGGCGGAGACTCAGAGGTTCAGTATAGGGCGAAACTGCTTCAGGTGTGTGCGAGACTCAATTCACATAAGATTAAGATTAATGTAGCGAAGTGTATACGAGTATTTGGGGCACATAATTTGTCAAAATGAGTTGAGACGTAACACTAGGAAGGTGGAAGCAATTGTCAACGAACTTCAGTGATATTTAGGCCTAATTAACTACTATTGGACGTTTATTCCGAATCTTTCAGGGAATTTAAGAAATATATATAATTTGTTAAACAAGGGTTGTAAATTTATTTGGGACCAAAAGTGTCAGGCAGAATTCGAAAGTTCTAAGAATCTCATTCTGAGGAATAAAGTTGGTACTAGAAATGTATGATAGAAACAAACCAATTATTATTAGTACAGATGCTTGTCCACAAGGGGTGGCGGCAGTGTTGTTGCATGTTGTTGATGGAGTTGAGAAGCCGGTTTTATTCGCAAGTAGTACTCTTTAAGTAGCGGAAAGGAATTACTTTCAGCTGCACAAGGAAGCCCTGGCAGTCATGTTTGCGTAAAAAAATTCTTTAAGTATATACTAGACGGCGTGAAAAGTGACCACCTTGACCGCCAGAATGCGCTACTACTGCAAAAAGGTTATGGTGAATTGAAGTCCGTCCATATTTAGGCAGACATGCCAAAGTTGACGTGTTTGGCATCATGTCGAGTATGGACAAAAACGATTTTCCTTCTCTCATAAAACATAATTTTTTAGAGGCAAAACGGCGAAGGAAACAAAAGAAAAGTTGGATAAATATTATGGGGCTAATGCTCCGTCAGATTACACCGTCAAATATTGGTTTCGAGAGTTTCGTGGTGGCCGCAACTCCACTACCGATCAAGTCCGCAGCGGCAGACCCTCCGATGCGGTTACAGAGGACAATGTCAAAAAATACATGAAATGATGTTGGCTGACCGGAAAGTGAAGGTGCGCGAGCTAGCAGATACCACAAAGATTAGTACTGAGCGCACACGCCATATTTTGGGCAATATTCTGCATATGAAAAAGTTATCCTGCCGCTGGGTGCCGCAAATGCTCACTGCTGACTAAAAACACGAACGCGAGAGTGTTTGGACTTACTGATGCGGAATCGGGCGGACTTTTGGCGTCGATTGGTAACTGGATTTGGATCCCTCGGACTATTATCTCTTCCCAAACCTCAAAAGATGGCTCATCAATAAAAAATTCAGCTCACTCGAGGAAATCATCGACGCCACGGAGGAGTATTTTGCAGACCTTCCGGAAAATTACTTTTCGGACCAAGAAGTTAGAAAATCGCTGGAATAAGTGTTTCAAACTAAAAGAGGACTATATTATTCAAAACATTTAAAAAAAAATTTTTTAATTCCCAATTAGGCCACTTTTCATTCCATCTAGTACATGTATACGGGAAACCGTTTGTGATATATACGGCCAATCAGGCTCTGAAGGAGATATTCAACCCAGTAAAAGGGACTCCATCTGTTGCGGTCGACCGCTTACAGAGATGGGCTCTCACACTTTCTATGTTCAATTATAACATTAAACATAGACACGCAAAGGATTTAGCGCATGTAGATGGGTTAACGAGATTGCCAATTATGGCTAATCCGGAAGTCGCAGGAAGACGCAGATTGAAAGTCGTGGGTGCACATTGGAGTTTAACGAGTTGTTGAGTTAAGTTATTCAAAGATTATCAAAAAAATGAATACAAAAAAAAAAAAAAAATTCCTTGCATTTGCGTAATTTGTCATAGTAAAGTGGATAGATCTGTTTTCAAATTAACTTGTGGCGATTGTGCAAAATTATTTCACGCTACTTGTGTTAATATTCTTGATAGTGACGTAGAATATATGCAAAAAACCGGTCTTCCATTCCGCTGCCCTTCCTGTACATCTCTTCGTCGTAGATCAGGAATCATCTCTCCACTGTCCGCTACTTTTCATTCCACGGACGCTGCTACTGTTCCTATCACCACCACCTCTGCAGCTGCTCTTACGCATGTCTCCATCGCTGGCGCCAACTCATCAGCTGTTACAACAAAAACCAACGCCACTGCTGATCTTGTTACACCAATGAATATTCTTGGTCTGCCAATCTCTCTGGTAGACATATATAGAGAAATTTTGGAGATTAAGAAAGTCAACACTGGCCTATTGAATGCGCTTGAGGTACTTCGTGAAGAGAAAAGTGAAGTGAAGTGAAGTGAAGTGAATAAATTCGCTTGAGCAAAATCAGAGACGGAACGCTGTAGAAATAATTGGAGTACCTGATCTAACTAAGTCTCAAGCTGTTCTCGGATGGATTGGATGTAAATATTAATGAAGATCAAATTGACAACATTTACATAAAAAAAATTAAAATAAAAACTACTGGCACTGAGTCAGCTGATATTCTTTGTATTAAGTTTTGTTCATATAATACAAAGCTGAAGCTTATGAAAAAGAAGGCCACAAACAAAAGACGCTTGACAGCTAAATTGTTTGGAAACGAATACAACAGCAATTGTATCTATATAAATCATAGTTTATCTTTTCACACCAGGAAAATAAAAAGCAGGAAATAGAAAAAATTAAACACTACAAGTATTTATGGTTCAATAATTCTGAGCTGTTGATGAGAAAATCAGAAGGTGATAAAGTTATTAAAATTAATTTTATAGATGACTTAAAAAAATCTTTAATCAAATGCATTTTGCTAACTTAAACAATCTTGATCCTGAAATTCATATTGTTTCGTCTTGCAGCTTTGATAAAGATATTTTGCAAAGTATTTTTCAAAATAAACATGAATTCTCAGATAGCATTTTTATAGTTCACCAAAATATTCGTAGTCTTCGCGCTAATTTTGATTTATTGGTACTGCATATTGAGTCGTGTTCAAATAAGCCTGACTTTATTTTTGTTTCCGAAATTTGGATTTTCGATAGTGAAAAAGATGACTAGAAAATCCCGGGTTATGCCTTTTTTGCTACATGCAACAATTCTTATTCGTTTGGTGGTGTCGGTGTTTTTATTAAAAATATATACAATAATTCAGAAGTTTCTAACTTCTAATCTGCAATCTGTGGATATTATAAAAATTAATTTTTATTTAAAAGATGAAAAAACTGTCTTTGTTGGTGCCTATAGGCTGCATGATAGTAATAGAGAATTACTCGTGAATGAAAAATCCAAAAACTTAATTTTCCAGGGTGATATTAACATTGATCTCCTCTCTAAGACTAATTTTGTGAATAGTTACCTAATGTTACTGGCTGCTAATGGTTTGGATTATTGTATTGATAAGCCAACGCACATATGTGGTACCTCTAGTATATGCATTGACCATATCTTTTCTAGAAGTGGTAGATCTCGTAGTTGTGGTCTTGTGATCGGTATCACCGATCATTGCATGATAAGTCTTCACTATTTAGACATTATTAATGAAAGCAATAAATCAATTACTAGCAAACCTTTAGGCTAAACTTCCTTCTTCGCTTTGAATTTTGGCTTAATGTCTATGACGAAAATTGTCCTCCTATAGCTTTTGATAACTTTTTACACAAATTAGGGATTCTGCTTGACTGTTGTACTCTTAATTTATATACTTCTGATCACAAATCTAAACGTTTAAAAGAGTGCATGTCTGGACCTTTGCTAAGTAAAATAAACAAGAAAAATAAATTGGCACTTAAATGTAAGAAATATGTTTCAATAGTGTACTTAAAACTTTTTCAAAAGCTTATGTAAAGAGATCTCAGTTGAGATAAAGACATCTATTTGAACTCGAAAAAAACCAAGGAAATTTAAAAGCGGAATGGAGCGTAGTCAACAAAATTTTAAATCGTAAAGTACGTGAAGACAAACCATTAATTGTGACAGTGGATGATTTGACAGTTTCGGATCCGACTGAAGTTGCTAATCACTTCAATGAGTTTTTTGTTTCCACATCTAATAATTTAGTTACTGAAGTATTTGATAAAAACAATCCTTTTTTAGTGAAAGCTGTTGTTTTAGTCCCATTTCTTCAAGTGAATTATATAAAATTATTAATTCATTAAAAGACTCCAACACTGTTACAGCGGATGGTTGCTCTAATGTTATTCTAAAAAGGATAGCATTTAATATTGTGGATGTTCTTGCTCACATTTTTAACAAAAGCCTTTTCGGAGGAGTTTTTCCTGATGCACTTAAAATTGCTGAAGTTATTCCGCTCCATAAAAAATCCAACCCTTGTTGTCTTAATAACTACAGACCGATATCTATTTTGCCCGTTTGCTCCAAGATATTTGAAAAAGCCATGAAAAGAAGAATTCTAAATTTTTTAAACAAACAACGATTTTTTAGTGATTGTCAGTTTGGATTTCGAGATGGCCGATCTACTGAAGACGCACTTTTAAAGTTATGTAGTGAGGACTATGATGGTATCAACCAAAGTTTCTTCAATGCTGCCCTTTTTGTTGATCTAACTAAAACGTTCGATCTAGTAGATCCTCACATTCTTTTGAGTAAGCTTTATAGAGCAGGATTTCGTAGTTTTTTGTATTATTGGTTTGCTTCTTATTTGTCTGATAGAAAAGAGCTTGTTAAAATTAAAGGAAAATACAGTGTGCTACGTAACTTAAAAGTAGGTGTACCACAAGGGTCAGTCCTTGGACCATTACTTTTTTTAATTTTTGTTAACTCCATCTTTTTACAGAAATTTAAAGGTTACTCGACAGCTTTTGCTGATGACATAACCTTTTCCTACGCAAGTAAATCTCCACTTAACTTAATAGTTGACATTAACTTTGACTTGGATCTTTTGAGACGCTGGTTTGCTCAGCATCGTATGATTTTGAGTAATAAGACTAAAGTGATGTATTCCAATTTATCAGGGTCTTCTGCTCTGCTTGACTGTTATCTTTTTTATCATGCTTCTGACTGTCGTAAGTTTAAACACGAAACTAACTCTGCATCGAGCACCAGTACATTTAATTCTAGTGAAACTTGCTCCAATCATTGTTTTAAAATAGATTTAGTTCAATCCTTTAAGTATCTTGGAGTGATCTTGGATAGCAATTAATGCTGTGAAAAAATATTTGCTATGTTGCTCCAGAGAATTTTACAATCTCAGTTCATATTGTTCAAAAAAATTACTGGTTATGATCTATTATGGTATTGTGCATTCTAAGATTCAGTATGGTATCACATGTTGGGGTGGAACTCATGCTAACAAAATTAACCCTCTGCTCTTGGCTCTTAAACATGTTATACGTATTATATGTAAGAAAAATCGATGCTTATTTTTTATTTCAAGAACTGAAAATTCTTCCCCTAAGGCATCTCTACTACTATAAAGTGCTAAAACTTTTTTTTATTAGAAGTGGCTATCTTTCAGTTAGAAGAAATTCTATTTATAACTTGCGAATCCATTCAAATAACTCTGTTGTTGTACCATCGCACAATAAAATGCATTTTAAAAAGTTTTTCTTGATAGTAACTCCGACAATCTTTAACAAGCTAACCGACTTCATCCTACGTATACGTAATTTGTTACCTTTCCTAACTAAAGTAAAAACATGGCTGTTTGAATTTAACCACCAACAGATTGAACGACTCTTAAACATATATATTTAAAATAAAAACAATCCTTTTTTCTTCTTAACCCACGCTCATTTTAGAATTATACGAGGGCGGGTCAATAAGTCCGTGACTTTTGGATTAAAACACAGGTTTTTTGATAAAAAAATAATTTTATTTTTCAACGTAGGCTCCCTTGAGCTCTATACACTTTGTCCAACGCTTCTCCAATTTTTTTATCCCTTCCAAAAAAAATGATTTGTCGAGGGCCTCCAAATAGGCCTTTGTTTGCGAGGTGACTTCATCATTGGAGTCAAATTTTTTTCCACCAAGCCATTTCTTCAGGTTTGGGAACAAGAAGTAGTCGCTCGGAGCCAAATCTGGAGAATAGGGTGGATGAGGGAGCAATTCATAGCCCAATTCATGGATTTTTGCCATGGCAACTGCACATGTGTGCACCCTTGCATTGTCTTGGTGGAAAAGAACTTTTTTCTTGGCCAAATGAGGTCGTTTTTTTTTCAAATCGTCATTGAATCGGTCCAATAAGTTGGCATAATATTCCCCATTGATTGTTGTTCCCTTTTGAAGGTAGTCAATGTGGATTATCCCGCGTGCATCCCAAAAAACAGTCGCCATAACTTTATTGGCTGACAAACCCACCATGGCCTTCTTTGGCGCCGATTCACCCTTAGAAACCCACTGTTTTGACTGTTGTTTGTTCTCTGGTGTGTTGTGATGGATCCATGTTTCGTCCACGGTTACAAAACGGCGCAAAAACTCCTCCATATTGCGATTAAACAACGCCAAACCTTCCTGTGAAGTTGTTACACGATTGCGTTTGTGGTCGACTGTGAGCAAACGCGGCACCCATTTGGCGGAAAGCTTTCTCATGCCCAAGTGATCATTCAAAATTGAAACCACTGAGCCATGCGAGATCCCTACGGCTTCCACAATCTCTCGCACTTTCAATCTTCGGTCGGCCAACACCATATCGTGAATTTTTTCGATTGTTTCGGGTGTAGAGACCTCAACTGGGCGTCCAGGACGTTCGGCATCTTCAGTGCTTGTACGGTCACAACGAAATTCAGTAAACCACTTTTTTACCATTGAAATCGATGGTGCAGAGTCCCCATAGTATTTATCAAGCTTAGCCTTGGTCTCGGTAATGGTTTTTTTTCGCAAGAAATAATGCTTAATAAGCACACGAAATTCACTTTTTTCCATTTTCTCCTCAAATTAGTGAGTAGTCTGATAAAAATAGCTGTCAAACACAAACTAACTGACGCAGCAAGTTTAAATTTTGACAGGAGTCAACTGACAGATGCCTGTTGACAGGAGCAGTGTTGCTGTTTCAGTAAAGAGGTCAGAAATTCAAAAAGCGGACTTATTGACCCGCCCTCGTATATTTGATTTTGAATTTTTGATGGGACACTCGCTACTAGCTGTAGTTCTAAACTTGGCTATAGACTGTTCCTTTTATTTATATTTTTGGGTATTCTTTTGAATTTATGACTTTTTTTGAAATTTACTATTTTTTAAATTTATGTAATCCATATTTCTACAAATTGTACCTAGAATAATAAATAAATAAATAAATAAATACAATACAATACAATACAATACAAGTTGTAAGCATTTGCATAAATTCTATAAATTTCTTTAAACTAGTAAATAGGGATATGATAATAGATGAGACAAATAAAGATAGGGAACTATCGAAGCTGTACAGGTATGTTAACGAAGGATGGTCTAATACGGTAGAATAAAATTTTTTAAAATACCGCGCAGTTAGAGATCAGCTTAGTACAGATGATTTATCTTTTATAGAGACAGAATAGTTATTCTTGAGAATTTAAGAAGTGAGGTACTTAGGGTAATATATAGCAACCACAATGGAATCGTGCTAATGAAAAAAATATGTCGGTCGTATGTTTGGTGGCCTAAAATAGATGCGAGTATAAAAGAGTTTGTAGAAACATGCAATATTTGTCAAGTAACTTCAGTTACTCCAAAGGAATAGGTTGTTTCAAGCTGGCCTAAATGCTCTTATCCATTCGAATGAGTACATCCCGATTTTTTCTATTTTGAAGGGAA
Source organism: Volucella zonaria (assembly GCA_963966105.1). Lineage (NCBI taxonomy): Eukaryota > Metazoa > Arthropoda > Insecta > Diptera > Syrphidae > Volucella > Volucella zonaria. The sequence goes on along the minus strand of OZ014531.1, from coordinate 62,854,721 downwards.
AACACTGCTACTCGTGGTAGATGCATTTAGTAATTTTTTGAGTGTTATCGTTATGAATGGGACATCGGCTGGGAGCGTAATAGACAAACTAACGCATAACATGTTTTCAATTTTTGGATTTCCGACAGAGATTGTGACTGACAATGGTCCACAGTTCTCTTCACTTAACTTTAAACAATTTTGTTCTAGTTATAAAATTAAATTATCACACAGCTCGGCATACCATCCTCAATCGAATGGTGTAGCGGAACGACATGTGCGAATAGTTAAAACTGTTTTAAAAAAAATTTCTGTTGGGTTCGAGATCAAATTTGTCACTGCAAGAAAAAAATAAAAAAATTATGTATTCTATCTAAAAGTGTTTTGTGCAGATCTCGTGTAGAGTTATTTTGCGCGATTTGCAGTTTTTTTAGATGACATTTTGAACAATTTCCCCATACCTAACAACCATAAAGTAGAATTGCTTGAAACACTACTTTGCATACGATTACTTTGTTTTCTGGCCATAATAAGGACTTTCTATTAATAAAGGGTTCTAACAGTTTAATACCAATGTTAGCTTAGCTCAGGGCTTGGGAGATATGATGGTTAAATAGTAGTTTAGAGCCAAGATTAACTCTTAGGTACTAGATTCGTCTCAATATTGAGAGCGAGCTCATACGATGGCAGTGTCGTCAGTATATATTGCTGTTTCGCAAAATGAAATTTTGGGTAGATCTGACGTAAACAGATTAAGCAACACAGGACCAAGTGCAGAACCTTGTGGAACTCCAAAACTAACATATTCCACATCAAAACTACTAGTATTCACGAACGTGGGAACAGAAAACTTCGAACTAACTTACGTAAAAACGGGGGAAATTTAACCCAATCATTTTGAGAATAAGGCCGTAATGCCATGCAGAATCAAAGGCTTTTTCTATATCAAGTAAAACCATCCCAGTGGACATGTTCAACGATCTTTGATGTTTTACATAATTACTTATTCTCAAAACTTGATGCGAAGTACTATGAGAGCGCCTAAATCCAAATTATTCGTTTGGTAAAATATTATTATTTTCTATGATTGGAAAAATTGTGTATTGGGATTCGAACAAGGACTTGTAAAGAGACTGGAAAAGGTCCTCAAAACGACTAGACTGGACAAAATACAAATGATTGGAGCTATTCCCTCAGTAATAACTCCCCAGGCTATCGAATCGATTTTATCAGAAACTGCGTAGGTTTCGGCAGTATACAATTCGGCAGCCGACTGAAGTGTTGTTGGATTTTTATCTCCACACGCGTATGGTACTGGTGGTTACCTTATATTCACTGGTAACTTAATAAGTCAATTTAACTAATGGATCAGGGTTTTCTCGAATAAATCATTTTCCGAAAAAGTACCACCCAGCGTATCTTCTGAGAATAAAGTCCAAACCGCAAATTAAGGTCATTCTTCGAAGAACTCCTTTCCAGTAATTGTAAACCATATTTTGATTGCAGTTCATAAATATAAAAACACTTTCTGTTTTCCCTTTGCCACTTGATGGAAGAAAGTTGCAGAAACCCAGTACATTCGAATAGTAGTAGCTGCCACCCAGCAAAGCAATCATTTGGTGTATACGAGTACACATATTCCCAACCAGAACCTTGGGTTAACCATCAAAAGAATATTCTGAATTCCAGTTTTCGAAAAGGCATCTGTACTCACTTACTTGTATTCATACTTCTCGTTGTCGTCGTGCCTCTTCTTACCCCTATCCCATTAACGGGATACTCATAATTTTTTTTTTCGAGATGAAGTTTTCAGAGGATTTTCTTGCAGCTTCTTGTAGCATGCAGGCCATGCATCCTAGCCGAACTTGGGCCAGCCACAGTATTAAGTTCATAATTCTAGAAAGTGTATTCCACTTTACTCGATGTGATGTTGGGGTTGCTCGTGGTCGATATGGTGTGGTGTTTTGAACAACTTTATGAGTACTCGACTGTGGTAACCTTCAGAATATTTTTGAAATTTTTCTATTTCGGTTTTATGAAATAGTGAATAGAAGGGAAGTATCTTGGGGATATGGTTCATTTGTTGGATGGGAAAATTTTTTAAATAGATTCAAGATTTGCAACATGGGAGTTTCATTTACAGTTTTAGATGAAGTTGAAGTAGCAGCTGCAGTTGCAGTTGGATGGATTCCATTTTAATTTCTGAGTTGGTCGATGTGCTTCCTATCCACGAAAGGGCAGGAGGATAGACTCATGGCAATGACGGTATCTGCTTTTGTTTTTCTGAATAGTGGTTTTTGTAATGAGTTTGTGTTGTGGCGGTGTTATGTAAGAAGGATTTTAACCAACACGGATAAAAGTAATTACAAGTTTGACCGAAGAGTTGATAATTGATACCGCTTTGGTTGTAAGATGTGACATGTCTAGCTATGTCCTGTGGAGGACTAGTGTCACATGTGTTACAAAATTGTTGTTACGAATCTATTTTATCTGAAGATGCGGGTGTTACATACGTTTTTCCACAGGCACTGCTCAGTATTCAAGGGTCAATTCGTATTCAAACTCATAAAAGAACTTTTATCTTTGTGAGTTCTAGTTTGGTTATATCAGAGTATGAGTATACAAAAGGCCACATGTGGCCAACATTGCCCCTTTTTAGTTTCATGTTTATCTACGGAAATGTGCAGATAACGACGTAGATTTCATCTTTGAATAAGTTCTTTCCAGAACATCCATATTAGGTAATGACCCTTGTATGCTGCCGAGCATCTGGAAGCTCTGCTAATAAGCCCTATTACAGGCCTCTTTGCGGTGAAATCTGGTCATTTCTTCGGAGTGAACCTTTAATTCCACACACAGGATAAGTTAAAAACTTGGGTTCCAGTTTTGGTTTAAAATAAAAGCCGAATGGATATAAATCGGGTCACTTGAATTCAAAAATACCACCAAACTCCCAATATGATCCCAAAGGGAAAGATGGGGATGATGATGATGGAGCACGTGGTGACAAAAAGGAGAGGTAAGATTTAGGATATTTCCGAGAGGCCACAGCAGCTGATATACTCGTAGTCGGATTAAAAGGGGCGAACATAGTGTAATTGATTGTTTAGACGATGTTGAATTTTGGAGAAGGGAAATCAATTTCGGATCTAATATGCTCGGTCATATTCAAAGTATAGCAATGACTCTCTGAGTAAGGTTGGACAGGGACACGTAAGTCCTTAATATAGCGTCATATTGAATGTATTTTTGTGAGCACGTTGCGAACGATATTAATTTTATTGGCGAGCACTTCAAATGTTGCCGACGAAATGCTGGCTTGCAATTTGAAGAGGACTGCAGACAATTGTCGAGATCATCGTAAGATGATTTAGAGATTAACAGGCACCAACAAATAAAGCTGAGAAATGAAATGTCCCCTGAACCAAGCACAATTTCCATTTATGGAGCGAAGCAAATCCAAATAAAAACTCATGAGACTATTGCACTGAAAGAAGTGCACTATTTGTTATAGTCTTGACGCTGATGACGTTACAGTCAACGGCCAACGTTACCGAATGAAAATTATTTTTTCGAAAATGTCGACGACATGGATCCGAACGATATGTAGTCCTAGCAGGATTGCACTACATGCCATACTATTCTTGGTTATTGGTTATTGGTGAGATAAAGGGATAAAACTGGGCCAGGTGCGCACAACAAATTGGATGAAAGCGCTACCTAAAGCAAGGTATCCCAAGTGCCTACGAAATGGATTCAAAAACATAGAAGCGGTGGTGTTTAAGAGCTCAATATATCCCTGCCATTGAAAGCAATAAATTTTTGTCTGTTTGATAGCGTTGATGCTTTTGCTCTGAAATAGTTCTGAAATATTGTGCCCATGGTATTAGTTTGTAAGACTCGCTCAGTTCTTTCAAGAATAATGTTGAAAAAACCACATCAAAAGCGTCATTTTCTGAAATACATTACCAACTTTCATGGGGAGCCCACATTGTACTTCTACAGCGACGGACTATCTTGGCAGGAATGTAGAAAATTTACTTGGCTCACAATTAGCATGTGGTCGTAATCGATTTGAAGTTAATGAGTTTATTTCAAAATATGTCGTAATGCGAATATCTATTAGATGACGGACTTACCCGGCCTAAAATCAAATTAATAAGGAACTACCACTTTGCTGTGGTAAATGCTCATAGCATTTATTTACAATGACATTTCAGCTGTCAGCTCTTTGGGCAAGGCCAAACTGCTTGCTGCACACTTTGCGGCTAGCTCAACACTCCCAGATTGTGCTTTGTCCCCGCCTACACTTGAGTGCGTCGAATCTACAATGGGACGAATCCACTTTCGCACTCGTGTACTAGCAAGAGTACTTAAAGATCTCAACATACATAAATCCGCTGGCCAAGATGGTATATCTCCCCGGCTTCTGAAGAGGTGTTCTCCCAAGCTGGCAAAACCACTGCGTAAGGTTTTTCATCAATCCTACTCTATAGGACCCTTTCCGAGCAGATGGAAAACAGCATTTGTCCAGCCCGTCCCTAAAAAAGGCGAATCTTCTTCTCTCTCCTCCTACAGACCCATTGCACTTACGTCCCTTCTTTCCAAGGTCATGGAAACGCTGATAAACCGTCAGCTTATGAAACATCTCGAAACACGAAAACTTCTCAATGACCGGCAATATGGTTTTCGTAGCAATAGGTCCACTGGTGATTTGATGTCTCACCGAAAAGTGGAACAAAAGCGTACATCAATCTGGCGAAAGCAAGATAGTTGTACTTGATATTTCTAAGGCATTTCACAGAGTTTGGCATCAGGCTCTTTTTTCGAAAATGCGTGCTTTTGGGATCAATGACTCTTTTCTTCAATGGATTAGAAACTACCTTTCGGAACGTTCAATTCAAATTGTTTTGGATGGTTTCAAGTCTGATATTCACAAAATAAATGTGCCCCAGGGCTCTGTTCTGTCCCCGACACTCTTTCTAATTTTCATTAACGATCTCTTGTCTGCCACTTCTAATCCAATATATGGTATTCCTTTGCTGATGACAGTACTCTCTGCTTTTCATATTCATTCCCGGACTCACGACCCTACTCTTCGGCTGTAGAACGGGAACGGCAGCGTATGTTAAGCTCATTAAACTCTGAGATTAACAGCATAACCAATTGGGGAACTATCAACCGAGTGGAATTTAATGCTTCCAAAACTCAATGCTGTCTGCTGTCATTAAAGCGAAATTCAAATACCCAGCCATTATCCATGAATTACACTTGCATCGTCGAAACCGATAAACTTTCCATTCTCGGTATGTGTGTCAGTGACAACTTACGTTGGAATGACCACATATTCGATGTCGTCAAAAATGTTGCGAAACGCCTAGGTTTCCTCAAGCGATGTAAGAAATATTTTACCCGCTCTGATCTGGCCACAATATATAAGGCATTCATGCGCCCAAAATTGGAGTACAATGCCCACATCTGGTCAGGTGCTCCTCAAACATCTCTGCACCGGCTAGATAAGATTCAAAACCGTGCGATAAAACTCATTGGTGATACTACGAGTAATATCAGTCAATCAATTAAAACCTTCGAACACCGACGTAATGTCTCCTGTCTCACTTTGAAGCATTCCACCATTCAAACTTTCAACCGTAACACCCGTCTCGCTATGAATGCTAATCATTATACCCTCAAACCCATTTTCGGATGTACTCTAAAATATCCTAAGCCGTACAACTCGCTTATGGAATGCCCTGCCGATCTCTGTGTTTCCTGGTCGTTATAACTTACAAACATTTAAAAACAAAGTACATCGGTACCTGTCTTTTCTTCCTCCCTAAATTTCCTTCGCCCGCGCTGTGTACGAACATTTTAAGGGTACAAAAACCCCTTGAGCGCGCGCTCATTATAAAAGAAAAAAAAAAAAAAACTTAGCTTGTCGGAGCAATGGTGTCTGACAAGGTCGATGTCGCTGTGCAGCTCGTAGAGTTTGCTGTGGAATTTACTCCTCCTAAGCCCGTCAAAGCAATATTTTTCGATTTTTCTGTCGAAACGACTGAGGATATCTTCATCCGCTTCGATAGGGTCCCTGCTTCTGAGCCATCAAGTAGAACTAAGAGGTCTTATATAGAGTCTCCTTAGTTTTTCGGAATAGGGCCTTTCTACTCAATTGCCTTCATAGCCCAAAGAAACAGGGATTCGCAAGATTGATTCTTCAGTTCACTACTGCTGAGGTATTGTTGGCAGAATTTATAGCAGAGGGGAAGTCCTTTACTACCTCGAAATTATAGCTGCTGATTGTGACGTCCTGTCCAATTCTCTATGTTGTGGGGCCCTCCTTGTTGACAGTATATACCTGGTTTTGTCCTCATTTATCCATTTCGGCAGCTTACATTTCAATACTAGCGAATACATCGGTGACCACCCTCTGAGTTCTCCCAATTATCTTGATACCATCGTACACCGCTAATAGTTGTACAGACTTTTGAAAAATTATCCAGTGTTCACCTGTGAGTTCCGCACAATTCTTTCAAGTATGGAAGAAGTCACGTCTTTTGACCTTAAAGGTCGCGGAACAGCGAGCGTTCTGAATCGTCAGTTTGGCAAAGATGCTAAAATTAGACATTGCTCTACATATATAGCTCGTCTCTATAAATGCTGTCAAATGCGGCCTTAAATGCAAAGATGTTGGGTATCGATTTGAAGTTCTTTTGAGCTTGTTCCAGGATTTGCAGGAGTGTGAAAATTTGGTCGATTGTGGATTTTCCGGGTCTGAAATTGCACTGATAGGGACCAATTTCGTTGCTGCCAAAGGGTTTCAGATTTTCCGATGTTGAAGAAGTCTCTAGTTGGCGGAGGTGCAGGTGTCTCCTCTTTTGTAGATTTTGAACACCGTACTGAGATTCCATTCATTAGCCCTACACTTTTCTGACCAGGTTTAAGAAATGAGTTGGTGCGTGCTCTCCACATAGCAGTGGAGCAGCAGTTTTGAATACCTCAGCCAGTTCCAGTTAATTTGTAAGATTTTAGCTTAGATATTGCTATCCTTTCTTCATTCTGGTCAAGTGGACAGCGGGATGTTGGGCTTCTTCGCCGTTTCACAGTCTGCAGGCAACGTTTTTCAATATTCTCAGCATCGACTGTGAATCCACTACTAGGTTTCCTTCTACGAGTTTGATTATTGCGCGGCTTGACCATTCCATGTTATAGGACACTCAGCAGTTTTCCGATCAATCGTCACGCTGATCGATGTGTGCTTCTCAAAACGTGCGGACGTTCACATTACTAAAGCTTTGTCCTGCGTCTGTCGCAAAAGAATGGATCTAGTTGATGGTTTTTAATTACCAAATTCATACTAAATTTTGTATTACACTGTATGGACTTTTCCCACACTAATGTGCTTGATATGAAGGCGTTTCGCGATTATCCTGAGTCCGTTTCCGGACTCTTTGGCCGCAAAGATGACCTCCTTCCCTAGCATGATGTTGACTTCCACCAAAAATGATCCTGACGTCTGGCTTACGTATAGCGTATTTCCCATGATTCTGACCAAAAAGCTCGAAAAAGCAACAATTGTTAAAATTATCTTTTTCTTCAGCCTTATTTTGGCAAATTTAGACCTGACGCCCAAATGAAATCTGCTGTAGCGTTGGTCTTTATAGTTTTCTACACCATTTCCTACCAACTGTTTACCTTCAAGATTTTACAGTAAAAGCAGGACAAATAAGAGCGTTTTGTTGTAGTCTAGAGTATGTTCAATTTGGTGTCATTGGTTTTTTGGGTTTACCATTTCTACAATTCGAGTTCATATCTAATAAGCATAAAATCCGTATGTGCGATAGTACAACCGCAGACAATCCTTTATTATGACAACATGCAAAGCACTGATCCTCCGAGCTCACCGGAGGAATTTTTCATTCAATGTTCCTGTGTGATTTACTTATCTATTTGCGTAAATACGAGAGGGATTTGCAGCGAAGAACAATGGAAATGATTGTGGTGATTGTTTATGGAATCAATCTTGATGCATGGATATCTCCTATTTATATCTACCCCCAGCTTAACGACGGGTACAGGATTCACTTTATCTGTGTACGGATTGTAATCCAGTTAAGTGAATTTTTTTCAGAACAAACACAATAAATGACATTTGCGAAGGGGTTGGCAGAGATAAGTGTTGATTTTTTAAAGGATTCCCAAAATTGACTCTTTTTGTCGTTATTAATATTCCGCTAAGCTCTAACATGCATTCCACATATGTATGTATTTGGAAAAAAAAAATTACTACCATCCACAGGGAATAACATCGAAATTGAGGAATTAAAAACCTCCACATACGAACACGTCGCTAAATCCTTCAGGAAGGGGAAGAAAAAAAGTCACTTTTATACTCGATTGCACAAAAACATTATTAAATTAATCTTTCGTGCAACTTTCCGATATTGTAGTGATACCACCACATGTGCTTTTGGTGTTTTCAACGTTTTCATAGTAAAAGTCGACTGCTAACACCCTTTTATCGTTTCACACAAAGCTAATCGAAGAAAAAAAATTCAAAGAAAGAAAGGTTTTCCAATTCAGCGGTGATGGGTCCTGACAGTGGAAACACAAAAAGAAAACTAGCAAAGCAACGCCAAAGTCTCATCAATCATGCTGTACGGTAGACGACGCAAGATGATACCGGTTGCTGTGGTGTAATCCTAGGAGTTTGCCATTTCGAAAAGATTGATCGACTCAAGCAGATAGAGTGTATTTAAAGTATCAGCCTTCAGATTACAATCGCATACATTTCATATGATACTTAGGTACCCCATTCAGAAAGTTTTCAATTTGAAGACTAGACGGAGAGCTATTACATCTTAAAAAGATCTATCCCAACAACGAAGGTGTTGCCGAGTTGTAATGCAAATATCCTAGATAACAAGAGTTTTATTAACAAAATTTGACGTCGAAGGGCTGCAATCATAAGAAACTACCAAAGCCTTCCCTGATCGGGTCTACCAAAACCTTTCGAGAAGTCCTACGTTGCCAGCATCAAGTGCCGAAGATTAGTATCGTCATTGTGAGGAAGACATTACTCCCGCCGCATCTGACGTGCTAGGTTTCACCCGACCACCATACCGAAATCCTGCTGCTCATGAGCTCTTTGAAGGAAGAAAAGAAGCGCGCTGTGGAGAGAAATAATGCTCGGAGGTTCTGCCAACATACGAGTATGAAAAGGACGTGTTAAGGACACAGATATTAAACAGAAGCACGGATGGGTTGAAGATGAGTTGAAAATCTGGCACCATGTTTGGAGGAATTTTAACTTAAGTTTGAATCAATGATAAGAATATCTGAGGAAATCAGTGTGCTGGGGTGGTCTTACAACAGAGGCATGCCTTTGTCTTCCCTTGGTAGTAGCTTGATTTGTAGGGAAGCAAATTTGCTGTAGTTTTTTAAGTCGAGCATGTAAGTTTTTGCTCCAGTTCTTGCTGTGTCAATTTTTTAAGACGTTATGGATCGCAAAATAAAAGTAAGACGGGGTACCCAAAAGAAACGTATGTTGTGTTGGGCGGGGGTAGTATCGCATTCTGCTGCTGGGAGCATATATGTAGTGCTAGCATTCTCAGTAACTAAACCAAGCGACGTCGGAAAAGAAGGTTCCGTCGTTTTTGCAATAAATGGTTCTTGCGAACAGTGGGCGGCCATAAAATTTTGCATCTCGCCCTGAAAAACTGGTACAGAAGCTCTTAAAATGTTAAAAATGGCCAATACGGATGCTGCTATTCGGAAAACTCAAATGTTGGAGTGGTTGTGCCATTCCAAGGATTTTCAATTGATGACAAATTCCGCTCTGGTTGTCCTTCCACAGCGGGAGCCAACGAAAATTTTGGAAAAATTCGCGAAATCATGCTAGAAGATCGAGCAGGAAATTGTGAAACTATATAGAGTGGCTTGGAGTTCAGTTAAGAAATTTAAAAAAAATTTATTTCTTTATTTATTTTTTTTTTCATCATATCAAGAATATTTTCTCAAGTTTTAAGTCAATCGGAGTAAAAATCTAGGAGAGGGAGCCTTTGGATACACCTTTCAGAAGGTACGGTCAAACAGATACGTGACAGATATATCAAGGCAGCTACTTAGCTATTGTCTGTCGGTTTTTCTCGCTATCTAAGGGTCGAATTACCTTTATTGCCACACTTAGAAGAAACAGCTAGATACGGCAGAGTTTGAAGAGGAGCAAGAGGATGATTTAGAAAAAAAAAAAACGAATGCCATCAAGGACCAGCTGGTAATATGAAAGTTTAATCAAAACTCTTTTCTTGAAGTTTCAAAAATTAATTCACCGAATATTATTATTTTACCACGCAATATGTGGTGTAGATTTGACCGAAAATGGTACTTTTTTACATAAAACGCTGCCAAAATTTCAAATTTAATTTTTTTTTAAATCCTTCCTTTAATCACGAGCTACGAGTATACTCACCTAGCAACAAAAAATAATTGGCTTTTCGATTCCTGTCATGAGTGACCACAGCTAGGAGGGGTCTCAAAAAATCAGGTTCCGATGTTTAAATAAAATAATTCTTTTATTACCTGTGCTATAAAAAAATTGAGAAAATTTGTTTAACTTTCAAATCCCCTCAAGCGAACTTTAACTGAAGGTTTGGGGATGAAAAGAATGGCTGCCAAATTCATGCCTCGACTTTTGCTCCTACATGAAAACAAAGGCAGCGTAGAAGTATGCTGTGCTTTGAAAGAAACTTCTTACCAACAAGCAACAATCCAGCCAGTAGAAGACTTCAAGTTCTTCTGGCTCGAAAAAAAGCTCGTTATGTCAAAACAATGCAGATTTGTTTTTTCGATGAGGAGTCATCCATTCAGAGTTTGTTCCACAGGATGAGAGAGAATTTTCGACCTGGCAAATATTGAGAAAATCGCGCAGAAGTTTGCGGCATAAGGAGCCGCAGTATCGCTACTGATTTTTGCACTACTATACGCGTAACGCCACTGCTCACACAGCTCTGTCTGCGCACCAATCTTTGATCAAAAATATCATGATATCCCTCTGCCCACCCGCCCAATTTAACCGAACTTGACACTTGTGGCTTTTTTTTTAATCTCCCCGAACGGAATGGGGCATGCAAGTAAATCGTTTTGCCAGCGTTGATGAGGTGTGGAAAAAAACGACGAAGGCGCTGTCGAGCATCACAGAAGGGTAATTTAAAAAATGTTTCGAACAATCCGAGAAGACAAATACACTTGTTCAAAATTGAAATAAAAATATAAAGCTCGAGTAAATTTATTTTTAAATTTCTTTTTACCAATGACTTCAGAAAGATCTTTTAATTATTGAATCGAAATTTCAGTGACGGGGATCAATGCAAAGCCTAAAATATAAACAGCAAAACGGAACTTATGTGTTGCATAGCACCTGGAATTTTGAAATGCTCCAGCCCCAAGACGACTTATTTGACGTACACTTAATGAATGACATAGAGTGATGTCATTCAATGAAATCTATTCCACCAAACCGGCCGACTAGTGAGCAGCACTACAATTTCGGATTCAACGCGCTCAACTCTAACGAACGAGCCACTGAACTGAATTCAACGAACGCATTAGAGATGGTTTCAACAGGTTTGATCAACAAGTGGCGACTAGTGAAGGAGCTGAACATCCCTTCGTAAAGTGTGTAGCAACGATTCTGGAAAAATGTTGCTGATTGGCTCCTACTGTTTTTGGTAACTCAATGTAGTTGTTCGAGCATGGTTTTCTTGTTTTATGATTAGTCCGGTCTCTTGATACAAGGTGGCGCAAAAGTTGTCATCGTTGTTCTTTGGCTGTATTTTTTTTTAAGAATGAAAAACTTTGGCTCTGCTTTTGGGTTATGTTTATCTGATGTTGTGAATTTTTTTCATTAAGTCGAGAAAATAACATCGGCTAAGTGGACGCCGCCAGAACTGATGACCATTCGGGCCCGATTTGTGGCATTTTCCATCACTCTTGCCAGAACATCCGACGATAGGTCCTCGCATTCTTGACGGATATTTTCTTTGAGGGCTTCACGAGTCTGAAGCTTGTTGAGATAGATTCGTGACTTTTAAAAACCCCTTAAAATGAAGTCTGGTACTGTTAAATCAGGCGTTCTTGTCGGTCAATGCAAATCGCCAAAAGGAGAGACTAGGCGACCCGGAAATGCTGCCCTCAAAATTTCGGTTGTGGCTCGTGCAGTATGCGACGTTGCTCCATCATATTAGAACGACATGTTGTTCAGTCCCTATTCATCCAATTGAGGAAAGAGAAATTCGTTGAGCATGACTCTGTATTGCTCGCAGTCTACAGTAGTTGTTTGGCGATTTCAACCTCAACCACAGGTGCGATATTCTCAGCAGAACGGCTGCCAGACTTGGGAGAATCTCGTGTTGTCCCAAGCTCTTCTAGGTGACCGGCTAAACGTCGTAAAGTTTGCCCAGTTGGTGTGGGGCGACCAAGATCTCTGCGTTGAAATTCACGCTCCGCCAACACTACCGGCGAATTATTCCACAGAAAAGTCGTAACAATTATTCCGCGTTCTTTAGGGCTGTGCATCATAAGTTGTTTTCTCACATAGTGTTTTGTTTTTTGTACAGGACCAAGGCATTGACAACAGATGTTGAGAGTAAATACTCAAACTCTATTTTGTGGTACCACTTTACTGTCAATGGCGTAACGTAGCACGTGTTTTGGTCGAAAATGTCGATACCTTGCTTAGCGTGGTTATAATCTATTTTCATTCCTAGCTTTTTATGCGCTCACCATTTCGATTCCTTTTTCCGTTTCCATTACGTCAAAGCCGTGTTTTGTGCTCAACATAACTACATCTCGCTTGTCTCTGGATTTGGCTACAACAATAGCGCTGAGCCTCTCGTTCAATTATTTCGCCTTTTTTGCGTTGATCACATCTTTAAAATCACCTATGCGATTATATCCGGCGAATCTCCGGTCGATAAGTCTCGTTTCGAATAGGTAAGGTGTTCGAAATGGTAATGAGTGGGGTTTAGACTCAGTGAGTTGAGGACAAAAATATAGTTCCGGATAATAATTTCGGTTTTACGGCGGGGTATAATGTTATTCATGTCGTGTCTATGCTGGTGTCAGATGTCCAATGGAATAAAAGCAAAAACCAGTGTACTGGAGCCTGCCTTCGACACCCTATGTTTAAAAGGGCTTTTCTACAGGCCGACCAGACCGAGCATAATCTTCTCACCAACATAGTCTCTGGTTTTTATCGTAAACACCTGTCGTGTAGACTTAAGTTTATGGGATGCCCGTACATCCATGGGAGCAAGGATAGGCCTTGCCATCGCTTGAATGTATTATGAATACCATAGTAGAACTTGCGTTGGAGGCACAAGTTCCACCCTTGGTATGGGTTGGGGCCGATCTAAAACCTCTTGCTGCTCTTAGGGTCACAGCACCTAGTACTTATTTCCTACTTTACAATGGGTCAAACCAACAGGAAGACCCTTCCCTCGAGTTGGGTTTAAACCACAGCCACCATGACGCTTCCACAAGGGGGCCCATCTCAACAAGTCAGGCCCGGATCGAAATCCGGAAGGCTCCTAACTCCTATGGTACCGCGATTTAAGTCCTGGCAGGCACTACCGGTGGTCCTGCCGCCAACAAGACCTATAATCGGCAGCTTGTAACTGATCAAATCGTAGCAACATCTGAAGATGTTTACGATAAGACCGGTAATATGCTCTGCCCCCGCTTTTTATTAGACAACGTCATTGATGAGCGAAGGCTTGATTATCTGCTCACCAACAGATAGTTCATCGCGAAAAATGGCGATGCGACTTCTGTTGGAACATTTGCAACAATGTGCGGCAAATTCGCCCATCTTATTCAACATTTACACAAGCGATTTGATAGGTTCACTTCCCCATAGCATAGCGGACACAGACGACTTGATAGGGTACAGAACATATCCAAAAGTCGAGGTTATTAACATGCTTTTATTGATGACTGGAAGTGGAAAATCAACTTTCAGAAGTCTGAAGCAATTCTGTTTAGAACGCCGTTGTCTGGTGCCTCTAGGGCCACCAGAAAGAATTGGCAAAAATTCTCGATCATTGGATAGCGTGACCAGCTACTTGCTTGTCAAAATGTAGTCAGATACTTTAGAATCTGGCTAGACCAATATCTATATTTTAACAAGAATGTAGATGCTGCTTTGGCCAGGGCCTAAGGTGCTTTCTTTTGCCCTTACAAGGAGACTGTTTTATAGCAGCCAACTTGCTGCGAGGGTGTTCTACATGGCCTCATCCGGCCAATGCTGATATATGGGTGTCCCGCGTGGTTCAACGTGAGAGCAAGGTTAATGAAAAAGATTCGGGTGTTTGAGAGGCCTTGCCTTAGGGTTTGTCTTCACGTTTACAGAATACAAGAATCGGAGTACATAAAATTCTATCCCATTGAGGTCCTATACAACAGGGCGAATCGAATAAGAGTGAACAACTTCGCTATTAAGTTGACTCGAGGGCATATTGCAAGAGCAATGACCTCGCCCAACTACTTATATCCTGAAAGCGAGCGCTTGAAAGGCTTCGTCACCCCTGAAGCGTTCCTGTCTTTTGACATGAAAGGCTGATCCAAGATAAGTTTTGCGGTGCCGCTAATCTTCCACGTTGGTGATTGTGAAGTTGGTGTGGGGCGACTCAACTAGAACAGAGACGTCGCACATGGTAGTATTGAATGTCTCAGGTTTAGCAGGGCGGTTTCAAAACGAGATAAAAAGGATGTTATTTTGCAGCACCAAAATATTTGGTGGTTATGCGAAGAAGACCCGATTCCTTCGTCGTTTCCTTCAAGTCCAGGTTAGCCTAGTTAGAAGGCAAAGTGGCCCATATTTTTCTTGCTATGTTTAGCAAATGGCCGACTTACATAGCAACCTTGGGTTAGCTAACAATTAGGTTAGGTTAGATGGTATAGTCGGGCTAAATAGTTTAGGATTTAGTATAAGTTAGCATAGGTAGTTAATTAAGGTATTGTAGTTTAAGTTGGATGTTTAAGTTTTATGTAAATACAAAAATGTAATTCAATAAGGCAACCGACTTAAAAAAATTATCAGTGGCCATAGTTCTACTTTTGTCGAAGTAGAATTCTGCTCTATTTGGGTACTAAGTGACGACCTCTTTGGTCGTGGCAGTACCGTACCAGCGGAGCTGGTATACGTCTAATTATTAGGACCACATAGTTTTTAAACATTCACTCCGTATTTATGAGACTTTCCGGGATTATATTGGCGGAACTGAAGTCTCCCATGCCAGGGAATCATAGACTTATCCATGGCTAGAGTCTCGAGCGTTCATGAAACTTTTCTCTAGAAGTTCCAAAAGCCCACTGACTTTGCCTAAAGGATTGTTGCCAACTGTTGCCTTATCCGCGAAGTGAATAAATTTTACGATAAGCTGAAAACGATTTCTTGACATTTCAACATGTTTTTGAAAAATATATCAGTGCTCAAATAATCGTTGATAGAAGGGTATTTGACGATGTCCATGTAACATCACAAGTTCGAGGCATTTTTTTATTTCACGAACGCCTGTGTCAACCCATATTTTGAGGCACGAAGTGTAGGTTATGCTTTTACTAGTCAAACAATTTTGAGCGTTCACGTTTGTTCTGAGTTACCATTAGCGAAAAACAATCGAAGGGAGGAATTTCAGAATTCTGATAAGCGCAGGACTCGGTCGTTTCTTCAAAATGACGTCTTTTTAATGAGCAGCCATCTACAGGAGTCCATTAATCTGAAAGAGGAACACTATCCACTTCTGACACAGCTTCTGATGATAAAAGCCCGTCCGCCATGGAGCAAATTCTTCTGAATCGGACCCCCTTCGAAATCCACTTCGTCGATGTCAGAAGCTTTGTGTGGGCAGAAGCAGTTCCATAAAATCTTCTTGGATCCATTGCTTATCTCACCGAAAACTTATTCTAAAGAAAGGAAAAAACGAAGCAAATGGGCACAAAATACAGGTGGCATGTCATCAAGGTGCCACGTGACACACCGGTAGCAATGCTAATAATACACTAAAAAAAAGCAGCACATTTATATAAAAAAAAAACACACTTGGCACTTGGGTAATGTTTTTTGATTTACACGTGGGCCGTCAACGTGTTAAGGAATGGCTGGGGGTCATGTATTTGTTTTCTCCCAGTTGATGGACGAATCGACAACAAAAAAAAATTATGGACAAATCAAATGGCCTTAGATTTAATTTCGGCCATCGAAGAAAAGCAATTACTTTGGAACATAAATTGAATTGAATTTGAATTTTGAATTCAGAGTTAAAGTTATGGAGGCTAAAGCAAATAATAAACGGAGACTACTGCGTCAGCAATTTCGAGTGATTCTTTGTAAAACAAAGTGTACACTGTACATCTAATTTTATTCACAGAATGCATTACCAATTCAACTACATAAATGTAAAAGTGGCATGGCATTCAAAAGCACAAAGCCGTTTTCCTTGGAACCCGATTATGGGCAATCCATTATGGAACTCGTAAGTAATAAGTTTACGTCCGTTGGTATTTCGGAGAAGCCGCAGGACTTGTATTGTGAAATAAAATTTTTACGAAACTCGTCGCGAATTCCTGCTGCGCTGCCGTCTGGTCAGCCGTGTATTTATCGTCGGCATAAAGGGAGTCAAACGAATGTTTGATGATACTAAAGAGATCATTTAATATAAAAAGAAGGGGACCGAGATGCCTGCCTTGTGGAACTCCAGAAGTGGCCAAAAATGGAGCCGATTGGACTAACCTAAAACGAAAACTGTAATAAAGGTAGGAAATCCATTTTAATAGTATGTGGTCAAAGTCGAGAACAGACAATTTGAAGAGTATAAACCGATGAGAGATTTTATCGAAGGCCTTGCTGAAATCGGTTGCAACTACATCAACTTCGTTGCCATACTTTATGGCAGAGAGGGCAAATGATACGAATTCAACAAGATTGGTAGAGAGGAAGAGCATTTTTTAAGAAATATGGCAGGGAGACCATGCGGGCCGGATGTGAACTCGTCATTAAGTTGGTGTAATTTAATGTAGAATGAGACAGTTGTGGTGGAGTGGAAGGGACAGAAGAGTTATGAAAAAATGAGAGAGGGGTATGCTAGCTATCAGTTGCTGAGAGGGCTACCTGACCAAATGAGACTGCGGAGTTAATTGAATCTGTTGTGAAAATAAGGTCTAATTACCTGCCCATGTAGTTGGATATACCGCTGACATGGCATAGACTTGAGCCTGTTAAGCGATCTAAGAAAAGGCATTCCTTAACTGAGTTGGCATTTGAAGCGATGAAAAACGATTGATCGTCTGATGGAGTCCAATGTAGCTGAGTAAGATTAAAGCCGCTGAAATCAAGAATATCGTCAATAGAGTCAGACAGGTCAATTAACAGGTCGATCACATCGATGGCAAGTTGGTGGGATTCAATATGTTGAGCTGAAAGGATGTAGCAACATATAACGTAAATGGACTTGAAGGGGAGTGATATTTTTATTGCGACAAAGTCGACTTTAGAGGATGAAGAAATGGTAATGGGAGAAGAGTTAAGGCTGCTGTGGATCGCCGGTAAGACGCCTCGATAGGTGGTATCATCATTTGGGCGGGTAGGATTGTCGTCGCGAAAAACATTAAAAGTAGGTGGCAGCAATTACTGGTTCAGATTAGTAAACATCAAGGTGGGTGGACGTGGTTCAAGTGGTAGTGTATTGGCTTCCTAATCGGACGGTCCCGAGTTCAATACCAGCCGTGGCCGAAAGTCGTTTTTTCAGGCAACTAAAATCAAGTCAATTTATACTAAAAATTTTGTCTCCCCATTAAATGTTGGATGCCACCCTTGGAGCGAAATAACCACTGAGCCCAAACATCTTTCTTTCTCTTTCTGTCCCATTTTCCGAAAGACTTAACACATCCTTTGGCATCATAAGTGTAGTCATACCCACTTGAGTGTTAAGTTCTTAAAAAAAAAAACAAAAAATGGCTATTGGCGTAGAACAGCATTGGTTTTAGAGCGAGGACCTCTTAGATTCTGGTAGTAAAAAGTATCAAGGAGGTGTGAAGCAGGATGGTTTAAGTGCTGGCAAGGAAGGCAAGTTATGAAATTTATCGTGGTCGGCTCGGCTTCGCTGTAGGTGTGAGACTCGCTGAGAGTGGACGTAGTGGCCGAACGCAGCGAGGTCGGCTGCCACTTTCTGAGGGCACATACTAAAAATCCCGTGGTACCTGAAACTGATAGGGTCGGTAGGGAGGCTTTTCTGCTGGATGGATTTGCCTCCTCCGGCGTTGTTGCCCAATTGATCTCGAAACGGGGACACTGGATGCTTTTCTGGTCTCTCAATTTGATTTTGACCGAGTTCTTAGTTGGACTATTGCGGTATTTGAGGAAAGGATCACAACCAATGGACAAATAAAAGAAATTGGGGCCGCAAAAATTGGACGAAACCCAGTTGTCTAATACTGACGGTTTTTGATGGCCTTCCAGTTGTGGTCATGTAGCCGGATGAGCTTCTCGACTGCTTCTTGATAATTGAAATTTGAAATCTCCATTATATCCTTATTAAGAGGGATGACGTTTCATTAGTAAAATAAACCAGAACCTGCGTTGATAGTGATGTGTTTACAGTGGCAATTGATTTACCGAAGTGCATCACTATTCTTGTGTCCTTGATGAATTTAGCTTCAAATCCTATGAATTTGTATTGGATGATGCAGTCCGGAGTGATTTGAATAATGCCCGTGTCATTTAAAATTCCTTCTTCTCGAGTTAGTACACAATTTACGAATGCAGGGGTTTCCTCGGTGTAATGAACATCCACGTATTGTGCGTCCATAATTCTTTCCACATAGTGTGTGTAATTCTAAGCGTCCTGGTTGGACAATGCTTAAGAGATAGTTTCTTATACAGTTGCTGGATAATGCAATCCTCACTTTGCTCAATACTGTGAAATATTGATGGCCGGAGAATGAATGTTTTTGCGCTGAGAGCCAACCGAAATGATCGAAGTATTTGCCAGCGTCACTCAATATTGCTCGTTTGGTATCCTTTGTGCTGAATGACGAAAAATTTACTTTAAATTAGAAGTCAACTGTTCTGGCTGAATGTCAATTACTTTTATTGGCAACGCTTTAATGAATGCTGCATTATTTAATATCCATTTGCGTGAGTTGAATCCACCCTTCCGAGGTAGCTGTGAAACCGATTCGAAACGACCTCCATCGAAGTAGCAAGGAAAACAGATCCTTTTGCACCGAGGGATCGGTTATTATAATTCCCAAATATTGTCTTTGCCGAGGTGTCGAATACCACTCTCCAAACTGGTGGTCAGTGCTGTCTTCTCTTATCACTGCGTGATGTAGAAGATAATATCTTGCTCCAATATAATCCCCCAATACTTCCTCCATGTGTCCAAGATCAATACATTCTCGAATGAAATTGAAATATTCGAAGACTCGCATTTCTTGCCATTTTGGGTGACTCTCCCAAATGATCCTTCAGCTGTAGCATCCCAGTTGTGCGTCATTTATTAGTGATTCTTGCACACTTGATCTTTCCACTTGGAACCTCTTCTACAATAATTCCCGAAAGTTCTTCAAGCCTTCATCTTTATTGCACACATTGATGCATGCTGTGAGTACATTAACAAGTGTCTTCTTCCTTGAGGTTAAGATGGTGCTGACTGGTCCCGATAGTGTCCAGCCAAACCATGTGTTTTGTGCCATTGGAGTATTGGCTGGCCCCTTGACTAGTCCATGCGTCAAAAAATGTGGCAAAATGTCTGACCAGTATTTCAATCTCCTTCGGTTGTTCGCATAATGGATCTGCCAACTCCAACTCTTGGATGTTTAGCCACAGGTTGGGTGTAATTTATTATGCTGGCATTACTAGAGCAGTTACCACCATTGTGGTGGTATTGTGAATTGACTGAAGGAATGTCCAGGGGAACTTTTAATTGACGGGCTAATTTCGCTGTCACGCAGAATGATTGAGGTTGAGGCTTCTTCACTTGATGTTCTTCCTGTTACAGAAACTGCTGTACTCTCCCCTCTAGGGAAATGAAGTTAGGGATTATGCTGTCGTGTGCATATTTTGCAACCCCTCTTCAGCTTTGACCTAAGGACTACATCCAATCGGTTTTTCGTCTTCATACTTAAAAATCTTTCGAAGTTATACAATTGTTGAGACTCGCTGTGCACAACGCATATCGACTCTGTGACTGTAGTCAAATGGTTTTTTGTGGCTGTTGCTCTTAGTACTTGCGACTGGTGTTCATGCTTGAATTCGCGACTGCTCTCTAATCCTCCGAATCTACCCTCCATGAAGCCTAAAAATTCGCTTAGTTTTGGAATATCTGTTGAAGTTCCTACGGATTGTTGATATAATTTCCTTAATTCAGGATCAAGTTTCGGTCATAACAACTGTTATCACTAATGGATCACAGGAGCTTAAGTCGACCCCTAATAAGACCCCGTACAAGATTTCCTGTGACATATCCATGATGGTTTTTAAATAGAACGCATTTTCATGTCGAACTGATTTTAAAGGAAGCAATTTTTGGATATAGTTGTTGACCAATGCTGCTGAATTTTGAAGCAGGTTCATTAGCAATTCCATAGATGTTGCATAATTAATTGATGTTGGTGCCAAATGGTTAGCAGTCCTTGCTGCTTCTTCTTTTAAATATTGAATTTGTTCGACATCGCTTAAGGATGCGTTCTGGTGAACTAATCGATCAAACAGTTCCCAAAATGATGTCCACTGTTCATACTTGCCGCCGAATGATGGTATGCTAATTGGTGGAAGATTAATTTACAGATGTGTTAGAGATTGTGGAGTTACTGCCTCTGGTTGGGGCTGTCATTGTTCTGCTTCTTTAACCTGGATATAAGCATTTTGATAAATCTGCTCCAACTCAATGAATTCATTGTTGGAAACGTACTCCTGCTCGTAATCAGCTTCTTCCAATGAGGACATGATCTCTTCGTTCATAGTCACCAGGTTTGTCCAGTATTCCCTAATCTGATCGAATTTGAGCGTTAGTTAACCTGTATTCTGAGCTAACTCCAAGTTCTCAATTATGCGTATAAAGTTGTTCTTAACCAGATTCAACTCCATAAATCTTGCTGGGTACTTCCTGACGTCAGTTGACTCTTTAGTTCTCTCTGGATCGAATGAGTTGCTCGTTGATTATTGGCTTACTGCACTTGGATTTGTACTTCGACTTAAAGGAGACAACCGTGAAGCTTGAGTGCCCGCATCGCCTGGTAATGGCATTGACGATGGTTGTCTATTTTTCTTGTTTACCCCAATTCTGTTCTAACTGCTCGGAGAGGGCACCCCAGTTATAAGTCGCGGGTTGTCGACATTTATAATAGGCACAGCGAATTGAACATAGCTGTTCACATCTCTTCAGTTAAAGTCCTTTTGTTTGGCATGTTTAAAATGCTCAGACAACAAACATCATAAATAAGGCCAACAGCAGACCATACAAATGCAAGTGTTAAGTCTTCACATTGAATACCTTTCCTTTCATCGAATTAAATAAACAAAAACAAATCCTCTCAAAGCAATTACGAGTGTCATCAAGTCTGCGGACTTATTAAATTTTCAATACGATTCTTTCAAATCGTATTCCAACAAAAGCCTCAAATCATTGATGTGGCCCCCATTGTATACACAAATCAAATTGAATAAAATCAATAATCCTATTGGAAAAGAAAGTCCTTTGGACTTGTTCATCAAGACATTACTTTGAATATTTTGAAAGTTTTCAACCTAAAATACTTTCAGGATTGATTTTTGTTTTTTTTTTTTTTTTGGAAAAAAACCTATTGTACTTCATGACAAAGTTCTTGCCACCACTGATACAAGAAAATTTCGTGGTAAGGACGAGGTTTAGCAGTTTGAAATGTCTTGCTGCCCACCAAGGCATGAACTTTTTCTTAACTTGACTTACTCGTAGTTACTTAATTATTGGCTTGAATGTTGACTTTGAAACATTTCTAGAGAAAAGACGATTAAAATTGTTTAGAGGATTCATGGACGAAAGAGGGAGTGTTGGTTGAAACATCTGTGTAACAGATGTTCTCGTTTATGTATATTCGAGCGGTTTGGAAGTTCATTGCTGAGTTATGGTTTACGCGGTACTAAGAGGGTTGAAAGTCCATTCTGGGAACCCTTTTATATTCTCGAAACATTTACTGCCGACAATTCAGCATCATTGGTTACTTTTGTTGTTGGTCTATACATCTGAATGGACAAATGGCTTAGCTCAATCAGTTTTATGACATACATAAATGTAGTGTCTTAAAAATCGAACAGTGGTTTGGGAATTTTTGAAGCTCTTCGTCAAGGAGTTAAGTGGTTGCAATTGATGGACAATTTGCAAAATGGGTAAAGTCTTTGGTAACTTCCACCCATGGCGAGGAGAACGATGCTGCCATCATTGAAAACAACAGCTCATAATAGAAATTTAGATCAGCTGACAGATGGGTATGTACAAATTTAGGGTTGGAATTGTAGTTGACAAGACAGTGAGGCAATTTGCGACACAGCACTCAGACAAAGAATTGTACTCCTTGTATGTTCCTTTTACCAAAATTTCTCAGATGGGTAAACCCTTTAGTTTTGAAGTGCCTACATATCACCTCCCATCACCCGGGGACTCACTTCAATTCTGCTTCATGGTGTCGCCATCGTTCTCACAGCAAGCGTCGCAAAATTTTGTGCTGCTTATCCGCAACATACTTCGGCTTTCAGGAGAGGCATCGTAATGACGGTATTAAGCGGTCTGCAATCATTCCTACGGAGAGACATCATGAAAGTCGTTGTATTTTTAGAGATCCCAGTCTCCCAGTATTCTGGAGTGTGTTGTGCTTAGAAGAAACTCAACTGTCAATGGGCCTAGCCTAGGACGTAAGCAGTCGTAACGCAGGTTCGGGTCCTGAAAAGCTGTTTTCTGAGCCTTGTTTAGCAAGTTCGTGGCTTATTTTCTCTGATCCCAATGTGACCTACACCCGAAAAAGACTCAGTGAAATCAGCCTGCCGACTGTGTTCAGAGAAATCTTGCGTTTTTGAAATAAGTCTTTTAGAGTAGCTTGACTAGGGCTGCAAACGCAGAACTTGTACCGGTTCTTCACAATGCAAATAGTTTTCTGATTTAGGACTTAGGACGTGGCATCACAATGGAATAATAGGCCTAAGTGGTTTGATCTTTCCAACAGTCACTTTAACCTAACCTAACCTAACATAGGACTATGTATTGTATATCTCCGGCTGGAAGACAGATGAAAGTTTTCCTAACGAAAAATTAAATCTAACATTGTCATCCTGCAAAAAGGCTCCACCGTCGTTTCCTAGATTGGTCTTGGAGCCATCTCTAAAGACCCAACAGTTGTACAGTGCAGGAAGGGGATAAAAGTAATTGGATCACTGAAATTCGAAAACATCAGCAAGTTCTTGGCCTCACTGAGGTGATTCAAAATACAGTGGCTTGTAGAATGGTTCTAGCGTCCGCAAATTTATGAAATCCTACACGCGGCGCTGTAGCAATGCAGATACGTGAGAGTAATGTGTAACATTAGATGAAATTATACGCGTTACATATTTAAACGGTTAATAAGAGGAGAAGAAGAAACACCGAAACCAAACTGGCCGAAGCCACTCATGGGGACAGGGAATGCCCATTTCGTATTTTCATAGCAACACTAGCTGTGGGTTCAAGGGACATATAGCCTCTAGTTTTTAACGTGAACCACCTGTCGTGTAGACTTATGTTTACGGGATGCCCATACATCCATGGGAGCAAGGATATGCCTTGCCATCGCTTACCTACATTAATAGTATAATACCAAAGCAGAACTTGTGTTTGAGGCACAAGTTCCACCCTTGGTATGGGTTGGGGCCGATCTAAAACCTCTTGCTGCTCTTAGGGTCACAGCACCTAGTACTTATTTGCTACTCTACAATGGGTCAAACCAACAGGAAGACCCTTCCCTCGAGTTGGGTTTAAACCACAGCCACCATGACGCTTCCATAAGGGGGCCTACCTCAACAAGTCAGGCCCGAACCGAAATCCGGTGCGCTCCTGACTCCAATGGTACCATGATTTAAGTCCTATGAGCGGCAACTTGTAACTGGCCAAATCGTAGCAACCTTCGGTGGCGTCATCTGAAGATGTTTACGATAATACCAGTAAAATGCTCTGCCCCCGCTTTTTATTAGACAACGTCATTGATGGGCGAAGCATTGATAATTGGACGGGGGCCCGGGTCAAGGAACAGTCGGCGCGAAAGATCATTAATATACCAGTGCGTGTTGTACCAATGACCATTTATTTTAAACGAAATATGGCTTTGCACATCCAGGCCATGATATGAATATCGAAGGGAGGGAGAATTATTAGCACGTCAAGAGCGAAACTAGGCATGCTAGAGATAGTTTAGTAATAGCAGCTGTGAAGTATATATCTTCGTGATAGTTTGTTCCACCAGACAACCGACGACGAGTAGGATCTAATTGGTCTTAGCATAGTCCTGCAGATGCATAAGATTTCCACGGCGACAAGTCTCACATATTATTGTTTTCAGTGCTTCCATACCGGCATCGCCCTGGAGTCAAAACAAGTTTGTTTTTCAGGATGTCCCCACATACTTTGCTTCGTTGAGGAAACATGTAGCGATGCCTTAAAGAACTTGATGAGTGAAACCAGTCAGCATTAACTTCAGTTCGGTGAGGTTTTACTAAAAGCCAAGCACCAATAGTGGATCACATGTAGGGCTGCTACAACTTTAAAGCAGAAAGTCGTTAGGCATGCTCTTTCTAACAGTATAGCTTGCATATGCCAAGCTAGTGGGTGGACCAATATGCACGTGAAGTCAGGACGGCGACTCCTGTTTAGCTCCACTATCACACATTAACTACTGTCAGCATTGGAAATCAAGGTCGTATTCAATAGCATTGCTGTATATTCAAAAATAATTTTTCAAAAAAGGTTTCATTGAGAGTATGCTCCGATGGACAAGGAGGATGACCAAGAATGCTTTATAATCACGCTAAGCAAGTTTAACATGGTGGCACACATAGCCCGATAGTTGGAAAAGACCAATCCTTCGATAATGGATAGAGATCTACTAGCTTTGCCAAAACCGGGTTCGAGTGGTCGAGAGATTTCCATTATCAATAAAGAGGTGATCAAGGGAGGATTCATATCCCGCAGCTAAAGGAAATTGAAATTAACGCAGTTTTCTTCGGCATTTCTCATTATATTTTGTCATCTATTTTTGACGATCGGCATCCTGTCAGTCCAGCTTTGGGCCACACTTTCGAGCATTTGGGGCTCGATCTCACCAATACGAGTAAAACTCAGAATATCGGTTTCGAATATGCAGCCTATCTGCATATGTATGTCACAAGAAGTGGCCAATTCATTGGTCCATTTCGCTATTTTGTTTCCATTGAAATAAGTCCTTAGTAAATAAATGATTTTATGAGCAGTATGGCATGTCGGAATCAGATATCTTAGGGATCATTGTCATTCATATTCTCCTTCAAATAATCGGTAATGATTGTTCGGTAACGTTGATCATTAACGCGAGTTTCGCCTTCAATTTAGAAGAAAAAAAATAAGGCCAACGATAAGCGCCTGCGTGAAATCCACACTAGACAGAAAGGATATAATTGAGCAATTTTGTTCATAGACTCATTGAGCGAAAAGTGAGCCCCGTCACTATGCAAGACCATTCAATGAAAGTAATGGTTGACTTCAAGATGATCAAGAACCTAATTCCCAAAGTTACTTCGCAAGCTATGATCCGAGTTATAATATCTGCATCATAAGGACCAAATATGAGGGAAGGACTAGGCCGTTCATCAAATGATCCATATACGAGTATGTTATTTAATGGATAAAGGCCAAACTCTTACAATCGGCGCTTGATTGCATATCCCAGATCCTCTGCCACACTTTTACTCACAGCGGTTACATGTTCTTCAGGACTCACATTAGGTTGACGTGTTGTTGCCTTTGCATCGTGTAGAATGTATGTGGTGTGAAATTAGTGGTTGGTCGATTATGAGGACTAACAAAATCACCTAATTTTCTACATATTTCGCGTAAGGAAATCCGCTTTTCAAAAAAAGTTTGAATTATATGGTGTAAGCCTATTCATAATTCAGAACATAAATGTCAAAGGACTTGCACCGTATCAGTGTGAACTATGGCTTTGCAAAGTCACCATTAACCCAGTATTATCATTTGCTAATATTCACTCCTGAAAAAGACTCATAGAGACTAGATCTACAAGTATGTCCACCCTAAGCACGTGTTTAAGACATTATTTGCATGAGGCTATATTTGAATTTGATCTGCCTTGATAGACTGACAAACTTCGCCAGCCTAGTAGGAAATAGCAACGATATATCCAAGCCATTTGCGACGAAGCGAGGTTTTCAACAAGCCATTCCTGGTAAGCTGCTCGTGCCCCAGAGGTATCCGTATTGTTAGCCGCAACGCAATGCTTGACTTGAAAAAAAACGCGACTAAAGCGTTGAAGGAGAGTAAGTTGAAATAGGAAATGAGACGAGAGCATACTTATTTGGTAGACCTACGGTACAAACTGGGTTAGCGGACCCCGCATTCGGTAACACCACGATCTGTATAACCGGTTCCATTCTAAATTTACTAATTAGACTAGCTGGGGGCAACTTTGAAGAGCATTTTCACTACTAGCCTGACACAGGCATACATGCCGAATCCCTTTCGAACAGTGAGAGTGGCCTTTATACCGAAAATCGGAAAGGAGGACTACTCGCTCGCGAAGAGTTTCAGACGTATAAGTCTGACTTCCTTCATGCTGAAAAGCATCAATAGAATGGTCGCGATTCATGCGCGCAGAACCGCCTTGCGAATGCATCCTTTGTCGGCGATGGAACACTTCTACCAACGCTCAAGGTCCTGCGTGAGTGTGGTTCCGAATCTGCTAGGCAGAATTGAAGGCGCACTCGACAAGAAGGAATACGTCTTGGGCATTTTCATCGTCGTTGAGGGTGCTATCGACAACGCAACTTTTGACGGTATGTGTAACTCGACCTAAAAACATGGCGTCGACGAATCACTTGTTTTGTGGATAAAAGCTCTGCTGGTAAATAGGACATTGATTGCGGATGCTGGCTGTGGCCAATATGTGGCGGCAGGTGTAAACAGGGGTTAATCGAACGGCGGCGTTCTGTCTCCACTGCTATGGTGCATGTTGGTCGACTCACTGCTGAACGCGCTCAATAGTTCTAACGTCTCATATGCACAAGCATACGCGGATCGTATCTAGTGACTGTATAGGGCGCAGGCAGCCCTAGACGTTATCGACTAGACAACTGAGGTTGTTCCCTTTACGAGAAGGAGGAAGCTGTCTGATCTGACTCATCTAGTGCTCAAAGGCATCACCATCAACCTGGATAACAAACTTCTCTGGACTAAACATGTTACGTTGAAAGCATGTAAGACGCTGTCGGCCTTCTAGCAGTGCAAGGGAGCTATCGTCAAGACATGGGGCCTGTTATCGAGAAGTGTCCTTTGGAACTACTCGGCTATGATAATGCCAGTTATATCCTATGTGGTGATTGTCTGGTGGAATAAGCTCTCGCTGTAAAAATACGTGATTTCTGCTTTTATCAAATTCCAAACAACGGTTTGTCTCGGATGCATGGGGCTTA
The DNA here is from genome assembly GCA_963966105.1 of Volucella zonaria. Lineage (NCBI taxonomy): Eukaryota > Metazoa > Arthropoda > Insecta > Diptera > Syrphidae > Volucella > Volucella zonaria. The sequence continues at coordinate 62,827,003 of OZ014531.1, read as the reverse complement.
GCCCAGCACTCCTGGCTCTGCTTCAACCGCATTTATGAATCTCACTCCGCTTGAAATTTATATCATGGGCTGCACTTTCAAAGCCATTTTCCGTCTAAAAAGAGGTGGTCTTTGGTACAACACGCACTGGAGCTTTGATGACCTTGTGAGCCCGCTATCTTATGACTCTGGTCCGATGCAATGACACCAGAACTCCTGTTGCGGGAAAAATATGAAATCGACTTTAATTGCGCCCAGGACTGGTTTCAGCCTGAATCTGAACCAGAAAAGGAATGCAGTTGGGTATTCACTTGTCTTTGGAGGACCACAACGTTAGATTTCACTTCACGTTAGGAAAGCTTGCATCTGTCTTCCAATTGGAGATTCACGCAATCCTGATGGCAGGGAACTGTATTGCGGAGCACCGGTGAAGAGGGCCAAGCATTTGCATCTGTAGCGACAGCCAAGCTGCGCTTAGAGCATTGCTGAGCCCTCTTACGAGCTCCAAGCTAGTTCAAAAATGCAAGAGATAAATGAACGGTGTCGGAAGGCTGTTTAAGGCTTCCATTGAAATTAATAATTTATAAGAAATAAGTTCTTTTACTCTGACTGGCTTTGAAAAAAATCAAGGTTTCGCACAATTTTTTCAACGTCTGCCTTATGCGCGCGCGTATTATAAAAAAAATAAAAAAATAAAATTAAATCTAAATAACGGCTGAAATTATTGAAAAAACTTCCCATATTTTTACTTGCAGTGATATCCCAAGATTTCTTTCTTATGTTCCTAAGTTTTGGAAAGCCGTCAACTCTTCCTTCACTCATCTTCAATTGTGGAATTTTGTCAAGATGGTGTCATTTCGGCAAGATTTAGAAGATTCACCCAATATTTTGGATGTTCGAATTGTCGAAACTACTCACAATGATTCAGATTTCGAACATCATTCCAACGGCAGTATAAAATGTGGCGACATATAAAAAGATACTTTAAGACTCATTATATCCCACAACCTCTTCATCAGCTCGAAACCAGTTTCTGCCTCAGATGGGTAAAAATTAAACATTGTTTCGATAATGAATGTCAGGAGTATAACCAGAATAATACCGGATTATTCACATGAAAGATTGTAGATATCGAGAGGGAGTAGACCAGGAATGACGTATGGAAGTTTTACCAAAGGGTAAAAAATATGCCATGGATTCAAAGCCCTTACAGAAATTTGTATAGAAAGCCAAGAAAGCCTTGTGTAGACATTTCAATCAAATTTGGACGACACACTTTTGTAGACTGCTAAGTAATGAAGACAACTAAGCTTCCTTTGTCCGGTCTTTCATTACAGACCATATCAGCCAACAATTCCATTTTTTTTCAAAGCAGTCGACAAGAACTTTCTGTAGACCCTTCAGTAAATCTTCTGCAAACACATTTCGAATGAAAGCATAGCTCATAAATGCAAGGCACCACTGGATTGGCTTTGTCGCGCTCCCAGTGACAACAATTTCTAGTATGTAGAAAAGCAAACGATGTGTACGGCTTTCGAGTTGACGAAAGGGTAGTGCAGCCCGTTGGTTTTTTTCAAGATTTGCAATAATTGTAAACATTATGCATGGGCTTGGAAATGCGATCCAAGAAAACCGAGATATTTTAGGGGATATAAAGTTATTGGCGGGACATCCAACATGACTTTTAAGGCCATTTATATTATGATTGACAGTTTAGACAAGCATCTTGCCGAAACATGACACACATATTTCAAATGCTCACTTCATGTTCCCTATCTTCCTTCATGAGCAGGCTGGCATTCCCATTACAATAGGCAACTGCAAGATCCTTGACGATCTTGTAATACACCTATCTTTGAACTGGAAGGCATGACTCTTCTGCCTACGTATCACGGACCTCAGGTTTGATTCAATGAAACTCAAATTAAGTCATTTCGGACGACAATTCCAGCCTTAAGGCCAACTCTTTAACTTGATCCAACTCTCCTGCAAACAAATATGTACGAGTACCCATTATGCAAGTTAATGTGTCCGGTAAACGAGAGTACTCATTCGGAACTCACACAATTGCCACAAACTTAATTACCTTACTTCAAAGTGAAAATTAAAAAAAGTTGAGTTGAATCAAAAACAAAATGTCCTTCCTCTCAAGCGAGGGATTTTTGTCTTTTATCCTTTAAGCATTTTGTAACAAAACTACAAGGCAGCTCACACATTTTATACCAAAAATTTATACGAACAACTTTTTCTCTCCGTAAAATTATCGAAAAGTTTACCACATTCCCTTGTCTATCCTACTAACGTACATACATACATATATAAATATTTATACAAGTATGTGTCGTACAATATTAAATGTCCTTTCCCTTTTTCGCAGGCGAAACTTCACTGTCTCTGCTTTATGGAGCTTCGTCGCAGCACAACATTGTGGTGGAGCAAATTTCATTGGAATGTGCTGAATATCAGCTAAATAATAGTTTTCAGGATGTCCTATGGCAATGTGGTAGTGGTTAAGTAAAAAAAAAATAATAATAATAATAATAATAACGATGAAGATAAAGAAGACAGAAGTAGGGAGTCAGCCAACTCCTTCTCGAGGGACTCAAATGGCCAGATAAAAAATGTAATGTAAAAATCTCGCCCTCTTTCGGTTCCTTGGTAATGTAATTGCATTAGATATGCTGTTGGTGAAGCCGTGCATCAAAACTGCATGCTTCTCATATAATGGACTTGGGAATACCAGTAGATGCTGGAACAAGAACTAGAGTATGAGTAAGTGTTGGATACCCACTGCGGCGACCAGTAATCCTGTTACTCGTACGAGTATGTATGTAGTTTCTACTCTTCTGGAGTTCCGGCTGTTCAAACTTACCGATTGTTTAAACATGGGCAATAGTCGTGGTAGTTTGTAGGGTAGCACCAATAGTACCAGTTTCAGGAATAATGTGGAAACAACTAACGACTACAACTATGTGCATGAATACTACCACTAGTAGGTAGTAGTACTACTTCAAAATGGGTCTTCTCCCTTCGTCCACTTGAACAAAATCACACAGTCTTGTGGCGATAGCCTGAGCTGGTGGCTCTACTGAGTAGCTTTGTCCGGAGAACACAATGTTGGTAAAGTTTGCAAATCATGTTAGTAATGGGTTGTGCGTACAAACGGACATAGTTGAGGGTACTTGACGCAGTTGCTTTAAGAGAAAGAGTTTAACCATTACCCAGTAGCGGCAACAGAGCCCAATGTCTACAGTGCTGGGTGGTAAGTCCTTGTGATCAAAGTTGAAAACACCAGCATGGAATAGACGGAACATGTTTTCAGGTCTTTCCAGTAGCATTCGTTAAATTAGTGAAAGGAATCATTCGAGGATGACTTGAAGCCCACAGCTAAGGTTGATTTGGTTTACGGTTTGTGTAAAAACAATATTTCGTAATAGGAGATGGTTAACTGATTTAATTGGTCTTCACTTTGGAATCTCAGCAATTTGTGTTACGGAGTGGTATTAGATACAATCAGGTATCGTCTCTTAAATGACTTTTTAAAAAGGCCGAATGTAGAATCCTTGAACAAAAACTTGAGCTAGCAAAGCACATAGGTACACGATTGTGGGTGCCGTTTAAATGCCCAGAAGCTTTTTTGTTTCATTTGCGATGAAGTGAAGCCCTGCCGAGAAAATAGCAATAGTAGCGTAGCCATTAAATATCTTTACCATCTCAATGTTTTCATTAAAGCCTGAGAAGTATTACCATCCAGAACAAGCGTTGGCTGACCATTGCCTGGTCTGATCCATTCTTCGGTCTCAACTAATTCACTAGGTGGGCGTTTGCCTACAATGCTAAGCAAATTGATTTGGACTTTTTAGGTGGTCCAAAATCAAGCATTGGAAGAATAAATTTGTACAAACATTACAGCGGGTAGTATGGGTCATTCCGGACCAGGTTTTGATCTGCAACAGCTTAATTCATCTTTTGAAGACTGGTGCGTGCTGGGGCAGTGCTAGATTGGTCCGTTGTTGCTAGAAGACCACTTAAAAAGCAGCTTCTTACTGAGTTTATGGTGCGAAAAAAACTGCTATGGATATGCTATGGGGAAGGGTCATTTTTCCAGATGACAGGCACTTCGAAATTCAGGCAACTGGTTGCATGAGAAGGAGTGAAAATGGGAACCTCCGACCTTAGTTAGGCTCCATAATACCAACCCAACGTAATCTGTTGCGGTTGTTTCCCCTCTATGGTCCTGGATGCTTAAAGTCGATCGAAAGCATGATGAGTCCCTTCAAGTACGCAGAAGTTTGGACCAATATACTTTTGTCGATCATGTAAAGGCAGTTCCCGATCGAAAATGCAGTTTTCCCAGTACTGGGTGTCTCAAAAGTCATCACCCTATCGGAAGATACTATAATTTTTGCACATGGCGGCAAATGGCAATTCTACTATTAGATTTGTCTAGCAAATAGATACAAAATACACGTCACCAACATATGAATCGCTATACTCCTAAAGAACGCTGAATAATTATTACGACTTTTTGCAGAATAACTCGTCGGTGGTGTTGGAGCAGCGTGAATTTCGGAGCAGATTTCCCGGTCGTCCGACACCAACTGGGCAAACTCTACGCCGTTTAGAAGAGTATGGGACAACACAAGATGCTACCAGGTCTGACCGGCCCCGGAGCAGGCGTTCTCCTGAGAATATCGCAGCTGTATCTGAAGATGTCGTACAGGACTCAGACGACGTGCCAATCAATTGACAATTGGGCATCAATTGGCGGTCTTTACTGAGAATTTTGGTGAAACAATTTAAGATGTTCCCTTACAAAGCGCAGATAGTGCTTCAGCTGTTAGCTGGTGACCGCTAAGCAGGTAGACAACTTTCCAACTTTCCATCGAAAATCATCATGAGCGGCTCTGTGAATACGCAAAATTATTACTTCTGGTGCACCAAAAATCAGCGTATAACCCACGAAGAGTCATTACATCCATGGTGTGCTGTTTATGCTGAAGACGTCATCGGGCCTTATTTTTTCGAAAACGCCTAGGGCAAAACGACTACTGTTGACAGCGAGCGCTACAGAGCCATGCTCAAGGGCTTTCTCAGTCCTCAATTGGATAAATTGGGACTGGAGAACCAATGATTTCAACAGGATAGAGCTCGGCATACTGCAAGAGCCACAATTGACATTCTGAGGGCTGCATTTCCGTGTCAACTAATCTTTCATTTTGGCGAATTCCAGTGGCCGACAAGATAGCCTGATTTAATCATTCTAGACTTCTTTTTGTGTAGAGTTTTTGAAGACAGCAGTCTATGGCAACAAGCCTCGGAATCTTGAAACGAGAATATCCATCAGGAATACGAGGACCTATCGCCGGAAGTTCTGGCAAGAGTGATGGAAGGTCTCCCAACTAACCGCAAACTTCTTAGACAAACCGCTCTGCATTCTCTTTCAGTTCTCTATGTCGGAAAGTATTTTTCCTTAAAGGTCCGTAAAAAATAAAAAAGGGCTCAAAAATGAAATTTCTAATTACCGTCCCATCGCTAAACTCCCTTGTGCACCCAAATTATTTGAGAGCGTTGCTTACGACCTAATGCTCTTTCACTGCAAAGCTATCTTGGAAGGAAGACCAGCAATTACTAATTTAACAGAATTCGTTTCTGCTACTCTCTGTGCATTGGAAAACTGAAACGAAATCGATGCAATTGCTACCGATTTCAGCAAAGCTGTCGATAAAATTTCACACGAAATAATCCTTTTCAAGCCTAAGGCTCTCGGGTTCCAATTTGTGGATGACGCAAAATAGATAAATGAATCATTTCCTGGATTGGACTGAAATCTGGACCATTGAGTTTTAGTAGGAACCAAAGGATACCCGGGCGTAGCACTTCCCTCAGTAGCGAGATAAACGCGGCGAAATAGTACACATACACCATGACAAACATACAATAAATATAGGTAGAAGTACCCGGAGCCGCTTTAAAGCTAGTCCGACGATCCTGTTGCATCAAACATTGGCAGCGAGCGTATATCCAGCCACCAGCTACAAACCAAAGGTTGCACTCCAGCACTCCAATCTCAACCACAGACAGCAACTGATCTTTTACGACAATATAACTCAATCTCAATAGCCATCGAATCTTGCAAATTTTAAAAAGGCGCGCAAAGTAAAGCAGCACCACCAGTGTCAGGCCAATGTTGGAGTAACCAAACAGAGTAGTTATAAGTCTATGAAAATGCCACAAAGGTTTACAGAAATCTCAACCAATTGATTTTCCAATGCAATACAGACAGAAGGCAAATGTGAATATAAAAGACGTGCTCGAGGAAGACCATTTTGCCATCCAGTCCTAAGAGACGTTCCCACGTTAACTCTTCTACGGGATGGTCCCACTCCATTGAATTTCAATTGGCTTCTTCATTGGTTCTGCCTCGGCTGTAGGTGGTTCAGCATTGTCTATTGGCACATCCAAAGGTGCCTCGTTTTCATTATTGTCATTTTCATTGTTATTTTCATTGTTATTATTGTCGTTCAATATCCTTAACCTTACCTCAGCCATAGCAGCTGCCACTCGCTCGGCTGCGGGTGCTGCCGCTAGACCTACTCCAGGTATAACTCGTGCTCCAACCTGCACCGCTGCATCAACACCAGTAATCGGTGCAGCCTCCTCATCTCTCTCCAACCAATCCGGTCCACCACCATGCAGAATTTGCTCACGCAACCAAACCTATCCGACAAACGAGAATAGGGTGCATGTCACGAAACTCCCACGAAAAGAATCCGACGCTATATTCTCTGTCGAAAACACATCAAAATCACATCGAAGCTCGACCCACTAAACATAAAAAGATACGCCCGATACGCCGACAACGGGGCAATTCTAAACCTGGAGAGCCCCATAAGTGTATAGTGCAACCAGTATTTAGCAGTCGTCCCCACCGACGATAGCAATCCACCAGCTACATCACGCAGTGGCAGCACGCGAGTCTATCCTGCGAATAGACTGGAGTAAAGGAAAACCGATGGCCGCACAATTGGCAGTATTCCTTGCACGAATATCTCATTTATTGCATTAGACAATCCTGATGGATGTAGTTTATTCTTTCCGTACAGATGCATGGATAAAACTGCGGATGACCCCATTGCCCTTCGCAACGGCAAGCGCGAAAATTATCGCCCTGAGAAAGGTCATCCATTTTGTCCAAAATTTATATTTTTTCGGTGTTTCGTTTTTTTTAGTTTTTATTCCAATCCACGCAACCTCAGATCCTTTAATAGGCTCTGCAACTTGTTGAAAAGATCTATCAAGGACAAGATATTAATAAGTACCCAGAAAGCCTTACAGCGACAAAAGATACCAATTACTCCATATGGAGAGCCGTTAAAAGTCTTCGAAAGCCCAAAATACACGTGGTGCCAATAAGAAGAAACCAGGATGACTGGACGAAAGAAGATAAAGAAAAAGCTTGCAGAACTTTCAAACCATTCGACGGGGAAGCGCTTCTAGAAAATGTCAATACGCTAGACGTGACGACGAACCTTCCAATAGAAAAAGCTACACTTAGGGAACTTAGACCAGTTATAGACACGCTTAAGCCCAATATGTCTTAATTACGGGAGAGATACCTAAAGCGCTACCGAAAAAAAGTTTGCTAAAGCTGCTCTATCTTATAAATGCCACCATAAGATTAGAGTATGTACCGCATCAGTGGAAAGTTGCCGAAGTTATTTTGGTTCCGAAACCCGGTAAACCGCTGACTGAAGTCAAGTCATACAGACCAATATAGCTCCTCCCGATTATATCGAAGGTCTTCGAGCGAATCGTATTAAACCGATTATCGACACAAATCCCCTCTTTCCCGATCATCGGTTTGGCTTTAGAAGCCAAAACTCTACTGACGGCCAAGTGCATCGAATAACCGATGTAACTGAACGAGCAATCGAGTGTAAGTTAGTCTGTTCAAGCGCATTCCTTGAGGTTTCGCAAGCTTTTGATAAATTATGGCACGAGGGCCTGAAATAAAAACTTCAACAAGTCCTACCCTAGCAATTGTTTCATATTTTAAGTTCATACCTAGATGACCGACTCTTCCGTGTCAGACATGGAAAGGAATATTCCAATTTTAAGATAATAAAGGCGGGGGTGCCGCAAGGGAGTGTACTTGGCCCTCTGCTATATTTGATTTCCACCCGCGACACACCGCAAACGGACGATATTGCGCTAGCCACATTTGCTGATCGCACTGCCATTTTGGTAACAGCTAAAACCGTGGCAGAAGCATCAACTAAGTTGCAACGTGCCCTTACACGGATTAATAATTGGACAAAGACTTGGCGAATCGCGCTTAATGAAAACAAGTCTGTCCATGTGAATTTGACAGAAAATTGACAATCTACCTGTGTTAAACTTAAATGGAGAGCACACGTTAAGAAAAAACGTGAAGAGCTTGAGATTAAGTATAGAGACCTGTACAGGCTTCGTGGAAAGTCTTCCAAGCTCAGTTTAGAAAACAAATTGCTGCTATACAAGCAAGTGCTAAAACCGGTCTGGACATATGGTATACAGCTTTGGGGTTGTACCAAAAATAGGTACCATTAACATCTTACAGACATTCCAAAACAAAGTTCTTCGAGGGTTTGTTAATGCACCGTGTACATTAGAAACGATGATTTCCACAGAGACCTCGGAGTCAAACACGTTCAGACCGAAATTAAAATGTTCACGCGAAAACACAAAAATCGACTACAAGGACATACGAATATTTCTGTTCAACAGATCCTTGACGAGACAAATTTATTGCGCCGTCTGAAAGCGCTAAACCTCTCGCTCTATCGCTATGATCAGCAGCGCTTAATTTTCAAAGTACGTAGGAATTTTCAGTGGAAAATCACCAGCATAAAGCGCGAAAGAAGAACTGCTTGTTGATTGTGAACTCAGTCCTAGTCTGTAAGGATAGGTATTTTTTGCACCGAAGCTTATAGTGTCTATGAAGATTCCTCACCTACGCACGAGCAAAAAAAAAAAACGAGATCTGCTAGAGAACTCAAAGGACAAAGGAGACCGGGAGGAAGCATTCTACGGTTGCTATGCTGGCTTCTGCTGAAATGATGTGCATTTCAAAGAATTTTAACAAAAAGAAAAGATCTAGCAAAAGGAAAAAAAATACTAAACACGAATAGGTAAGAATGGAAGCGTAATAATAAAGTCAGAGTCAGTGCTGAGAATTAGAAAGGATTCTTTCAACAGACTTTCTAACGACGAAAATTTTCCTTGTTAGCCAGAATTCACAATTCAACATGGATGATGATTGACAACAATTACTTCCATCCGACGAAAAAGAGATCTGGATAGGGATAACTTAATTAAAGATTCGGAACATCAAGCGGGTTAACTGCTGAAATGTTTAAAGCAGTAGGGATTCATTTGGTGAGGCACCTACTCATTTGCAAAACCTGATAAGGTGGATGTATGCTCAGTTAATGGAATCTCAGCTTTGCCTGTCCTAACCCCGAGAAGAGATACCCTCTTAAGTGCGCCACCTGTGCAGGAATCAGTCTTTTTCTACTTTGTAAACGCTTGATACCCTTTATTAGCATATTTATCTTGGAAAGGACCCGGCAGCTCAAGCTATGTTAAAAGTAAAAATCCTTCCGAACAGAATCGCATTCAAACATCAAAAGTTTTAAACGAAATACTATTCTGTACTATTCTGTCACTACTTAGCCAAAGACAGTATCCAACCATGAACGCTGGAGGACATATGTTATCCAAACTTTTCTTCTGGTACTGCACTAATATGAAAGGTTTTATTGAAGATAAGGCCGCAATCAGTTTGTTACGGGGTGGCATGTGCAATCGATTTGGAACGAGGAATACAACTAATAGATAAGAAACAGCTATAAGGTCTTGCTGAAAGTAATTATATAACACATAATACATAGATCCTCCATATGTAAGCGAAATTTGAAAAGAAAAGTTGAAGGACACGCCAAACGGGACTGGACAAATCTCTCGTGGCTATCTTCATCAACAGCACGTAGTCCATTTTGTACGATATTGTATGCAAAAACACGCTGAACGTAAAGCAAAGCCCAACTGAATCTAATAAAAACAATTTTAATTACTTTTCGGAGCTCTACGGCCTCAAATCTAAAACGGACGTCCTGCTATACGCCACCTTTCTATACTTCCGATTCCTGTTTTACAATTGTAATACATATACCGAAAATTCAATTGCAAAGTTCCCTCTATATTCATTTCGGGTGATTAATGAAAAATAAATATACACGAATTCCCCAGGACGTAGCTAAGGTAGCACGATATTTCGTCGTACCTACTCGTACTCCTACAAGAAAAGGCGCCCTCTCCTGACCATCTAGCCTTTTGGAAAATTAGGGAAAAAAAATCTTATTATACGTTTTGTCGGATGATTTATGCTCCGGCGTCTATAACAAAAATAAAAAAGAAAACAGATATACGAGTAGCAAGAAATGAAAATGGCAGGATATGGCAGGACTTGGTCGAGGAAGACCTCCTAAGTCCTTTTTGATTTATGTTGCGCCGTCTCGTGTATTCGTATGCATGTAAATGAATTATTTTCGGAGGATCCCGTAATAATGATGAATTTTCCGGCACTTGGTACTTCTTGTTTGCGGATAATTGTTGGGGCGTACCCACACACATGCGAGTAAACATATATTACATAAACGCGCAACAATTATGCACAAGCAAATCGAACGTGGCTAAAGGATCCATTTGAATGGAATCGATAAAGGGATGAGAACGATTTCAATCGGTTCTATCCGGATGTGAAAGTTTGTGTATTTGACTTTTAGGGACGGATTTTCGGGAAATTTATTTCAGAGCGGTAAATCGCTTTAAATCAACGATGAGTGATGAGGATATGTTGTGGGGGTATGTTGCTTAAAAGGCATTGGCAAATCTCTCCAGAATGAATGGCTGTGAATATTTAAATCGTATTTAGGGCTGTGATTTAGGAGCGAATAAGCGCAATTGACAGATTGTCGGAATTGATAATAAAAACGTCAATTATGCCTTTAGAAAATCGGTAAAGTTCCTTTTGAACTAAGAAATTTTTGAGAACAACTTTACATCTGAAGACGCCTATGTTAGGGACAATGATGAGGTCAGACATGATTGAAAGTGGGCGATTGCGTGTTTATGCGGTTGCGAGGAGCAGCGGAGCAGGATATGGAAAAAGGTCAGCTACTTTATCAGGATTGTCTGAAATAATCGACTCGAAACGTCAGATGAAGGTTTTGAACCATGTGGCTGATTCTAAGGCGCTGTCAGGATACATTTTGAGTACTAAAGGGAACAGGAGAATCTTACGCCTAAGAAATTATCCGCTTAACTCTATGATGAAGAAAATAAAGGTCGACTTTACATGATAAATTATTGGGAAGGTTGGGCAATAGAGAGGTGTACTCAGACGCTCTTTCATAGTAGTGGCCTAAGGCTGTCACTGTGCCATGGCACTACCAGAAGCCACAGATAAGTACATAAGTGGAATCTTGGCAAACTTTTTGCAAAACTAGCGATATCTTGATTGTATTGCATCGGGATTATAAAGAGGTTTTCTAAAATGGCTTGGAGCAAGCTTTTACGTCTCTTTCACACTTCAGGATCAATTCCTTTCTATGCCAATGTTGTAGAAACTTAAGAGGAATCTAAAGAGTATGTGGTAGACACAAGTCTATATTTCCTATAGCCTGAAAAACAGCTTCCTTTGTATATCTTGGTTTTGTTTTGGAACATTGATTTATCTGACATTGACAGCTAACTGTCCTATAACTTGGATTGGGCCTGCAGCGCAACGATCCTCCTCCCAATAATAGTCCCCGGTAACTGCATGAGCAAACCCTTACACAAGCTGAAAATTCTTGCTCATGCAGGTTAAAATGGCAAAGGCATGCCCGGCTAGTAGCACAATACTGGGATACGCCCTCGTACGGTCACCACTCCTATACAGAAGAGAGTAAAAAGATGTAACCAACGAACTAATGGCATCGGATATGAGCGGATTCTGTGCTGACGAACCTTGCAAGCGTTTAAACAACGTTCGGATCCGCTTGTGGGGTGTTCGGACCCTTACAATCCACGTGCAAACGAGCAATTGTTAGAGAATCTAAACTGCTATGGCACATATATCAACGCCTTGCGATGAGATATGCTATGGTGACTACAATAGGGGGAAGAAACAGCGATTATTCGAATGCGGATTTACTATATGCACATACTTAGGCAGAAGTTTTAAGCTCCCGACAAGTGAGCGAGAGTTTTATGACATTCCACATCAAGGATAAATTCGCTAACATAAGTCTAATTTGCGCATATGGAAGACAAGGACGGCGCGGCAGCACTAAAGAATGTTTCTACGAGCTCTTCGACAAAACAGGACCAAATCCGATGGATGACGTTAAAATCTCATAGAACGTCTAACGACAGAATAGGAAAGGGTATCAACTTTGGTAGGACGGTTGGTAAGAATACTCTATACAGTGGACTTAGGCTTACTGAGTTCACGGTGGGAGGAAATATCACTACAGCAAGCATACGAATTCCTCAACTCAATATACTCGGTCTCCGGTCATGAAGCGCTAAATCAAATTGATCACATTGCGATAGACGTAAGATGTGGTTCCATTATTCTGGAAGTTCGAACCGCCTTGTTGCAGCCATGATACGAATGTGGATTTTCCAAGCACCACAACAAAGAAGAACTATTGAGAGAAGGTATAAGGTAGAAAAGCTGTCACAGCAAGAGACCGCCAGAATCTTCGCTTCACGCGTATCCCGAAATCTCTCAAGAATTCCTATCAAACCAGCATCAAGTACCGAAGACCAGTGGCAACGTTGCCCACGTGCAATCTGAGACGCCGCAACAGATGTGCTAGGTTTCGTCCGACCACTAGTAGAGTCACAGTCGGTGCTGAGAATATCTAAAAACTTTTTCTGCGGACTTCAGGCAGAATAAACCATTTAACTCAGACGATGACAGCCAAAACTTCCATCCTTCCGACCAAAACGAAGTAAGGATAGCAATATCTAAACTCAAATCCATCACAATAGATGGATCTGTCATCTTATGGGTTGAGGTATTAAAAGCATTTGGAAATAACTTTGTGGAGAGCATACACCAATTCATTTTTTAGGTGTGGTCAGAAGAGTGTATTGGTGATGAATGGAATCGCAGCACTGTATTTCTGATCTACAAAAAAGGAGACTTTTTCACCTATGCCCAACTACAGAGGTATATGTCTGCTCAACATCGGATAAAAGATTTTATCTGCCATATTGTGTGAAAGGCTAAAACTCCGAGTTAAAAATCTGATTGGTCCCTATCAGTGCGGTTTCGGACCAGAAAAGATCGTGTAGAAAATTCAAGAAGTCCAAATCGACACCCACCATTTTTTTATGGATTTTAAGGCGGCAGATGACAGAATTTTTAGTGACAAGCCATATCTAGTTTTGGCATCCTCACCAAAATCTTTCGCTTGTGTAGAATGACAGTTGAGAACGCTCGATGCTCCGTCTAGGTGGATAACGACGTAACCGAGGTCTTTGATGTCGAAAAAGGTAATGCGCTGCCAAATGCCTTCTTTAACATTATATTTGTGCGAAACTTATAAGCGAACACTGGAGGTATAGTATTTCAAAAGACTGTGGAACTACTAACGTACGCCGATGATATCGACGTAATTGGAAGAGCTCAGCGGGCTATCATCGATGCGTTCGCTAGTATTGAAGCAGAAGCGGCCAAAATGGGTTTAGGGCTAAATGAGGGCAAAGCCAAGTAGATGCTGTCAACAAGAAGGACACACAACGCCGACGAATTGGACAGGACTTCACAGTCGACAGCTATAATTTCGAGGCAGTAAGCGACTTTGTCTACCTTGATGACTGTTGCAAATCGTTGTTTCCTTGGGCTTAGAAGGCAATTGGGTAGTAAGGCCCCATCCCGAGGAACTATGGATACTCTTTATTATATAAGACCTTGATCATCCCAGTCTTACTTTATGGCGCTGAGTCATGGGGTCTATTCGAAGCGTTTGATATCCTCAGTCGTTTCGAGAGAAAAGTCGTTCGAAGAGTACTCGTTACCCGTTTGTGTTGGCGGACTTTGGAGGAGGAGATTCAACGACTAACTATACGAGCTGTACAGCGATATTAACTTAGTCAGAGAAGTGCGCATCATTCTCCTGAGATAGCTAGGACAGGTAGAGCGAATGGAAACCAATTCTCCGAACCCTAGAGTCTTCCAATCTATCCCAGAGGGACAAAACCAGTAGAGGGAGAGCTCACCTTAGATGGCGGGCACAAGTAGAAGAGGACTTTAGCCGAACTGGAGTGCACAACTGGAGGCAGTTAGCCCAGATTGAAGCCCAGGTTCACCCCAAACAGCGCCAGTTAAAAAGCAGAAGGCCGCAACCATTTCTACAATAGCACGTCCGTGGAAGAAATATCTTACAAGATGAAATTGTGAACGAAACTACTTCTTTTAAGTTATTAGCTGTAGAGGATGAATCTATCTATCTGGTGTAATATCACATATGCAACCATGCGGAGAGGGATCATCTACAACATGGACTTGTAATATTCGAAGTTTCTTGTTCAAAGATCTGTGTTATCACCATTCGGTCGCTAATTTTTGATTCAGAGGTCATTACTATATGATGGCATCACGATTCTTAAATGTTTAAGTTACGTAATAATTGAATTCCGTTTATTTCTTGAACGTAAAAATTCAGTGTTTGAATAATACTTGTACCTGGATGAATTTTGTACATCAGATGATACAAAACTTGGGACATTTTCGGTCACATTTGGCTTAAATTTAGCTCTAAAGCTCCCAGTGACAGTTGTAAGACTCGAAATACAATCTCGATATTGTTATCTATACAGACAATCGTATAACCGTAGAATTACTCGATATCTTCTTTATTAATATCAAAAATTGTTAAGTACTCTCGCGTATGTGTGAACAACATATCGTCGGATCGATTCTACTTAGCTATGAAGAGTGCAATCACGTAAAACGCGCTAAAAATGTGCAAGGCATATGCTAGTAGCTAAGTTGAGGTTCTGAGATGCCACTTCACGCTCTAGTTATAGATATAGATATAGAAACCTTCACTAATATGTTTCGTAGAACCTGCATGGATGATGAGGAAAATGAATGAATCCCTATCCCCAGCACATCTTTCTCTACCTTCCGGGAACAAATTCTTGAAAAAATATTTCTTCGGCGATCCTAAAAATATTTTAAAGAGGACTTTGTCACTTTTAAATTCAACTGTAAACCACAGAATTCCAACTTTTGACATAGACTCTCCTTATAGTTCTAGATAGACAATCGAATTGCTGATTTAAAAATCTACACTCTTCAATCAAATCCCGATTCCTCACTGTTCGAGTCCGAGTGATATCACCACCACCGCCATAACCACCGAGCAA
Organism: Volucella zonaria; assembly: GCA_963966105.1. Taxonomy (NCBI): domain Eukaryota; kingdom Metazoa; phylum Arthropoda; class Insecta; order Diptera; family Syrphidae; genus Volucella; species Volucella zonaria. The sequence goes on along the minus strand of OZ014531.1, from coordinate 62,811,553 downwards.
ATTCCAGATCGATTCATTAACACTTCAACCAGCTCATGAACGTTTTCCTTTACCACAATATCCGCAAGCCACACTGTTGAGCAGAAAATTCCTTCTGCACAACACGAAACCAATTTAATGGAAATCCAAAACATTTTCTACTATCTCCGGTGGATGAGTGAGGGAAAATACCGGCTCTGGTGGCAATCCCAGTGGTAATGGTTCACGATAGTGACTCTGCCAATATTCTACTTTTAATTGGGTCATTAAGGTAGAAAATGGCATTGCCACATCCGCTGTTTGCATCCTAGTAGTTGCACACCAAAAATCAAACTCAACAGCAGAATTATTCGTACAAAAGGTATCACAAGCACTTTACACTTACCTCGGTATTGCAAGACAGGATATCAATTTAATGACTCAAATTGAAACGTAGTTTGTCTTGAGGATACCCAACGACTGGAGAACACTCTTTTGTGTGGTTTTTAAGATAAAAGCCATTAAGTTGCATTGATTTGTGCAACAAAGTACTTACGTGTGATGTTTCGCTAACAAGGGGGGTAGACTTTGTAAGTCTGCACTCGAAGGGTGTCACAATTTGGGAACTTGTAAGTTAGGGAACCGCTGAGTATGGTCTTTGTTTTGGAGGTGTTCTGGCGGGGATTGTATGGGCATGACGTCGTTACAGGGAAGGAGAGATAATGGCACTAAAAAGAAAGTCGGAATAGGTAGAAGTTCCTCTTTCCCCGTTTATAGCCCAGACTATTCCAACTGCACGTGTGGAATCTATGAACACGTATAGTAAAACAAAAGCTTGTTCCTCTCAAGCTGGATCACATGCCTGGATAAGGGAGTAGAAAAAGAACCTGCATTATAAAACAGAACACCGGCTGTCAGCTGACAAGCATCTTGAAAACCCTGCTCGCATAGTTCTTCAAAAGGTAAAGGGAATCTGTCTACAAAAAAATATAACATAAAGCTGCTTTTTCGAAACAAGACTGCCGTCAAATGCAGAATGTAACCATTTTCAGATTGGTTGGGTGTTGTAAAAATAAGGTAGGCACTGAGAGATGTCAACTGTTTCTACTCATAAAATTATGCTTATTTTACCTCCAAGCGGTAACGATCGCGTATGTGTCGATGTTCATCCGGACTCGACTTGCCAAACATTTAAGCGGGAGTGCTGACTAGCAGACAAGAATATCAGCACCAGCACTATATTCCCTAGATGAAATCAGCGGGGTGAAGTAAAATCCCGGAATATAGTAAAACGCATGAGACCTTATCCGGGCTACTCCGACATGTTTGGACCTCAGGCCGGTAAGAATTTCCGAGGCTAACTCAGAGTCTTGGAAAAGAGATGGTGGCGGATGAGTCTTTAATGGATCAACGGCAACACTCACATCCCCGAACGGGTTACTGGCTTCGATCAAACCGATCCCACGTCCTAGGTCGTCGGGATAGCTGCCGGGCCATGGAAAAAAATATCAAGTTACGAGGCAACAACAAGTCTCGGATACGTACGAATCTACTTTTGACAACCCCTGCAAACGAAATAAGGACAACGAACTTCAGATCTGTACGTGGAATGTTAGGTCCTTTATATGAGTAGGCCATCTGCAGTCGAACAACTAGCAGAGTCCCTGGGCTGCTGTAAAGCAGAAGCTGCCGCCATTCAAGGAATGCGTTAGTATTGGGCCGGACAAAAAGAGGACGAAAAACCGCCACATTTACTACGGCGATTGGAATCGCCTGCACAAACAGCGCCTATTTGGATAGGGATTTGTTATTACAGGCAGACTTAGCAAAGAAGTCTTGAGCTTCTGACATGTTAACGAGCGCCTTGTAGCAATCTGTGTTAAGGCTAAATTTGCCAACATTAACCGCAGAGGAGAAAGATGACGGCACCAAAGCTAGCTTATACGAGCTCTTGATAAAGACCTACGACTAGGTCCCTAGCTTTGATATTAAAATTGTAATCGGCAATTTTAATGCAAAGTTAGGAAGACAGGGCATCTATTGGAAGATGTAGCCTGCACGACACCACATCCGATGACGGATTCAGGCAAGACACTCCTCCATTATCATGGTAGTCCGAACGTTCCGAAGGACCATTTGCCTTGTTGTAGGCAAGGTACGGTTGAGGATATCCTGAACAATCGCAATCATAAGCTAACACTGTGAGAAAGCTCGACGTCGGATGACTACAATCGCAAGAGATCGCCAAATCCTTTTCCGATTAAGTCTCCCTTAATTTCTTAAGAGGTCCTGTGTCTCCAGCATTAAGTATCGAAGACAAGTGGAAATATTGCTAAAAAGCCATCAAAGATCCAGTCTTCGATCTGAAGGGTTTCACTCGGTCACCACAACGGAAGCCCTGGTTTGACGATGAGTGCCGGTAAGCACATGCAGCTAAGTCAGAGGCATATAAAGCGGCGCTGTATAGAAGGACTAGAGGAGCTCACGACCTCTACGAGCAGAGGAGGAAAGACGAACACCGGTTTCTCAGGAGGAAAAAAAACGAACATGAGAAACGCCTGGTCGAGGGAATTGAGAATTGTTACTCCAGAAATGAGATTCGGAAGTTTCACAAAAACATGCCAAGGACACAAACTTCGAACCGAAGTTTTTAGAGACGAACAAGGGAGTCGCAGTCGATGCTAAGGATTTGGAAAGAGCTTTGAAGAACCAAATACCGCTGTGAGACAGAATGAACCTTTCAACCTGGACGATGTAGACCAAAAATTTCGTCTACCCGACCTGGATGAAGTGAAGATGGCCATATCGGCCTGACTGCCGAGCTCTTCTAAGCGGCATACGATGACTTGTAAAATATGATCGGACAAAAGTAAGCCCGTTGAATGAAATCTCAGTATTTTTTGTCCGATCCTTAAAAAAAGAGGCTCTCTGAACTGCGCGAACTATAGGGGCATTAGTCTTTCTAACATCGCCTATACGATCCTATTTGCGGTATTGTGTGAATGCCTGCAGCCGTTCGTCAATAACTGGATTTGTCCATAACAGTGTGGCTTTAGGCCAGGAGAATACATTATGGCAGATCTTGGAAAAAACCCATGAGCTCCAAGTCGATACATACCACATTTCATCGATTTTAAAGCCATATATGAGAGCGTTCAAATCAAAGGCATATTTGCAAAACTCGTCCATTTGTGCAGGATCACGATAGAGAATGTACGCTGCCATCAAGGCCAGTGAAGAATGATGTTAAAAGGGATTTAGGCAGTGCAAAACTCACGCGGCAACACAAGAAGAACAACCTTCAATCGTCCAACTATTGAGGAGAAAGCGCCGAAGATGGGTTTAACGGTCAATGAGGGGCAAGACCAAGTATATTCTGGCAAAGAAAAGCACACCCAACATCGATGTCTCGGAGAGAACGTCACGCTCGATAGATATAATTTTGAGGTAGCTACCTGGGCTCGTCTATTAATACAGACAACGATACCAGCGTTGAGATCCAATATAACTCTTGCACATCGCTGCTTCTTTGAACCAAGAAGGCAAGTGACTAACAAAGAACAAGAAAAGGGCCCCTATATAAGACCTTAATAATCCCAGTCCTATCCTATGGCGCTGAGGCATGGACTTTATCAAAATCGGGTGAGAGTGCAAAATTCTTCAGGTGATTTTCGGTCCCGTGGAGGAGGAGATACAACGACGAACTATACGGGCTGTACAGTGGCATCGATTTAGAAGAGCGAAGGTCCAACGACTGAGATGGCTGGGTCACTTAGACCTGATGAACCCCAATGCTCCGGCCCGAAGCACCTTCGAATCCGCCCCCAAGGGACAGAGCAGTAAAGGGAACCTCAACCAACTTAGCCTGAGAAACTGGAATCAGGTAGTCAAAAATTGAGCTGGCTGGAGACTTTTGTTGGTTGAGGCCTATGTCCACCTCGGGCTGTATTGCCATCTTATGTAAGGTAAGTAAGTAACTCACTGTTTAGAAATAATAAATATGCCAGTGCTCAGTTTTAAGGAGCAAGAAAGCGGGGATATCAGAGTGTTTCTGCGTGGAAGTACCATGCTCGAATTAGAGCCGGGGAAATGCTGCTGTGTATCAAACAGAGATCCTCCACAAGTCCCGAGCTCATGAACTAAATAAATTGGAGACTTTTTAACAATGCTTTAACGTTGGAATATTGATGGTGCATACGTGCACATTTTCACAAAGGTGGGGTACCTTATGTTGCAGATTAACGTTATGGTTATGAGCGGATACACCACACATTACATTCAAGTTTGCTAGACATCGTTGCCATTTTTCATGCCGCTTTTTTTTTATTAGAAAACCTACCAGCCTTGTGTCGTATGGCTTTTGTCTAATAGATATTTTCTCTCACCCAATGCCACCAAATAAAAATGAATGTCAAGATTCAAGGCAGATTTTTCGATAAGGACAAAACTAGTTTTGGTCTAAAAATAAGTTGGAACAGGAGTGGATAATCCTAATGAAAATATCCTAACCGAAACACATATGTAAAGTCAGAAGTATGTGTAACATCAAAAAGAGTTCCAGCTGTGCCTCAGGGTAAGTAATCCTGGGAATTCCTTAAAAACAATTGAAAACCCGAAGCTTTGTCAACTATGCTGGAAAGATATCTCAGATGAGCTATAACTAATGCCCTCGGGGGAACCGACGATGATATCTATACGGAAACTTTGAAGAAAACACATCTGTGGTTTAGGATATCTATGAGGTTTCAAATCATTAAATGACAAGCGTTACGAAAGGACCAACAACTTGCCTTTTTGTCTCGAATTTACCCTCGCCATTTAAACCTGGGCAACTCTGCAACCAATATTTTATTGGCGCAGAGATAAGTTAAGAAGAGAATGGAAATGACACAAATTTATCGTTGTGTCAGCTCATTTCACATTCGATTTGACGTGAAAAGCAATCACCTCCTGACTACCCTGACTAACATATGGTTGTTAACAATGTTGGCGCCCAGGCAACATTTTCTGCGATGATTAGACAGCAAATTAACAACTCAGCGCCACTCAGCAGGTACGTTAAGAAGATGGAAAAAAGTGTAGGTGCATCGAATTCAGACTTGAGACGTCTTAACCAAGTGGAAGTGGAGGAATTCGCGAAAAACCAGCTGGACGTACTTTTAGGAGGAGCTCGTAAAATCTCCCGAAAGTTTTTACTTACACCGAGTTGAAAGCAGAGTCTCTGTGCCTAGTACTCGTATTCACTTCTAAATTCTCAGATATCCTGATGTAATCCCTGCCACTTAAACTGCAGTTGAGCTGAGTAAAACAACCCGTCGGATGAGAATATTAAATACGCTGTTGCGTCCTGTGACTACTTTAAGTCGACAGACACTGAAGGCATACATATATCCAGTGCTGCTAGCCTGGCATATAAACCGGGTATACCGTCAATTTAAAAAGACTATTACACGCATGCAAATGTCTTGAGTCCAGTCAGATTGAGTCGTTCACATATCTCCGTGGAGAACACACGTGTTTCGGCTTGCGAGTGAATAGTGATTAGTAAAATCAGTGACAAAGAGACATTCGAGGAAGTTCATATAGGCTCCAATTAGCAAAGTGCCAGTGTGCTCGGCCGACAGTTGGCGGTCGTGGGTTCGAATCCCAGTGTGTACTCTACACATCTTTTTTTTTTTTTTTTTTTAATAAATTCAGAAACAATAAAGTGGTAAAGCGTTGTCCATCACGTGATGGATTGTGAAGAGCGGTCCGCTATGCTAATAGCGGGATCTGCTAAAATATCAGGTGAGGCTTCGAGCCAAACCCCAAAAACAAAGAGAAGGAGGAAGCTTAGTCCAACTTCTAACTTAATAAAACGTCCCACCCAACCAACGGCCACTGTAAAGCTGCTTGGCGGATTGGGGGAAAAGAACAACTTCGCTTCATTGGCAACAAGCGAATCTGAAGATGAAGAAGAAGAAATGGAGGCCATAAGTAGCAGCATTAAAATGCTACAGCAAAGAGTGCTGGCCATAAAAGAAAAACAAATGGTAAGAAGGAAGAGGGAAGAGCAAGAGCAATCCGAACAACAGCAGCTTGCTCAAAAACAGAAACAACAACAACAACAAGTAAATAAAGTAGCACTAGTGTTACAACAACAAAATGTTGAGAAACACCAGCAACAACAAGTGCAGCCACTACAACGGCATCGGCTAAAACAGCAGCAGCCACAAAAACGGCAACTGCAAAAACAGCAGCCGCAGCAGCAACAACAACAACAGCAGCAGCAGCAACAACAACAACAACAACAACAACAACAACAACAACAACAACAACAACAACAGCAGCAGCAGAAGAAGAAGGAGAAGGTGCCTCCCATCAACACTTATAAATTGGAGGTAAATGCTACCAAGGACCTGTGTAAGTTGGTCATTGGTAATAATTTTAATATTAAGAGATTGGGGAACGATCGCCATGCCATCCACTGTAATACAGTGGAGGGCTACGCGAAAGTGAAAGAGCTCCTAAAGGAAACGACGACGGAGCACTACTCATTCACACCGAAGTGTGAAAAGCGGCAATCGATGCTGCTGAAGGGGTTGGAACCGTCTTCTGATCCTGAGAAGATCCTGGCACTGCTTAAAGAGAAGGAGTGCGAAGGACTCAAGTTCGTGGGGGTAAAGCCATTTACCACAGCTAGAGCCAGGCGGGAGAAACGGAGTCTGCCGTTCTTCCTGGTGCAGCTCAGTCCCGAAAGCCGTCTGGATAGTCTAAGGAGTATCAATGTCCTAGACTACCAGGTGGTTCACTGGGAAAAATTAAAAAGGAGCGAAGGCGTTATACAATGCGTTCGCTGCCAGAGGTTCGGGCACGCCGCGTCGAACTGCCAAATGCAGCCTCGATGCGTGAAGTGCGCAAAGAATCACAGTTCCGAGGAGTGTTCTCTGGGTAGGGACGGAGCGTCCGATAGGACTCAGCTCTCGTGCGTGTTATGTGGGAACGTGGGACACACCGCAAACTATCGGGGTTGTCCTAAGTTCGCCGACATTAAAAAAGCAAAACTGGCTCGGCAGCAGAAGGTGGAGGTCAAACGTTCACCTGTTAGGTTTCAAACACCAGCCGTCACGCCCCAAATTTCCTACGCCCAAATGGCGGCAGGTAGGGGGGCTACGGTACAGCAAGCGACTGTTGCTTCTCCGGCGCCAATGCCGAGAACAACGGAAGCTGCACCTAACATGCTGGCCATCTTGCTCGCAATCCAAGGGCAGATGGCTCAGCTGCAAAAGCAGGTGCAAGAACAGGCCAAGCGGGTGGACCAGATCTACGCGCTGCTGCCGGGCCTAACGCAACACATGTCGTAATGGGTACGCACATGGTGGAGCAAACTTTGAAGGTCCTTGCGGTGAATGTTAATTCACTGATTAGGATCGAACGAAGAGCCGCGATGTTTAAATTGCTGCAAGACCAAACTCCTGATGTGCTTTTCGCTAGCGAAACCAAGCTAACCGATAAGCACAAACTGGAGTACAATAATTATATTGTTAGAAGAAGAAACCGGCCCCGATCCAAATGTGGAGGCGGTGTCGCGATCTTCATTAAGCAAGGTATAAAATTTCACAGAGTGTACAAGGGAGTGTTGCGCAGGTTCCGGGTGTTGGAGGCAGTCGTCATTTACATCCCGCTCCGCAGTGGAAAGCGGCTGTACTTGGCCTCTGTTTATGCACCTGAGGCTTCACATTCCACTTTATTCATTACAGAGCTCGATACCCTTTTTCGACTTCTGAGACTGGAATCGGGGGAGAATTATTTCATAATCGGCGGAGATTTCAACGCTAAACACAGAGATTGGGGAAATAATTTGCCAAATACTAGAGGGAACCTACTACTCGATTGGTGGCGTCAGCGCGATGTCATGTACAGACTCGGTCTTAAAGCGACGGATAACCCGTCGTTTCCCAGAGGCGGGTCTTATTTGGATCTACTGCTGTACGACGAACGTATACGACTGACAGGTACGAATTTACAAACGCTAAACTGTCTGCGCACGTTCGTGTATGACAGTGACCATTGCGGTTTTAGCACCGAAATTACAGTTCCCAACGAAATTGCGGAATTGGAGGAGTTTGTCCAAAGATATTCTTACAACTACAGTAAGACTCGATGGACACGCTTCTCCGCAACATTGACAAGAGCACTCTCCTCGAATATGCTCCACCCACCGTCCAATAGGAATTTGTCAAACGAGGAGATCGACAATCACCTAAAACAAATGGACGAGACAATTAAACAAACTATGGACACAACAATACCGCGATATCGACATACGACTAACGAAGACCTGTTCCGCAATCCTACTATTGACGCACTGCACCGACAGAAAAGTAGACTTCTGACAAGACTCAAAAACTTGTACAGACAGTTTACTGACAGACAAGACCCGGAGATTAGGACACTGAAGGCGTCGATTAAAAATATTCAAACGTTAATAAAAGAGAATTACAGAATTTCTGTAAGTTCATATTGGAACAACAGGGTTCGGGCTGTAAACACCAGCAACCCGAATATGTTCCCGCAAATAAATAAACTATTTCGGAGAAAAAATCAAAACGACCTTCAGTGTCTTAAAATACCCCGGACAACAGACAACGAACGTTTACTGACAATAGCAGGTATTGATCCAAATGAGGCCGCTGATGATGACGACTTCTTTGTGATCGAGGATCCACAGGAGAAGGTTGAGGCCATAGGGGCGACTTTCCAGGAAATATACAAGGCCACTGATACCATTGGCCCTAATTATGACCTGGACAGTCGCGTCTTGGTGCACGACTTCTACATTCGAAATGAAATAGAGAACTGGCGATCCGAGGGCTCTGGTTTCACCCGGTTCAGCGACGAAAATATGGCAAATAATGTCATTACCAGAGAGGGTGACCTACCCCCGTTCATTTCGAAGGAAGAGCTCCATGAGATCTTCGACACAATCAGGGCTAAGAAATCAGTGGGGACCGATGGTATTCCAAACATCGTGCTTCGACATCTTCCTCTAGAAGCGGTGGACATTTACACCACACTGTTTAATAATGCAATGAATAATGCACATTATCCAGCGCATTGGAAAACGGCAGTGGTTCAACCTATCCCGAAAAAGGGAAAGGATATATCCAATCCGGCGAATCTCCGGTCGATAAGTCTCCTTCCGAATATCAGTAAGGTGTTTGAAAAAGTAATCAATAGAGCTCTGTCTAGGTGGGTTGAGGACAAACATATAGTTCCGGATAATCAATTCGGTTTTAAGGCGGGACATGATATCTCACATGCCGCGTCTAAACTGGTGTCCGATATCCAATGGAATAAAGGCAAAAACCAATGCACTGGTGCCTGCCTTGTTGACTTGGAGAAGGCCTTCGACACTGTATGGTTAGAGGGTCTTTTCTATAAGCTGACTAGGCTGGGGATCAGTAAACCACTCTTGTACATTCTTTATAATATGCTAACCAACAGACAGTTCATCGTGAAAAATGGCGATGTGACTTCTGTTGGAATATTTCAAATTAAAAATGGTCTTCAGCAAGGCGCGGTCAATTCGCCGACCCTATTCAACATTTATACAAGCGACTTGATAGGTTCACTTCCCCATACTATTGCGTACGCAGACGATTTGATAGCGTACAGAACAGGTCCAAAAATCGAGGTCATTAATACTCTCTTGCAGCGTGACTTCGATAAGATAAGACGATTTTGCGATGACTGGAAGTTGAAAATCAACTTTCAGAAGTCGGAAACCATTCTCTTTAGGACGCCGTTGTCTAGAGCCTCTAGGGATACCAGAAAAAATTGGCGAAAGTTCTCGATCATTGGACAACACGGACAGCCACTTGCCTGTCGAAATGTAGTCAGATACCTTGGGATCTGGCTAGATCAGTTTCTGTATTTTGACAAAAATGTAGATGCTGCTCTGGCCAGAGCCAAAGGAGCTTTTGCCCTTACAAAGAGACTGTTTTATAGCAGCCAACTCGATGCGAGGGTAAAGGTAATCTGCTACATGGCCCTTATCAGGCCCATGCTGGTATTCGGGTGCCCCGTGTGGTTCAATGTGCGAGCAAGCTTAATGGAAAAGATTCGGGTTTTTGAGAGGGCTTGCCTTAGGGCTTGCCTTCGCTTGTACAGAACACCAGAGTCGGAGTACAAAAAATTCTATCGTAATGAGGTCCTTTACAACAGGGCGAACCTAATACGAGTGGACAACTTCGTAATTAAGCTGACTCGAAGGCACATTGCAAGAGCAATGGCCTCGACGAATAACCTGATATCTGGGGCTTATTACCCCAACTACCTTTACCACGAGAGTGTGCGCTCTGACGGCTTCGTTCCACCGGAAGCATTCCTCTACCTAGATCAGATAGGGTTGATCCAGGATAGATCAGCGGTCCCGTTAATCTTCCATGTCGCTCGGAAAGCTGGGGACAGGCGACTCAACTACGGCAGAGACGTCGCACACGGCAGTGTGGATCGTCTCAGGTTCAGTAGGGCGGTGGGGAATCGCGATAAGAGGGATGTCGTTCGGCAGCACCAGCATTTCTGGTGGTTGAATGATGGAGAAGATGTTTCGTTGTCGTTTCCGTCAATTACGGACCAGCCTCACTAATGAGGCAGAGCTGACCAATCTATTTGCTCGGTGAATAGCGATGGCCAGCTTGCATAGGTTAAGTTAGCATTTAAGATATACATATATATATTAGTATATACATAGGTATATACTAGTATATGTATGTCATTGTGTATAATGTCTATATGTATGTATGTGTGTATTGTGTATATAGGTTAGGTAGACTAAGGTTTATTTTAAGTTAGATATTAAGTTTTTATAAAAAATTAAGTCCATATGCTAAGTTTTTGTTAGCAATTTTTTTCTTAGCTTTAAGTATACAAACATTTCAATAAAATGTAAATAAAGTCGAAAGACATATATATAAGAGTTTAGAGTAGCTTAGAGTGCCTGTGTGGGGCCAGTAAGTTAGTATAAGTTTGTTAAGTAATTTTAAGCTAGCATTTAAGCATTTTTTTGTTAGTATGTAAGAATTAATGATTTAAAAAATAAAATGCATTTAAAAAAAAAAAAAAAAGTCCAGTCAGATTGAAGATTGAATACGAAGGAATATTGAAAAGTATGGAGAAAATTACTGAGCTAAGCCTAAAGGGTGTTTCAAGAAGAGGTGTAGGGTTTGAAGGGCCTATTATTTTACAGCTGATGCACGCAGAGTTATGATATGGCAAAAAAATCCAAATCATTGAATTCTATTACGAAAATTCATGGTCATAATGCAAAAATGAATCCAAAAATTCCAAAAGATGGGTTCACTACAAGATGTGAAGACGCCGCAGTAAAGGAAAGTGTCGAAAACGACTCAAACACCTCCATTCGTCATCTTTCTTATGAGCCTGATCCTTCTACAGCCACACTGCACCGAATTTTGACGAACAATTTATCTCTCTATGCATACAAGGTCCAATTAAGCCAAGAACTGAAGCCGGCTGACTTCACTGAAAACATGCATGCTGATATTGATTTTTTGCAAGAAAATCGTGGTTTCGGATAAGGCCAATTTCCAAATTGGTGGCTTCTTTAATAAGCAAAACTGCCGCATCTGGGACACTAAAAATCCACGAGTGATTCAGGAGATGCGAATGCACCCAGAACGAGTTCCTGTCATAGGACCGTACTTTTTCGAAAAAGTGGCCAAAAAAGCCATTACAGTCTATAAAGCATGCTACGAAGACTTGATAAACATTTTTTTGTGGCCGGAGCTAGAGGATATGGATACGGACAACCTATACTTTCAACAGGATGGTGTTACATGCCATACAAATCGCGAAACAATTGAGTTATTGCGCACGAAGTTTCTTGGCCGCGTAAGTTCGTGTTTTGGAGACACTAATTGGGCGCCAAGACAGGCTTCTTTCTTTAGGCCATGGCTATGTCAACCATCCGAAAACAATTCCAACTCCGAAAGCGAACATTGAAGCCGCCATCGCCGAGAAAGAGTCCCAATTATGCGAAAGAGTGATTGAAAATGTCGAGGAAAGTATCAGTGTCTTGTTGTTATTGATCCAAATCTCACTGGAGTTTTAATCAACTTGCGCGCCGAATATTGTATGGACGTGCGCTCTGATGCAGAGAAACCAGAACTTCGGTTGGTGCGGAATTACGATCTCGACCTTTCTTGATCAGGAATTGTTTTAGGCCAAATCTGAGTAAGGAAAGAAATGTAGTCAGGTCTTCACAAATGGCCCCGTGATCAAGGGTACGGTACTGGTACCTTTTTCGATGACAGCAGCGTTGAATATTAGTCTTGCCGTCTGTATTCTAAGTGGAGATATACGCAACCCTGATGGCAACTGACAATATTGTCAACGAACGGTAGAATGAACGAAGTATCTGCGTATGTAACGACAGGTTTGCGGTGCTTAAGGCTTTGTGGTAACCTTTCGTCACCTCTAGTCTTAGTTCAAGAAAGCAAGGTTTCCCTAAACGGATCAGCAAGCTTGATGTTACTGAGTCTTGTATAAATTCCATGCCAGAATGTGATCTCTGAAAATCTTGCTGGGCTAGAGAAGACAGTTTCTCAAGATACGAAATTGAAATAGGACCTCTTGCATCCTTGGTAAGTCCTCTATTAATAATTGGTTCTGTTGTGAGCAAAACTGCATGTGGGATTACTTTCTAGGATGGTGGCTGACCAAACGAGTTCTTCCCGAATGTCAGCGACTTTCTAGCTGTGGCACAGTGAGAAATACTGCAAACTAATTGATGGGGTCGTAAATAGTGCGCTTTTGCTGTGTTAGGCTTTAGTGACACAACATCCTGAGAAGCATGCAGTGGGCCACTTAATTTGCCAGTATCAGACTTTTCTATATTGGCCGGTAGTTATTAGTTAAACGTTTACCTTTCTGTCTTCGGAGGCCTGTCATGAGAAATTCTACTAAAAGAAACGTGCGATGGAGTAGTTTTAGTGCACCCTTTTGGATGTACTACGAAGGAAATAGCAAAAGTAACTCACCGCGCTGAAGAAGTCAAAATAAAAGGGCAACAGCACAACAGAGGCTGCTTTTGAAATACCATAAAAATGTCAATGTTCCGGTTCTGGTAAGCATGAAAAATAAATGAGTGCATGCAATTTGAGGAATTAGCAGCTCAAGGAGCAAACTGAACAAAAGTGTTGTTGTTGAAACAATATTAATGTCTTCAAGTAGGTGAGAATGTACATCATTAAAAATTCCTAGAAGCAACTTGGAGAGCACTGATCCGTGAGGATTTATACAATTATTTAAGGGCGGTCATAATTCAGGTTTTCCAAATTCGAAATGTCATGGCCACCAGACAGAGAACATTAGCATCAAGTTCAAGTCCACAGAAATGACAGCAATTATTATTAAAAAGAAAAGAAAATTAAACATTGAGCTATGTCATTTTATGAATGAATAAACAGGCACTAGGACTCAATTGAATTTCCTCCCACCCTCCTACAAAAGCATATTAAAATTCATAATACTTGAGCATAAATTTTACCTGTCTAGACAAAATCTTCATTCTTAAAATATCTTCAGAAAAATTAAGAATCAAAATCAGTCCTAATTTACAATTCTATCCTTAGATATCTCGACTCACGCTTCAGTTACTATTTTTCCCATCCTGTGTAAATGAAGAAAATTTTTGAGGTCTCAATGGAATTTTCTATAAGCAAACCACGAAGAAGCGAAATTTATTTGAACCCAGTGATGGCAAAAAGGCCATCCGATATCCTTTGCCTTTGTCCGTAGTTTCCATAAAATTTATTTGTTTTTTTTTTTTTTTTTTTCTAGGATCCACTCTGGAATTCTCCTGCCTGAAATAGCCCACTTGGACATATTTTGCTGCTTTAGAAAGGGCATCCCCTGAGTGCTTTGTAATGCTAATTGCTTCATGGTAAAAAATCAGGAAAATGTTGCCTCTGAAAGTTTTCCTTTCACCAGTGAAAAAGAGATATCCTCTAAGGACCAGGAGCTACAAGCACTGGTGAATAGCTTAAAATTTAATTTATCTGCTCATTTTCGAGGAAGAAAAGTTGCCCATTCATTCGGAGGGAGTAACTAGAAATTATGGAAATTAAGACGCGAAGTGCTATATAATACTCCTTGGTCAAATGTCTGTTTTTTTTCCGAGGAAGGTAATGGTAGGATTCTGATCCTACGATTATGAGCTTTTGACGAGAGATGAAAACAGCTGATTATCTTAATATGAAACTCGTACTTAAGGCAATAATTACCGAGGATTATGTGGCAAATAAATGAAAAGTGTTGAAGCTGTCGGCTTATCTTAAGTGGTACTGATTGTCTAGGTGAAGTGACCTTACTTCCATCCATATTCCCAATAGGGATTTTTTGAATTATGAAAACGTCATCTGGGTATAATCGTGCGAATAAGCGTACAATTCAGCGATTAGTGAACGATTCGAAACAATTACTCACTTCATTATATCGCCGTGCGAGGGATATAGCGAAACGCCAGAAGTCAGGAGAATATTGCAGCGAATTGGCGCCGTTCTCAAGACCTGGACATCTCTCGAACGTTCCTGGCGAGATTTCTCTTCGCTGCCGACATAGTGCTACTGGCTAGATCCCCGAATCATTACAGATGGTGATAAATAGAGTTCCGGAGTACTATGTTTTCTGGAATTGTATTGTTACCGTATCTAGGTCAGAGATCACAATTTAAAAAGTTGGAAGTAAAGCCAGTTGAAGGGAAACGTGGCACTACGACGCACGGCGAAATGATCGAAGTGGTTAAGGAAAATAAATATCCGAAAGTCCTTTTCACACAGAATGTAAGCATCGAGGTATCCATTAACACAGCACGGAGAAAATCTTTCAACCATAAACTTATTGCCCATAGCTGTAAATACAAAGAATTTTTGTTATTTAGGGTGACCACATAGCAATGATAGTTTTTCCAATTGCTATGTTTCAGTAGCTGTCAAAGTTACCAATGACATCCAGCTGTCAAAATATTCAGTAAGGTTTGCCATTTCATCATGCATCGTTTTATGCTTACCGAACGTGCGGCATTATCATGGCTTCAGTGCGCGTGAGTACACTGTAACATATTTGATCATAAGCCACCAACCAAACAGAGATTGGTGCGAAATGAAGAAAACAAAGAAAATATAGCCAAAGTAGCGGCCAGTATCGAAGAAGATCCATAAATGTCGATTCGGCGCGGATCAACTGAATTGGGCAACACCAGAGAGTCAACCCGCCTTAATTTGGATTGGATTTGGGCTTACATCCGTATAAGATTGTGCTAACGCAAGAATTGAACCCGGACGACCATAGACAATGACATGAGTTCGGTAATTTGGCGCTAGAAATGTTGGCCGGAGATCCAGATTTTGAACAAAAACTCATCTTCCCCGAAGAGGCTCTGGCGCTATGCAAGTCCTTAGTCAACGCAAACAAACCAACTTCCTTGGACGAGCTCGAAGCCAACATTCAACATCAACCATTTGAATGATGTGCTATTCTACACATAATGGCATGAACGTAGCTTCAAATTTAGACCGGAATTTTATATCACACACCATTGTTGTTTCATTTAAATTTGTTGTCCTATCGTTCTTATTTTTTATACATCCCGACTAAATATACTCGTAGACGACAGGAATTGGAAAGGTGTAAAGTTATTAAGAATGGGGTGACATCGAAAATCATGCCGCTGTGGACCTTGGACCACTCGCTATTTTATTTATTGCACTATTAAATTATTCCAGGATGCTGGTGGATTACGTCACCTTCAAAGATCAGGCCGTCTACGCACTGTGAGGAATCCGGGAGCCATCAAAGCCGTGCAGGCTTGAATCAGACACAAACCGTTGAGAAAGCAGAACATCTTGTCGCGGGAAATGAACATTTCGCAAAAATCCATGTCTCACATCATCAAAGAAGACTTGCCTACAAAAGACACACTGGACACCTGCTAGCAGTCGCATTGAAGAAAAAACGTAAGCAAAAATCAAAAGCTCTCTTAAAGCGGTACGCTAAATATGCTCACAGACAAATTCTGTTCACCTTCGAAGAAATAAGCAAAATGATCGAGTGTATGCTCGGACATCCAATTAGCTTTAGAACATATTTCAAGGGTTGAAAGAGGCCACTACTCTGGCAAATGTAATGGTATGGTTTGGAGTAAGGTACGGTCGCATAATAAACCTCCATTTGTTTGTGAAAAACGAGGTAAGACTTTGGCGAACGTTTACCAAACCGCTAGCCCGAGCAATGTCCGCAAACAAGGGATGGGCATTCCAAAAAGATTTTGCTCTAGCCCACAAGAGTGGCTAAAAAAAAATGTACCCGACTTTATATCACCGGATGATTGGCCAGCTGGTAGTCCGGACCTACACTCTTTGGATTGCCAGTTGCCGTCCGTTTTTTTTTTATAATTTTTGCGCGCTCAAGGGATTTGAGTACCCTTAAAATGTTTGCACACAGCGCGGATGAAGGAAAGTCAGGGAGGATAGAAATTGAGATACCGGTGAACGTTGGTTTTAAATGTTTGAAGGTTATAATGACTTGGAAATAAGGAGCTAGGCAGGGCACTCCATAAGCGAGTTGTACGGCTTAGGAAAGAATCACGATATTTTAGAGTACGTCCGAAAATGGGCTTGAGGGTATACTGATGAGCATTCATAGCGAGACGGGTGTTACGGTTGAAAGTTTGAATGGGCGGAATGCTACTGGCGATTTCTATGGAGCACTGGTGGTGGAAGTAGCGATAAAGCAGATTGAGATACGAGACCTTACGTCGGTGTTCGAGGGTGTCCATTGTTTGAGTGGTATTTGTATCACCTATGATTTTTATCGCACGGTTTTGGATCCTATCTATCAGGTGCAGAGATGTTTTGGGCGCACCCGACCCGATGTGGGCATTGTACTCCAATTTCGGACAGATAAACGCCTTATATATTGAGGTCAGATCAGAGGGGGTGAAATATTTCTTACATCGTTTGAGAAAGCATAGACATTTCGCAGCATTTTTGGCGACATCGAATATGTGGTCATTCCAACGTAAGTTCTCATTGACACACATACCGAGAATGGAAAGTTTATCGGTTTCGACGATGCAAGTGCCATTCATAGATAATGGCTGGGTGTTTAAATTTAGCTTTAACGACAGCAGACAGCAGTGTGTTTTGGAAGCTTTAGATTCTACTCTGTTAGTGTTTCTCCAATTAGTTATGCTGTGAATATCAGAATTTAATGAGCTTAACATACGCTGGCATTAACGTTCTACAGCCGAACAGCAGGGACGTGAGTCCGGGAACGAACATGAAAACCAGAGAGATCTGTCGCCAGCAAAAGAATACATATATTGGATTAGAAGTAACGGACAAGAGATCGCGGATGAAAATTAAAAAGAATATCGGAGACAGAATGGAACTCTGGGGCACACCAGTATTTATTTTGTGAATATCAGACTTGATACCATCTAAGACAACTTAAATTGAACGTTCCGAAAGGTAGATTCTAATCTATTGAAGAAGAGAGTCGTCGATCACAAAAGCACGCATTTTCGACAAAAAAGCCGCATGCCAAACTCTGTTAAATGTCTCAGAAAATATGTTACAAGTGCAACTATCTTACTTTCACCGGATTGATGTATGCTTTGGTTCCGCTTTTCGGTGAGACATGCCAGTGGACCTGTTGCTACGAAAATCGTACTGCCGGTCATTGAGAAGTTTACATGTTTCGTGATACGCATCAACGTTTTCAAGACCTTGGAAAGCCCAATACACCTAATTATATGGTAATGATCGGAACAGGTCTATCCTCACTCTACGCGAAGACCTTAAAACTGGATGTGGATTATGTTCTGAAAGTCTTAGAGCGGATGACTTCCGTTTTCCGAAAAAAGTAGTTCTTAACGGGATGCTATAAAGAATGCCTTGAGATGGCAAGAGAGAGTGCAATCAATATACAATTCTCAGCACAAATGAATTAGAAGTCTCAGCTATACCAGATGTTAGCTCGCGGATCACTTCGTCGAACGGTTTTTGGCCGTCTATATCATAACTTGTGTGAAGGGAACTATGTAAGTGTTTTCAGGGTAATTGTAGAACGCATAGAATAATTCTAGTATTCAAGATTAGGGGTGAAATCTTAAGACTGAGTTAAAAGATAACTCCATGACTATTCGAGAAAACAGTCTTCATCACTTTCCCAGTCGAAGGACCTTTGGCTTTGGGAGCCAATTCCTGCTACGCAGTCCACTGTTTCGACTGGATTTTTGTTTCTGGAGTATAATGGCATATTCATGTTCCATCTACAGTCATTGATCGGAGATAAAACTTTGATTTATTGAAATGTTCACTCGAACGCGTTTTTTGTCTGTGCTAAGCAAATACGGCATCCAAAGGTCGGTTTGCTTCCTAATATTGATTCAATACATTACAAGGACGTTCTTCATAGCCTCTGCTATCTCCACAACCTTAATTCGACAGTTGTCTAGGAACATTTGGTAAACTTGAGCGATGCTATCATCAGTGACTGCAGTTTTAAGCCGCCCCAAATGTTCATGGTCACAGAACTGGTACGTCCACGTTTAAATTCAGCTACCCAAATTTTAACGGTGGTAAATGATGGTGCAGAGTCCAACTTATTTTTAATTTGTGTAGGCCTTTCTAAAACAAATATTTAATAACACCACGATTCTAGATTTTTCCATAGTCCCAAAAAACTCTCACGTCGACTCACTCCAACGACAGTCAAACAACAATTGGGCGCTCAAAATGGCTGAAATTTAGGTGAATACCTTTCAAAGTATGCGCAAATAAACTAGCGAACTTTTGTTGACGATTCTTGCTATCTTCATTCGACCGCTTTATTTCGAAAATGTAGGGCCGGACAATGCAGCAATACACGGTGAATCAAATACCACTTGGAATATCGGCCTCATAAAAATCATGCGGATGGGGAAAACCTTTTAAACACGTTCGCTTAAAAGTGCCTTCCTTAAATTTTACGAGTAGTTTAAGTGCAGTATTTCAAACTGCTACCACTACTACTCGAACACCAATAAAATGCACCTTTCTGTAACCACTGTGGAATTCAAGTTTCAATTTTGAGTCCTCTGAAATACATTGGGAAAGGATATATCATGCCTCTTAAGTCAAATGCCTTCAGTCGCAAATTTCTCAATAATCAGCTATCTTTGGCCAGCAGTAAATTTGTTCAACAGCTAAATAGGTAAATATTTTGAATTTACATAAGAATCTTTTTGCGAACGAATATAGCACAAATGGAAGCAGAGACTTCTTCAAATCAAAGCAAGTATTCTCGAAATTCAGGATACAAACACAACAAATGCCCTGATATGCTGAAATTCAGTATTCAAAATTTATTTGCTTATTTTCGTTTCGGTTGCTACTCGTACGGTGATGCATGATATAAGGAACTTTGGCAAATGCTTGATAAGCCAAAACGGCAACCACAAATCGTCTTGTGGAACATCAAAGGCTGTGCTTGTGAATGTGGCTGTGCTTGAGTTTATTTGTTGAAAGGGTGTTATATCCTAGCCCATTTCCACTGCCAATAAATATTACAAGGAAACACAATATTTTATTTCATAGAAGAATAGCACTCGTGCGTGCAAGGATGTATAACGTATGTAGATATCCTTATTATTTTGCTTTACTGAGGAATAGCGTCAACATCCCTGGTTGACTAAATATGTAAATATTTATGAAGAGCTGTTATATGACAGGCATTGTGTGTCTACTGCTGGTTACTTGCAATCGTGATACGAGTACGTATGTGTAAAAAGGTTCCAATCTAAATAATAAATAAACAAGGAAGTGCTGAATAAAGGATGGTCTGTAGTTTATTTTCATTCCGCAGTTGTTAGAATCGACTGAAGATAAGAGCTCCAAAAATGCGCAATTTTCCATGCATAAAATGGGTTTTAACTTAAATCACTGGTCCGTGAAATTCGTGGAAATATGAACGCTCGTGCGAAATAATGCCGATGACGGAAGCCAGCTAAGCAGTCCGCCTGGTGATTTTTGCTATTAAGGAGCCTTAGGCCTACGTTCTTATAGAATAGGGAATTAAAAAGCGATGTTAGGAAATTGTATACGAGCGTGTTTTAAGTAATTAGCGACTTGAGGATCAATAGATGAAGACATAAGCTACAAAAGGAACGAGGAATGGCCCAAATTCGTCGTTGTGCCAGTTTGTTTTCCGTGTGATTTCGCAAAGGCAGACGCCGAACTCATGGAGAACTGTGAAGAAGGGAATGATCGTATGAATTGGTAGTAATGCTCAAAATAGTCTTTGGGGCTGTAGCAAATGTAACGTGATGGACAATCCTGTCCTGAATTAATTCCTTACCATCATTGGACATGGGTCCTAACAATGTTGTCTCTAAGTACAAATTTTTTAAGAAAGAGGGGCAGCAAGTAATTGACTTTACGCTATCCAGCAGATACACTTAGGTATACTGAATTCAGAATCGGTTGGGAAATCTTGACGTTGAAGAGGAATTCGAGAAAAACAACTTGACTATGCTTTCAGGAGGGTTTCGGCAAATCTGTCAATAGAACCTAGACTTGTAGCGACTTAAGCTACAAAATTTGGAAGAGAGCCTTCTATAAAACCTTTTGCGAACCAGTACTCTGGTCAAAGTCCTTAACAAGGGCGAATAAACCAGTCTGGAAAGACCTAGAAAATCTGATTGAAGTCCAAAGTAGAGACTCTGTCTCATTTCCTTATCAGAACCGGCTTAAATCTAAATCCTATTGCTGAAGCTGCAGTTGAGCAGTTAACCGCCGCCGTAGTTAGTATCGGACATTGGTTGCAGTCACGAATAAGACCATTAAATATGCCATTGCATCCTCTGCTAATTTGAAGTCAATTGTCATCCATGTCATACATCCAGTATTGCTAACCGCTCACTGGCATATAAACCGAACTTCTGGCGAACAATAGGAGTAGCTTTTACAGCAAGATTCAGAAAAGATAACTAAACGCCATTGGCCTTTATATGCCTTGAGCTTCATGTGCGCTAAACAGCTTTGCGAATACATAATCTTACCGAAATGCAACATGCTAACGTGAAGGAACCTGTGAGAATGCGCTTCAAAATCTAGTGGACAGATGGATACCCCCTGGGCACTTTTTTTTATCACCGGGGATCCTTTCAAGAACCCAAGTTTTGTAAGGTTATAATTTGGCCATACAATACGGTATAGACGAATGATTACTTTTGTGGCATAGAGAAATTCTGGTGAACAGAGTCCTTATAGTGAATGCTTACCATGGCCAATATGTGACATCGGGAATAAACAAAGGTTGTCCACTGTGCGGCGCGCGTCTTGGCTTCACTGAAAGATGCACTGTTGAAACTTCCTTCGCTTAATATTCATGTCACGGGTTGCGCTTTGGAAGGCATCTTCCGTTTAAGGGTAAGTGGTCTTTTGTGCTTACTTACGTACAGACTGTCTTTTGACTCCACTTTTGTGGAGATGCAGTGATGCAATAACATCAGAGCCCCTATTGCTGCAAAATACCGAAATTGACTGTTCCGACGGCCATGAATGGTTTCGGCCAGAATCTGATCCAGGAAACGAATGTAGTCGGGTTTTCAAGGATGGTGCAAGGGATGGAATCCTTAGACTTTACTTCTAGTTCAGAAAGCTTGCGTTTGCCTTGCAAGTGGCTACTGGCAATGGCTGCTAACTATTGCATGTTGGGAAGAATCGGAGGCGGTGGGGAAGTATCTGCATCTCTAGTGATAGCAAAGTCTGACATTAGTCTAAGAATGCTAGGCTTCTCTGAACGCAGCCGAATTGTTTGGATATCAGTTCACAATCCGATCGCAGAAGTGATACCGGTCCTGAACTTGCTAGGCAAAGCTCATAAGACAATTACTCAGAATTCGAAAGGACTGGCTATGCCGACGGATAGGGTTTCCTTTGACAGTTGGGTTTCTTATGAGGATAACTAAAAACGTCATGACTCTACCGATAGACTAAACAAGTGTTCTTTGAGTTTTTTTGCAGCTAAGTTTATAAATGCATATGAATGTTGTACTTAGAAACTAATCGATGGGTAGCAATATATACCACACGTGGTGCAGAATAGTTGAAATATTGTAGAATCAAGAACACTTTAGAATGTAGATAATCTGGAGAGAACTGAAGTGAAATCGAAGAAAGTGGTGCACAGGGAATTTTAATGCCCCAAATCCTGTAAACGTTACAGGAACTAACTACTAATTCCAATAGACTTTAAAGAGCTGTCAGTTTCGGCTGCATAAGGAATGTGATTTATATGCCTGGGTCTGGTACAGATGCATTGTTGACTCTTTCGCCCTTTAATATTCAAAATGAAAGGGTTCTTGTTCGAAACTTAAACTGAAGTTTCGATATACTTTTGGACATGCTGTGTAACCCAATGACACTAGAACTTTTATTGCTGCTTCATAAAATTTTTCTTTTTACTTATTTAGATCAGAGTCTAAGCCAGCGAGGGAATATGGTGGAATCTCCAAGCCTCCAGCAAGATCTTGCATCTTCGTAGAAAATATCAAATTTAGATTTCATGCCTCATTAAGTGAACGAGCGTTTGTTTTTTAAGCACAGACATACGCAATCTGAATGGCAGCCAATTATTTTGTAAGGACTGCTATTGCATTTCATTCCTCATTTCGAAAGGTTTCGGTTACCCCTTTGGTTATAGAGCCCACAATGTCCTTTCAGTTCCCTGTGGATCTTTGCTTCATAGGCGAGTTGTTTTGCTACGTGTCCTTATGTGAACTTTTCATAACACCAGGGGTTCCGGGGATATACTCGTACTTATTTAACTAACTTAAATCCTGTCACCTCGCTGCCCACATCGAGTTCGGTGTCACAGTCAGCCTAGAGGATGCTTCCTAAATTTAGAAAGTTTGCGACTTTCGCGACTTGTTGTCCCGCAATGTTGAATTGAGCGCCGCAATTTGAAATGATCAGGGTCTTTGTTTTTACCGCTTTTGTTTGTCCTACTTTGTTTGCCTCAGCTTGCATATTTTGTGACATTTGGTGGAGATCGTCAGAGGCAAACAACGTCAGCGTAGTCCAGATGACTGAGATCTTACCTCATTGCCCACCCCAATCTTTCGTTTCTTTCAGTTAATGCTGCCGGAAGTACATCGCTGATGACTACCAGGAATAACAACGTTGAAAGTATACAGCCTTGACGTACTCCACTATGGACTTCAAAGTCATCTGAAACCTTACCATTGTGCCTTAATAATGTCTATCCAGATAGCATCTCTGTTGAAGCTGTAGCCTTTTCAATGCCAATGAACAGTAGATGTAGCGGAGACCTGAACTCTACGCATTGCCAAATGATGATTCGCAAGGTGTTAATGTGACCTATGTAAAAGTATCCACCCGAAATCCTATCTTTTCGGCATCGAGTGTTAAGTCTATATGCTCGCTTATCTGTTCTAGAACTATCTTAGTATTACCTTGGCTACGGCTGGGAGAATGCATATTCCATCAAATTCTTCCGAAGCTCGATGATTATCCCTCTTTTCCACTTCTACGGGGACCGCTCATTTTCTCACGCTTTAAAAGTGAGCGGTTTGAGTAACCTTGCCGATGTAGTTGACGCGGCTTGAAAAACTCGGCAGGAATACCATATATGTCTACCGCTTTATTTCTTTTGAGGGATCTGATAGTGGATACTATCTCTGTGTTGTTGTTTGTGTTGCGTTTGTTGCTGCGGCACGATCGTTCAAATTATATGACTCTGCCGCCTAAATTATTTAGCACTAACGCCAAATGTTCCCTCCATCTGTTGAACTGACCCCATCCAAAGCAATTTGCCATCTAAAATTTTCACTGGATTTTATTGAGAACTGCGGTCGCCAGTAAGATATTTTGTGATGCTGTAGACGGTCGTGCTATCACAACTCAGCCTTGAAGGCAAGTGCTTAACGTCTGACACTATTGAGCTTCTAACTCGGTTTTCCCTACTGCTCACGAGCCTTTAGTGAAATACGTTCTTCGATCCTTCTCCAGGTGTCTGCTAATAACCATGTGCTGTGACTTTTCTGACATATACCAGTGTATGCTCTTGCCCCAGATACAAAAACATTTTTCACAGCGTTCCAATAGTCATCCGTGCCTTCATGCGTTGAGCTGCTGATTGTTTCCGCTTCTGCTTCAGGATGGTGCCTGAATTGTTGACGCACTAGGGGATCCCGAAGGCCATCGGTACTGTACCTAATAACTCGAAGCAAGTTTGAACGATTGCTGTTGATGGATACAGTACGAAGGCGGTGGTATTTTTTTTCGGACATCTAGGGCTCAATTTCTGAAACGTCGACTTATCGCAAAATAGTCGATTTGGTTTGACGTTTGCGACATGTCAGACGAAATCCTTGTTCTCGAAGAGTGTGCCTCCAATGACTAGCCTGTTAATATTGCAGAAATCTACAAACCGTTCCTAATTATCAAGGCGGTCTCCGAGGCCCTGAACTCCCATCAGGTGTTCGAGCGCGGTGTTATCGTTTCCTACATTAGGGTTGAAATCTCCCATTACCATTGCGACGTTCTAGTTAGGCGTTAAGTTGAAGGCAGCGCCAAGTTGACTGTAAAAATTTTCCTTTCCATTCTGTTGGCACATACGATTAGAAGATGGTAATCTTTCTTACCCTACTCTGATATCTGGCGGTCAATATCCGGTCACTGTACGGTTTCCAAGTTTAGCATCAGTCCTATGTTGCACTCTGCAGTAGACGAAGATGGTGCTTTCTGTGGGCAAGTGTTATTCCTCAGCGTCGAACCATCTTATCTCGCTCGAATCTAAGATGTCCATTTTATATCGTAAGAATTCCTACTGAAGTTGGAAAAATCTGACAGAATCTTCGTCTCATGAGTCGAGAGCGGGTCCTAACATTTCAGAATCCTGTCGTTGCCTGTTGCAAAAGGTTGTCCACAAAATATCAGCTCGTATCCGAGTTTTATAGTGGCGTTTCGAAGCAATACAACCGCAAATCAACCTACACTAATCCTGTTTTACGGCGCAGGAAGCTCGGCAGTTGTCCCATCCACTTCGCAATTTCGGCGTGGAGTAGGCTTGCTAACAAAGATACAAGATATTCGACTGGTAGAGGCTTCTATCTCGTTATTTGGCGAACCAACATCTATCGGAAGGCTTAATGTTAACCGTTTCCATTCGCCCGTTTGGTGGATATAGTGAGGTGTAACTCGGACATATTTTGTGACATCTTCGATGGCTTTTTGGAATCAGAGTTCATCTTCAGAGTTTGAAGAATACAGAGTCTGGCAGTTTCTTGTGATTGTAGCCGTTCAACGATAAACCTTCTCACAGTATTTCTTAGGTGTTGTGCGTCGAAGATATTTGTAGACGCTCTTCAATAGTCCTGCACAATTATAACCAGCAATACTTGGTTTTTGACTTGGTGAATGCAAGGGCTAGGCGCTTGGGTGTTCTCCAATCCATACATAGATAAGGCAACTTTTTCAGTACTGGAATGGGGATTCCAATTCGACGAATGAAATTAATATATTTCTTTCCTTAACGTTCTCTCTGTGTTGGAAAGACTAATTGTTCTCAAGGCAGAGGCAGAATTGTTTCAATCCTCTAGCTGGGAGTGGTGATTTGAGCATTGATGTCCTGAAATATGCACATTTATAGGTTTCCATGGTAATTTCACCTTTTGAAATATTTGATCTTATCTATCATGTGAACAGAGATTCGAATTACTGACCAGAACTCGAAGGGTATAGTGTAATTGTAATTGTATGAGACTGTTGGCTCCACTTCAATTCTACAAATTGTTGTGCAATTAGGGCATGGGTAGGCCCTGGCAGATATTAACTGAAACACTCTTCTAATCCACATTCGGTAAGATTTGCAAACACAAGTTAAGGATATTCGTCAGTAACCTAGGTGAAGGCAATGTTTCCCTATTACCCACAAACAGCACTACTGCTTACAAAATGATTCTCATGTACCCAAGACCAGATTAAATATCTCCTCAAGGTTTTCATATATTAAAGTCGACATTTAAATCAACATTTCAGGATTCTCAATAAATTGTTTTTCAGTCCATCTCCATGACGACTTGGCTTCATGGCATTGGGACGAATTTGAAAAACTGTCAGTTGGCCGAACGGGCAAGAATCAGCAACACAATTTTCACAATCCCCTTGATCAGCTTAAATCATGTGCAGCTCAAAGGCTACTCCAAATTGCATTTTGGAGCCTAGAAAGGACAAAAGTGTACAAGAGATTTGCCATCTACATCTCATGATAAATGTATAAATGTTCATCCAGCATCCTTAAGGCAATTTTCTATCCCCAAAACTGTGAATACATTCGAAAATAACGTGCGAGTAGGAATAGAAACACCCCATCTACAAATAAGTAGCACCATTTTCTAGGAAAACTCATTGTCATCCTGGTAGGTATTTTCGTAACTCAAGAAAAGGTACTCGTACTGGTATCCTTTGGGGTGACATAATTCTTTCTCAAATGTAATTCCTTGCAAAAGGATATCTTATTTTCTGCTACTCTGCATGACCATTGTTATTGCATGATTTGTGATATTAGAATGCCTAAGATACGAGTATATTTGGAGCATAAATATCATTTGTCAAGGACCTAGGTATGAACATACAATTTTACGAGTACATGTCCAGAAGTAGTACAGTCGTTTCCCAATTCAATTGCAGGGGTTGATTTCTACAGCTTAATCTTATAGTTAAATAAAACAATTTGAGAAAGTCCTGGCTCCGTAAATAAATTCCCTAAGTAGTTAATTATTTAAAATTACAACCATAGATTTGCTTAAGCCATTTGCAAAATCAATTTAAGCACTTTCATTGGACAGAGGACATGAACAAGGATGCA
Source organism: Volucella zonaria (assembly GCA_963966105.1). Taxonomy (NCBI): domain Eukaryota; kingdom Metazoa; phylum Arthropoda; class Insecta; order Diptera; family Syrphidae; genus Volucella; species Volucella zonaria. The sequence goes on along the minus strand of OZ014531.1, from coordinate 62,784,655 downwards.
CAGAAAGGTAGGTTTTCGTACCTATGCCTTAACCTATCCATGCTGATACCTACCGTCTAAAATCGAATATGTGCAGACTGTCAGCAGGATTCGATTGAATGATGTTTTGGTAATTCAACTATTAACAAGTAAATCCATTAAAAGGTCAAATATTGGACATTTGGGGACATAAATGGACGACAAAGGATGAAGTTGGAAAGCCTGCAACTAAAATTGATATTCAAATGCAGACTTAAAGGACTATTTGTTAGGAGTTTGATTTGATACGGGATGGGGTTAAAAAATAGAATTCTCTCGATTAAATCTGCTGATTTGGATGCAGGTCACGATCTCCCTTTTATACCTTCGTAACGAACACTATTACAATGGATCATTTCGAATCTTAGAGTAGGGATGGAAATTTTCTTTTGCCACAAAACTTTATGCCATTGGGAGATTGAATGGGATTTGTTTTTTCTTTTCGTTTTTGTTTTTTTTTTTGCAATGCGAATGGGAGGAAGAAATAGAAAAATCATTGGTGAGCCAAGGACATATTGGAAAACTTTGAACAAAAGGGTAAAGTAAAATGGATTTTAAGTCTTAAGGGGACGAGAGCAAATTTAAAGTTTTCAACGATTTTTATTTTGAATTCATTTATCCCCGTGTCTTGGGACGGTCATTTGTTAATGTTAAAAAAGATCGACGTAATTTTGTAAGCAAATGCATCAGGAATGAGTGTATTTTCCATGTGTCACTATCAAAAAATCCATGTGTATGCAGTGACCACCACCGCTAACAAAAGAATAGTAAACGAAATCGAGCTATAGCCAAAGTATGACTCCAATATCGGACGGCAAAAACCGATTATGGTTGACATAGTTGGAGGCCCAATTTACCAGTTACTGCATCAGCATTAATAAACACTCTTTCGGCGGCCGAAGTTGAGAATTTGATTACTAACAGTCATAAACACTACAAGAAACCATCATATCAAGTTTTTCCAAGTCCAACAAAGCGAAATTTCACGTAGTTTTCTCGCCCACAATGTAGCCGCAGACGTAACCTTTGATCTCTACCAACACGGTGTGACATCGTAAAAGAAGTAGACGTACTTTCTTCGGCAATTACCGCCTTCCAAATCTCAAATTAAGTATCACGGTCGAGAAATCGAAGACAACATGAAAGACCCAGGAGCAACTCCTAAATCAAGCTCAAAATTTGCTCAAAATGCGCAGAAGTGCCAAACTGATTTCCAGTCAATAGAAAACTCTATTGAGAGCCGTTAATGGCGGTATACGACTATCAGTTAACAGCTTCCCACTTCTTCGCTTCATATTTATTTCCGTATATGCAGGACAATGCACCAAAGAATCTCTGGCCCTGCTAACATACCAGCTGAATGCGGCCAATGACACTCTTGTGAATACTAACAGACCTTAACCTCAGCCTAGAATTGTGCAGGGAAATGGCATGGAGCTGTCCATTTATTGGAGCTGTTCTAGAGCTATTTTGGTGTACTTGTCGATCTAAGACATCAACGTGGCATCGACGAAATCACCGATTTATATGCAGTTGGAAGGCTTTTTAAAGCGTCAGTCATCAATGCAACTTAGATAAGCTGACGGTGATTCATAGAATGGATAAATTTTACAGCGACATAACTCAAGCACTAAAAATGACCACGCATCCAATGGCTCCCCAGTTCCGAAATTACCAAGATTGAATTTGAAAAAAATGCTTAAACCCGGTATTGCCTGCCACTTGTGTAGTCCTTGCTCCATTGCATCTTGCATAAAGAAAATGCTTTGATTGACATTCTTGCGGCCATTAATTACTTACTTACTTAGATGGGTCTACAATTGGCCCTCAACTATCAAACCTCTCCGGTCAGCCCAGTCTTTAGTGGATTGCCAATAGAACTCCAAGCCGGTTGAGTAATCCGCTTTCGATGAAGTCCACGATTCAGCGCCATAATAACCAACTGTCCTACGCCTACCGAAGATGTCCTCTTTTTCTATCTTGGCGTTAAAATTGTATTAGGCGATTTTAATTATATATTTTGGACATTGCTTATATGTCTTGTCGAGAAGCTCGTAGAAATATTCTTTGGTCCTCGAGCATATTAGGCTTATGTTTGTGAAGATGAATAAGACTTCTTGCGTAAGTCTGCCGCATATGAAAAACCTGCATCCAAATAAGCGCTGTTTCTTTTTCTTATAGCAATCACAGTAATATATATGTATCACAGTTTTTCATCCCTCTCAAGGATGAAGAAGTCAAGGACCTCTGCTATTTGCTCGCCTGCACATAGTTTGTTAAGTGTCCGAATATTCAACTTGCAAATCCGAATCTGGTTGTCCTTTAAACGTTTGCAAGGGTTTTCAAGAGTGAATCCATTTCTATTCGAGGCCACTCGTTGGTTCGTCGAATATTTTTAATTTCTTCCATATATCTAGAGTTGTGAGGCCTCTGATGGCGTAGGCCAGTATTATGCTACTGTAAGGGTATGCTGAGTAGGGCCTACTCATGCCGCTACTGGGAGGTAAGGATGTACTTCGCTACGGACTTAATTGCGGCGCTACTGTACCAAGCCAAGTTATAGGACACTCAGCAGCTGATCAATCTGATCTGATCAATCGCCACGCACGCCTCTGTTGGACTTCCTGGTACTGCAAATTTTTAGCGAAAGTCCATTAAGAAATCTCCACAATTACTACCACCATTCATGGTAAAGAGGTTACAAGCGTCTCTGCCCTTCTGGGTTACCCTTAAATGTAACTAGTTAATATTCACGGATTCATCGGAAGAATCAAGAAGACAGTGCTGTAGCAGCATTGTCATTCCGGATGGCAGTTAGCTTTCGTACGAACGAGAGACGCATGTAGATTTTTCCAAAGACAGGAGACCGAGTAGTTAGAGTCGAGTGGGGGGGTTAGAATAATCTGGTCAGCCAAGGAAGCCCGCGTAATGCGAATCGTAGAAATCTCCGTTGGACAGCTTCAATTCGCAGAATATGTAAATTGTAGTAAGTGTACCATATCTCGCTGGCATACTCGAGAAGTGGATGAATACAGGTTATGTACAGTGATTTGGTGACATAGGGGTCGGAGAATTCTTTAGACCATCGTTTGACAAATCTGAGAGCTTTGCTAATTGCGGAGTCAATATGGGTGCGAAAATTGAGCTGTGTATCACAAATGACACCCACGTCCCGCATTGAAGTAACTGGAGCTACTCTTTGATTTGATAAATAATAGGTGCGGGTTGGAATTGTCAAACGCCTCCGGGATTAAGATGTGGCCTGGCATTTTCTATGTTGAGCTCGAGAAAGTTTTTATGGCACCCTATTAAGATCATCTTGTAAAGGTTGAGAGTCAGTCACGAGTCTTTTATGACGATCACAACATCGTTAATACTCAGTATAAAAATTAATGGACCAAGATGACTGCCTTGTGGAACACCCGAAGTGGCGAGAATTGGTTAGAAAAAAGGGAACGAAAATGGACAAGATAGTACCGTTTTTTAATGTAGGAATTAATCCAAGGAGTCAGTTTAGGTTCGAAACTAAGAGCTTGAGTCTGAATAGAATTAACTTGTGAGAGATTTTATCAAAGGCCTTACTGAAGTCCGTGGCGATTACATCAATTTCTTTCCCTTGCTTCAGAGCGAACAGTGTACTAGAAACAAACTCAATGAGGTTGGTGATCGTTGATCTGCCTTTGAGAAAACCATGCTGGTTAGTTGTAAATATAGATTTGCATTGGAAGTATAGTGCTTCATAAACAATACTTTCAAAGACCTTGGGGATGCAGGATAGTCTAGCAATGGGGCGATAATCGGTGATATCGTGCTTTGGTCCTTTTTTGCGAATAGGGGTTATAAAAGTGCCTTTCCAAAGATAAGGAAAGAGCCCTTCAGGTAGAGATAGTTTGAAAATATTAGTGAGGTGATGAATTAGGTTATCAGCACATTTTTTAAGACGACTGCGCGCAATCCAGACGAGAAAAGTTTATGTATTTTGTCTGCACAATAACTGCGCTCAAGTAATTTCAACTGACGAGTGAGATATTTGACAACAGTTGTTCAGGTAAAAACCGTATTCAGGATCGGGGTCTTCAGATTGGGCCGAAAATGATTGACTAAGGAAGTTCGCAAATAGATTAGCGATAGTTGTTAGTTATCCGAAGACATATTAGAAAATTTGAGTCCATAGGGGGAGATTAATGTCGCCGAGAACAATGATTTCATCACAGGGATCTGTGCTTTCAAGGAGGGAATCGACCATATTTGTCGCGAGGTGATAGCTGTGTATTGGTTGGGAGGGGCGAACATAGCAACAGAGGATATAAAGTTTGTGTTTGGAGGGAGTAACTTCAGCACAGATGAATTCGAATTCGGCGGTAGATGACTTTTTGGCGAGCTCCTGGCTCAAATGAACTTTGATTGCCAGAAGGACTCCTCGTCCTATGGAATCATCATTGTTTTCACTACCATCGTCGCGAAATAAACGGAATTCAGGTGTGAATAGTTTCGTATCCTTGATATTAGATATTAGATTGGTTTCGGTTAAAGCAAAAATATCATACGAAAGCTTGATAAACGATTGTAGTTTTTAAAGCTAGAGAGAGGTTGGATATCATAAGTAAGTTAATAGTTAGGAGTGCCTCCGGGGCAGATAACATCGTTGCGGATACTGTTTAATGAATAGACGAAATTGTTATGGTAGGTCCTGAGAAACATTAGGAGAGGGTCATGTTTATGATGTGTAACTCCAAGACTTTTTCAAAAAAATAGACTCCGCTGCCTGGCATGGCAAAATCTTGAATTGCTATGTCACTACAAGTTTTGTTCGTTCATTTGTGGCTCAGCGCTTAAGAGAACAGTTTTTTACTTCAGTCTTTGGCAAACCTTGATCAGCACGCTTCACAAAAGCTCATAGCTCCAGTGGCCATCGATGAATAAGGATTGTGCGAAATGCACTAAGTGCTGTATGGATTGGAATTTTTAAGCCAACTCCATAATGATTCCAGGTTTCTTCATATAGATTTGACTGCACAAGGATAAAAAGAATCCCTGATCCAGGAGCTGTGGCTTTGGAAAATGAAACCGCAGAAATCCTAGTCGAAACATTGCTTTCATCTTGGATTCCCCGCTTCAGTATTGCATTTAAGTGTACATTGGATCTTGGCAATCATCACCATTTCTCACGAAGACCCTTGGATACAAATACATTAGAACAACTCCATCGGAAGTTAAAATCACCCGTTTAAGATACAGCTAATACAGGGCTTGCGACGCGAGTTCGCGAATTAGGGTCTTGAGTAGCTCGAAATCCACTATGACATGGCTTTCTGCGGCTCAATGGGTTTCTGAATAAGCAAATTTCTCCTTTCTGGAGTGAGAAAAATTCAAAACGGGATTATGAGTTTCAACTACACTCACAATGTCCACTGTTTGGTGTGGTCTTCGCGTTAGTGGCATCAGCAGCCCTTATTTTTCAAACATGAGGCCGGAGCTTGCGTTACAGTCAATGTTCAGGTATATTGGACAGTGATTAGTGGTTATTTCTTCGATATTATGGACGTCGTTGATCAGGGCAATATGTGGTTTAAGCGAGATGGTTACGTGTCATTACATTACTTCGCGAAGTGAGTCAGTTCATAACCGACCGAGATCACCACCCGCCTAATTTTTGGCTACGTAAGATATTTGGTGTATGCTGATAAACTATAGAGGAGTTGAAAGCCAATATTTAGCACGTTATTGATGAGATAGGGCTTCAAATTCTTGAAATTTCAGCTTACAATTGCACCGACAGAATGCACGTCTCCAAAAACATCCGAGGAATGTGCTGAACCATTCTTCATAACGAATAAACATTTTTGATTTAAACCCAATCCCTTTACTAACGTGAGAACTGAAACCCTGTTTAAATGCCAGGAGCTATTGTACATTCTGAAGTTTAATGTATATTTACGATTTCCTCGAAAACATCTCCATGATTTCTGATTCTATTTTTAGGACTTCAATCTATTTTCCTGTGGGTTATGTTATTTTCTTTGAATTTCTTCAGAAGATTTTCGATTCGTTAAACATTATCTTCGTAGGTGGAGCTCATTCTTATATTCCATCTTTCAATCTCTTTCTGTTACACCCATATACTCGTACAATTCACAACGCAGACTGCGGCATCTGATGCTCAGATACTCAGCCACATATCTTGTTTCAAATTAACTTTGACAACAGAAATTATTATTTTCACTGGCTTTCCTCTTGACTGCGTTTAATAATCCGAATCCCAATAGCTGTCTGTTGTGCCACCCCCAACTACACATTCATGAAAGAACAATTAATTTCCATCCATAGGAAGGGTTGAATAGTACTCGTAGATGTAATACAAGTTAAAACCCTCCAACTTTCAACTCTCAACTTCCACATCCTTTTTGGCCCAATGAGTTCCTTCCGCTCATTAATTTCCCATCTTTACAGAGCTCTTTGTGATGGTTTTTTGCATACAAAGGGAGTCAGATCAAGCCGACCAACTCATACAACCCTTAAAGGCCATATCCTTATACCTGCATAGTGCGTGTAATTATTTGCTTAACATTTTTCGTTCCTGGTTCGTGGGTTCTTTTGGTTCGTCCAGTCAGTCCAGTCAGTCCAGTTGTCCCGCTTTGAGGCTTTTGTTAAGCTAACACTTCGTTTTGACCAGAAAAAAACATGGAACCTCAGACGATAAACCGTTGCATGGCATGCAAGCGCCTATAAGTTTTCTCAGATTTTATATTCAAGAATTACCAACAGCAACTCCAGAGGGTAGGCAGTTGGGCTAAGACGCTCCGAAACGAACTGGGGGTGGTTGGGTGAGCGCGTTAACAAAATAAATTATTCATGACTGTGATAAAGCACCAACGCGCGGCGCCACACAATCTGAGAAAGGCATGCACACAGTCAAGATCGAGGAAGGACACTGCATAGGCAAGGGCTAGAGTTCTTATCGTTATTGCAGCGTGTTCATTACACAATCACATCTTTCAACCAACTCAAACCAAACACCCCCGCTGAAAAATGACTGGCAAATGAGCTAAACAAGGGTTGAAGATGAGATAGTATTGGTGGCGCTCCCAGTGGTGGTGGTGATGATGAATAAGTTTTTGGTTAATTATTCTTCCCTATTTCTCCATGGAGAAATGCCGCGCGAAATCCTCTGGTTTGCCAGCTTGTTCTTATTTATTCGTGCGTAATTTTGTTGGTTTTTTTTTTTCTGTCCTTCCTCCACGACCCTTCTTTTGAGGTCCTATGCAGTGCGAGTTGAAAATGTTAAAAACGTTTGCCTGGTACCACTTAGATAACTAAAAGAGAAATGAGTATTTACTCGAGTACTTTGCACGCTTGAAACTAGAGAGAAAGGATTTGAAATGTTAAGGATCGGGGGAGTGTTATTGTTTCAACCTTTGGCATGGTTACGAGTACAGGGAGTTGTAAATTGATTGTGCGACACTTAGGAGGATGTTATAGCGGCCTTCACTGTATGCCAAGTCCAAGTGGCTGAGTTGTGCGAGTAGAAGATAGCGATACTGGAAATAAATTTCAGGGAATTACAAGCGAAAATGGGACAACCGCGTGTCACTTGGTTATTAATTTTCGAAAATTTACATTAGGCTACAGGCAAATGGGTCAAACGAAGAAGAGATACATACTCTTCAGCACTAGAGAATAGAATTGCATATAGTAGCGAAAGGAATGTCTAGTTGCCTTATACTTGGAAAACATTATTTCAAAAGGAATTATATAAGAAGGACAGCAAAGTGCGATGGTGAAACTGTGACAAATCTTAAAATGCGATGCCAAAGTATGAAGAAGTTCGAATCTGCGATATTACTTGAGTAGTGAGCCACTAAACTTATTTTGTAGTCGAAAAGAGGACAGTTATAGTCAACATAGTATCCTTTTGATCACTGAAGACTTGTCGCTTCAAGCACACAAGCTATAAAGTACATCTATTCCCAGCAATCAACTTGTCATACCGGTTTTAGGAAAGAAGGATCTACTCGTATTTATCGGTTCAAACTCGGGTACTCGCCTTATCTTTTCCTGCTATCTGTTATTATTATTCCATGCTAAAGAACTGTTTGGGGCAGTAACAGATGCAAGGCAAGAGGGAACAATACCCTGGATTTCATACCGCTTGACCTGGTGTTAGCTAGTAATCGTTCAAGCAGGTATGCTCTATTTTGGAGGCTTTATGTCGATAGATAAATATCAGCTTCTTGAAAGCGAGAGGTTCGCGGAAAACCAATTGAATATATTTTTTTTTATAATTTGCGCGCGCTCAAGGGATTTCCTTAGGTACATTTAAAATGCTTGCATATAGCGCTAGCGAAAGAAAATCAGGGACGAAAAAAAGAGAGGTACCCATGAATGTTGGTTTTAAATGTTTGAAGGTTATAATGGCTAGGAAATATAGTAAAGAGCTACGCTACTGATGACCATTCATAGTGAGACGGGTGTTACGGCTAAAAGCTTGAAGGGGCAGAATGCTACGGGCGATTTCTATAGAGCACTGGTGGTGAAAATAGCGATAAAACAAAGTGAGACACGTGACATTTCGTCGGTGTTCGAGGGTGTCCACTGTTTTTTGTGATATTAGTATCATCTATAAGTTGGCATTGTACTCCAATTTCGGGCAGATAAATGCCTTATATATTGCGGTCACATCAGAGGCGGTGAAATGTTTCTTACACCGCTTGAGGAAGCCTAGATATTTCGCAGAATTTTTGGCGACATCGAATATGTGGTCATTCCAACGTAAGTTCTCATTGACACACATACCGAGAATGGAAAGTTTATCGGTTTCGACGATGCAAGTGCCATTCATAGATAATGGCTGGGTGTTTAAATTTAGCTTTAACGACAGCAGACAGCATTGTGTTTTGGAAGCTTTAGATTCTACTCTGTTAGTGTTTCTCCAATTAGTTATGCTGTGAATATCAGAATTTAATGAGCTTAACATACGCTGGCGTTCCCGTACAGGGAAAGAATATGAAGACCAGAGAGTACTGTCGTCAGCAAAGGAATATATTGATTTAGAAGTAACAGACAAGAGATCATTAATGAAAATTAAAAAGAGTATCGGGGACAGAATGGAGCCTTGGGGCACACCAGTATTTATTTCGTGGATATCAGACTTGAAACCGTCCAAGACAACTTGAATAGAACGTTCCGAAAGGTAATTTCTAATCCATTGAAAAAGAGATTAATCAATCTCAAAAGCGCGCATTTTCGACAAAAGAGCCTGGTGCCAAACTCTGTCAAATGCTTTAGAAATATCAAGTGCAACTACCTTACTTTCGCCAGATTGATGTACGCTTTGGTTCTGCTTTTCGGTGAGACATGCCATCAAATCGCCAGTGAACGTGTTGCTACGAAAAAACAGTTTATCAGCATTTCCATGACCTTGAAAAGAAGGGGCGTAAGTGCAATGGGCTGTAGGAGGAGATTGCAGAAGATTCGCCATTTTGAAGAACAGGCTGGACAAATGCTGTTTTCCATCTGCTCGGAAAGATTTTGATGTGAAGCACAGTAATTAAGTCAATGCTAAAACTAAACCAATTATGAAACAGAATGTACAGAAGCTGTTCAAGAACTGAACACCAAATGCTTTAGTCTTTCTTGTCCAACCAGGAAAAACTCCTGCAGATCGCCATTTCGACGTTGAAATGCAGATTTGAACTGACTTCCAGATGTAACAACTACTAAACAAGTTATGTCTTAAGATACATTTTGAGGAAGATTGGAATCTTTACAGAAGACTGGTCAAAGTGGAGTGAGTCGAAACCAGAGAATCTTAGTCTCATGTTAGAGACTAATGCCGCAGGTAACGCAATCAGATCCTGGTCAGAACCGGCTTATAACTAACTTCTATCACCGAGGCTGCGAACAATGCTGGTGAATGGGGCCCTGTGTGCCGATACAAATTGCGGCCAATATCTGATGATGGGGCTAAATAAAGTAGCTCGAAAATCTGATATGTTATGCTATGTGGTTTTAACATTCCCGTACATCACTTCTCTCCTAATTAAAGAATGCCTGGCTTCTCTTTGAAGAAAATCTCTGAGCGCAGTCTGAAGGCTGAGTTGACTAAGTCTTATTTGGGACTTAGTTCGTAATGGGATAGCGGGAAATGAGATGGCCAATAAACATTCAGGCCAAGGCGCAGATGTCGGTTTCATCCGAACATGCAATAGGACTGTCAGCGACCTCGTTTAGGACGTCCATTGAAGTTGTGTTTCTAGGTTGCTGCCAGATCACGCAAATTCTGGCCGATGCCTTTAAATGGTCAGCGATTTTCCTTCAGAAGAAAAGTCTGGCATAAGAATGTTCTTGAAGGAAAGCTTGCTGTTAACTTCACGAAGCATTTTAGACATTGGTTCGAAGTGTCAGTAATTCGTTCTGTGAAGATTAAGCCGGAAAAGTCCTAAGCCGCAGACCTAAGATTGCGTGGGTTGGTGTTAAAAGAAATAAGTTGAAGTAAAGAAAGGCAATCGATATTGCCAACAAAGATTTGATGAATAAAGAGAATATCGGCAACTTTTCGACGTATAGAAAGGGTTTGCAAATTTACAAGTTTCAGCCGATGGTGGTAAGTTTTGGTTATCAACCCAAGGAAAGACCACGTAAAGGAAATCGTAGAAACCTGCGTTGAACAGCTTTTGACCGCAGAATGTGAGTTCTGTAGTATGGTGATCAAACTTGGCCTACAATAAGGGGCCTAACAAAGGCTATATAAAGGGATTTGGTAAAATAAGGATTGGAAAAGTCCTTAGACCACCGGTTGTTGAAACCAAGCGCAGAGTTGGTTTTTTTTTATCATATTAGCGATGTGAGAACGGAGATAGGGTTCCTAAATCACGCAACTCATTCACTAAGGGAACAAACAGATTAAAGATTAGATAGCAGCGAGGTATAAGTTATAGCCTGACACTTATTGACGTTAAGCTCAAGGAAATTCTTTTGACACCAAGTACAAAACCTGTCTAGATCTTCCTGCACAATATCTAAAGCTTTCCATATCATCTGCGTAAACATATGGTGATACAACCAACATCATGAATAGTCTGAATAAATAATAAGGGACCAAGGTGGCTACCTTAAGGGACCCCAGAGGAGGGTTTAATTGTGTCAGAAACCATAGTCTAAATAGAACATAGTAATGTAGTTCATTTCAATAGGGTTGAACCCACGTTATAAAGTTTATTTGGAAACCAAGGGCTTTGCTAAAATCGGTGGCAATCACGTCAACTTCATTTCCAGATTCCAATGCACATAAAGTGCTTGATACGAATTCCGTTAAGTTGGTGGTTGTAGATCTGGTTCTTGTGTATGAATTTTGGTGTGGGCGAAGGTCCCCATTTATTCGGCTTAATACAAGCTATAACTTAAAATTAAACTTAAACTTAAACTTAAAACTAAGGTTGGTTGGAGTGGTAAAGGAGAACGGATTTCAGGTAGCGAGTAGAGCGGTTTGAGTTAATTTTTCTTAGCATAAGGGAGATTGGTTCGTTGGCGCTATAGGAGGTGGGTTGGTAGATAGAAGAGACGAGGAGTACGTAGATTACGAGACTTATTGTTTAGGAAAATAGAGTTGTGAAGGGATGCGCATTCAACGTGACTTAAAAGGAGTCGATGAATAAAGAGAAAGTCGGCTGCATCTCTAGTTGATAAGATTGAGACGGTTATTATAGGGCGGCAGAATAAAAGAATCATTCCAGGGCGAAGAAAACGGCGTTGGATGCTTTCAATTCTCGAGATATGAACGCGATGATATGGGGACTATACTTGACTGGCATATCCTAGGAGGGGAGCGAACAAAGGTAATATAGAGGGACCTTGTCACGTATGGGTTGATGAATTCTTTGGACCACCGTTTTACAAAACCTAGTGCAGAGTTGGCTTTAAAAATTGTCCCATCCATATGTAAACGGAAGTTGAGCACAAAATGCCGACGTCGCTAAGTGATTGAACAGAGGAGATTGGTTGATTGTGGAGAAGGTAGAGTCGGGAAGGAGGTTGGATTCTCTCATATGTAAAGATGATGCAGTGGTATATGGGTGTATTAAATTCCAAACAATTTTTGAGGCACCAGATCGAAAAACTATCAAGGGCTTGTTGAATGAGGAAGGATTCATGGGGAGAGGAAATGGTTTTGAACATTTTTTTATTGTCGGCGTAAAGGGAGACAAACGAGTGTTTGATGATCCTATCGAGATCATTTATGGTTAATATAAAAAAAAGGGGACCGAGATGGCTGCCTTGTAGAACTCCAGAGGTGCCCAAAAATGGAACCGGTTGACCTAAAACGGACACTGTAAAAACGGTTTTCGAGGTAAGAGGATATCCATTTTAACAGTATGTGGTCAAAGTCGAGAACAGACAATTTGAAGAGTATAAACCGATGAGAGATTTTATCGAAGACCTTCCTGAAATCGGTTGCAACTACATCGACTTCGTTGTCACACACTATGGCAGAGAGGGCAAATGATACGAATTCAAAGAATTCGAATTCGTCAAAGTTGGTATAACTTGGTCCAAGGTGTGAGAAAGCAGTGGGCCATTGGAGAAATTCAGTGGGTAATTAAAATAGGATAGATCCGGTAGAAAGGAGTCGTTGGCGAAAGATTTTTGAAAAAGATGGCAAACAGGTTGGCAATGGTGAGTGGATTGGTTGATGACTTGTTGTAGAAAGAGAGCGACGGAGATGGAAGGCGAACGACAGGCAAAAAAAAAATTGAGAAGAGATTTGCAATAATTTGGTGATCGCCCGAGGACTCTTCAAGGAATTCAGAGATGATGGATATTTATCCGATTTACTTTTAGTTTTGATGAACTCTGAGAATCGTTCGGAGTCGAAAATAAGTGTGTGGTCCATTCAGTTTAAATATGTAGTTGCCGTAGAGAGTTTGACGAAGTACAGAGAAATTTATTTGGGCAGACTGGTAGTAGAAGTAATCCGCGTCCGAACGTGATTTTAAGTAAGTATACGAGGGCTAATTCCCATTGTTACGAAGGGATCGCAGCTCTTTATTACACCGGGGTGGTGAAGATGAAGGATTCTCTTTGGGTAAAAAAGATACAGATTGGGGGAGACTTTTGGAAATTTCGGTATAAAAGGATGGGAGAGTATTGCTTACCGTAAAGTAAGGATTATTGTAGAGAAAGTTAAAATTGGCCATACTGAGGAGGTTGTTCAGTTTAGCGTAGCTAGCTCTATGAAAATTAAGACCATTGTCATACGACAACGTAGGGCAAGATGAGTGTGGTAACTATTCAACTTAGAGAGAAGATGTCTACTTTCTAAAACGAAGCAATTATCTGTATCAGTGGCGAAGACTAGGTCGAGTTGTTTGCCAATGTTATTGGTGACCAGAGTCAGTAAGGCAGTCGATGAAAAGGTTTTGTTTATCATTGGTGGGATTTATTGCAGTAAAAAAGGACTGGTCGGACTGGGCCCATACGATTTTGTAAAGGCTCTAGACTCGAAGCTGGAGTGTATAGTTAGAAGTACACCACAGCCATACAAATTCTCCTCTTTATCTAGCCCATCGTTACGGTGTACATTGAAGTCTTGGAAAAATAATTCATATGTAATATATAACAACATACACATATAGATAATATTATGGGGGATATGACTACTCAAAGCATATTAAGTAAAAGTCAAAAGTAAAATGGTTTTTTTTGATTGTCATGATTTTCAACACCGAACAATTACGCATACTATTATTTCCACATTAACAAGATTAAAATTTGCCAAATGAATTTTACACGAAAAAAAAAAATGCCATGATTTGTGGGATCATTGATTTTTTTCTTCTCATCCATAAAGTTTTGCAATCCAATTTGCTCTATTTAATTGTAACACTTATTCCGATTATCATTTGGTCCCTGAGTAATCAGGAATTAATTAAAATAGTCCCAACATAATTTATAGACTTGACTGCTGTTGTGTTTTTTTACGTTTGAGTGTGTTTTCATGTTTTTTGTTTTATGCTTTTCAATTTCATGCAGTCATTAATTATCCAATTAAATAAAAAGACAACACCATCTGTGAGAACGAGTCGTTTAGTAGTGGTTTTGTCAGAGCGCTGTGTAAAACGCTGGTAATATGGAGAATTTAATTTAAAACAAAAAACCCAATCAATTTGTCAGATTAATCAATTCAGGGATATGTTTACTTGGGCACATAAATGTGAAAATATATGATTTTAATGTAAACGCTATTAAGTAAATTGTGATGATGAATTTCAATGCAAATCACTTTTATGCGAAATTGAAGATAAAATGAATGTGACCAGGCACTATAACGTCTTGCAATCCAGGACTCAAAAAGCTAGCGATAGGGAGTTTTTCTCTCGGTTCTGCGGTATTAGCTTTTCAAAAACGAAAGGTATATCAAGTACAGGAATACGGTTGACAACACCAGCTTGATTGGAGAGTGGCGGTCTGTATTTTCAAACGATTTACTGTGGGATGCTACATATTATGAAAACCTCCGTAGCTAGTGAAAGATTTATCTGTTGAAGCCTTTCTTGTCTGAATTTTTTCATAAAGAACAGGCATAATAAATAATATCTAACAACCTAAAATAATAGAGATATTTTACATAGTGACTTTCTCGGCAATAGGAACTGATGTTGTTAAAATTTATTGTAGAACACTTAATAGCCTTTTACATCCCGTGAAAATCGCTTCAATGGAATAAATAATAAACGAGATATGAGTGGATATGTTTGGATTTTATTTTTTAAACAGGCCAAATAGGGCATCCTTGAACAATTTTTTATAATTTTCCGGAAATACCTATCAAATCAGATAAACGTTAGAATGTAAAGGGAAACCAGGAAAGAACGATAGGAAAAAAATAAAATAATAATGATGTGATATATAAAATTGATTCTGATTTTATTTTGAAGCTACATTCATGCCATTATGTGCGGAATAGCACATCTTTCAAATGACGTCTCGGCGTCGCTGCAGTGCTTCAAGCGGTCGAACCAATTTTTGATGACTCGGTCCAATATGTGCGGCGTTATTCCGGCAATAGAGTGACGAATGTTGGCCTCGAGCTCGTCCAAAATGGTTTTGTTGTTAGCGTAGATTAAGGACTTGACGTAGCACTAGAGAAAAAAAAAGAAGACAAATCGCGTGATCGCGGCGGCCAACTGATGAACGCCGTGAGGTGACCCCGTCTCCAAATTTCTCCTTCACAATTTCGAGCTTTGCGTCGCTTGTATGGCATGTGGCGCTGTCTTGTTGGAACCACAGCCCGGATATATCGATGTTGATGAGCTCTGACTACCGAAAGTCGGTTAAAATCTCTTTTTACCTGAGGCCATTGACGTAAGGGTGTCTCCTCCCTCATTTCGAGAGAAAGAAAGTCCCATGATGCCGCCATACCAAAAACCGCATCAAACAGTCAATCTATGTAGATATATTGATGCTTGGGCGAACACTTGCAGATCTTGTTCGCTCCAATTACGACAATTTTGCTTGTTGACATAGCCGCGGAGCCAGAATGGGCCTCGTCCGATAAGATGATTTTTTGGCCAAAATCCGGATTTCCGGCTAACATTTCCAGCGCCCAGTTAGCGAACTTACGAAGTTGTCTATGGTTGTTCGGCTTCAACTCTTACGTTAGCACAATCTTATACGGATGTAGGCCCAAATCCAACCGCAAAATAAGTCGGGGTGACTCTATTGCGATGCCCAATTCAGATAATCGGCGTTGAATCGATATTTCTCGGTCTTGTTCGATACTGGCCGCTACGGTGGCTATGTTTTCTTCATTTCGCACCAATCTCTGCCTGGTTGGTGGCTGAAGATCCAAAAGAGTGTACTCACTCTCAAACTTTCCCACGGTGCGACGAATTGCCTGTACTCTGAAGCCATGATGACGACCGACCTCGCGATGAAATTTAGGTTGAATATTTAAAACTGAGCTGGAATTTCGATAATATTTCACAAATTTGCGGCTCTGCTTCGTCTATAACACCACGGATGTTAAGTTAGAGTTCCTCTATTGGCTGTGGAGCGTTAGTAGACATCTTCTCTCTTTCATGGCTCTAAAGTCGCATGGTGTTCGCAGATTGATAAGGTATCTGTAGCCGAATCTACTGTATATCTCTTCGCACAATGTAGACATATTTTGATGCCTGGGCGGGAGAATTTAAAGTGAATGGGAATTTAATTGTTCCTAGTTTTTGTTTCAGCTTTCCGTCCTTGGTGGTCCTTGTCTAGGTCTCAGTCATCTTGTGGCATTCGCGTGTCTAAAAAGTGATATAATTGAAGAAGCAGATAGCGCTGAGAGTTGTGGAAGTAATAACTTCCTACTGTTCTTTGACTCAAATTACCGGTCGTCGTCGGTAAAGCGTAGCTTCATTGCGTGCGCCTCCAGAAGATTACGACCTGTGGGTAATCCAACAAACGTAGACAGTTCAATTCTGCTTTTCAAGAGTATCGTACTTGTTCAGGATTTGCAAAATTCCGGCCATTTTCACAGGTTTCTCCATTTGGTAGATTTTTCCACCTTTCATTGACTTTCATTTGTAATGTCCACTTGCTTATACTATCAGAGTGCAGAATGGAGGTTTGATACTTTGATCCTTTTCTAGCAAGCTTGTCTGCATGTCCATTGTCTGTCATTCCTTTGTGACTTTATGCAGAACGCAAAGAGTCTGAAGCTCTTCGCGACAGCGAATCGCTGTCGCCACAAGAATCGCTGCTTCTGCTACAGCCAATATCTCAGTCTGGAAGACAATTCTGTAGTCTAGCAGATGACGTGAACATCGTAAGTTCAATTGAGCATCTCATGTCCATCTTTGATCTATCCGTGAATATGGATATAGAGTCTTAGTTCCTTTCCCATTTCTCTCTGCTTGGGCAAATGCAGGCGAATGGTGTTTCAAAGTCGTGAGTATGTAGGTTGTTATAAAATCCTTCTTGAGGCGTCACCGTTTGGGCTTGGTTCTTAAATAGCTTTCCGCTGAAGACTCTTGCATATACATAGATCCAGAATCAAGAGGCCAAGTATATGTTTTTCGTTGTCATGCCATAAGGTTCTCTATACTTTTGTCATTAACCTAAAGTGACTAGTTTTATTTGTGGATTGTCACCATACGAAACTATCGTAGGTTAAGATGGGTCTGACGAAAGTTGTGTACATACATACCATATGATAGATTTGGGGTTAGGTCCCCATTTTATCCCAAATATACAGCTACAAGCGTAGAAGGCGATCGCTGCTTTCTTTACACCTTCTTCGACATTGAGCTTCCAACTCGGTTTACTATCTGGCACGATACCTATATATTTAGCACTGTTGGAAAGAAGGTCAAGTTATGGCGTTACAAACAAGCTTGGGCCCTTCTCTATGGATTCAAAGGGCATAGCTTAGAATTCCACTGATTGTGGGGAGGAACTTGCCGCTGGCCATATGGACCACATGATCCGCGTAAGCAGCGGCCTTTATTCCCTTCGTTTTTAGATTCAGCAGTATCTCGTTCATAACTAGGGTCCGCAAAAGAGGTGATATCGCTCCTCCTAGAAGGAGTGACCCTCAATATCGTGCTACGTAGTGTTGCGAGGCATAAACGCTCACAGTTGAATAATATGCTAAGATTTTGAAAGACTGAACCAGGGGTATTGTATTGGTTGACCATAGAGAAAATAAAGTCGGGAAGGAGACGGGTTGCATTTATGTGAGAAGGTTATAGATTGGCATTTGGTTATATTAAGTTCTAGTGAGTTTTTGAGATTGATAACAGATCAATATCACCTTGGCATTTGTTCATTGCGACTCAAACCAGTTAGACGTGTTTTTCTTGTTCTCCCTATTCACCTGTTCAATTTTCAGTTATAAATCTCGTTAAATTGCATTTTCCGGTTAATAACCCCCAGTGCTCGAATTCATTATTTTCTTTTGTCTACTGGCAGATTTCAGTGCAAATAAAAGCCCCTATCTACAAAAAAAAATAAAAAAATAAAAAAATAAATAAATAAAAAAAAATAACTCGACCTATATCTATACCCTCACTGACCTACACAACCAATTTGAATATGTCTTGCGGAATTGCCAATTGTGTAATCGATGACAGCAATGCTGACTGGGTAGCTTGCAAGGGCATTTGTGGGAACGCCTTCCATGCCGTTTGTGTCGGGTTAAATAAAAGAAACACGGTGTTTATTAAAGAATTTTCCGATAACCTACTTTTCTTTTGTGATGAGTGTAAGAGTATCTCACTTTCACACGTGCTTTTGGCAATAAAATGCCTAAGTGATTCAAATGACTCCTACCAGGACGCACTCACCAAAAAGATTACGGATAAAATTTCGGTAATAGAACACCGTGTTAAAAGTGTTGAAGAGTTCCGTAACTCAGTGCAGAACTCAGCCGATGTAATAAAATCAAAAGTAAAGCACATGGACAAACAAATTGCTGGTCTTATCGAGTTAGACTCCAGGAGATCCAGGAATGAAGAAACTCCCTTACGTCACCTCGATAAAGTGTTGATTGACATTAAAGCTATGTGTTCTGCGCAGGTTATCTCCAACCAAAAAACCTGCGAGATGATAAACTCCCTGCGTGACGATATAGACATTCATTTTCAGTCCTCGTCACACAAACAACTCTCTCCCAAACACTGTGATCCCATGCTCGAAGTTATCTTCGATAAAGTGAACGATGTCGGCGACGAACTTACTGCGACTCGATCCTTCGTATGCGATATTGAACATCACATCGCAACAATAAACAGCAAAATCGTTGATACACAAAACTTGCCGCAGCCTCACCAGAATGTTCCCTACAATACATCACTCATGGTTGAATTAATGGAACCTGAAGTGGATTCACGCTCACCTCCACATATAAGTCATCTGCGGACGATTCAACCCACTGATTCCTGCGAAGTTTCTTCCAACTTAACAGCAGAAAATATTTCTATGTCAGCTCCTCCAATCGCTACCCCACGGAAGCTTATCAGTCATTTTAATTCAACTTTTACACCTTCCGAATGGCAACGTGGACTTGATAAGCTTGCTTCGAAGAATCAATTGGTCACTACGCTTCTTATCAAAGGCGCCCCCCCAAACGCTGATGTTGATTGGATCTCAAATTTCTTCGAAAAGAAATATGGCATTACCATTAGCCACTGCAATTTGCTTCCTACATCTCACCACAGAAGCAAGCGCAGCTTCAAGCTCAATCTTCCAACCAAGTACGAATAATTATTCCATAATCCTGCCAGCAACAATTTCAATCTTGGAAAGATGCGTGTCTGCAAATGGTTGGAAAATACGCGCAAGAAGCAGGATAAAGCCAAGCAGTCCGTTATACCTAAACCAACAAATAAGTTAGTAAATATATCCAATTTGCCAAAACCCACCACCTCTTCCCACAACAAACCCAGCTCCAATTGGAGTTTTAAAACAACAATTTTTCCTAATTTTAAGCCGCCCACCCAAACTCCAACTCCCCCTATTCCACCTCAAGTCAAGCCCCAAAGTCAACGTGTCTCTTTCGACTTAACCCCTAGAACTCAAACTCCTGCCACTCAAACTCCCACCATTCAACCCCTAACACACACGCCTTTCCCTAATTTCGACCTCAGAACTGGAGCTAAGTATCCCAATTTCATCAGTTCTCACATTTTAAACCCTATTTCAGAAAAACCAGCCGTTGCGACACCGAACTCATTAACCACTCCCTCTTCTTCGCCACCCACTGTTAAATTAACGCAGCAAACTAGCCATACCACCGAATGTCGCTATGCGCTCTCTAGGCTTAGAGATAAAAAGATTTATGAGAGTATACGTCTATATCTCGCTTATCTGCACGATAAATCCAACTCGGTGTGCTACGAGGGTAAAACAAAAACAAGCGTCATGGTTTCTATCCAGCAGGAAGGCCTCCCTACCTACGTTAGCAGTCTCAGGAAACTTTATATAAAGCATTACCAAAAAGTTGCAGACGATCTTGCCGCTCTTTGCCACTATGTGCACTCTAAAAGAGTCTCACACCTCCAACGCTGTCGCCTTGACCATGATAAATTTTTTCGACCCTAAAAAGTCATGCAAAAACCTTCCTCTCACCTTCTATTACCAGAACATAAGAGGACTCCGTTCTAAAACCCACGCTGTTTTCCGCCAATCTCATGCTCTCCCATTTGATATCTATGCTCTGACCGAAACTAATCTTATCCCCAACATAAAAAACCAGGAGTTATTCCCTCTTTCTTTTAATGTTTATCGCTTACACAGGGTGAATTTCCCCAGATTTGGAAGACCTCTTTTATAATCCCGATACACAAAAAGGGATCTAAGCATGAAGTTACCAATTATCGTCCCATTGCTAAACTCTCTCATATACCCAAACTCTCTGAAAGCATTTTAAACGAAGCGTTAAGCTTCAAATGCAAGCCTTTTATTTCACCCCGACAACATGGTTTTCTAAAAGGTAGATCAACTACCACAAATCTAGTTGAATTCGTGTCTTTTGCACTCTCAGCCTTAGAAAATGGCAAAGAAATCGATGTTATCGCATCTGATTTCACTAAAGCGTTTGATAAGATATCTCATCAATTGATCCTCTTCAAATTGTCTGCTCTCGGCCTTGAGCCTCTCTTTTTAAAATGGATTTCTTCTTACCTGGTAAACCGATATTATAGTGTTCGGTTTAGATCCGCCCTTTCTGTTCCATTCCTGGCCTCATCTGGAGTTCCACAAGGCAGTCATCTTGGCCCTCTTCTCTTCATTCTTACTATCAACGATGTTGAGAGTGTCATTAAGCACTCCTCCCTCTCCCTTTACGCTGACGATATTGAGAAGCTGATGGGATCCGTTGTAAAGATAAAATCTAATTGCCTTTCCATATAGTTGGAAACGCCACTGACTTGGCATAGACTAGAATCTGTTAACCGATCTAAGAAAAGAAATTCCTTAGTAGAAATTGGATTAGAAGCGATAAAAAAAGATAAGTCTTCAGATGGAGTCTATTTTAGCTGAGGCAGATAAAAATCACCGAACAGAATGATATCATCAAGCGAGTCCGATAAGTCGATCAAACCATCAATTGTATCAATAAAAAGTTGGCAGGATTCGATAGACAAAGACGAAGTTGCAACGAGAAGAGTCAAAGCTGTTGTGAATGGCCAGTAGGACACCTCGACAAATAGAGTCAATCGAAGGCGGTGTGAGATCATCATCCCGAAAAACATTAGCAGAAAGAGGGATTAACTCCTGGTTTTAACATATATGTTGGGGATAAGATTAGTTTCAGTCAGAGCGTAGATGTCAAATGGGAAAGCATGATATTGAGCAAAACGGCGTGGGTTTTAGAACGCAGTCCTCATACATTCCGGTAATATTTTAGAAGGTGAGAGGAAGGTTTTTGCATGACTTTTTCGGGTCGAAAAAATTTATCGTGGTCAAGATCATCTGCAACTTTTTGGGGAGGCGTATTGAAAATCTTGTGATACTTTACATAAAGTTTCCTGAGAGTGGTAACATAGGTAGGGAGGACTTCCCGCTGGATGGAACTTATGACGTTGTTTTTTATTTTACACCGAAACGTAGACTTATATTCTCATATATTTTTATATCCCTAAGCCTTGAGAGCGCATAGCGACATTCTATGGTATCGCTAGTTTGCTGCGTTAGTTTAACAGTGGGTTGCGAAAGGGGGTCAATAAAAGAGGGTATGATGTCGCAACAGATAGGATGTCAGAAGTGGGACTGAAAATGTGAAAACTAATGAAGTTAGGATACTTAGCTTCAGTTCTGAGTTCGAAATTAGGGAAAGGCGTGTGTCTTACGGGTTGAGTGGTGGCAGTTTGAGTGGTAGGGGTTAAGCAGAAAGAGACACGTTGACGTTGGGGCTTGGTTTGGGTTGGAATAGAGGGAGTTGCAGTATGGGTGGGAGCTTTAAAATTTGGAAACATTTCGGTTTTGAAATCCTGGAGCTGGGTGTTTTGTGGGAAGATGAGGTGGGTCATGTCAATTTAGATTTACTTACTTATTAGCTGCTTTTGGTATGACGGAGTGCTTAACTTTGTCCAGCTTCTTGATCGTATTTTACAACCATTTGCAGACACGCATCTTTCCAAGATTGAAATTGTTACGGGCTGGATTGTGAAATAACCATTCATATTTAGCCGGAAGATTGAGTTAGAGGCTGCGCTTACTTCTGTGGTGAGATGACGATTAGCGGTCCGCTATCCCAATAGCGGGGTCAGCAGATGGCACGATGTCGTCTGATGATCAAGCCGTTAAGCCAGTCCATGAAAAATCTGCAACAACAACAGACAGTGGCACAAAGAGGAGGAGGAAGTTGGAGCCGACTCCGAATATCATTACGCGTGCGCATTCAGATCCGCTAGAAATGCTGCATGGCAGAGTGCGGGGGAGAGCTGCGAGGATAGCTGCAAGCGCAGCAGACAACAGCTTTGCATCCCTCGCTGTATCTGAGTCAGATGACGAAGAGGAGGAGATCGAGGCTCTGTACAGTAGCATTAAGCAGCTACAACAAAAAGTGCTAGCCATAAAAGCAAAGCAAGTGGCAAGGAGGGAGATGGAGAAGCAGCAACTACTCCAGAGACCTCAGGGATAACCAAACATAAACATGGAGCTTCCACAACAACGACAACAGAAACAACCTCTGACAAAACAAAAAACACAGAAACCTGCACAGGAATTGACAAAAACAGATGTACAAACACAGCAAAAACATAAACAACAAAATGTACAGTAGAATAAGCCGCAACAACAACAGCAGCAACATCAACAGCAACAACAACAACAACAACAACCGCATCAACAACAACATAAGCAAAAGCAACAGCAGCAGAGACAACAACAACAGCAAGAGCAGAAAGAGACCAAACAAAAAGTGCCACCAATTAACACCTTTAAATTGGAGTTAAAGGACACTATCGAACTCTGTAAGTCGGCCATAGGCTGTAACTTTTTTATTAAAAGACTAAGTGTAGATAGGCACGCAATCCACTGTAACACAGTGGAGCACTATCACAAAATCAAAAGTTTACTGAAGGATTCGACGACGGAGTTCTTCTCCTACACCCCTAAGGGTGAAAAGCTGCAAACAATGCTGCTGAGGGGATAAGAGCCGTCGACTGATCCGGAAGAGAAGGAGTGCGAAGGGCTCAAATTCGTGGGGGTTAAGCCGTTTGTCACGGCTAGAGCTAAAAGGGAGAAGCGGAAACTACCGTCCTTCCTGGTTCAGCTAAGTCCCAACAGCAAACTGGATGGTCTAAGGAGCATCAAAGTCCTAGACTACTAGGTTGTACACTGGGAAAAATTAAAGAGGAGCGAAAACATTTTACAATGTGTTCGCTGCCAAAGGTTCGGGCACGCCGCGTCGAACTGCGAAATGCAGCCTCGATGCGTGAAGTGTGGAAAGGACCACAAGTCAGAGGAATGCGCTCTAGGTAAGGACGGAGCGTCGGAAAAAAGCCAACTCTCTTGTGCCTTATGTAGGAACACGGGGCATACCGCAAATTATCGGGGTTGTTCTAAATTCCAATACGAGTACATAAAAAGAGTAAATCTGGCTAGGCAGCAGAAGGTGGAAGTTAAACGTCCACCCGTGCAAACACAATCACCAGCCGTTACTCCCCAAGTTACCTACGCCCAAATGGCGGAAGGTAGGGGAACTACGGTACAACAAGCAAAGGTAGCTTCTCAGGCCACAGCGCTTAGAGCACCAGAACCTGTACCGGACATGCTGGCTATCTTGCTCTCTATTCAGGGGCAGACGGCTCAGCTTCAGCGTCAAATACAGGAACAGGCTACGCGGGTGGATGAAATATACACGCTGCTGCCGAGCCTAACGCATCTTCAGTCGTAATGGGTACTTACATGGCGGAGCAAACCCTAAAGGTCCTTGCAGTGAATGTGAATTCAACCCGAATATGTTCCCGCAAGTAAATAAAATATTTCGGAGAAATAATCAAAACGACCTTCCATGTCTCAAAATCGCCCGAACGACGAATAACGAACAAATACTTGTAGCAGCAGGCATTGATCCAAATGAGGCCGTTGATGATGACAACTTCTTTGTGGTCGAGGATCCGCAGGAGAAGGTAGAGGCTATAGGAGCGACGTTCCAGGAAGTGTACAAGGCGAATGACATCATTGGCCCGAACCACGACCTGGAGAGTCGAGTGCTTGTGCACAATTCCTGCCTTCGAAATGAAATTGCGAATTGGCGATTCGGGAGCTCGGGTTTCACCCAGTTCAGTGACAAGAATATGGCAAATAATGTCATCACCAACGAAAGGGTATTACCACCGTTCATTTCGAAGGAAGAGCTCCAAACGATCTTCGAATCACTTAGAAGTAAGAAATCAGTGGGAGCCGATGAAATATCGAACATTGTGCTTCGACATCTCCCACTAGAAGCGGTGGACATTTATACCACCCTGTTTAATAATGCAATGAATAATGCACATTATCCAGCGCATTGGAAAACTGCGGTGGTACATCCCATACCTAAAAAGGATAAAGATACTTCCAATCCGGCGAATCTCCGGTTTTCGAGAAGGTGATCAATAGAGTCCTGACTAAGTGGGTTGAGGACAAACATATAGTTTCGGATAATAAATTCGGTTTCAAGGCGGGGCATGATATCATTCATGCTGCGTCTAAACTGGTTTCTGATATCCAGTGGAACAAAGGCAAGAAACAGTGCACTGGTCCCTGCCTGATTGACTTGGAGAGGGCCTTCGATACAGTATGGTTAGAAGGACTCTTCTTCAAGCTGGACAGGTTGGGCATTAGTAAGCCACTGCTGTATATTCTCTTTGATATGCTCTCCAGTAGACAGTTCATCGTAAAGAATGGCGATGTGACTTCTGCTGGAACATTTAACATTAAAAACGGTCTGCAACAAGGTGCGGTAAATTCGCCGATCCAATTCAACATTTACACAAGTGATCTGATAGGTTCACTTCACTATGCCATAGCGTACGCAGACGACTTAATTGCGTACAGATCAGGTCCAAAGATTGAGGTCATTAATACACTTTTGCAACGTGACTTCGACAAAATTAAGCGATATTGCGATGACTGGAAGTTGAAAATCAACTTTCAGAAGTCGGAAACCATTCTGTTTAGGACGCCTTTGTCTGGGGCCTCTAGGGATACCAGAAAGAATTGGCGAAAGTTCTCTATCGTCGGACAACATGGACAGCCACTTGCTTGTCGAAATGTAGTCAGATACCTTGGGATCTGGCTAGATCAATATCTGTATTTTAACAAACATATAGATGTTGCTCTGGCCAGAGCCAGAGGTGCTTTTGCCCTTAGAAAGAGACTGTTTTACAACAGCAAACTCGATGCGAGGGTGAAGGTGATTTGCTACATGGCCCTTATCCGGCCTATTCTTGTATTTGGATGTCCCGTGTGGTTCAACGTGAGAGCAAGTTTATTGGAAAAGATTCGGGTGTTTGAGAGGGCTTGCCTTAGGGCTTGTCTTCGGTTATACAGAACACCAGAATCTGAGTACATAAAATTCTACAATAGGGCGAACCTAATAAGAGTGGACAATTTTGTTATTAGGTTGACTCGAAGGCACATTGCAAGAGCAATGACATCGTCGAACAACCTGATCTCTGGGGCTTACTACCTTAATTATATGTATCATGAGAGAGTTCGCTTTGTCGGCTATGTTCCTCCAGAAGCGTTCCTCTACCTAGATAGTAAAGGTCTGATCCAGGGTAGATTAAATTAAGTAATACAATAAAAATGCATATAAACTGAACTGAACTGAGTGCCGATTATGCTACCGCTTTTCCTGATTTCTATCTCTAAGTTTCCCTGCTCTTAAATTCCGACAAAATAAAATATCCTTTACTCCTTTAATACGTAGTATTTAAACAAATCAGTACACAATACGATGTACTGCAAAAAAAAAAGATAATTAAAATATGACATTTCATGGTAGCGGAATTCCTTTGTCGTAGAACATTCGACTGCAAAACAGTCAGCTACAAATGCCAGTTTTCACCGTTCACGAATTTCAGACTTTTATCGAGTTCACTGGACGGATGAATAGAATTCCCCGAATGCCGATGCCAACAAATTTACATTTAACATTTTTGTTTCTCTACGCTAATATCCCATGCAATCGAAATATACAATTTCAACGAAAATTTCACTCCAAAAGTGTAAATTCCGTTTTAGTATTTTGGAAAATTTAATTTCCATGCTTCTAAGCTTGGTTAGGTTCCGACTGAGCCAGACACTCGGAGCTAGACCTCAATAAGATTATTTTTTTTTTTTTGCAATGGTGTGCAATGGGTAGCGCGTATTAATTAATTGTATTTGGAGGCAATTCAAACTAGATAGAAATTTATACGTACACATTGGGCTCGGTTTCTCATGGCGCACAAGTGCGATAAATGGCTGGCACCATTCGTAAAAGGACACTACGAAGCGTGTAATTGAATTATTATGGTATTCGGCAGTTTCACTGCCTTCATTAAATACATTAGGTGCACTGATTATTCTCAATTACCTACTGTGTCCTCTGTGTAAGGCTAGATAGAATTGCATTGTAAATATGGGTTTTTAGAGAATTGGAAAATGTGTTCGCTGGTAGTTTAGATGGAAATTTAACACGAAATATGGACGATAGGCATAATTATTTTGTAATGCAGGAGAACCATATATATCCTTGCATGACTTAGCTAATAAATAAAATTAATTGAAATTAGAGGTCATGGGAATGAAGTCAACTGCAGGTTTCTTTACAAATTTGGTGAATATACTTACTTTGTTCAAGGTACTACATAGATCAGGGGTCTTCAACTTCATTATATCTACAAGTAGTGAAATCCCAATTTATTTTCCCCCAAAGAGTAACAGATCTGCTCTAAAGCTCTTGACGTGTGTGTATTTTATGGCCCAAACACCAGATCTATACTTTTTTTATGAATATACACCATGAATGGCTCAAACTACAACCAACTTCAGGCTGCCATAATTTCCAAACCGTTTATGACAGTGAGCTCAAATTTTGACACATGACAGATAATTTTATTATCTATAAGCCTTTTAAACGATTTGCATCTCAGTTGTGTTGAAAAATTTTTATGCGCAATGGAATTCAAACGTGATAGTGTGATCGCTTTATATTTGGCTGGAAAACCACAAGTAGCTATCGTTAGAGCCCTCCAGCACCTCAACGTGACTAAATCATTTGTGTCTCGAACTATAGCTCGTTACAGTGATACTGGCAGCGTTGCAAAACGCCATGGAAGTGGTCATAAAAAAACAGCAACATCGGCAGAAATGGTTCGGAAAGTGAAGGCTCGAATTGAACGAAATCCGCGTCGAAGTGGAAGAAAAATGGCTCGTGAGCTCAACATATCATTGGAACGGATGCAACACATATTGAAAAATGAGCTTGGGCTTAAGCCATTGAAGTTCCAAAAAGCATACGATCTTACACCGCAACAGAAAAAAGTTAGAGTCGAAAGAGCGAAGCAGTTGCTACGCTTGCACGAAAGTGGTGAGTTGCCGAATTTGGTTTTTCCCGATGAGTCGCCATTTGTTACCGAGCAATATGTCAACAAACAAAATGACCGAGTATACTTGCCACAGAGGTCCTTCGAAAATGTACACCTTCGGATGGCCACCAGAAAGCAGGCAGCACCGATGGTGATGGTTTGGACCGCCATAACCCTTGATGGTCGCTCTCCGCTCGTATTTTTGCACGGTGGCGTCAAAATTAATGCGATCGTATACCGTGAAACTATCTTAGAGGCAGTATTGAAGCCTTGGACAAACAATCATTTCGGTCAGAGACCGAAGATACCAAAGTTTGGACCACCTCAAATAAGCACTTCGCCGGGAATGGACAAAAATACCGCAGAGCTACTTGCGTGCAGCGTTCGATGCTTTCTTCGGCCGTCTTAAGGCCATTATTCGCGCGAAAAGTGCACATATTGAAAACTACTGACACAATTTGAAAATTAATGTATTTTCCAGCATTTTCTGCTTTGGCACAATAAAATTTATCAAAAAATAAAAAAATTATAGCATTTTAAAAAGTTTTAGTTCGAGTCATTCACCCTGTATGCTACAGTGCAAGGCATCAGAGGAAGCTACAGGGCGTTTCACATAGAAGTTTCTTTTTGAATCACATTTTATTTTAACACTCCTTCTTCCCGCTCGAAATTCTGACTGTCATGCCTCCGCAGAACGAAATGAGTCGCTTTGCACTTCAATAACGTTGGAAAGTAATGCAAACTTATTTCAAGAGTGAGTGCTATGTTGCCCAAATAGTGTTTGTGCAAACAATTCGTGAGACCAGCTTACGGTTCGTAAAAAGAATGTGGCTACTGTGGCCGAGAGTGTACGACTCAAGGCAGGAACATCAACTCGCCATCTATTTCAACAGGTCATCACGCACCAGGCTGATGGGAATTTTGCACAAAGATCTCGGATTATTCCCCTATAAAGTCCAATGCAAATGACCATCCGCTTCGTTATCGCTTCTTAGTTTGGGCCTTACAGCAGCTCGAATTGGACGTCGAATTTGGCTGAAAAATCATTTTTTATCTCGTCGGCTATGTTAACAAACAAAATTGCGGCATGTGGGGCTCGAAAAACCAGCAGATTGACAGTTTGGTGTTGACTTTAGAGTGGTGACATCACTGGCCCATTTTATTTCGGAAATGCTGTTGGAAACGTGATTTGGGTCAACGAAGTGCCCAAAGAGCCACGATGACTGAATATTTGTGGATTGAAATTGAAGACATGGACTTGGCAAATCTTTGGTTTAAGCACAATGTCGCATCATGTCACCCAGCACATCAAACAAACGATCTTTTGGACGCTTAGTTCGGTAAAGTATTATCCGTCGCCCTGGCGATGCCAATGGGCCGCATCGGAGCTGTGATTTGACCTTGTTTGACTTTTTTTTTTGTGGGCTGCCTTTAAAGATCTATATTAAGCGAATAATTCAAAAACGATTGAAGCCCTTAAAACGAATATCGTTCTAACCATACGTGAGGCAGAGCTAGCAACAGCAAATAAGAACTTTTGGGACAATTGGGTTAACAGGATGTGTAACTGCGACGCCAGTCGAAGCAACCGCATAAATAAAATCGTATTCCATAACTAATGGGAATATTGGCTCTCTCTAGAAAGGTAATAAGATACCGAAAATATTTGACTTTTGCTGATTTTATTTTATTTTTAAAAAGAAACTTGTATTTGGACCACCATGCACTTAGTTTCATGTGTCAGATGTGTCAGGTCATCGGATTGTTCATAAAGTTCAAATAAACGGATTGAAGGGGTTGGAACATTGCTGTGACTCAGGTATAGGTTCCGCATGAATCAAGAGCCCAGTAAAGTAAGTATCAGATAAAAGGTTACACTGAATAGCATTGCATCGAATAGCACTCCGCAAGAAATGAACTGCAATCAGATACAAACTTTCAAAAGATATTTTTGAAATCGCTAGCCTTAATAAGATTTCTGAGTAGTATCAACAGTATAACAACTTAATGAATCCTTGTAAGACACATTCCTCGATGTTAGAATTGTTCTTATCCTAACGGGCGTTGGGATGTCTCTGCATGACTTATGTAGGTATTGTCAGATAGATTCTTCTATTCTACAATAAATCCTACTTTTGAGGAGTCGTAGAAGTAAGTCAGGTGTTGAAAGTCGAGTTTCCCTGAGGTTTATCGTCAGATAAATATACCACTAAATTTCATACTAACAACTTAAAGTTATCCTCATTGCGGGAATTGCCGACGGATGTGGAGGTTGTTTGTAACGTAATGGAAAATGCAGTCCCAAGAATAAGGAAGAACAATTTCGGCAATGGTGATAGATATTCCGTTGTTAAGCAAAGCAAACCATTTAACCGGGCTCATGATGGGCAATAATTTAGTCCACCCAAACTCATCGAAATATAAATAACCATATCCAAACGTAGATACAACTGATGTTTGAGGTTGCGGAAGATGAGTGGAACATACACCTTCCCCTAATGCTTTTTGCCATCCGACTGATTGGTCCTTATCTATGCGGTTTTAGGCCTAGAAAATCCACCATCGACCAGATTTTTACATTAACGCAATTCTTGGCAATGATTTTGCAATTCCAAGTCAGCATTCACCACCTATATGTATAAGGTCGCCTATTACAACGTATGTTGGGAAAATTGTAGCAAAGCATTCCCATTGTTAGCATCCCTATTGAACTTACCCGACTCCGATGGACACGGAGAAAGCTCCGTGATGGTCGGTCTTTGATGCTAAAAAAGACGACCAACTGTCATGCGACTTTTAAAACATCGTATTTGATGTTACTCGCAAGACAACACCAGGGGCACAATCTTTCAAAGTGATGATGTTGTTCAAAGACTAAGTGCTGGCAACCGCAGTCTTTTTGGACTCACTAAGCAATCAGCCCTCTCTAGGGTATCCAAAATAGATCTCTACAAAACACCAGCCATCGGCTTGGCCGTTCGAGAGAAAAGTGCTTCCAGTAATCTGTGGCTCTGTCTACTACGACGAAGTGTGAGGATGAGGTTTAACCAAAATCTATTCGGTCTGGACTTAGCTACAAAGTCAGAATTCATCGGCTTAGCAACCAGGTAAAGCGGATTAACACAAGCGCCCAAATTCGGTAAGTTTTCAAATCCATAACCGAGGAAAAGCCCAGCGGAGAGCGGCCGCAGCTTCTGTGGTGCGCGCAAGTGGAGAGCTTTCTTACCCAATTTGGCGTGCGAAATTGGAAGCACCTAAAACAAAATTACAGAGCTGACTTAAGAGACTTGTTGGTTGAGGGCCACGTCCATGCCGTACTGTAACGTTATCAAAGTAAGTAAGAAAAAGGCTTAAAAGTGAACACTTCCCTCCCAATTTTTTCTAGATTATGAGTGTAAGAGCTAATACTTAGAGTATGTCTGCGGGTGTAGTTTATTGAACCAGCGGCAAGATTCAGGTGGTTTTTCTGTTATTCAGATGACCCTGATGATTGTAGTACTTCAAATCAAAATCGCATAATGTGTTCAAATGTGTTACTAAATTTGACTAAATTTTAATTTTAGGAAACTTTAAAATTTGGGTCCTGATTATGGTAAAATTTGAAAAGGAGCCACGTTCGAAATTCTCTGAAAACATGCTTGTAAGCCAATAGCTAATGTGACATAGAGAAGTGGGGTTCCCAAATTGCTTTTTCGAAAGGAGAATGGCTAATTAAATCCTCGTTCAACCTGCACAATTACAGTGTCAATGAATTTCTAATTGTCCACTGCAGTACTATAACATGCTGGAAGCCAATACTCAATAAAACCAATTTACGTTGGGAGAAAAGCACAAAAACCGCTTCTAGTGATGGTGGTTGTACCATTGATATTGTATCAGTAGTTCCCTAGGAGCGGTTGCGGTATAATTAATTATGCAACTGAAAAAAAAAACAAGACTTAGCAGCTGTAAATACAAAGATACGCCACTCCAAACTACCAGTGACGAAGGTTGGCAAGTAAACTGTGGACATGGAAACCACCAGTAAGTGAAATCCGCTGAAATATGTGAACTGAAGTGGAGAGTAGAGAGATTTTTTTTTTCTTGTTTAAAGGACGATGTTCTTAACAAGGGTGAAAAAGGATAATAGTGACAATCGAAAAACAGTCAGGAACAGAACAGTGCAGATTAAAATGTTGACCAATGAAAATGTTTATTCAGTGGCTATTGTGGTACAAGAGGCATTCCGGTTAACGAGAAGACTTACGAAGACTTGTGAGCACTGTGCGTATATTGTGACAAAATTCAGGTACGAGTATGTAGCTATCGAGTGCAATCTGTTAGTTGGTGCGCTATGGTCCACCCGTAATGGATTAAAGTGTCATGGTATCAGAGTACAATTGGCTGTGTTTAAAAGTTGTGTTGTTAGTCCATTATACTCTTTGTGTATCCCTTGTACTGGAAATTTTCAGTCTTTCCTGAAAAGGTGGGTAAACGCTTCAGTGATAAAGTGCTTTCAGTACCAGAACCCACCGTATTAGCTTCGAGTATCTGCAGCATGATGTGAGTGGATACTCACATAGATAGAGCTCCGCGACATTTATGTGTTTAACAAAATCTCAGTGCTCAGTTACACAGTCTTTCCTACTGTAGGACAGCAGAAAACTTGCTAAATTTTTAGAGACGTCGCCAAGCATCCTTCTGGTTTACCGACTGCCTGAATGTTATACGCATACACGAAACTCAACTGTCAATGTAACTTCTAATCGAAAATGAAAACAGTGCTTACGTAGGCTAGAGCTTTGGGAAGTTTCCCCAGTCCATCTAGAGTAGGGCCACCAGGTAACCGGCGCATATGTAATATGTTACCGTTGTAAACCTATATGACATGCCAAACGCTTCATTACTCTCCCAGAAAGCCGACAGTGCCTTGAAGGTTTCCGATGCGACATCTTAAGCTCAAAGAGATTTTTTATCCAGAATGATACACAAATAACTTGCTTGATGGAAAAGTGGACTGTGACGTCTTTAAGCACTAGATAAGTCGGACTAGTCAGTTTTCCCTGTCTCATTTAGAACCCTTCTAGAAGTTGCATCTGACTCTAAGTTGTAAATAGGCTTAATATAGTCTGTGGGAGGAGACAAACATTATCAGGGTGGTTAAAATGGTTAAGATATGAGGTTATAGTCCGGTCCTCCAGGCAGAGCTGCCGGGATTATATCACTGATTATTTTAAGAACTAGGAATGACGAAGGAATGCAATCTTCCCCGACTCCACTGTAAATTTTAAATTTCTCTGATATTGTTTAGGACATACGGTGAATGCCATTATAGGCGCTTTTAAAGTATTCTTAGGAAATCTCGTCACATAGCAATTCGATTCAATTTAGCCTGAAAGGCACTGTTGTGCAATAGCAATCTGCAAGGTATTGGTGTGGCCAATGCTGATGGATACAGCTCAAAAGCCTGTCTGTCTGCCTACATCGAGAGCTGAATCAAGGTGTCCTTCCACTCGATCCAGAATAATTATTTATTGTATTAGCTTAGCCACAGCCGAAAAATAGGATATACATCCATCTCCAGTTGCCAATCCCGTCAGGTTTATATATCATCCTTACACTTGTTTCGACTTATGCCAACTGGATTTATTTTCTCTCTATGCTCTACTGGACTAGTTGTTGGCGACCTGCCTGTGATGGCCTGAGGCCGCAGCAAAACTTTGAGTTCGACGCGTCCTTCGATCAGCCGTCACCTACATGTGTGCTTTGGATTTTCGCCTCCTACTAACAATGATGATAAATACTATGAGGAGACTTAATGTTAAACGGTCACAATTGCAACAAGCCACCAGAACCTTAGCCGATCGCGTATCCCTCAACCTCAAAACATTTCTCAACGATCTAATTTTTTTTTTGTATAATTTGCGTGCGCTCAAGATATTTAAGTACCCTTAAAATGCTTGCACACAGCGCGGGCGAAGGAAAATCAAGGAGGATAGAAAGAGAGGTACCGGTGAACGTTGGTTTTAAATGTTTGAAGGTTATAATGACTAGGAAATAAAGAGTTAGGCAGAGCATTCTATAAGCTAGTTGTACGGCTTAGGAGCTAATCACGATATTTTAGAGTACGTCCGAAAGTGGGCTTGAGGGTATACTGATGAGCGTTTGGGCCCTATCAGTGCGGTTTAGGGCTCGGTAAGTCCAAAATTCACACAATATTCACACTACAGCATACTCACCATATTCTTATCGATGGTGATATTCAGAGCTATGTCCAGTTTTGGCATCCCTACTAAACTCGTCCGCTTGTGCAGGATGACAATGGAGAAAGCTCACTGCTGCATCAAGGTCCGTGACTACCTAACCGAGAACTTTGATGTCAAAAAAGGATTTAGGCAAGGCAACGCGCTGCCATGTGACTTCTTTAAACTCATACCTGAAGGAAATGTGCAAAACTCACTAACCAATACACGAGGTACGATCTTTCAAAAGTCTGTTCAATTGCTTGCATACATCGTCCATATTGACATTTTTCGTAGAATAAAGCGAGCTGTCACTGGTGCGTTTGTGTGGGTAGGAACAGAAGCGGTAAAAATGAGTCTAGCGGTAAATGATGGCAAAACAAAGTATATGCTGTCAACAAGAAGAGACACTCAACATCGACGAATCGGCCAGAATGTCACAGTCGACAGCTATCTAAAAACGACATCTCTTCAGAAATCAAACGCAGCTTCGAGGCTTGCTAATCGCTGTTTATCTGAGCTGAGAAGGCAACTGTGTAGCAAGGTCCTCTCCCGAACCATTAAGGAAACTCTATATAAGACAATGCTTTATAAATCCAAAGCATGGGCCCTTTCTAAAACGGATATCTTTGGTCGTTTGGACAGAACAATTCTTCGTAAGATATTTGGTCCCGTGTGCGTTGACGGGTTCAGGAGAGACGACTCTACGACATCGACCTGGTCAAAAACCTGCGCATTGGACATTTGAGATGGTTGGTTCATGTAGAGCGAATGAATACCAACCCGCAGAATCTTCAGCTCTAATCCGGAGGGATAACGTAGTAGAGGAAGGCCTCAACCAACTTTTGTTGCGCAATTGGAGCCAGTTAGTCAAAGTCCGAGCTAATTGGAGAGGCTTATTGCTTGAGGCCAGATTCCATCCCAAACTTTAGCGCCGTCTAAGTACGTAAGCAAGTACTAACAGTGATGCTTGCGGCAGTTGTAAAAATGTTTTTTACTTCGTTGTAGTGGTCGTCAATGCCCTCAGAAGCGAGGCTGGTGATTGTTTCTGGGTTTCTAGAAGGTGGTTCCACATCTATAGATATTTGTTAAAGACGCGTAGTACCTTATATAGTCCTCGATGTATCAATGTCAGCTCCACGGTTGTTACGAACATCTTAGATGTAATTTCTAAAGCACCGGTTTATGGTATGGTGATCGATCTGGTTCGATGTACGTTGTTAATCAGTCGAGTTCTAGCTGGTTTTGTAGTAGTCCTTGTGGTCAAAATGTGTGCCTCCAATCACCAGGCAGTCTGCATTGTAAAAGCCAAAAAATTGTAATTTTATGTGTACTAGACGTCGTAGGGTCCCATCATACATCTAAGCGTGGTGGTTTCCTTGTCTACCTTCGCATTAAAGTTCCTAACAATATCTAGAGTTGGTGTAGAAATCGTTTCTGTCATCCTCATCCGTGTATCTTGGAGGAGCGTAGCACTGCGTAATGGTTACATTCATGTCTTTTCAATTGGATCTCCTCGTCTATACCCTGCAACCCGAATTACATAAGGCTATCTCTAGTTTTATGGGTAAGTAAGAGCCTTACTCCATATTCGCAAGTGGTGTTCATTTGTTTTCTAGAGTAGACCAGGAAGCTTTTGACAGTTTCAGAGGATTGAATTCCTGGCTAGTCCAGCTTATCTACATGGATTCCCTTCCTACCTGTAGGAATCTAGAATTCTACGGATCTTAATTTTAATTGTCGCTGACTTTACAGAATCCGATCTCTGTTAGTGGTGGAAGGTAAAGACGACAGTCTTCGTCCGTATACAAGGCGTGTGTTGCCGTTTTGTAGCAATGAAATATGGTGCCGCGTGGAACAATTGAAGTAAGACTTACTAAAGGGTCTTTCTTTAAGCGCTCCCTTTCTTTAAATTTAAATAAAACAAAGTGTGTGTGAGATATCATCGAAATTTTTTATTCGTTTGGAATGCCTATCAATCCCATTATGTATGTATAACGTCGTTCAAATGCCCGCGTTCTTTGGGTGACATGCATCCGAAATGTCCAATTTTCCATGACTCTGGCTCATAAATCAGGCTGAATTTGACCGATGGCATAGGTTATGTTGGCTTTGAGGGCCGCTGCGGTTTGTGGCTTATTCGCATAGACCTGCGACTTCAGAAAACTAACAAAAAAAAGTCTAGCTGGGTCAAATCGCACGATCTCGGTGGACAGTTAACATCACCTCAACGTGAGATGACCATGCCCTCGAATCGCTCATGCAAAATTTCCAATTTGGGGTTAGTTGTGCGGCCACCTAGCACCGTCCTGTTGAAACCACATGTCGTTGGTGTCCATATCATTCAATTCAGGCCAAAAGAAATTGGTAATCATCGACCTATAGCGCTCGCCGCTGACGGTGATGGCCTGGAAAACGTCGTTCTCAAAGAAATATGGGCCGATGACGCCGCCAGCCCAAAATCCAGTGACTTTTTCCGGATGCATTGGACACTCTTGGATCTCATGTGGATTGGTATCGTCCCAAATTTTACAATTTTGTTTGTTGACGTACCCATTCATTCCGAAATGGGCCTCATCGCTAAAGATGATCTTTCGATGAAAACTAGAGTCAAGTTTCAACTGTTCCAGAGCCCATTCAGTGAACACACGTCGTTATCTCTATAGTTGGTTAGCTTCAGTTCCTGGGTCGGTTAAATTTTGTACGTATGCAGGCCCAAGTCACGACGCAAAATTCGCCAAGTTGTGGTCTGCGAAAGGCCGAGTTCTTGTGAGCGACTCGAAATCGATTGGCTCGGATTCCCCTGCACACTCTCACGAACAGCGGCGATGTTTTCGGCAGATCTTGCGTTTCGTCGGCACATGGATGTTGGTTTATCGTTTACTGAACCAGTACACTCAAATCTATCCATCACACTGTTCATAGTCCTGTCGTTAGGACGATTATGGCGACCGTAAAATGGGCGAAGCGCGCGGAACGTTGCCCCAACCGAATAACCATTTTGATAAAAAAATTTATCATTTGCACGTGTTGTTGAACGCTATGCCCATCCATGGTGATTTGACGAAACAGACTGCATAAATTACAGCCAAGTTGTCAGATGTACCTTCAACAATATGGCCGCCATCAACTGTAATATTTCAGAAGTCCCTATTGGAAGACCCTGTAATAGTACTGTAGGTGTTCGTCCGCAGAGGTATTATCTCATTTTGTTGTGGACCGGGATCGAAAAGCTCGTATAACCTTAGTTCTAACAAGGATTTGAGGTGATCACTGCCCCTAGTCCGCATCTTAATATGTAGTGTACCTACTGGTTATGTCAGGTTTAAACTGCAGGTGAAGCTTTTGGGAAACTCCTGGGGCTTAAAATCTTTGAAGTTCTTGTAGAGCTGAGATTCGAATGTGTCGAAGAAACACTATAAGGTGAGAAATGTCGCTCTATACGAGTCAATGTTAATTTCTTCCGACGAAGGTTCCCTAATAGGAACAAATAAGTGGTACAATGGATTGGTTCTTTTTTATGAGTGCTCTAGTCCGATAGAAAAGAGTCTTAAGAGCTTAATTTTCAAAGCGTCGTAATATACTGTAAGAGTCTTACATAAAGTCTTACATATATTGAAACATCAATTGACTATTTTCTTACTGAGCCAATTAGCTTGGCAGTTGCTTTCGCATCAAATTACATATTGAATTAAGAGCACCTTAATTGCATAGATACGGAGTGTATTAGACGAGCTGAAAATATTTCATAGAAACACCGTCAAACAACACGACTTAATCGATTGAAATGCCTTTGTCTTTCTGTTTTATTGTTTCTCTCTAATTGCTCTCTACGAAAACATGTCAGACTCTACCCTTTCGCAAATGCCACCGCACAGAAATCACTTAATGAGCTCTTTATAAAATTAATTGTCCCCCGCTATAGCGGCAACAAACCCCCCAATGGGTTGGCCCTGCCTGGAACTGGTGGTGTCTAATTGTCATACAATCAATGGTGGTGCTCCTATATTATCCGCACACACTTAGATAGAACCCCGTTCTCTTCCTTGCCATAACCGACTTCATAATTTAATTTCGCTCTCAACATGAACCCTTAATAGCATAATGCTCGAACTCTATTAATGAAATTTACTACCACTAAACAGCATACAGGGATATCAATTGATGTCCCTTTTTTGCTGGG
Source organism: Volucella zonaria (assembly GCA_963966105.1). Lineage (NCBI taxonomy): Eukaryota > Metazoa > Arthropoda > Insecta > Diptera > Syrphidae > Volucella > Volucella zonaria. Next base: position 62,746,688 of record OZ014531.1, on the reverse strand, counting down.
GTTACCTCCATTTTTCTGACTATACATACTATACCCATAGTATCAAATTCCCTTCCAAGGGTGTGAGCTTTCCATGCACGTAAATACAAACAAACAATCACGCACACTCCAAGCGAGTGTATGGAATATATTCTATAAAAGTGATATTAATGGGTTACGGCCAGACACAAACGAACAAATGGATCGGATAAAGGATATTAAAGAGATTTTATTGAATCGAACTGTCGGTCAGTTAGTCGTGTTAGTATGTCCGTCCGTTGGCTTGTGTGTGCCTGCCTGACCAAACCCATCGTTGACGTCACAAACAACTCCGCAGAAAGCCGAACCGAATAATATCCGTAAAAAAGAAAACAAAAAAATCAAAAAAAAAAAACAAGAGAAAAAAGGACGACCAAAAGGATATTGGATTGCATTTGATGATTTATTGTGATTATGAGATAGAGTTGGTAAAAGCCAGGAAAGCCAGAATCGTGGATACGGTTTATCCGTTCACAGCTCACATCCTGCCACTCTGCACTACACCCACACACCAACACACTCTCAGAAACTCATTGACAGATTAAATCGTCGAAAAGTGGAATTTATAGTGCTAGTCATGGTTGCGCTAAGTTTTTTTTACCCCCCCTCCTTTTTCACGAGTACCTTTTGGAGTTGGAGACATTTTTTTTTTATTTTGTAAAAAAAAAAAAGGTAAAACCCATTTGAAGAGGTTTCTTTAGAAAATCGGATATGGTATCGATATGCAACACGTTCCGCATTGTTATCCGGAGATTTTTAGTTCCCTGGAACAGCCACCAATTCGCTATCAAGAGTAAACTTTTTTTTCTTTTTGGTGATTTGTGGATAAATGGACCCAGGTCAGGAGCAGGATTTTTCACAACTTGGTAAGTTGAGCAATTTTAATTACTCCCGTCGACTTGGCTGGTGTGTAAAGGTCCATCCCATCTAAGGCCATATACTCGTAAAATGCCAAAACACCACTGAAAATCCATTAGGATATCCACTAATGAGACCATGAAAATAATGGGACTCCCTCGGAAACCGGAGGCGTAACAATGCAAACTAATTAAAATAGTTTTTTGGCGCGCTATAGCAGCAGTGATGGTGTGGTTGTTGATGGTAACTGGCGGGAGACTAGTGACAGCGGGGGCGGAAATAGTGCCGATGGAAGGGGTAAGAATTAAATTACGGCGCCAAAATTGTTTTCCGTTTCACAAAATTGTCATTAGTGGATAATAAGTTGGTTAAGAGGTCAAAACCGAATGAAATTTTTGGTAAATAATAAAATTAATGGCAACCCGTGTGAGTTGGGTGATAAAATTTAGGCATGCGTGTACATGTTGACACGTATGTAGTCGTACACGTTCAGTTTGAAGCAAGGCAATATGGTGCTATTACCGTTGGGAAGGGAACGATTATCTGACACACATTTTTTTTTTTTTTGTGACAACGTCCGTTCAGAATGAACATGACTTAATTACTTACTACACTGTAGATGTTTTGTTAGAATTGCAAAGAACAATATCTCTGGAAACCGCCACGTACGATGGAAAATACTCTTTTAGACCCTTGGGCCGTGACACGCCATAAAGCAAAGCAATGTGTTGATTTATAGTTTAGACAGGCCGCAGGAACTATCCTGTAGCATCTAACTGAATTTCCTCGTATTACACTCATATGCTTGTAGTTGCAAGTACCCTGAGTTGGGTCAAAACAGACATAGTATGACTAGGTGCTGCTAGCTTTTTTTTTCCAGAAATAGAAATAGATTTCTGCTGTTCATATCAAGTTCGGTACTTTCATCAGCCCAGATGAGATTTCCCAGATAGGGAAGTTCATTAGCATTCTAGAAGCCCAGACGTTTAACAATTTAAGAAGCAAATGACATTCGGTTTTGGGCGCTTGGCCACAAGCACTATGCTGTTTGGCTCAGATCCATCTGGGAAAGTCCATAGTTCAATGCGAATGCAGGTTGATATTGGCTAAGTTTAGATGTTTCGTGTAGAATATCGTTGCCCATTTGATTTGTCTGATTTCGGGCGGATAACATCGCTAATTATCACCAGAAAAAAAGCTGTGATAAACATTATACGAACGCGATATCCTACATCTTCATTTGTAGTTCCAAATTGTTTGCTTGTTTGAAACCAACAGCTCACCACAAGTTTTCTCCAATCTTTTCCAGATCTTTTCTATCCTGAAGAACACATAAAGTATACCCCACTAGTTACCGCACTTCATCCGATTACCCCTTTTCAACAAATTAACGAGCAGCGCTTTATTTAACTCCTCTGGGAGACGCTTATTTTTCCGTGAATAATGAGCTGCAAGTTTTGTAAAAGTTCCTTAGTCCATGCGCTATGACTTGTTGTTCTTCAGGATCTTAGCATTGGAATGATCCTTTTGCTATGTTGAAGTTTTCTGCTGTGAAAAGTTCATTCAAATGCGCTCAGCTCTGCCATCCAAATATTGTAGTTTAACATCACCTCCATTCTTCTGAGATTATCCCGATTGTCATCCAATTTCACTAAATAACCATTACAATAAGCTACTTGCAGGAGATTGTTTGAATTTACTACTTGGGGAAGCGCTCTAAAATCTCCGCCGTATATCTCAATTCTCAAAAGTTTCCCTATGGCCTAATTGTTGTTACTGAAACAAATCTAATTCCTGACATTAAAAACCATGAGCTGTTTCCTCCAAATTTCAACGTGAAAAGATGAATTTGAAAGAGCTGACAATCCCTATGGCCGAAGTGATTTACTAGCAATTCGGAATTGTTTGCACGCAACTCCTGTTGATATTCCTCACACTGACAACATTGAGTTAGTACGTGTCAACATTACAAACGGTGTCCTTTCGTACTTGGTTGTTACATTCACCCATCTCAACCAATTGAGTTTTATCGACCTGTTGTTCATGCAGTGGATTTTTTGATTGATGATGCACATCCTGAAGATTGTATTATTCTAGTAGGCGATTTCAACCTACCTCACCTTAAATAGGTGCAGTCCGACGATTCGTCTCATTTCGTCTCTCTTGATTGGTCCTCTGAAATAGAAATATTAATGGTGGATTGCTTAACAAACTCAAGTCTATATCAGATTAGTGGAATACCTAATACAATGAACAGACAACTCGGCCTAGTCTTCATTTCCGATTCGGATAACTGTGCCGTTTGCAGGAGTGATCATCTACTTGGCAACGGCAACACATGTGTCGATTCGGAAAATTCATTTTCATTTAACGAAGAATCGACTTTAACAAACTTAAAAGCTTCATCAGCAACATTAAGTTTGACTTTATTGCTGAGACAACTAACATTGATCTTGCCCTATCAACTTTCTATTCATTAATTTTCTCCTGTTTTACCCAATCGGTTCCACATGACTTCTGAAAGGACTGCATGTCAGCTCCTCCCTGGTACAGCAAGGAGTTGCGCTCTCTACGTAATAACAGAAACAAGTTGTGGCACAAATTCTTAAGAACTCGATCTGATTCCGACTATAGTAATTATCGATTTGTATACAATCGTTTTTCGGAACTTTGTGAGTCTCTTTACCTTTAGTACCTTCTACCAGTTTGTTAATACCAAAAGAAAGTCAGACGGCTACCCATCTACTCTAAAATTTCTTAGTGAACCTTTTCCCGGCCCAAAAGCCATTGCAAATTTCTTTGCCTGTACTTTAACGAATCCTTTTCTAAGCAAACAACTGAACCCAATCCTGTTTAGTTTAGCAAAATGAGAAACTTTCCTGAAACGTCATTAATCTCGCTAAATATAACAACATCTTTGGTATCTGAAAACATTACCAAATTTAAAGGAAATGGTTCGTCCGGCCCAGATGAACTTCCGGCTATTGTAATAAAAAAGCGTGTAACAAATGTCGGTCCTCCTGACTTCACTTGTCTGATTCAACAGGTACTTTCCCTTTCCTACGGAAGGAATCCTATATCATCTCTATTCATAAAAAAGGAAGTAAGGCCAAAGTCGATAATTATAGGTCCATAGCCAAACTCTCCTGCATACCCAAACTTTTCGAAAGCATAGTCTATCAACAACTGCTGCCGTACTGTAGGCCAACTATCTGCACAAATCAGCACGGTTTCATGAAAGATAATCCAACCACCACTAACCTAAGTTCGTCTCTAGGACGCTTTGTGCCTTAGAAGACGGTGATGAAGTCGATTCCATTTCCACTGATTTCAGCAAGACAGCTCAGCAAGGCAGCTCACCAACTTATCATTTTTAAACTAAATAAACTTGGTTTTCCCCCTCATTTTGTTGAATGAACCTATTTAGAAGACCTAGAATACAGAGTCATCTTCAAATCTTTAATATCCGGCCCCATTAAAGCAACATCTGGTGTTCCTCAGGGTAGTCACCATGGACCAATTATCTTTATCCTAACAATTAACGATATACAACCTTGATCAAAAAGTTCCCGTACCACACCACCGGGTGGCGCTCCCATTGCTCCGATTTGAGTTCTGTTTTTTTTGTTGAGTTGGTAAATCTGTTGCTGATATTTCCTCTAAATCTTAGCGTCATAGCTTGACATTTGCAAAAGTTACCAAGCCAAGAGTACATCTATCTATGTGTGTGTTGGCGATTTTTTAAAATTTTAGAGCGCAAAAACGGATTTAATGGTGCGCGAGCGTTGGAAATGTTGGAAAAGTGTTTCGGCAACGATTCTCTAAAGAACACGGTCATTTACCAGTGGCACGAGCGGTTCAAAAGTGGTCGTGAGTCAATCGAAGATGATAAACGTAGTGGCAGACCATCGACATCGAAAACCGACGAAAACATTGATGAAGTTTGGTCAATAATCACAAATTAGCCATCAGAGAGATAGCGGAGGACTTGAACATTACCTATGGATCCATTCAAGACATTTTGGTTAATGATTTGGGTTTCCGTCGTGTAGCAGCAAAGTTGATGCCAAAAGACCTCAATTTTATGCAAAAAAGAGACCGTCTTGACGTCGCAAAAGAGATGATTTGCGAGGCTGAATCGGATCCCACATTCATCAAAAGGATCATTACTGGGGGCGAGATGTGGGTTTATGAGTACGACACGCAATCCAGACATCAGGCAAGTGAATGGCGTTCACCAAATGAGCCGAGACCAAAAAAACCACGTCGTTTTCAGTCAAAAAAGAAGGCAATGGCAATGCACACGGTTTTCACGGATTACAACGGTGTAGTGCATCATGAATTTTTGCCAGAAGGCCAGACAGTAAACAAAGAGTATTACTCGTATTTGGGTGTTATGAGACGTTTGCGTGAAGCAATTCGTCGAAGGAGACCAGAATTGTGGGCAGAAAACTCATGGATTTTGCACCATAATAACACACCGTCGCACAGTGCCATCATTATTCGTAATTTTTTGAGGAAAAATGCAGCAAATACTATCCAATAGCCACCGAATTCACCTGATTTGGCTCCCTGTGACTTCTTTCTGTTCAATTGAGTTAGAAAAACCACTACGGGGAACGCGTTTCAGCAGCCGGGAGGAAGTAATGGAAAAATCGCAGAAAGCACTGATGGACATACCGAAAACCGAATATAAAAAATGTTTCGAGGATTAGATCAAGCGCTGGTATAAGTGTGTTGCAGTCGATGGGGATTACTTTGAAGGGGACAATATAGATTTAGATGAATAAACTTGTATTTCCAATTTTCTGAATAAATTCCGGGTGATCAAGGTGGTAAATCTATTTTCGCTGATGACATTAGAATTTCCAAAATTATTTTATTGCCTTCTGACTCCCATTGCCTACAAGATGATTTAAATAAGTTTTTAGTATGGTGCAAGCAAAACTTTTTGGAGCTTAATGTCAACAAATGCCAAGCGATAACCTATTTCCGCAAACGTTTACCCACCCACCAAGAAACTACTTCATGAGCCTAGTCCTTCCACTACCCAAATACGGGATCTAGGAATAATTTGTGACAGAGAATTTAAGTTCAACTCACATATTGACAGCATCATAAATAAATTTAACTCTGCATTTGGCTTTATCAAACGCTGGTCAAAAGAATTTTCCAAGCCTTACGTTACATTACTTTTATAAGGCCTCTTCTCGAATATTGCAGCCAAGTAAACAAATCCACATTCAAGGAATTGAAGCAATCCAGCTACACCTGCAGCCGTTTCGCACTTCGTGGTCTACCTTGGGCCGATCCATATAGCTTACCTCCCTATGGAAATAAGATAAAACTAATTAGCATGCTTAACCCTAGATTCGTAAACTATATTCATTGTTACATCATTCATAAACATAGGTCTGTGAGACCGCTTACCTTCAAAGTTATCTTATTTACTCTCTATAAAGATTTTTGCAAAAAAAATACATAGAAACATTTATTATAAATAAATAAAAGAAAGAACTATAAAATTTGTTCACTCGGTGCAATCCTGACACCAGTTCCCACGATGCTCAACGCACATGGGATGTTTGCAGGAGGTGCCGCAAAATCTGGTCTTACGTTTTTTTTTTGTAATCGCAGAAAACACAATTTTTTCTGAGTTCACTGAAACACATGGCAAAGTATCGCCTAAAATGGCATCAATATTCCTTTTTAGGCATCGCCTCAAAGTTGGTACTTCACGACGACGACGTAACCAGGGCTCTATTAATTTCAGTGATATTTCCTTTACAAATGCTCGCCTTGTCAAGGGTTTTTGTTTATTACGGCTGCTATTATGTACGTGGATGACAAAAGAGTTTACTATAGACATATTTAGTATTCCAAAAAAGTAGCATAGTGGCCATCTTTGTGTCTTCCTACTGCAAGACATATTATGACACATTTGGTCAAATGTATCTACTGCGCCCTTAGTAGAATTATAAAATTCTATGATATCTGGCTTACCAGACGGTGCCAAATTTCTATTTCTGTGAGTTGTGGAAGGCAGAAGAACGTTTTTATTTTTTTTTGGACTGAAAGATACGAGTACTAATGTAGATTTGCCATCGAAACAAAACATTGAAGATCCTGTCTGTCTTGGTTGCAAAAGTTGTGGAGCGATCTCTCGCTTGTTAGACCGAATTGTACCAACAATTGTTAATTTGTATGGCTCCTGCAATAGCTCTTTTGCTAATGGCGCTGACGTGAACCAGTTATCCATGGTCACATTACGATTACTACCTCGCAGAGTTTCCGTAAGTTTCTTGACGAAAAAAGATGCCAATGGTTCTCCATTCGAATTTGTGCCCTTTCCCATATATGGTATCGCATCTATCATATAGTTTGTCTTCGAATCAGGTTTTGATGGTACATACATTCGAAATGGACAATGTCCACGAAATCCCAGTAGCTTTTCATCCACAGTCACAAATGAACCGGGCTTGAAACTGTCTCGACATACAGCAATAAACATTTCCCATATTTCCCTTACTGGCGTAAACTTATCAAGAGGTTTTCGATCTTCTCGGGTCGTTTTATCATCGAATCTTAAACAGTTCAGTAAAAAATCAAACCTATCTTTGGACATACTCGTAACTGAATTATATTTAGTTCCACTTTCGGTTGGATCAAACAGCTCTACGCTTGTGAGATGGTTATCTTTTTTTCTTGCTGTTAATAAAAGCAATCCTATCAAGGCATTTATTTCTTCAGTACAAGTATCACTAACTGTAGCTGTTTTATCCGTGTAATTTGCTCTTTTAGTAGAGACCTCTGTATTGGTGTAAAATACAATGATATTCACTATCGAATCAGAAGCAAACAATTTGAATTGGTCTCGTGGATTTATTGCATTTTTAGCTTTATTTTTCGGCCCTTGAATAATGTGAATTATGTTTCTTGCTTGAGTTCGGGAAGTGGTACCTTGAGATGGGTTTGCTTACCACTTGTGACCGTTCTTGCCTCTCAGATTGTTAATTGATGGGATAATTATTTGAGCTGCTGGTTGTCCTGACCTCACCTGTTCCAATAGAGGCTGCTCACTATCTGATGAATCGGAGGAATTGATACAACGGCGGCGGCGACAATGATTTGACGTTTGAAGAGGTTCGCCATCAGAATTACTTGAATCATCTGTAGGTCGTTCACTTTCAGTCTCTAAAACATCTTCGACTTCACTGCCAAAATCATTCGGAGGAAAATCGTCTTCATCGTCTCTGGCTAATAGTGAATATATTTCTTCTGAGCTTAGAGTAGCCATGCTGAAGAACAAATCAAATTGATTGCAAATTTATAATTAGCAAAGCGGTTTACCAACCATATAACGTTTATTTAACGAATGCTAGATAGTAATTATCAAAACTAATAATTATGTGCACAATTTATAGTAGAACATATATGTACGAGTATGTATTAGTATATATAGTCCTTTTTATGAAATTTCCGCACATTCAGTTCAGTTTATAAGGTAAATATAAAACACGCAACTATGAAAAATTGTAACACTATTCATAAACATACGTACTCGTACCTCAGACCCCTTGCACGTAAAATATCGAAAACAAAACAAAACTAAACGTCTATGCACCAACGAAACTGGCGCGACACTAAGCTCACTTTGTTTCAGGAAGGTACTGAGATGCACGTGTTTATAACTCTTTCACACCGCATGCTATGATTGATTAATCAACTGAGAGGGTCTGTGAGACCCATGTTTATGAATCTAGGGTTAATAAAGTTGTCCGGGGTAGACCCGGGTCAATAATAATAATAATAGTAATAGACTTTGCTTGCTATTGTTGTGTCCTACTCAACTAAGGACTTCTTTACATTTTACATTGGACTTCCAATCTCCCTACTGCAGAGGCTACCGCGATTTGAACTTTAATGAATCCTGATGGCAATGGAGGTACCTTTGCTCAATCTTTCTAAAAACATTTTCATGGGCATATCTCTAGTGATAGTCCTTAGTTGTGTGGTCGGATCTGCTTTAGGTCGAAATGATTCCTGAAATAATGAAATCCGACGGTGTTGCACTTGGAAATGCTTGGATGCTACTAAGCTACATATATAATAAGTAAGCGTACTATTTATACTTCGAATGACTAGGCGATTGACGTGGAAGAAATTGTAACACTTGTCACCATCGTCCTTCTCTGAATGGGACTACACCGATCATATGCATATTTTCCGCTGTGCTGTGCAATATAAGATTCAGTCAGTTGCGTAAGTCAGTCTTGTTAAATCGACAATGTGTAAAACAAAAAAAAGCTCATATCCTCTATGTGCATATCCTCAAAGAGCCACACACAGATTGTGTGACCGAATTTCAGAGTTTGAGTGTTCAATGAACAAAAGCAGTGCCTTAGAGTGCGTGAATGAGGAAAAATTCAAAGAGGGCTGCCACTGACTGGCTGACACTTGTATGTACACCAATAACAGTTTCATTTTTATACTCTAGTGCTCATGTACGAGTATATCCACCCACCAAAACAAAGAAGATATTCACACCATACTGCGGGGTGATATCATTTTTATTACTGCAATGCAATAAAGTTATGCAGCTGACGCAACTGAAAATCAGAAGCGAAACAGAGAAAAAAAAAAAACAAGAACGAAAAAATATTTTTCAATTTTTTAAGACTAAGGATACAACAGACGCTATTGCCAATTTCCTGTACTGGTAAATTCTGTATCTGTTCTTGCACGTCTGTCTAGATAGGAAAGAAACGCAAATTCGCCATATTGTCCTTTAAGTCGTAGGACATACATAGAAAAGTAAGGTCTGCCAAGCAATGATGCAATTTTCGAATGCTTGTTCCTTTGTCTCCATCGTGGTGTGATATTAAACAAGAAGAACAGAACTTGTTGGCATAAAAATGCGAATGCGACATGAAAATGAATTTTATCTCTTTCCATTATCGCAATATGTATGTCCTTTGGCTATGAATGTTGGTGGCATAAAGTCAGATTTTATATCTGACGTTTAATACTGATAGAAGGTGTGCTCTGCCGGATAACGGAATGGAAAGAAGGTCCTTACGTATTGGAAAAGTGAGGAAGGATATACAGATATGATATAAGAATTATGTCAACCACATAAATTTTAGGTTAAGTTAAGAATCCAATAATGATTTAAGAGTTTTTAGATAGGTTCTCCCTTATACTTTCTAAATATGTTAAGAAGACTTAAGGAATAAATGGGTTTCAACGGATCTCAAGAACTTATACATAAAGGATTTATCGAAAACTGTTAAGAAACCTTTTCGCTGAGGTGAAGTTAAAAGGTCAGTGCCTTGCATAAGAAAGGAAAAATACATTTTTGGAAGACCATGACCCATTTGAGGATTTTAAACATAACAAATGCTTGTTGGTCATATTTCTTCTGTTCTGTTGGAGTCTCCAATATCCAAATAGAAAACCAAAAGAAAATTTTCATTTAACGATATTCAAACACTAGCTTTTAATTCTCTTTAAAAAGTCGAAGAAGACTACACGAGTCATCATAGATATGATTTTAACAGATCCATTGTAAAGCTGTCACACTCTCCTTGAAAATAAGGAAAAGATTCATGGGTGATAAAGGAGAGCTGTTTAGAAAGTGCTATGGAACCAAGCAAATAAAGAATGTATTCCAGAGGACTCTTCTTAACTCGACAGATTCTTCTTGCCAAGCTTATAGTCAAGCATTTTAACACCAACCGGGCTCAACCGGACTGATAATGAATTTAGCGTAACGAGACTGTTGGCTCTCACTATTATTAAACCTTTGATGCCCACTGTTACCATGTGGCAACATTACTTTTAGTAACCTGTTTCTCAGCGATAAGTACATAAATATCGTAATTAATATTTTTTTTCTCTTCTCCCAACCTTTCTCTTTGTAAAAAAGTTCCCTTGCCCCATTTGGATTAACAGGTTGACATTTGTTTTGCTGCAAGTTGTAAGTTGACATTTGAAATCATTTCTTTCTTGCGAAAATGAGTTAAAAAAAAAGTTTAAATAAATATTAAAAGTTATATAGTGACACACTGTAGCTGAATCAGAATTCACTCTCCAAATGATTTACCTTAAGCTAACCAAGCTGGAAGAAATAAACAACCGCTTCCTGGCTTCACTCAACGAGCTACGAGCCGAAAATGAAGAGCTGAAAGCGAAGGTAAATTCACTGGAGAGTAAACTAAATTGGCAATAGCAACATCTTCTCTCCAACTGCATCGAAATTGTTGGTGTATCAAATGTAACCTACAATAACGCTATGAATAAAGCCCAGACAATACTCCAGAATGCTTTGTCAATTGATGTTCCCGATGCTGATATAGAGAGATGCTATGTAAAGAATGTGCGAAACAAAAACAACGGACCTCCAAACAAATCGATCATCTGTGTTAAGTTCACTGACTTGTCGTTGAAGCAGCGGATCATGAGTCTGAAGAAGAAGAAGAAGGGAAACCTAATTTCTAACGCGACTATTAACGAGAGCGCCCACAGCAGCAACAGCAACGACAAAAGGCAAAGCGGGACTTACATCAACGATGCTCTTACGTCATACACAAGGGCTCTCTTCATGCAAGCGAAAGAAGTAAGAAATCGAAAACAGTATAAATTTGTATGGTTTAAGAACAACCAAATACTTATGAGGAAGGAGGAAGGTGGAAAGTCATCTCAATTAAATCTTTTACTGATCTTGACCTTGTTTGAATAATGAATTCTGAATTTAATGACACAAATGATGACTTTTCTATCCTCGATCTAAGTTGAAATTAACGATTATCAACTACCGGGTTTCCTTTTCTTTGCGAATCCAAATGAAAATTATGCTGCGGGCGGTACGAGGGCGGGTCAATAAGTTAAAACACAGATTTTTTGATAAAAAAATAATTTTATTTTTCAACGTAGTCTCCCTTGAGCTCTATACACTTTGTCCAACGCTTCTCCAATTTTTTTATCCCTTCCAAAAAAAATGATTTGTCGAGGTCCTCAAAATAGGCCTTTGTTTGCGAGATGACTTCATCATTGGAGTCAAATCTTTTTCCACCAAGCCATTTCTTCAAGTTTGGGAACAAGAAGTAGTCGCTCGGAGCCAAATCTGGTGAATAGGGTGGATGAGGGAGCAATTCATAGCCCAATTCATGGATTTTTGCCATGGCAACTGCACATGTGTGCACCCTTGCATTGTCTTGGTGGAAAAGAACTTTTTTCTTGGCCAAATGAGGTCGTTTTTTTTTCAAATCGTCATTGAATCGGTCCAATAAGTTGGCATAATATTCCCCATTGATTGTTCTTCCCTTTTGAAGGTAGTCAATGTGGATTATCCCGCGTGCATCCCAAAAAACAGTCGCCATAACTTTATTGGCTGACAAACCCACCTTGGCCTTCTTTGGCGCCGATTTACCCTTAGAAACCCACTGTTTTGACTGTTGTTTGTTCTCTGGTGTGTTGTGATGGATCCATGTTTCGTCCACGGTTACAAAACGGCGCAAAAACTCCTCCATATTGCGATTAAACAACGCCAAACCTTCCTGTGAAGTTGTTACACGATTGCGTTTGTGGTCGACTGTGAGCAAACGCGGCACCCATCTTGCGGAAAGCTTTCTCATGCCCAAGTGATCATTCAAAATTGAAACCACTGAGCCATGCGAGATCCCTACGGCTTCCACAATCTCTCGCACTTTCAATCTTCGGTCGGCCAACACCATATCGTGAATTTTTTCGATTGTTTCGGGTGTAGAGACGTCAACTGGGCGTCCAGGACGTTCGGCATCTTCAGTGCTTGTACGGCCACAACGAAATTCAGTAAACCACTTTTTTACCATTGAAATCGATGGTGCAGAGTCCCCATAGTATTTATCAAGCTTAGCCTTGGTCTCGGTAATGGTTTTTTTTCGCAAGAAATAATGCTTAATAAGCACACGAAATTCACTTTTTTCCATTTTCTCCTCAAATTAGTGAGTAGTCTGATAAAAATATCTGTCGAACACAAACTAACTGACGCAACAAGTTTAAATTTTGACAGGAGTCAACTGACATATGCCTGTTGACAGGAGCAGTGTTGCTGTTTCAGTAAAGAGGTCAGAAATTCAAAAAGTCACGGACTTATCAGCCCTCGTATCATCTACCGGGTTTCCTTTTCTTTGCGAATCCAAATGAAAATTATGCTGCGGGCGGTACGAGGGCGGGTCAATAAGTTAAAACACAGATTTTTTGATAAAAAAATAATTTTATTTTTCAACGTAGTCTCCCTTGAGCTCTATACACTTTGTCCAACGCTTCTCCAATTTTTTTATCCCTTCCAAAAAAAATGATTTGTCGAGGTCCTCAAAATAGGCCTTTGTTTGCGAGATGACTTCATCATTGGAGTCAAATCTTTTTCCACCAAGCCATTTCTTCAAGTTTGGGAACAAGAAGTAGTCGCTCGGAGCCAAATCTGGTGAATAGGGTGGATGAGGGAGCAATTCATAGCCCAATTCATGGATTTTTGCCATGGCAACTGCACATGTGTGCACCCTTGCATTGTCTTGGTGGAAAAGAACTTTTTTCTTGGCCAAATGAGGTCGTTTTTTTTTCAAATCGTCATTGAATCGGTCCAATAAGTTGGCATAATATTCCCCATTGATTGTTCTTCCCTTTTGAAGGTAGTCAATGTGGATTATCCCGCGTGCATCCCAAAAAACAGTCGCCATAACTTTATTGGCTGACAAACCCACCTTGGCCTTCTTTGGCGCCGATTTACCCTTAGAAACCCACTGTTTTGACTGTTGTTTGTTCTCTGGTGTGTTGTGATGGATCCATGTTTCGTCCACGGTTACAAAACGGCGCAAAAACTCCTCCATATTGCGATTAAACAACGCCAAACCTTCCTGTGAAGTTGTTACACGATTGCGTTTGTGGTCGACTGTGAGCAAACGCGGCACCCATCTTGCGGAAAGCTTTCTCATGCCCAAGTGATCATTCAAAATTGAAACCACTGAGCCATGCGAGATCCCTACGGCTTCCACAATCTCTCGCACTTTCAATCTTCGGTCGGCCAACACCATATCGTGAATTTTTTCGATTGTTTCGGGTGTAGAGACGTCAACTGGGCGTCCAGGACGTTCGGCATCTTCAGTGCTTGTACGGCCACAACGAAATTCAGTAAACCACTTTTTTACCATTGAAATCGATGGTGCAGAGTCCCCATAGTATTTATCAAGCTTAGCCTTGGTCTCGGTAATGGTTTTTTTTCGCAAGAAATAATGCTTAATAAGCACACGAAATTCACTTTTTTCCATTTTCTCCTCAAATTAGTGAGTAGTCTGATAAAAATATCTGTCGAACACAAACTAACTGACGCAACAAGTTTAAATTTTGACAGGAGTCAACTGACATATGCCTGTTGACAGGAGCAGTGTTGCTGTTTCAGTAAAGAGGTCAGAAATTCAAAAAGTCACGGACTTATCAGCCCTCGTATCATCTACCGGGTTTCCTTTTCTTTGCGAATCCAAATGAAGATTATGCTGCGGGCGGTATCGGCTGTTTTATTAAAGAGAAACTAATAGTTCATGAAGCTAAGTGTATCGACTTTCAGAGCGCAGACATTCAAAAGGTTTCTGTTAGGTTTAATCAGATAGATTTTGTTCTGTTGTCTGTTTATCGTCTACATATGTTCAATGTTTTGGCGTTCATAGGAGAATTTTCTTATCTGCTTAACAGAGTAAAAGCAAAAAACCTAATTATTTTGGGAGATTTCAATATTAATCTATTAGATAGTAGTGAAACTGTGTCTAATTATTTGGCACTCTTGGCTTTCTACGGTTTAGCTAGTTTCATAAATGAACCCACTCGGTTGTCTTCAGGTACGTGTTTGGATCATATTTATGGGCGATGTGCAGACTTTCCATTGAATGCCTGCGAAAGGTGCACATATGACTTGCAAATCACTGATCACTCAATGTTAGGTTTATTGGTGAATACTTTTCAAAGCAAAAAGACCAGCCGTACCGAAGTTAATATCCAAAAGCAAAAAACAAGAATTGATTTTATAAAGCTGACAAATCTTCTACGTTATGAGTCCTGGGACGATGTTTACATGGAAAGTGATGCTTCTGCTTCTTATGATGTGTTCATAACTCGCCTTAATAAATTTATTTCAAATTGCTCCTCTACGGAACCCTTGAAAAAATCTAAAAAAAGACTAAAACCCTGGATATCTAGTCAACTCATTGAAAAACCTTAGGCTGAAAAATAAGTTTAAAAAGCTATGTTTGGATTTAAAAAAAGAGATTGCTTTTTGCCGCGATAATTATTATCGAACTAAATTCATTTCTGCTAAGGGTAACCTTAAATCAGAATGGCAAGTAGTGAATGATATTCTGAACAAGTCTCGTTCTACAACAAAACCCCATTCAATTTGTGTGAGCAATTGCGAACTGTTTGACAAACTTGGCATTGCTAATGCTTTCAATGAGTATTTCACCTCAATAACAAACAGCATACCAACACAAACAGTCCTAAGAAATTGCACTCATTGTTACAATTCAATAAGTGCGGGTGGTGACCTGTCGCAATATACGAGCTTTGCCTTCGAACCCATCACTGCTTTAGAGCTCCTAAAAGCAATTGGCTCCCTAAAAAATTCGAACTCTTGTGGCTTTGATAATATTTCGAATATACTTGTTAAACAAATAGCATACTATGTGATTGACGTCCTGGCAGTCATTTTTAATCGCAGCATATTTGCAGGAACATTTCCCGTGGCACTCAAATGCGCCGACGTAATTCCGCTGTTTAAAAAAGGCTCTGCAGACGATATGAAAAACTATAGGCCAATTTCACTTCTGCCCACTTTTAGGAAAATATTCGAAAAAGTTATTAAAGAGAGAATAATGTCTTACTTGAAAAAAATTGAGTTTTTCAATCCAATGCAATTTGGTTTTCAGCAGGGTAAATCTACCGAAGACTCTCTTCTAAATTTTTGCTCAAATATTTTCTCTAACCTTGATGGTAAAAAATTCACGGCTGGTTTATTTGTTGACATCACAAAAGCCTTTGACATGGTCAACCATACTATACTGTTCGTGGGTTCATGCTAGAGTGGCTTAGATCATACCTATCAAACAGATCTCAAAGAGTGAAGATTGATGGTATGAGAAGCGAGATTCGTTACTTCAGTTTGGGAGTTCCTCAAGGTTCTGTGTTGGGACCCATTTTATTTCTAATTTATATAAATTCACTGTTTTCACTAAACTTCAGAAGTAGAATTACGGCGTTTGCAGATGATGTTGGCTGCTCATATGGCTCTGAAAGTGTCTTGGACTTAATCTCCGACATTAATTGGGATCTAAGTCTATTAAGAATTTGGTTCGCAGAGCACAATTTGAAAATTAGCTCAAAGACAAAAATAATGTTTTTTAACTTAGCTTCCCCAATGAGTATGAATGCGGACGTTTACTTCCACGCATCAGAATGCCAAAGGTATGGATTAGCAGGCTGTAATTGTGATTCTAGTCAAACACTTTCAACATTTTGTAGCAGTCTTAACTGTAGTGATAATTGCTTTTTAATTGAAGAAGTAGACGAGTTTAAATATCTTGGGCTCACAATTGATTCGAGTATGTCATTTGCAACCCAACCCTGCGACACTTTTTTTATCTAAAAAATGTTTGTTCAAAGCAATTATTAAAAATCATTTATTATGGTGTCTTTCACGCTAAACTCCAATATGGAATTGTTTGTTGGGGGGGCGTGTATCTGAATAAAATCAAGCCCTTACTAGTCTTACAAAAAAGTGTAGTGAGGAAAATCTGTAACAAGAATCGGCGTCATCCAAGTTTCCCATTGTTTTGTGATATGAAAATTCTTCCAGTTCGTCATTTGTATTGTTTTAAAGTGTTGAAAACGTTCTTTCAGAGATCAGGAAATTTAAATTACAGACTTATATCTGATTACAATCTACGGAGAAACTTTTCTTATGTTGTGACTGTACCCGTTTTCCGTACAACAGCATTTCGTAATTTTTATGATATTTCTTCATGTCGACTATTTAACAAGCTCCCTTTAAATATTAAAATGATAAGAATTTCTGGAATGTTTGAAAGGTAAATAAGGTCTTGGCTTTTTAACTATGATTCACAGAACGTGGAATACCTTCTCTCTGATATTCTGGTGTAAATAATGGTTTTCTTTTTCTTCTAACTTCCTCTTAACTTTTCTTCATTTTTATGTAGTTCTTTTATTTTGATTTGCATCCTTCACTTTTCTTTGTAAATATACAATAATTGTATCTCAAATTAACTTATTCTTTGAATGTAATTAAACGGGTCACCCCACCCACATATTAATAATATTAAAACCCATTGAAGTGGCATTTGGCACTATTTTAATACTTTATGTATAGAGAATATAAAATGTCACTATATTATTTCTATTATACAATATATATTTTTTTTTAATATATTTAATGAATTATTGTGTTGAAATCATGTAAATTTTACACATGTATTATATATAATGAAATAAAAAATACTACTACTACTACTACTAAAAAAAATTATTATTATTTTAAAAGTTAAAGGTAAGTACTATTTGTTAATAGAAGAAAATGTACAATATTCTGTGATTATTGGTCTCCTAAATTTTTTGAAAATCCATGCTGCCATTTGGCAACAACGGGCAGATATACAATTGTTGTTTACTTTATTTAGAACACAAAATGACAAATCAAAAAGGAATCACTGATAAATACATACCCTATATTTTGGAACAGGATTGGTATAATTCGGATGATGATATGCTGGAAAAAGATGACGAAGATATTTTGGATGGAAATATTGAACTTTTAGACCTGCCGCAAGCTGTAACAGATGCATTCGCAGAGCTTGTTTCGGGGGATGCTGAAAGGGAAAGCAATGAACAATCTGGTGCGTCGACAAGTGCATTGACACAAAAAGCTAATGCTTCCATTCCGCAATTTGCCTGGCGCAAAAAAGATTTTTCAGGTGTGAATTCTGAATGGAAACATGCGTAAAGAGTCCTTCGGAATACTTCCTAGCATTTTTTGACGATGTGATCATAAATAAAATAGTAGAGGAAACCAATAAATACGAGTTACAACAACATGGAGAAGTGATTAAAGCTGAAGCTGAGGAAATTCGTCAATTTATTGGAATACTCTTATATATGGGTGTAATTTGAATGCCCGATTATAGGTGTTTTTGGAGCGACGATTTGCGCTATAATGCGATTGCAAATGTGATGAGCAAAAACTGTTTTGAAAAAATTAAGCAATACTTCCGCATAAATGATAATCTACAAGCCAAACCAAAAGATAATTCCAAATACGACAAATTGCATAAAATTCGACCCCTATTAGACCATCTAAAAAAAAAAATATTAACGAAATACCTAATGACGATGAGCATCAATCTGTAGATGAGCAAATTATACCATTCAAAGGCTAATCAGCATTGAAACTGTATCTACCGAAAAAACCAAATAAATGGGGATACAAAGTCTTTACAAGAGCTGGGTCTTCAGGTATAATTTATGATTTTACTCTGTATACTGGTAAAGGAACTTGCCCTAAATACGGTTTAGGGATATCATCCGATATTGTATTTGGGTTCTACCATTCCAAAAAAAGAAAATTTCAAAGTTTATTTCGATAACTGGTTCACCTCTATCAAACTGGCAATCGCTTTACCAGATATATGGAATGTGGTGCATTGGAACTGTTCAAAATAATCAAACCGATAAACAGAACATGTAGGATGAAAAGACTTGAAAAGCAGCAGGTAGGGGAAGTGTTATTTACAGAGTCGAGAACAATCACAATGCAGCATTGGTAAGGTGGTATGACAATCGAACAGTTCAACTTCTTTCTACTTTTTGCTATGTAGATCCAATGGACTCGTGTCACAGAGGAGTTTCAAAAAGATACATTCAAATTGAAAGGCCGAACATTGTCAAAAATTACAATCGTTTTATGGGAGGTGTGGACTTAGCGTATATGTTAATTGAATTGTATCGAATCAATGTAAAAAATATTACTTTCGGATTAAATATTGATTCATTAATACAGCTCTAGTTAATTCTTGGCTTCTATATCGCAGACATTTCGTTGAACTGAATCCAAATCAGAAGCATATGCGTTTAATGAACTTCCAATTAATTGTTGCAAAAACTCTGACCACAAGAAGACTACAAGTTTTGACCACAAGCAAAAAGAGAGGACGACCCTCATTTATGAGTAAGTTGCAATCTGTAGAATCGTCCCCTGCTACTGAACAACCATCACCATCACCATCAACTTCATCACATGCTTCAACACCAGCAACATCAAAAGTAAGGTGGCCGAATCCACCAAATGAAACAAGGTACGACAACTACAGTCATTTTCCAATTTATTCGGAACAGAAAGGGAGATGATGTCTATGCAAAACGGGTTACAGCCGTATGCGGTGTACCAAATTCGATGTTCTTCTTTGCTTCAATTAAAAAACTTCTTTATGTTTTGTAATATTCATATTTATTGCTTATTTTTTTGTTCTCAATAAAAAAAAAATAATAATAATAAGTGTACGTACATATATACCCCCCACTGTCCATTGTTGCCATATGGCAACATGTCCTTGCTCCCACACCCCCCACCCCAAACCCAATTTTCTTCGCTTTTTGTACATAATAACCACCTGCTTTACCAAATTTTTTTTAATCAACTCGTACATAATTCGGTCATCAAAGGATTAAGATAGAACAAAGAACAATGCTATATACTTAACAAAGATTTTGGTAAAATTTCGGGTTCAGATCAGTGAAGATTTTAAGGATTGGTCGTGCTGAAATAGAGATGGAGGTTCAACGGCAGCTCTTCGAAGGGGTCGTAAAATGGCCTGGCTATTTTTAGGCTTGTGTGTGGGGTTAACTACCCGGTAAAAGCTAACTGTTGCGAGGCAACCAAAATCATCGGATAAGGATGAATCTATGGATAATGACCTTGCAAAACGGAAAAAAGACAACGACGTTCGAATCATCACATGGAATGTTAGAACCTTGAACAGAGCAAGTGCAGCCGAACGACTAGCGGAGACACTCGACGGCTATAAAGCAGATATCATCGGACTCAGGAAATGGAGTGGAATGGGCTGCGCACATGAAAGATGGAAAATTGTGACGTACGAGTATTCTACAGTGGTTTCTATAGAGAAAACAAATAGCGTAGATTTAGGTGGGGATTTGTTGTAATCGGCAGACTTAGACAAGAAGTGTAGAGCATCCAACACGTAAGCGAACGGCGTATACCAGGGCCCTATTCGTCCACATTAGATAAAAAAAGCGATGCTACCAAAGAGCTCTTATAAGAAACTAACAAGCAATTTTCAAAGTTTGACTCTAAGACCGTCTTCGGTGATTTTAATGCCAAAATAGGATGGAAGGCCATTTTTGGCATCGAACTCGGGAAGGTTAGCCTGCACGATACCACGTGTGGAAAAGGATTAAGCCAAGTTGACTTTGCTATGCTACGTGGCGGAACATCACTTTAACTAGCGCACGGTTTCTCAATCTTAATATCCATTAAGAGACTTGGCGGTCATCTGATCGACAAAACGTCAACCAAATCGATACAGGACACTTCTGCAGTATTATAGATATCCCAACTTTCCGAGTGGCAAAAAAAGACGCTTGCCACTACCTCGTTGCAGCCAAGGTTCGTCTACGGATATTTTAAATACCACCACACTCTGAGAAGTTTAACGGCTGCAGTTTCAACAAACCACCAGAATGTCTAGCAATCGCGTATCCCTCAACATCTAGTGCTGAAGGACAGTGTTACACCAGGCCGCAACTCAGCTATGAGGTGACACTGCTTAGAAAAATGAAAGCGGCCTTTGAGCTCAATGAGCAAAAAAAAGCAGGGAAGGACATCGGCTTCTTCGCAAGCAAAAGAAAGAGAAACTGAGAGGTGCTACTTCAGGAACAATGATTGAAATGAAGATTTTAAAGTAACAAAACCCGAACAAAGGTCTGTTGAGATGAACAAGAAAACTTAGTAGAATAGTGACAGTTGGTACTGGAAATATGGAAAATCACTTTAGTAGATTGATAAATGGTGAGTACAACCCAAATTTTGCTGTCAAGCGGAATGAACCATTCGACCTGGACGGTGAAAGGCAAAGATTCGTCCACTGGACCAAAACGAAGTGAGGAAAACAATAATATTCAAGCTATCCCGGCTAGACAGGATGAACTACAAGCCGAAGTATTTAAGGCCGCGTGAGATGACTTGGTATAGCGCTTGCACCAACTCATTTGCAATATTTGATGGGCAGAAAGCGTGACTGAAGAATGCACTGTTTGTCTGATGCACAAGGAATGAGACTGCGATAACTCTAGAGGAATAAGTCCTAAACATCGCGTAGAATACCTTACCTACCGTCTTGTATAAATCTCTAAAGCAATTTCCCTAATGGGCCCCTATTAGTACGCTTTAATGAGTGGTAAGTCCACATCTGATCAAATATTTACAGTACGACATGTCCTGAAAACGAAACTCACTAAGATCAAATTTTTAAGCATCACGTCTTTATCGAGTTTAAGGCCGCATATGGCAGCATCCATAGAAACGAGTTATACAGAGTAACGATAAGCCCGGGTATCCCTGCCGCACTAGTCAGATTGCACTGAATGACGATGCAGAACCCTTGCTGCTCGTAAAGGTCGGAAAGGTCTCCGAGACCTGTAAACAGTTTAGTCAGCCGCTGAGGCATTCATGATGCAGGAATAGATGGCTGTGGTATAATCGTGGTTGCTCTGCTCGGTAGCTCGTCAGAATGGGTAGGTCTTTGCCATCTCATTTTAAAATTAAAAAGAAAAAAAATCAAGGATAAAAATAGAGGAAGCTACTTTAATTTACGTTTACTCTATGGACGGACGGAAGAGGCAAAGATAAGAGAAAAAAGAGGAAAGGATAAAGGAAGGTTATATCTCAGTGCCATCACCACTGTGCAAAATCGGAGCTTACGCGCTTATATTTCACTAAACCTACGCTAATATAGGCTTCCTTACAGACGTTCTTATGGCCTAAGCATGCATGAAGGCGAGGTAAACTGTCATACTCATACGGATTGTAATAGGACATTCTCTCAATGCCAGTTACTTGAGATTTTATATGTAAATCTCGTTCTAATGGCAAGTCCGCATCCAAACAATCGCCTATAGCAAACACCATATCACAATTTGTCATTCTTCTTTTGCCTTGTCCATCTCATCTCAATTTTTGGCTGATGGATATCCTTGTAAGGATTCTAAATGTCCGGCTGCATTCTAAGAGTTTGACCATTGCATGCCATCCATATGCAGCATTCGTATTCACTTTAAACTGCGTAGCACGTTGATATGAAAATCCCAGTTAGATGCTGAAGGATCCTCTAAAGAGCTCACCTCCGATAATGTCGAAGTAGCTTAAATGTTGTAACAGCTCAATTAGCTTTTGACACTTCATTGACTCTATTTAGGTGAATCGCTGCTCTAAAATATATAGGGCGACGGCTTGTCTGGATCGAACTCATGCGCACAGGCCTCAGATATTTTCATTGAAACTTAGGTTTTAGCAAGATTGCACTGTGAAGAGTTGTTAGTCCATCCAAAATTAACAAAGAAACCAACAATCTCTTTCGCAACTAAAATCCTTTGTAGGACTTGTCACAAATTTATAATTAAAAATGACAAACATCACGATGTCCGAATCGTAATATCCAATTGGGGGTAATATTCCTTCACTTTGAAAGCCCTTAATGGGTTCCATTAGTTGCAGACCTTTGATCAGTTATCCTGGCAAAGAAAATGCAAACAAGAACGCTATCCAAACATGTACAATCAGTGGACATTTCTTTAGAAATTCCACACTGACACTCGTCGTTATTTCCATCCGAAAGCCATGGTCAGGAATCATAAGAAACACAAGTGAGCAGTAATGGCATCGATAACGCCATAGGAGTGTTTGAATATTTTCACCAGAAAACCGCTTGGGACGAACTGTCCCTTCAATAAAAATGAATAGCTACGAATACGAGTACGACGATAGGTACTAACATTCAGTCACACACACTGTTCAGGACTATCTACGTGTATGATTGCAAGATGGTTATGGGTGTGCATTGTGAAAGCAATGCACCTAAATGTGTAGCTTAGAAATGCGAACCGAACCAAGATACTCGTATGCACATGACATTTTCGAACATAAAAGGCACCATCAAGTTTGTTCCAGTTCGATGAAAAAGCAAAGATTGGAGGTAGTAGTTAGGTTGGTTTCTAGTTTTTTTTTTTTGTTTTTTTTTAGATATTCAGAAGAGAGACTCATGGAAACGAAAACAGAGAACCACATGACCACCCAGGGCAATTTTATGAAAGCATTTTGAATTTAAATCGAAATTTCTTCAATTATGGGGAACGTTGCATTTTGAGTTGTCTTATCGGCCGCAAGCTTGAATAAAATTTTGCTTCAGAGACGCTCTACTGATGGCTGGGTGATTTGTTAGATGACATGAATACGAGATCTCACTTTTGATTGAGAAGGGGTTTTTTATTTTTAATTGCATTTCCATTACCGTTGCCCAGTTCGTTTTCAGAAACTATTGTATATTAGTTTTGAGTTAAGCCGGTGCTTTTGGGTTGAAAATAGAAATTGTAGTCATATTGATTTTATAGATGGGTCGTGTCTCTCATTATGTCGAAGTTAACTTCACTTTAAGCGCTACTGGCTTAAGCACGGAGTTAAAGAATCCACAGATCCTTTCTGAGATCTCTGAGTCTATATTCACCAGAGACCTTCAATATGCCTTATCTACAAACCTCACCGATCATGCTTCATTTGGTGACTTTAGAGATGTTTTTTGTAGAAGAAAAATCTGCGTTTTTGTGCAAGAAGTACTACTGTTATTTCTTATCAAATTTGAGACGGACACATACGTAGGTTAAGGATGGTTGAGTGCTGTAAAAATTGGGTAGACACTGATTGGCATCAACCTGGCAATTGTGCTTATTTTACCTCCAAGTGGTAGCCATCGGGAACTGCCTGTTGTCCATCCGAACTCGACTTACTAAACTTATAAGCTCGAATGTTGGCCAAAAGACAAAAATAGCAGCACTATAAACACGACAGCAGATGGATACCCTAGACGTTATCAAAGGTGGGGCTTCAAATGGAAGAACAAAACAAACTTTATCTGGGCTGCTTCGACATTGTTGGAGTTCAGGCCAGTAAAGATTTCCAAGAATGAGTCGGGTTCTTGGAAAATAGATGTTGGCGGATGAGCGCAAAAGGGCCGACGGGCGCTTACATTCCCTAAGTGGGTTATTGACATCGATTCAAATGCCCTCACCCTAGGGGTTTCCACAATGCAACTGGCCCGGGGTAACTTTCCTAACACGGACAAAGCAGCTATTTAAGAGAGTGACACCAGCCTAAGATGCCAACGGACCTCCTCATTTAACATCACGACTCTTAACGTTTGGAATATACGTACATACACTGTACACCCGTGGTGCTGCTCGAAAACTTTAATCTGTTCACATGCAGTACCAGGGAGGTATTACCTCGATCTAGGATATACGATGGATAGGATCGAGTATGCAAAAACCGAAAAATTGCAACATTGATTACAGCTGCTACAAAAGACTGCACATAATAGGGTGCGAATTTGTCATGGAAGATCGGCCACGGTCAATGGTAATTGACTATAAATCGTCAAGTGATCACCTCACTGTGATTTGCATGAAGGCATCTTTCCAAAACCTCAGCCTGATATATGCACACGCTCCTACCGATGAAGCTGATATCTCTATCAAGGAGTTCTATGACCTTTCCGGAGTATGATTGGACTTCGATACTAACATCGGTAAGGGAAACATCTTCCGCGGATTAGTTGGAAAACACAGCCTCCACGACAACGGCTTCCGGTTAATCGAATTTGCAGCATCACGTAATACGTTGATAAGTAGCACTAGGTTTCAATGACTACGAATCCACACAGAAACGTGGCTCGAGATGGTCGAATCCACCACCTAATCGACCATATGCTAATATCATAGATGCGAGGCCCGTATCAGACATACTGAATGTGCAAAAATTCAGAGGGCAGATGTCAGCTCTGCTCAATTTATTGTTGCAGCAAAATTCATGCTTCGACTATCCAACTAAAAAAAACTGCGAACCGCCCACAAAAACGAATTCAACATTAGAAGCCCTACCGCGACTGCTGTAGCCAGAGCCTAGCCAACAATCTGTGAAACTAGTATCGCTAAATTATCAAAAGGTAGCAGAGACCACCGTAGTCTACCAGCCACCACGGAAAAGGAGCCCTCGGTATGATGATGAGTGCATACACAGGAAGAAGGTGACAGTAAATGCACACCTGCAAACGCTGCAGAACAAGGGCAATGAGGGAAGCGTATCCCGAAGAAGGCAAAAGAAGAAGATCTTCCGTAAAAAGAAAAGGGCCGACACAGTCTTCAGGGAAGCTGAGCGACTGGCTGCTGGCTTCAAGCCCGGAAAGCAGGCTATTCGGAACAGTGAAGGAAACCTAGTCACCGAATCGCAGAGAATAGTAGATGTATTTAAGCGGAACTTCAAGCAGGCACTCAATGGAAATTATGTAAAAACAGGGATAGGGCAAGAAGGGAACTCGCATCTAGCCAAGGAAGAACCATAATATAGAAGATGTTGGCTCAGGTAACAAAAAATCTGAAGAACAACAAGGCCGCTGACGCCGAAGATCAGCGAAGCTTTTCAAACATGGTGGTGATGTTTTGGTTGGGTGCATGTACCAAATTATCAACCAGATATGGGTGGATGAACCTATGTCCGATGACTGAACTATTAGCTCTATATTAAGACAGGCGATCCTATGTCTTGTTTGAACTATTAAGACATATCCCTGATAAATGTAGCATATAAGACCCTATACAATGTACTGTGTGAACGTCTCAAGCCTTTCTGCAACACACTAATCGGCACATAGGAATATGGCTTCCGGCCGATCGACCATCGAGCAAATTTTCACACTAAGGCAAATCCTGGAAAAGACCAATGATTTTCAAGTCGGGACTCACCATCTTTTCATTGACTTCTAAGGCGCATATGGCAACATTAATCATCTTGTGCTCGAAATGGCGATGGCCGACTTCGGGATCTCGACAAAATTGATTGAGCTGTGTCTCATGATGCTGGAAAACATGCAGTGTAATGTGCAATTGGGAAACAATTCCTCCGAATTATTCTAAACCTGTACCGTATTTCTGTAAGGAGATGCATAGACATGTGATTTCTTTAATTTAATTTAATTCTGGATCAGATAGTGCGCAGGACAGGTCTTAACGCGGAAGGTACTACCTTCAACAAGTATGCTCAGCTGTTGGGATATACAGACGACATCGAGATCATGGGTTGCTCCCAGCGCGCCATCATATAAGCTTTTACGGCAATCGAATGTAGACAAAACCAAGTACATGTTGCCGACAAACAAAAAAGCATCTGTCCACCGCCGAAGACAAAAAGTCACTTTTGATGACAGTAACTTCGAAGTGGTTAAGGAGTTTACTTATCTCCGAGTAAACATTACCTCCACGAATGATACCCTAGTGAAGATTCAGCGTAGACTTTCCCTAGGAAACCGCTCCTACTTCGGTTTGGCGAAACAAATGGGTTCAAAACTCAGATGATGAAATGCGTGCTCTACAAAACATTGGCCCTCCCAGTTCTACTCAAGGGAGCCGAGTGCTGGACGATAAGCAGGAAAGCCGAGCAGATATTGAACACTTTCGAAAGAAAAATTCTTCGTCGAAGATTTGGTCCCGAATGTGAGTAAGGCGAATGGAGCAGAACATATAACCAGGAACTCTATGATCTGTATCAAGATGTCAATGTAGTCCAAAGAAGTCGACATATCGACTACACTGGTTTGGTCACATCGAGCGAATGGACAATAAGTATCCAACAAACAGGGTCTTCAAATCAAATACGGATGCCAGAGTGCAAGGTCTTGACAACTGGAAGCAGTGGGCCCCGGATCGAAGAGAGTAGGAAGCTGCTGTGCCTTAGGCAGAAAATCTTCAGTAGTCGTTAAGTATGTAAGTACGTAGGTTAACATCAAAAAGTGCATATCAGAGTCCAATGGGAGTCACAGAGTCACACTTTGTAACTGCTCATCAACTAGGGAAAGGAAGTGGCGTTCGACGCACATGTTTTAAGGATGCAGCAGTCGGTAACTGCGTAATTCGAGCAATATTTAAAGAGCGGTGAATCACAGAGCCCCCATGAAAGTGACTATCATTTGCGAAAAACCTACGTAAAAAAATTCTGGAACGGTTTTGAACCGCAGGAATACTTTGAAACACACTATGAAGAAACAGAATATACAGAAACAATATTATAAAAAACGATAGCACTATCCAAAAACATGCACAGTGGAATTCACACGCACTAAAACCGATCAGGGTCTCAGATCTGACACTCCATCCTTCTCTCATCTGGAACAGGATCTAGAGGAAGAAAACTTCCGACACTTCCTTTCGCAACATATGTCCCGATGAAATTAGCGCAAATACCAGCAAAGGTATGAAAGTCAGTTGCTGTGGTCAAATCCGCCTTGAGAAACAGCTTGTTGCAGTTCGTGTGGTCGCAGTTTAGATCTCACGAGAAAATTTACCTCGGCAAAAGGGGCGAGGCCAGCAACGCTATCACCTCTCTGACGTTTCGAATTGGAAAAGCTCGCAATGTTAACCGTCTGAACGGCGCTGAGTGGAAACTCTGTGTTGATCTGAGAAGAGAATGTTTGCATTCGGATGGCGGGCTCCGTTATGGTAAATGGAACTCTAAGTATGAACTGCCCCTCGAAGAAAACTCTTGAAAACCTAAGTAAGTCTGTGCCGAAAATTCAACACTAGAAACTTAGACTTCTTTCCGGGACAACTCAGGGAAGGATGTGTTGTTGCATCTTCATACCCAAAACCCTGGTCACTACTCTGAGAATTTGAAAATTTCCTTTAGCGGCAGATGTATAAGATGATTACATCGCATTCTGATAAGTCATTGGAAAGATGTAGGACTTGTCTTCAGTTCATCAACATTCAAGGCGCTGGCTGTCGGCATTTTGGTCGTGTAAAGGAATTAATCCTTTTGGTGTAGACGGTTTTAAGCCACTCTTCCGTTCTAATCTCTTGCCTGGTTTTCTATCCAGTATACGAGTATTCCTTTGCCCACTGAATGACAAGTGGAATTTAATGCTACCAAAGCGCAACGTCGTCTGCTGTCATTTAAGCAAAAGTTACAATCCCCGCCATATTCGATGAATCTCGAAACCGGTCAAAATTGGAGTATTATGCACACGTCTTGTGCCAGGTAACTCAAAATATCTCTGCATTTGTTAAATATGATTAAAAAAATGACTTGTCTTCCATTGGGTTATGACAGTCGCGAAGAAAAATCATTACAACCCCCGACATACACCACGGGTGCCAGAGATCAATAGGAGTACGTTCATCAAAAGGCGTTGATGTTAGCGAATCGTACGCCAAAGTTTATTCTGTGTTATGCTTACTCAACTACTGGTGAGCAATTATGACTAACTGACAACCGGAAGGATATGCTGCTCCTCTCGAGTTTTTCCGCCCTGAAAATGCGTAGCAGCGTAGGGTCTTGAAGCTTCAGGCATCGTTTCCCTCCCTATATTTATTCCTAATACCTATATGCAAGGCCTGTGTTACGTTTCTTCGTATGGGTTTTAATTTTCAAGTACAATCTTGAGCTTATACCCCAGCGAGGCATCACCAATCCTAACGAAGCATGAATAAGAAATTTCTGGAAATTTTTTTTGGAATCGCGAATTCATACTTAGTAGAAGCAACTGTTCGTATTCTACTGAGGAGTCGACATTCTACAACCCTTCTTGTTCTTAATCAATGCTTTCGAGGCTTCAACAAACAATTCCTGTTCGATTTAGAGAAATGCCAGTTATGGGTGCAATTTTAGGAAAAGAATCCTGCACATACGCCCATGGCATGTACTCATATGTAGGTCTCTCATTTCAGTATCCCAAGAGCTTCATCTGCTCGAGGAAAACTAATAAAATTTCTAACAACCTTTGAGATTGCTCTCAACCCTCCACCCTCATTATCCTTTCGGAAATCATTTGTGTGAATATTTGAATATTTCTCAAGACCTTTTTAAAAGGAAATTTTTGTTTGCCTGATGCTTCCGTTTCCATTGATTGCATTCAGATTGTGCTCTCCTTCTGAATGTTTGTGTGCCAAATGCAAATTGCTATTAATTGTTAATTCTTCTTCTCACTCCGAGCTTAGGAGTGGTATTTTATGAAAGTTCGACGTTCGTCGTTCGGAAACGGACAGACAAGATAACGAGAAGAAGACCCTTGGACATGGCAAGTCGTAATCATTGGAACTACCCGAGAGAGATAGCATCTCATATTCCCACTGCAATTGAATACTACTGATGTAGGAGGATACCGACAGATGTTCCTTTCGAGTACAGTAGAGGATAGAAATAATGGTTTGTGTTCTACTTCTTGATTCGTAGCTTTGGTAAAATGCATGGCGCTAGCTCTTCCGAGGAATAGCAGAGATTTTATATGAAAAGAGTAATAATCATTAGGAACAGACGATGCCAAAGGCTATTGTGCATTTCTAGGGCGGGAGAGATATAATTTTAATGCGATAGCATTTGAACAGCGTCTGCTGTGCGAGTTATATTTCTGAAGACAAACGATTGGTGTTCAAGTGTAAATTAGGGTCATTAATGGATCCATAAGGACATTCTTTGGGAATTGCGTAATGGGGCGGTGAATGCACAATTTGAGATCAGATATTCTTTTCAAGTTGAATATAAAAGTAATTGGCTTTCAGCTAGCTTTGAGTTTGAGTATCTTTTTCGGTCTAATCTATATGGAGGGTATTTGCTTATGTGGCGACATTGCAGCTGAAATAATAAGAAATCTGCGGTAATTGACAGGAATGTTAAGCCTTGCGGCGGGTCAATGCCTATTGCTGTACTATCGGATCCAATCAAACACACTCGTACTTGGGAAAAGTACCCTACTGCTGCCAACTGGAACTACTGTTTTCAGCGGTAAGGTTCATAGTTAGTACTTCTCAATAAAGGCGATACCATTTTAACCAAATATGCTTTCTATTTCAGTGTCGTATGCGACCGCAGAAAAGACATCCATTTCTGTGGAGTATGTATTCTCAAACGAACGTTGATCGGAGTCCTGCTCTATGATATCGATAAATGTCGGCGAACGTAAGATTTTTCGAATGATTTTTGATCCTGTTTGCGCTAATAAACTGGAACACTGCTAGGTACAATATAAAGTGACTTCGACCTGGGCAGAAAACCAACATTTGTAACCTGGTATGACTAAAATATGTGGCGAGAACGAATACTACTTCTTCAGGCCGGAGAGGATCAGTTTCAAAAACGAAGAGACGACGCAGTAGGAACTCGACCATCTTGAAATGAGGAAGTCAGCCAAAGACCGCGCTGAGGGATCAATTTGTTGAATACCAGCTTCACTAACGGACTATGGCACCGTTTAAGCAAGCAAGTAAGTACTAAGATTTTAAAGGTTTATTAAAAAGCAACGAAGAAATAAAACTTGATGCTACTTAGGGAATGCGAAAAAGGAAGTTAAAGTCGTTTTATTAAGAAAGGAATTATTAACATTCGATTAAGATAGGCACGTGTCTAGTTTGATACAAGTAGATATGTGTAGTTAGAAAATAACATAAGTTGTGTTCAATTAGTCTAAAATATAATAATAAAATTGATTTCTACAGTAAGGATGTCGCTATTTGAAGTTTTTTAATAGTTTTGCTCAATACTGGCCAATAGAGTAAGACCCTAGATATGAGTGGAAATAAAGCACTGGTCCTATGTGCTTTTCTATGCTCCTTTTATGGAATTTTTCGGTCTTTCTGAGGAGGATGAGTAATCTCTTAAGCGATAAAGTTCTTTCAATACCAGCATCCACAGATCAGTTCAACCATATTATTGTAGCTGCATTCTAATATGAGCGTAAGCGTCATTTTTTTCACAGCAAGCGTCGCGTGAGGTGTAGTCACTTATACCTAGCATATTACTCTTCTGCCAACAGAAGCAGTAGATACAGTGCTGACGTTTTAGAGATATGCGGAATTATTTGAAATTATTAGATAATCGTGGCACCTATAGTTGTGATCATACGAGACCAAACTATAAATGGAGACTCTACTCGAAGAAGCAGGCAGCCCCAACGTAAGTCCAGACTAGGTAAAGAACTTCTCTGAGCCCTGGTTATGAAATGCATCGGCGATATCACTTTAAACGAACCCAATCTGAACTGTTTCCAAGGCAAGACTTATTGCAGTTTAGCCTTCATCTAAGTTGGATGTGGTGACAGAGTTCGGTAAGGCTTTACGATTAGTCCGGCTGTCGCAACAGGTGCAAATACTTTAGCCATACGCCTTTTTCTCGCAAAATAGTTCAATGTCATTGTAATTTTAGTTAACGAGGAGTGCAATGCATGTATAGTATATATTGCAACATTGTCATCCCCCAAAAGACCACTAACAGCAACATCCCAGATTGGCTCTGAAGCGATCGCTGAAAATCAGTTGGATCCTTTTTCTGGTGTCATTGTAACGTTGTCTAATAGGCCAGGTTCAACTGGCAGTAGACGCGTGAGCCTAGCAATGCTTTGACAATGCAAGGCGCAATATGGCATTGAGAACGCTGCCCATGATACGAATATATATACCACCTTGATCAAAAAGTTCCAGGGGGACACCTCCCTGTGGCGCTCCCATTGTTTCGATTTGAGTTATGTTTTTTTTTGTTAAGTTTGTAAAACTGTTGTTGACATTCTCTCTAAATCTTATCATCATGGCTTGACATTTGCAAAAGTTACGTAGCCAAGTGTACATCTATCTCTGTGTGTGTTGGCGATTTTTTACAATTTCAGAAATGGAGATAAATTTGCAACAACGAACTTGTATTAAATTTTGAGTAAAAAATAGATTTTTGGTGCGCGAACGTTGGAAATGTTGGAAAAGTGTTTCAGGAATGATTCTCTAAAGAAAACGGTCGTTTACCAGTGGCACGAGCAGTTCAAAACTGGTCGTGAGTCAATCGAAGATGATGAACGCAGTGACAGTCCATCGACATCGAAAACCGACGAAAACATTGATGAAGTGCGAGTAAAAGAAATGTTGGTCAATAACCGCAAATTAACCATCAGAGAGATAGCGGAGGACTTGAATATTGCCTATGGATCCGTCCAAGACATTTTGCTTAATGATTTGGGTTTCCGTCGTATAGCAGCAAAGTTGGTGCCAAAAGACCTCAATTTCATGCAAAAAAGAGACCGTGTTGACGTCGCAAAAGAGAAGATTTGCGAGACTGAATCCGATCCCACATTCATCAAAAGGA
Source organism: Volucella zonaria (assembly GCA_963966105.1). Lineage (NCBI taxonomy): Eukaryota > Metazoa > Arthropoda > Insecta > Diptera > Syrphidae > Volucella > Volucella zonaria. Next base: position 62,714,320 of record OZ014531.1, on the reverse strand, counting down.
TCATTACTGGAGACGAGACCTGGGTTTAGGAGTACGACACGTAATACAGACATCAGGCAAGTGAATGGCGTTCACCAAATGAACCGAAACCAAAAAAAAACACGTCGTTTTCAGCCAAAAAAGAAGGCAATGCTCACGGTTTTCATGGATTACAACGGTGTAGTGCATCATGAATTTTTGCCAGAAGGCCAGACAGTAAACAAAGAGTACTCGTATTATATGAGACCAGAATTGTGGGGAGAAAACTCGTGGACTTTGCACCTTGATAACGCACCGTCGCACAGTGCCATCATTATTCGTAATTGTTTGACATCCAACAGCCACCGAATTTACCTGATTTGGCTCTCTGTGACTTCTTTCTGTTCAATCGAGTTAAAAAACGAGTACGGGGAACGGTTTTCAGCAGCCGGGAGGAAGTAATGGAAAAATCGCAGAAAGCACTGATGGACATACCGAAAACCGAATATAAAAAATGTTTCGAGGATTGGATCAAGTGCTGGCATAAGTGTGTTGCAGACTATGGGGATTACTCTGAAGGGGATAATATAGATCTAGATGAATAAACTTGTATTTCCAATTTTCTGAGTACATTCCGGGAACTTTTTGATCAAGGCGGTATTTCCTAATTATTGATACTTAGTGGTTGTCAACTACTTTCCTTTATTCTCTGAAATTTCCTCTAGCTCTTCAAAACAAATGAACATAATAATTGTTTCGTGTTCACATAATATTTTTGAGGACTGACTTGCTTAGTTGACATAGAATTTTTTTAGTTTTACGTTTTGTGGATATTTGTTAACTTTTCTAGCAAACATATTTCTACCTTTTATCTTTTGCAAAAGTGTATGTGTCACGGCTTAAGAAATGTATTCTTTTTTGAGAAAGAAAATGAACCGGATGTACAGCAATCAATGTGGTGTTTTAAAATTTTTAGGAACATATCGAAGGCAATTGATGGGTTAGGTTCAAAATAAACTGGATTCCAGAACTCATACATTAAACATTCCCTTAACAGAGTCTAGTTAGTGCAGTATCATTTTCTAATATTTGTAGTATTATAGTCAGGATCAGTGATAATGTGACATATATTTAGGGTAATCATACAATGATCAGTTATTTTTAAATCACCAACAACTATTAAGTTCTTTTCTTTACAAGACCTCAGGACATCGCTAAACTCATCAATGAAAACACCTTTGGAGATTGTATGTAATCTATTGTATAAACACATAACATTGCATAACTATCATTCTAGAAATCAAAAGACAGCTTTAGAACGTCGGCACTAGTAAGACAAAATTATCACAATCGGGTGCAAGACCATCTCTGACATAAACTGCCACACCTCCAGCTGAATAATTTTCAGTAAGGGCGGGTCAATAATTCCGTGCATTTTTGAATTTCTGACCTCTTTACTGAAACAGCAACACTGCTCCTGTCAACAGGCATCTGTCAGTTGACTCCTGTCAAAATTTAAACTTGCTGCGTCAGTTAGTTTGTGTTTGACAGCTATTTTTATCAGACTACCCACTAATTTGAGGAGAAAATGGAAAAAAGTGAATTTCGTGTGCTTATTAAGCATTATTTCTTGCGAAAAAAAACCATTACCGAGACCAAGGCTAAGCTTGATAAATACTGCACCATCGATTTCAATGGTAAAAAAGTGGTTTACTGAATTTCGTTGTGGCCGTACAAGCACTGAAGATGCCGAACGTCCTGGACGCCCAATTGAGGTCTCTACACCCGAAACAATCGAAAAAATTCACGATATGGTGTTGGCCGACCGAAGATTGAAAGTGCGAGAGATTGTGGAAGCCGTAGGGATCTCGCATGGCTCAGTGGTTTCAATTTTGAATGATCACTTGGGCATGAGAAAGCTTTCCGCAAGATGGGTGCCGCGTTTGCTCACAGTCGACCACAAACGCAATCGTGTAACAACTTCACAGGAAGGTTTGGCGTTGTTTAATCGCAATATGGAGGAGTTTTTGCGCCGTTTTGTAACCGTGGACGAAACATGGATCCATCACAACACACCAGAGAACAAACAACAGTTAAAACAGTGGGTTTCTAAGGGTGAATCGGCGCCAAAGAAGGCCAAGGTGGGTTTGTCAGCCAATAAAGTTATGGCGACTGTTTTTTGGGATGCACGCGGGATAATCCACATCGACTACCTTCAAAAGGGAAGAACAATCAATGGGGAATATTATGCCAACTTATTGGACCGATTCAATGACGATTTGAAAAAAAAACGACCTCATTTGGCCAAGAAAAAAGTTCTTTTCCACCAAGACAATGCAAGGGTGCACACATGTGCAGTTGCCATGGCAAAAATCCATGAATTGGGCTATGAATTGCTCCCTCATCCACCCTATTCTCCAGATTTGGCTCCGAGCGACTACTTCTTGTTCCCAAACCTGAAGAAATGGCTTGGTGGAAAAAGATTTGACTCCAATGATGAAGTCATCTCGTCATTTTGAGGACCTCGACAAATCATTTTTTTTGGAAGGGATAAAAAAATTGGAGAAGCGTTGGACAAAGTGTGTAGAGCTCAGGGGAGACTACATTGAAAAATAAAATTATTTTTTTATCAAAAAATCTGTTATAATCCAAAAGTCACGGACTTATTGACCCACCCTCGTACATTTACCAAATGGAGTACATATATCCAGAAATGGAATGGAAAATTCATAAATCCAAATCTCACTCAAAACAATGACATCAGGTAAATTGTTTGACGTTCTTAAATGTGCTACGAAGGCTGTAAAGTTTTTCCTAGCACTGCGAATGTTTGTGACAAATTTTATAAACAGAATATATTCCTTTGACTTGGAACTGCTATCAGCTGTTGGAGTTTTCTGATGTTTGCTTATATTTTTTATGTTGCATAGGTCAATGTCTTCTTTCGCAACGTTGATATGTAGGCCATCACGGAAGAATTTCAGTGCCATATCGATGTTCGATGTATCGTTACAATCAGGGGGAATGTTAACGATCACCACTGCATTTCCAAGTAGCTGTTGCTCCAGATGGACGACCTTCTTTTCAACTTGTCGAATTTTCTGTTGGATCTCCTTTACTTCCAGAATTTCAGCATAGATTAAATCCAATGTGATGTTCGGTTGTTTGAAGAGAGATGTTTGACTGTCGGGAGTATGACGCATCGTGTTTTTACTATAGACGTGTTTTATTCAAAAGTGCTTAGCCACTTTTCCACAGGAAACTAAAACAAAATCAAAGATGGGAATAATTTAGTTCACTTTCTGAATTTACGAAAGATTTGAATTATAGATGTCGCAACATACAACTAGAGGGCATTTATTCGTTTCTCCCTATTCTGGGATGTGTTCGTGGATCAACTTATGTTTTGAAAGAGCAAGTCAATAATGAAAGTTCTTTTGGGCTTTTTGCACTTGGAAAAAATAGTTATTTGTCTTCTACCCGAAAAGGAACTTGAACCTTTTTTTAAGTTAGTGTGTGCGAAGGTGCTTATTTGCTTTCAAAACTGCGTTCAAAATGCCACCAAAGCTCCACTTTATCGGAGAAAATATTAAGGAAAAAGCAACAAATGTTTGTGAAAAAGCAATTAAATGCTTTTGCTTTTGATTTCTATTGGATTAAATGGGTTGGGTTAATTTAATTTAATTAATTTCCTTATGGCTTTAAATTTAATCTTTAAAACTAAAATCTTCATATAAAATTGAAGCAAACTTCAATTCCATTGAATTCGCTCAATGGAAAGCCACTCAAAGCGACTTTGAAATCATACTGCGAACATAGCCGCGAGATTTAATTTCAAACTGAAATCGAGTCTGCCTACTTTGAAATTATAAGAGGGTTGTGTGAAAAGTTTCCGACCGCAACGTAAAGATAGTGACACTCGTCAATTAAAGCTAGTGAATGCTAGTTGTGCATCTTTTGACAGCTACTTACCGAAGTTTCAGTCATTTTGGAAGCGCATTTTTTAGTTGACAGTCATTTGAGTGAGTCGATGTGAGTGTTTTTTGTGAAAATGGGAAAAATTGAGTATCGAGCTGTTGTTAAATTCTTTTTTTTGAAAGGCAATACGCCTACGCAAATCAAAATTGAGTTGGACTCTGTGCATGGGGATTTTGCACCATCATTTACCATCACCATCATTTGGACTCTGTGTATGGGGATTCTGCACCATCATTTGGGCAGCTGAATTTAAACGTGGCCGTAAGAGCTTGGGAGATGATGAACGTTCGGAACGACCAAAAACTGCAACCACTGACGATAACATTGCTAATGTTCACCAAATGGTGTTAGACGACCGCCGAATTAAAGTGAGAGAGATAGTAGATGTTATGAAAATGTCCAAAGAACGTGTTTGTTACATATGAAATCGAGATTTTGGCATAAGAAAGCTGTCCGCGCATTGGGTGCCGCTTTTGCTTACGTTAGACCAAAAACGTGTTCGAATGAACATTTCCAACGCTCTGTTGGCGCAGTTTAGGCGCAAAAAATCCGACTTTTGGCGCCGATTAATTACTGTACGAGTAGATGAAACTTGGATACACCATTATACGCCCGAAACTAAAAATCAATCAAAACAGTGGACTACAAAGTGCGAGCCGGCTCCCAAAAAAGCAGAAACTGTTTTTTCGGCTGGGAAAGTGATGGCGACTGTAGTTTGGGATAGTAAAGGAGTTATCTTAATCGATTATCTTCAAAAAGGAAAAACCATTACAAGAGCATATTACGCATCATTACTTGCTAAGCTAAAGGCAGAAATTGCGGAAAAATGGCCACATTTGCAGAAAAAGGAAATCCTGTTTCACCAAGACAACCGTCTCACACCTCAGCGATTGCCATTGCGAAAATTCATGAATTACGGTTTGAACTGCTTGACCATCCGCCTTATTCACTAGATCAAGCCCCAAGCGACTTCTTTTTGTTCCCTCTTCTAAAAACTGCGCTCGGAGGACAGAGATTTTCGTCAAATGAGGAGGCAATCACCTTCGTGAATAATTATTTTGCAGAGAAAAACGTCAAGTACTATTTGGACGGGTTAGAGAGATGGGAGCATCGCTGGGAGAGGTGTGTAGAGTTACAAGGAGACTATGTAGAAAAATAAAAAAAAAAATTGAGAAAAAATGTCCTGTATCATAGTTCGGTCGGAAAATTTTCAGCCAACCCTCGTTTGCAAGTGAGTTGGAGCGTTTTTTTGGAAAAGTGGATACGCACTTTTGAATAAAACACGTCTTATATATGTATACACAATTTTTTTCTCTTCTTTTGTTAGATAGGGGTTCTTTTTTTTTTGTTATCTCCTCGAAAATATTTCCTATCTAAAATTTATACATAATTTTTCAGTACTAAGTTACACTTTGGTATTCATATTTTTGTAGATTTTGTATAAATAAATAATTAATTGTTGGTAAATGTAAAATTGTTGGGACCAAGTGCGAAAGTGGGAGATTAGGGTGCAAAGCAGTATCATTAAATAATTCCTCGTACCCGTATCTTTGTTCATTAAAGAAATTCAATCCCATTGTAGTTCACGTATAAAAGCCTGTAACTTGGTTAAAAATCCCTGTCATGATAGAGTGAGTAATCTTGAATATCCTCGACTTAACAATATTTACAATTTCAAGAAAACATTTTCAAATTAATTATGAGAAATTGGAAAACAACTTCTTAGACCAGATGGTATTGATAATTAAGAACAGTCCTAAGATTGACTTTAATAAACTAACCTTAAGGTGTAAACGTTAAAACAAACCTTATCGTACCTAAAGTAATTTTTCAAATTTAACATAATACTTGAAAAGGGACTTATTTTCTACCCTATTTCTCACCACAAAGCAATTAATTCATTAACTCCTTTTTCTGTTAGCTGAATGCTGCTGCTTTGAAAAGGATCACGTTTCAGCATCGTTAATCATTTCAAACTTTTTCCCTTGCCACAATTCATAAAGTGAAGTTCATTAAAAAGAGTTCTGACACGTGTTGAATATTTCCTGTTTTTCTTTTTCTGTTTATTTATTGAAATTTATGATTCTAGAGTTTCAACAGGTGTTATGGTGGCCATGTCATTCCCAGGATATTGATTGGTATAACAAAGGTTCATTATACAATATAACGTTGATAAAAAAAAAAGCCAGAAAGATATACTCGTACACACTTCCTGATAGCAATTTTCTAGGCTTATACCTATACAGTATTGGGTAGTACCATCAAATTGGAGATGATATTTTGAAAATGTTTTCAGGGCTCTCCCGCCAGGCACTCGTTTTGGAAATATACATACACTAAAAGACTGTGCTACCTTTAGAGGTATTTGAGTTCCTAAATAGCGAACAGACAAAATAAATTTTCAGAGTTCATGAAAGCGGATTTCTAATTATATTTTCAGGTGAAGCTACAGTCAGAAGTGTCCCCGAGGCTCCAAAAGCAGCTTTACACATTTAGCGCGATATTGCACCAATCACTTCTAGGTCCCCACAAGAAGTTGGCTGAGATCCCTGAACACTTACGTGCACCACCTAAGATGAGGTCTTCGTTTAATGCATTGTCCCTCCTCATGGATTCGAATATCTCCTAGTCACTGAAGCCAATAAATTCTAGTACTTCTGACAAGGTCAATGTTGCTATACAGTTCATAGTGTGTGCAGTTATACCCGTTTATGCACACAAGATTAAAAATTACTCGAGGAGTTCTTTTCTCAAAGCAAATGGGGATATTTTCATCCGCCTTAGATAAATTCCATGTTCTTGCAACATATAGTAAAATTGGAACGACAAGGCTCTTATAACAGTCTTTTATTATTTGTTGTTTGTAAGAGGGAATTATTTCTCAGTTGCTTCCTAAATTCTTAGAAATAGCGATTGATAAGAGGGATTCTTCGCTTGATCTCAACGGTTCTACTGCTTAAATATACAGCAGAGCCCAGGAAGACAAAGTCTTTTGTAACCTCAAAGATTTTGTTTGGTGTTGTGGCGGCATTTTCAAACCGTTCGTTTTGGGTTTCTTTTTGACAGCTTATATTTTTCAGTACCACACCCATCTTTGCTCTTCACAGGGGCTTAACCACAGCTCCTTGTGAAGTTTTTGTAAATTTTGTAATGTCAATATCGCCAGTGTTACTGCTATGAGTTGTACAAATATTGTGGTTCTAGCATTAGCCTAGCTCAGTGTCATTCCAGGCAGAAATTTATGGATACCTCTGTAGACCTCTGGTGCAGCTATATGCACTTTCCGGAATTTTTTGTCAAACCAGGAGTTTCATTATAGTGGTCGAGAGAAATCATTATCCCATCAGTTAAAGTGTGCTCTTGATGTTCGAAAAGTTTTTCGGAGGCTCGATGCGAAAAGGCTCTAGCAGTCCCATGGCATTTGAGTCGTTAGAGATCTTTCTTCACAGTAATTGTTCGGTGTTTTGCCATCTGTATCTACTACTCTCACTCATACCTTGGCTTCATCTAGGTTGTAATTTGAGTCGATGTTGGTTTTTCAGAAAAGCTTGGAAATCCAGAACAATGTTAATAATGTACGAAGATTGAGCATGTGTCATGCAGGCAATGTTTTCCAACTGATCAGCCAAAAAACTATCCTTTGCAAGCCTAGTCTTAAAATCATTTAGGATGATCTCAACATCGTGATTAAGATATTGTACATATGTATCTACTCAAGGAGCTCGCAGCAACCATTGTCAAAATTCTTCTGTGAAGATATGAGAGCATATCGGGCGAACTTTACCCCCATGCGGAATGCTGTTAGGCTTTCTATTGGGTATATAACTTGTGCGGTTTTGTTTTTAAAATTTGAACGTTTATTTAAGAAAAACATGCACAATAGTATTATTCAAAGTATTGCCCATCTGAAGCTATGACTTTTTCCCATCTTTCTGGCAATTTGTGGATCCCATTCCAAAAGAACTGCACCAGCTTGGCAGCCAAGAATGAATCAAGGCCAATTTTTGTCATGTGAACCGTATTTCAGTGAGGGCGTTCTGCATCGATCGGAACGAATGGTAGTCAGAAGGGGCAAGGTCTGGGCTATAAGGTGGGTGGGATAAGACTTCCCATCCACTGTTTTCCAAATAGTTCTTAACCGGAATAGCAACGTGGGGCCGAGCGTTGTCATGATGGAAAATTATTGCCTCGTGTCTGGTCGCATATTCCGGGCGTTTTTTGGCCACTGCTCTCTTCGAACGGATTAATTGTGTTCGGTAGCGTTGTGCATTGATGGTTTCACCCGGTTTTAGCAGCTCATAATACAGCACATCCATCTGATCCCACCAAATACAGAGTATTACCTTCGCTCAATGGATATTCGGCTTTGCCGTTGATTTGGCTGGTTGGCCGGGTTTCACATATGATTTTTTGCACTTGGGGTTATAGTAATGGATCCATTTTTCATCACTAGTAACAATCCGATGCAAAAATGACTTCCTTTTGTGGCATTCCAGCAGCATTTCAGACATGCAAAACCGCCTTTCGACGTCTCTCGGCTTGAGTTCATGTGGAACCCAATTATCTTGCTTTTGAATATATCCAGCTGCTTTTAAACATTTTGAAATGGCTGCTCGAGTGACACCCAAAGATTCTGCGAGCTCTTCTTGTGTTTGGCAACAATCTTCGTAGAGTAATGCTTCCAGTTCTTCATCTTCAAACTTTTTTGGCTGCCCAGGACGTTCATCGTCTTCCAAGCCAAAATCACCACTTTTAAATCGTGCAATCCAATTTTGGCACGTTCGCTCAGCTAGCGCATGTTCACAGCAGTTTCTTCATATTAAAGTAATGAAGAAGAACTCCCCACAAAAACACTTTTTCAGGCACAAAGTTCGACATATTTGAGTGAAAAAAAATTATTGTTGTTTACGCTTCAAATGAATGACATATACTGAAATGACGTACAATGACAGTAGCTTTCCAACGCATGTTCCAATGGAATAATAACAATAGAATAATACAAATTACGCCGTCTCTTAGCAAACCGCACGAAGTTATAGACCCAATGTTATATGGCTGAAACTTTTTGCATTAAACTTCCCCTGACGACAAGTTTTCATCCCAGTAGGCATTGATTAGTCTTTCTATTGCAATCACCATTTCAGACGTCAAATTTTTGTTATCCCATGTGTCTCATCCTGCCGTATCGATGAGCATTGCATGTCGTCTGCGTGATGGTAGGATGGAGCAAAGTGATAGGCTGCATCATACATGCAAGTCCTTCCCATTCCGTTTTATAGGGTCGTCAAAAAGGAATTTATCCTCCCTCGAGGTCTTTAATTACTTCGGAGCTATTGCAAACAATTTTTTATATTAACAGAGTGGCTTCTATATGCACAACGCTCGGCTTTAAAGGCCAGGCTTTCACTTTTTTATGCCTGTCCCTCATACCTCCGAACTAAATTAAAAGAGATATGTCACTTTGCTTGCATTTGAAAGAAATCCTGAAGTTATGAGCAGAATGGACGATACTGTCAGACAAACAGACACGAACAAATTGTAAGGGTAGCACCCTTACATGGGCCTAGTTAAATATGATTCGCGTTTTCATATTCAGTTCGTATGGACTGCGAACTTTTACCAAACTCAAAGTCTTACGGAGTTACTCTTGAATCCCCTAGTGAATGTATTTGCTGTCATAACACACAGACACTGTAATGTACCAACATTTTGATTTACACAAGTCCAAAACTACTCCAAATCACTTAAATCCAACTAATCTAGTGCAGGATTTAAGGCATAGATCTAAAATCTCTGCGCCTTATTTTTTCGAGAGATTACACCTTGACCTCAGCCAGATGATGCATCCTTTCCTAATTATACAATTTTGCCATACGTCGGCACATTGCCTTCCCTCGACGAGAGAAACTCAATTAGAAACTTTTACATCAAGGAATTTTGCGAAATTAAATCCATTCAAGTTGGAATATTAGTTTGAAGCCAGACTGGCATAGATGTCTATACAGTCACTCATTGTCTGACTGTGTTATGCTCATCCCTAAAATTCTGCAAGGATCCATTCCTCACATATGGTACGATGTACCCGTACGGATCGGGATTCGGTTGCACTGAAACAAAATCCAAAATTTAATTGCACAATATATGTATATAGTTGAGTAATTTCAGTGATAAGTTCCACGAATTATGTTGCTTCCTGCTTATGAGAAAATATTTCAAAACCGCTAGCACCCGGGCTAGTAGTTTAGTCTCAAGTGTATTCATTTTAGAATCTGAGATTTTAATAATGGAGTTCAACTGGGATTTACAGAAGAGATAATTAAAAATGTGAATTAACGAGAAGAGACAAAAAGGAGCCTTATTAATTCGGCAACAGGATTACTTTGCGCTTGGCTATAGTTCTCCTCCAATTTGAGTATGATCTAGCTTTAGTGGTAAAAAAAACTTCGGTAGTTTGGTCAACTCGACCCCATGAGCTCTTGGTGGTATCAGCAATAGCGACGTGCCAACTGTTACCTTTTCGACGTCGGCCGATTTTGGAATTGCTCTAAATCGAAGCCACGAGTGCCTAAACTCTCGCTGCTCCAGAAAGAAAAGGAACAGATCAGTGGAAGTTCAACCTATTGAAGCCGATAAAACTCTCAGAAGTGCAACTTCATCCTTTTCCCGGCTCGAACAGGATCAATGGGAAGAAAGCCTCTGGCATTCTCTCCATCAAAGACTTTATCCCCGTGCCCAATGTTCAAATTAAACCGGTGCTGCAACCCACAAAGACTGCAGTCTAGTGGCTTTACCCGCACACGATGTGCAGCCAAGCTAGAAACAGCAAAAGTCTTAATTCTGGTGGATGAAGGTCAGTTGATGTGGTCGAATCCACCTTGAGAAACAATAGTGCTTGTTGCAACCAGCAAAGGTTGCAGTTCGGACGTAATTTGGATGTCACGAAAAAATCCACCTCAAAGAAAACCTCGAAACACCAAAGAAAACGAGACCAACGTACCTATAAAGGTATGGCCTCTTCGAAGAAGGCTGGCAACAAAAACAGTCCGAGCAACGCGGAGTCTAAAAAGTGTGTTGATAAACTTTGGAAGACGGAAACGTAAGAAGGAAGTACTCCTCGAAGCAAAATCTTGACTGGCTAAGTAAGTCTGTGCTTAAAATCCCCATGCGAATTAAAACATTTGTCATTTTCAGGCCTCCAAAGTTGCCAGGATAACTCAATTAACTAACTCAAGGAAACGGAAGATGTGTTGATGCGTCTTCAAAACCTTGGCCTCGGCTCTGAAACGTGAAAAAACTATGCTCTCAGGGAGAATAGAACATCGACTGTTCACCAAGATTTTGTTGAGACAATTTATTCTGGGTATTAGTTTCGCGTCCTTATCTGCACTTGGGGGTTGGCTTCCAGTGTGTCTCCAAATGAGTTCAAGTGAAAGCAGGCAAATTTGCTCAGACCAACCTTAAACATTTCAAGTCTGCTACTACATCCCTGTGTAGGAGGGAAACAGCTGACTGTCCTATAACCTGGATTGGGCCAGCAGCGTAACAATCAAGCCCATAGCGATGTGCTTGCCTTACTCCCAGCGGACTCATGTAGGCTAAAATGGGAAGGACATGCTCGACCAGTAAGAATTTACTCTTGCAGGCTAAAATGGCAAAGGCAGACTCGACTTGCAACATAATAGTGGCTTAAGCGGTCATAGGGCTCACAACACTATACGGATGAGATTAAAAAGATGTGGCGAACCAACTACTGGCCTCGCATGAAAAACGAATTCACTATTGCCTACCCTTGCAAACGCTTAAAGAACAAGGACCTTCGGATCTGAACACGGAATGTTCGGACGCTTAACAGACCAGATGCAGGGCAATTAGCAGAGGCTCTTAGCTGCTATCACTCAGATGTCACCGCCATCCAGGAAGTGGGCCAGACATAAGGTAGATGAAACACTGTGAAATATACTAGACTGATTGCTAAAGGAAAAAGAGACAGCGCTTATTCGGGTGCGGATTTACCAAATGCGGTAGACTTAGGCAAGAAGTCTTGACTTTCGGACACGTAAGCGAGCATTTTATGACATTGTCCCTGGTTTTTAACGTAAACACCTGTCGTGCAGATTTAAGATTACGGGATGCCCGTACATCCAGTGGAGCAAGAATACCCTAAACCACAGCCACCATGACGCCGACTCCCATGGTACCGTGGTTTAAGTCCTGGTAGGGACTACCGGTGGTCTTGCCACCAACAAGACCTATGACCGGCAACTTGTAACTGGTCAAATCGTAGCAACTTTCGGTGGCGTCATCTGAAGATGTTTACGATAAGACGAGTAATATGCTCTGCCCCCGTTTTTTATTAGACATCGACATTGATGGGCGAAGCCTTGATAATTGGGCGGGGGCCCAGGATTTTAGCATAAAGGATAAATTCGCTAACATAAGCCTAATATGAGCCCAGGCAGTTACGGCACACAAGGACGACACCACCAAATAATGCAGCGCTCTACAAAACATATGAGCAATGCCCGAAGTATGACATCGTACAACACCAGGATAAGAATCCTTTCTCTGATTGGACAGTTGATATGCATAGTCTACACGACACTACGTCTGGCAACGGATTTAAGCCTGCATCAGGACGAAATATCACTATAGCAAGCACACGGTTTCCTCATATTAATATACACAAGGAGACATGGCGGTGTTCGGATCACCAAACGCTAAACCAATTTGATCGCATTGTGATAGACGTAAGGCATGACTCCAGTATTCGGGACATCCGAATGTCTCCGGTATTGACTTGGATTTAAAGTAGAAAAGCTACAATCGTAAGAGACCACCAGAATTTTTGCCAAAGGCGAAAGAACCGAAAACCGGTGAAAACGCTGTCAACATAAAGTGACGAATTAGACAGAACGTCGCAGACGAGGCTACTCGTACCTTGGCTCTGCTATAAATTCTGGCAACAACGCCTCAGCAGGAATGAAACAAAGAATCACTCTTGCCACTCTTTGGGATAAGAAGTAAATTTAGTAGTAGGCCCCTATCGTGAGCAACTAAGGAGGCTCAATGGTAAGACCTTGATCATCCCTGTCCTACTCTATGGCGCCGAAACATGGAAAGCTCAGTCGTTTCGAGAGAAAAATTCTTCGAAAAATATTCGGTTCCCTTTGTCTTGACGGGGCTTGGAAGAGGAGTTTCAACGATGAAATATACGAGGAGCTGTACAGCGATATCGTTCCAGCCAGGAAATCGTTCATCAGTCGCCTGAGATGGCTAGGACATGTAGAGCGCGTGGACAACAATGCCCGGCCCGCAGAGTCTTCGAATTTAACTTGGAGGGACAACGCAGTAGAGAAAAACCTCCACTTAGGTGACGCACAAGTAGAAGTAGACCTCAACCGACATGGTGTGTGGAACTCAAGGCAGTTGGCTAAAGAACGGGCAAACAGCAAAGGCTTGTTAGTTGAGGCCCGGATTCACCCTATCTGAGTAAGTAAGTGCATTCGGATGCTTATGGGGCTTTTCACAATAAGAAAAACCGAGAACACGCTCTTTTGTAATCACTCTCATCATCTAAACTTGGGCGACACTCCAACCAGAATTTGACGCGTCATATTTCTGTTTAATATAATTTTTTAGTATAACGTTGTTAGAATTTAGAGCTGAGTCCAGGTTGTATAAAGCCCTTTCCTTTCGAGAATGACAACGACGAAATCACATGGCAATACGTTACACTATCGAAATCTACACACCATTCCCATTTTGATTTCTAAAGGCTTCTGAGCCCTTGAATTATTTGTACCGGTCTGAAAATTTAAAATACCTCCTGCCTGCACTCTTTGTCCTTTCTTTTCCTTAAGTCTGATTAGCTAAAATATATGTGAACGGAAATATGTATGTACATACGTTCCCTAAATTTCCTCTTTAAACATTCATCCTTTTTATGCCGTTTTATTACTTATCCATCATACATAATGGTAATCCAACTCAACTTGAAACCTCAAAAGTGGTCTACAGGCATCTTGGTGAGGCTCATAAGCTGGATAAGAGATTACAGATATTATCCTCCATCTGCAAGGGTAAGAATACTTTTAGTACCGCACTTGCATACGTGGTTATGGCTGATACGCACGTACGAATACATAAATCCCAGAAACTCATTTCGCGAATTATGGTAAAACGAGACAATTCCGTAAATTAGACGAAAGTTCTTAAATCCTTATAATGGGTGGTTTTGTTCTCCGTGGTCGTGGTGGATTGCATATATTATTTGATACGCCACTCTGGCAGACACGGAGCTATCTGCATATTGAAAATTAATCAGCGTTGCGGTAAGTGTGATTCGATTTAATAATTTCAGAGAGCTCTACATGCGAGTATACCTAAGTATCTGGAGTTTTTTCAGGGGAGTTAATTGTGTTTTTTGTTTGATTTTTGACTTAACATGCAGCAAGGATTACGTTTCATTAGATTAGGTTCTTTGAAATAAGTTATTACCTGGGACTTGGAAGGCTCATATATCCAATTAAATATCCCAATGCAATCGTTTCGATGTATTTGAAGGTTCACAAGATTTTTATACTAATAGTAACAACGATAAAGATAACGCGATATTATTATCCTTGAAAAATCTTTTGCATATTGCGGTCTTCTTTATGGCCTAGATCTGCCACTAGATTTCCATCTTCTATTGACTTGAATCATCATGCTTTCGTTTCAGAGCCACGTCCTGAGAGACCAAGATCATCTTAATTTGCTCCAGTTTTTAATCTTACCTTGATCTCTCTGATAAGGATTTGTCATCGATGTTCTCAAGCTTAGTGTAGGATTTCCTGTCTTGTTTAAGGATTCTCAGCAACATCTAGTGGAAATCGAATGCAGACTTTTGCGCTCCCTTGCATAAGGGACGAAAAATGTGTTCCATATCTTAGTGATCCTTATTATCATCTTAATGTCTTCAAGCAGTAAACATTGAATGAACGCTGCCGAATACTTCCAAGCTCAAAAACGGTTAACCACATGTGCATACTCTTATGAGGTCTATTCAGAAAGTATCCTACTTTTATCCAAAAAATCAACAATTGTTCAAATACAACTAGTCCTCCTTGAGGTGGTACATACTTCTCCCAACAGTTCTACCGGTGCGGGATGCAAGGCTTCAAAACCTCTTCTGGTATGGCGCGCAGGTGATCCGTGCTTGGTCTGAAACCTGGTCGCTTTCAAAGGCATTTTCCATTTGAGGAAAGGTTGGCGAACCACAGATGAGTTGTGTTCCATGTGTGGAAAATGAGCGGGTGTGTTCCCATGATTAAGTTGCCAACTGCCATTTACCCACAAGTCCAGTCGTTCGAATTTCTAGGGATCACGAAAATGACGCAAAACCTATCCGTAGTGCTCCTAGATGATAGTAGTGCCATGTAAGGCGTACTCATGATGAACAGCGAAAATGGAGTAAAGAAAAACTTTCAGCATGGCTCTCACATTGCTACGGACCTGCCTCGCTGATTTGGGCCTCCTGAATATTGCATGCTTCCACTGTGATGACTGTAACTTGGATTTTATGTCGTACCCATATACCAAAAGCTCTTACCACTTGAGAATCTCCAAGCTTTAAACAAAATTTGATGCAGTAACCTTGTTCAACTGTTTTTGCCCTTCTCTCCCAAAATGCCATGGCGCAGTAGTAGTTATAAGCATATGCAGTAGGTATGCCCAAGGATGGTTACTAAGCCTCGTCCCCCAAACTTTATTTGTTTTGCAAATAAAAATTATGGTCGGATACTTTTTGAATTCACCCCTCATGAATGTGCTTAGAAACGATATCGGCCAGAATCTGAGCCAACAAAGGAAAATACCGCTCCTAGTTAGGAAAACATCTTCTTCTTCTTCTGGATTTATTGCGGAAGCATCTGTTAGTAGCAACACTTTAATTCCTCCTGGAGCATAGGGTGACAAAAAAATGCGTCTGCCTTATAATCGGGAAGATGCGCAATCCTGGTGGCAACGAATTGCGTTGTGGAATATTTAAACGCAGTCAAAGGGCCGAATTCACTTCTTTTGAATTTCATGGTCAGAATGGCATCGGGGGAAATGAAATCGACGACGAATCATCGCATGAGCGTAGAAGAGGGTTTCTCAGGAACTGTTGGGACTAGTTGCGTCTTCGGTTGGGGTTTTCATTAACAGTTGGGTTTCTTGTGAACATAACCAAGATACTGGCAGACCAAATGAACGCCTTCCGATATCTCTGAAAGGTCAGCGTCTTTCCTGATATCACTGTAATGTGCTTACTGACATCCTAATGGGGCACAACGCTTTACTTAGGATCTACGATTGTCCTTTGCGATCCAAAACTGCCACTTGAATTTCACAGGGTTGGATGATGTCTTCTTTTATAAAGTATGGAGATACCTAACGCGTATAACTATCAAGTGTTTTTTAGAGGCACAAAATTTTTATTAAAAATAAAATACAAGAAAATAAACGCGATGACCAATGTTTTGCCTTTATAAGCTGGAAAATTGTATGGCATTTAGTGTGTAAGAACAATTTTGGGGATATATCTGCTGCGACTTTTTCCAGTTTGGCCGGTCTTATTTCGGAAATAACGTGCCGAATGTTTGCTTATAAATCGTCAAATGTAGCTGGTTTATCACCATATACAAGTGCTTTGACATACCCCAATCAAAATTAGTCCATAGGTCACTTGCCCTATGCGAGTCCTTTTTTGAGATGACTCGCTCACCAAATGTTTGTCCTAATAAAGTGATGGTTTGACCCGCTGTATGGCATATTGCGTCGTCCTGTTCAAACCATCTGTCTCTTAGACGATTACTATTGGCACCTGGAATCGAAAAATTTCGAATCGTATACCTGTAGTGCTCGCCATTGGCGGTAATATTGGCTCCATCTTCAGACCCGGTATGCAAGCCGCAGCAAACAATGACTTTTTCGGGATATAATGGGGTGTCGAGGGCTTCGTGAGAATTGTCCTCACTCCAACACTTGTTACCATACCCATTAAGCCAAAACTGAGCCTCTACACTGAAGGTGAAAATTGTTCAGCTCATTCACCCAAAGTGCGATGCAAACGATGGACCATTAGTTTGGGTCTAATACGGGTGTATGCCATGATCTTTTCTCAAAATCTTCCACTCAGTGGACGGGCAGAGGCCGAGTTGCTAGGAGTAGGGTTGAATCGAAAATCGTGAGTTTTCGGTCACACTCACCTCTAGAAACAGTATGAGTTCGTGTTGGATGCATATTATCCATAAGAGTATACGTAAACATAAATCGATCCATAGTATTTCATATAAGCTGCTCAGATGGACGACTATGAGCACTGTAAATTGAGCGTACTGCTCTATAAGTTTGGCGAACAGAACGCGAATTATGGGGGGAAAAAAAATCTACGATTTCTAAACGTTGTTCGAGTGGAAACCTATTCATGGTAATTTGCCAAGGTATACTGAACACTAAGGCACGTGCCCAGTCTGATAGCTGGCTTGACATCTCTAAAAAAAACCACCCATTAGATCTAAAACTACACGGTTTCTCTAGTTTCTCGTTTCTGCACTGGTACTGTGTCGAATGTGGAGTTATCTAAATTTTGGGCACTACTCGTAAGTACCATTACTAACGCCACGGCCGCTCAATTTCAATGTCGGCCAAAAGTGTGATGCAGTTTTTGAATTTCGCTTGCACCTCTGTCGGATTTTCCGACAGGTTTTGTTGAACACGGCAAAACAAGCAGGTTGGCTAAGATTTCTTTATTCTGAGACACTGTCGAATGCCCTTTTCCACATTTTAAGCACTACCTGAAAGACTGTTGGCCGCACTAAAGTGCCCTTGCGCGGCATTACGAGGGTTGGCTGAAAAGTTTCCGACCGCAACGTAAAGACAGCGGCACTCGTCAATAAAAGTTAGTGAATGCTAGTTGTGCATCTTTTGACAGTTACTTACCGAAGTTTCAGTCATTTTGGACTCGCAGTTCTTAGTTGACAGTCGTTTGAGTGAGTCGATGTGAGTGTTTTTTGTGAAAATGGAAAAAATTGAGTATCGAGCTGTTATTCAATTCTTGTTTTTGAAACGCAATACGCCTACGCAAATCAAGAATGAGTTGGACTCTGTATATGGGGACTCTGCACCATCATTTACCAGAGTGAAATTTTGGGCAGTTGAATTTAAACGTTAGACGTTAAACGGGACGTCCAAAAACTGCAACCACTGACGATAACATTGCTAAAGTTCACCAAATGGTGTTAGACGACCGCCGACTTAAAGTGAGAGAGATAGTAGAGGTTATGAAAATGTCCAAAGAACGTGTTTGTTACATACGAGTATTAAATTAAGATTTAGGCATGAGAAAGCTGTCCGCGCGTTGGGTGCCGCGTTTACTTACGGTAGACCAAAAACGTGTTCGAATGAACATTTCCAACGCTCTGTTGGCGCAGTTTAGGCGCAATAAATCCGAATTTAGTGCGATTAATTACTGTAGATGAAACTTGGATACACCATTATACGCTCGAAATAAAAATTCAGTCAAAACAGTGGACTGCAAAGGGGAAGCCGGCTCCAAAAAAACCAAACACTGTTTTTTTAGCGACTGTTTTTTGGGATAGTAAAGGAGTTATCTTAATCGATTATCTTCAAAAAGGAAAAACCATTACAGGAGCATACTACGCATCATTACTTACCAAGCTGAAGGCGGAAATTGCGGAAAAACGGCCACATTTGCAGAAAAAGAAAATCCTGTTTCACCAAGACAATGCGCCGTCTCACACCTCAGCGGTTGCCATTGCGAAAATCCACAAATTACGGTTTGAACTGCTTGACGATCTGCCTTATTCAACAGATCTAGCCCCAAGCGACTTCTTTTTGTTCCCTCATATAAAAACTGCGCTCGGAGGACAGAGATTTTGTAGAGTTGCAAGGTGACTATGTAGAAAAGTAAAAAAAAAATTTGAAAAAAAATATCTTGTATCATTTTTCGGTCGGAAACTTCTCAGACAACCCTCGTAAAAGGCAACGGGCAATGCCTTGGTGTACTTTTAACTTATCTTCGAAATTTCCCCCTGTTCGCTTGACTTTTGTTTTAACGTGATAGTACACAGGTATCGCCGTTTATCTAAGACCTCTGGGAAACTCAGCCGATTTCGTTTCCAAATCGTGGTGTTTCGAAGCTTCGCAAATTTTCGACCACGTCATACACACGTCGACCTGTTCCCCACAAACACTGCAGAGATGAGATATTGTTCACCAAGGAAAGATAGATATAATCGTTATTTCGTAAAAGATGTAGCTTCTGCGAAGTGACCAAACTGGTTCCGAGCATGCAAACTCCTAACCCTCAATCCAGCCTCGGTTTAAAATGTATCAGCTTATGTTTGTTTTAATCCGTTAAGAATACTGGCTACCAATGATAAAAACTCTAGTTAAGGCATGCGTTAATCATTGACAGATGGGTTTACTCTTTATTGTGGGCCCTCGCCCAATTATCAAGGTCTCGCATATCAATGACGTTGTCTAATAAAAAGCGGGGGCAGAGCATATTACTGGTCTTATCGTAAACATCTTCAGATAACACCTCTGAAGTTTGCTACGATTTGACCAGTAATAAGTTGCCGGTCATAGGTCTTGTTGGCGGCTGGACCACCGGTAGTCCATACCAGGATTTAAATCACGGTACCATGGGAGTCAGGAGCCCCCCGGATTTCGGTCCGGGCCTGACTTGTTGAGGTAGGCCCCCTTGTGGGAGCGTCATGGTGGCTGTGGTTTAAACCCAAATCGCGAGAAGGGTTTTCCCTTTGGTTTGACCCATTGTAGAGTAGCAAATAAGTACTGGGTGCTGTGACCTTAAGAACAGTAAGAGGTTTTAGGTCGGCCTCGACTCATACTAAGTCGTGCCTCCAACACAGTTCCGAATTGGTATCAAAGAATTGACGGAGAGCGATGGCAAGGCGTATCCTTGATCCCTAGGTATGTATGGGCATCCCGTAAACATAAGGTCTACATGAGAGGTAGTTTACGTTAAAACACAACAGACGTTCTGTACTCTTTATTGTAGGAACCATTGGTTGGGAACCCAGGTGATGGCAGCTCTTCCTGCAGAACGAATTTAATTTTTTAGACTATTTTCCTGAGCCATTCCATATAAAGATTTACATTGGCAGAAAGTGATGAATCAAAACGGGCGTGATTGTATCTATGTTAGGTTTGGCACAAGCCTTATAAACCTAGAGCGAAGCACCGAACTATACCCCGCTGCATTTCTTGCTGCGTTTAATCGAATTCCACACGACATTTATTCAGACAAGGGAACCACATTTGTTGAAGCAGATCGATCGTTGAAAGCAAACTTGATGTCTCAACGAATCCACTGCACTAGATATGCACATCATCTTTTGTCTTGACCTGGAGGGATAAAACTCCAGGTGCCCCCCAGACAGGTGGTCTCTGCGATCCAGATTAATTTCTGAAAAGTTTTCAAAGAATTTGTAAACTGATGAGCATTCATAGCGAGACAGGTGTTGCGATTCTAGGCTTGATGGGACGGAATGCTACTGGCAATTTCAGTGGAGTACTGGTGGTGAAAATAGCGATGCAACAAAGTGAGACAGGAGACGTTACGCCGGTGTTCGTCGGTGTTCGAGAGTGTACATTATTTGACAGATATTGGTATCACCTATGGGTTTTATCGCACGATTTCGGATCCTATCTAGCAAGTGCAAAGAGGTCTTAGGGGCACCTGACCAGATGTGGGCATTGCACTCTAGTTTTCGGTGGATAAACCTTATACATTTATCGAAGCCAGATCAGAGGGGAGAAATATTTGTTACATCGCTTGATTAAATCTAGATATTTCGCAGCATTTTTGTCCATATCGAATAGGTGGTCATTCCAACATAAGTTGTCGTTGACACACATACCGAGAATGGAAAGTTTTTCAGTTTCAACGATGCAAGTGCCATTCATAGATAATGGCTGGGTTTTAAATTTTTCTTTAGCAACAGCAGACAGCATTGTGTTTTGGAAACACTTAATTCCGCTCTGTTCATAGTTCGTTAATTAATTATGCGGCTAATATCGGAATTGGTTCTAAAGCCCAAGAGCAGGGAAGTGGGTCCTGGAACGAATATGAAAAGCAGAGAGTAACTACTCTCGTCAGCAAATTAACATATTGGATCTAATCCAAGACAAGAGTTCATTGATGAAAATCAAAAAGAGTGTCGGAGACAGAACGGAGCCCTGGGGTACGCCAGCATTTATTTTGTAAACATCAGACTTGAAACCATTCAAGACAACTTGAATTGAACGGTCCGTTCTAATCCATTGAAGAAAAGAGTCGTCCATCCCAAATGCACGCGTTTTCAACTAAAGAGCCTGATGCCAAACTTTGTCAAATGCCTTAGAAATATCAAGTGCAACTATCTTGCTTTCGCCAGATTGATGTACGCTTTGGTTTCACTTTTCGGTGAGACATGCCATCAGATCACCAGTGGATCTGTTGGTATGAATACCGTACTGCCGGTCATTGAGAAGTTTTCGTGTTTCGAGATATTTCATGAGCTGATAGTTTATCAGCATTTCCAGGGCGACCTTGGAGAGAAGGCACGTAATTGTATTGGGTCTGGAGGAGGAGAGAGAAGAAGATTTAGAGACGGGCTGAACACATACTGTTTTCCATCTGCTCGGCAAAAGCTAACGCAATGGTTTTGCCAGCGTGGAAGAACACCCTTTTAGAAGAAGGGGAGTTATACCATCTGGACCAGCGGATTTATGTTTGTTGAGGTCTTTTAGTACTCTTGCTACTACACGAGTGCGAAAGTGGATTCATCCCATTGAAGATTCGACGCACTCAAATGTAGGCCGAGACAAAGCACAATCTGGAAGTGTTTAACTGGTCGCAAAGTGTGCAGCAAGCAGACTTGCCTTGTCCAAAGAGCTGACAGCTGGAATGTCATTGTAAATGAGCGTTGGTATGGAGAATAAGGCAGACCAAATTTTAACAAATAACCAAAACTGTTTACTATCTTTGGGACATTGTCGAATTTTTTGCCTCAATTTTTTGATTATATTGGCTGGCTCGTTTTAATTTTTTTCGGTGTTCCATTGTTGGGTTGGTCTTGTAGGATCGAAAAAACATTTCTCTAACCCTGACAGCCTCTTTGCTCACCCTATGTACGAGTATTTCAAAGGTACTCAAAATCCCTGGAGCGGACCCAGATTTTAGAAAAGAGAAAAGCATATTCCACAACGCAGATTCTGATGATGGGCATTGATCGCGTATCCTTCCATCCAATTCCTCCCGCAGCCGCTCTATAGGGTTTAAATCTAGTGATTGTGGCCGTCATATGATGATTTGTAAGATTTCTTCAGCTTCTCTTTTTTTTAGGTAGTCTTGAAAAAGTCTTGACATGTGTCCAGATACTACGAACCCTTCCCCAATTAATTTTATCACACCGTTTGTCTCCAATATTGCTTTGTATGCCTCCTTATGAGTTTTGGCCCATCCCAACTTTTTCTGCTAATTTTGCGGTTGCGGCAGGGGTCTTCGAACAGCAACTTGCCCAAAATAATTTAATCTTCGTTTGATCGTTGTCAAGGACAACAGGACAATGTATTCCGTGTTTGATTTATTTCTATGCGTATTTCGGGAGCTCTTTTTCATCTATTGTATTCCGTTTGCCTGTTGTCACTATTAACCGATTAGATCGTGTTTAGTTGTAGCTCTAGGCCATCCACGCTCAAGACATCCGACTCGGGCGAGTCATGCTACGTTGAGCGCAGCACCTTGATACCTTCAATTTCAAAGCAACTTCCCTCTGGGGTTTGCCTCCGTTAAGAAGAGTGGCGATTCCGGATCGTTTCTCGTTCGTAGTTTCAGAGATTTTTCCAATTTTTAGCGAATCGTTTACTCAAGACATGAAGACGGGAATGTTCGTAGCTCAATTGGTAGTGAACTGGCTTCCAAATCGGAAGGTTCATTGTTCAAATTCCAACTGCGCACGAAAGGCATTCATTTTTTCAGTTAACTAATATCAAAGAAGATGAGTAGTTGACTAGAAAACAACAGTAAACCAATTTCCACTAACAATTTAGTCCCCCATTAAGTGTTGGATGCCACCCGTGGAGCAAAATAATCGCTGCGCCTAAACTTAACAATTTACTCATAATACATGCCGAGACATTATAAGTGTACACTCAAGAGTTCTTTATAAAAAAAAAAAAACAAAAAAAAAGAATCTCAAATAAATCTATAAATTCTTATGACTTCCAAGTGTGGCCCTTGCAATCCAGGTTGACAAATTTTGGACTTCGACAAGCCTTTTGATTTAAGGAGTCACAAACAAGTGCAAACGCTTCTGAACAAACCTCAAAAATGGTTTTTCACCATTTATAAATGAAACGCCCCCTCTTTAAAAACTTGCGGGTAAAATCCGACTTTTGTTATCTGAATGTGTTGTGTATTGTTCAGGTGGAAAATTTGGGTAAGAAAACCTAAATGTAGTTGATAAGATTCAACCCCCGTCCACGAATAAAGTTAGTTGTCTAGGTAGGCCTCAAACTTTTGGTCTGCAGCGTACTCCTACATGTCGCAATTCTACTTGGCGAACATCTGACAAAACTGGCATGGGTATTATCTTTTAATCGTTTAAAGGATCTGTTTCAATTAAAATCTTAATCATCCCCCACCCATAAGTGCTGTATCATTTCCAATTGTAAAAATAATAAAACAATTTACCTATTCATTTTGCGACGAGATACATTACTCAGTAGCTTATGTTCCCCCTAATCTATCATTGTCATAACTTTCTGCACGTATTCCATGTTGGTTGCCAACCTCCCCTCTGTCACCGACAATCTTTGAGTACTAATCTAAAATAAACGACTTAAATTTAAATAAAAACGTAATAAAACACTCATTTCGTGCGAATCTTTAGAGATACTCGTACCCTACTTACAATGGGACTCGTACAAAATCTGCCACACAAACAAACACAGTGCAACGTAATGCCTAGAGGGCTTTTCCCCATGAGTTCTTTTCCTCGAGGTAAAAATTCAATCATAGAGACAAATTACCGTTGCTAGTCTTTTGTTCCTTTTGTATTCATTTGCCTGAATGTTATTGTTGTTGGTCTCTATGAAATGTGATATGCAAATAATATACTTGTCTTTCAGATGGAAATGTATTTATCTTTTCCAGCACTTATCCGGCAATTTTCATGGCAAAAATACGGATATTTATCTAAGATAGGACCCGAAGACGGTGTAAGGACTAAGCATCCACTCAATTTCCGTGTATTGCCTCCTTATTCCACAGATTGATATATACGAGTAGAGTATATCTACCATTCCTCGCCCACCAACACAAATCCTCGTAAATCAAACTCAAGCACTTTGAAATTATTTTTGTTTGTTTCCTCCGTCATCCCTTCGATATTCGGTATGTACTCGTATATATGTATATACCAGTCAATTTGAAATGAAAGGAGATGACTACATCTTTATCCATTAGAATCCTATATGTCTCCAGAGTCAGGAAAAAAAAAAAATAAAGATATCAGATGGAAGGAACACCTGGTTGTAGGGGTGATGAATGCTGTTGCCTTGGAATGTTGTCATACTAAATTCGTACATAGTCGAAAGTCGAAAAGCCACAATGGATGAGATTCGGATTTTAGGAAGCTACTTCAGATAGATGGTGGCGTGCGCGAATCCTTTTCCCATATTCATTCAGACTGATGTCGTAAATATTTGGGGTCTCATATGTGGCAGACGATAACACTTGAAATGCGATTACACACACAAATATACGGTTTGTGGAAGAATATCGTAAAATTTGGCATCGGGCTTAGTCGCCCACCCATTTTCTCACCCTTTCTGGCATGGGGCGCTCCTGAGGAGAAGATATCAAATGGAATCAATCACTCGAATGCCAAAAGGAAGGAACTCGAAGAGATTACGTTCGTTGACACATTTGCGGTGAGGAATTCCGTCAGACCGCTATTGGATCGTAAATTATTTCCAAAAATAGAATATTGCCGATGAATATGAGATAATCATAAGCTCCAGCGAGTGTTTTATTTGTTTTCGCATTCGCAGCTTTGATAAGAGGATGATTTGCGAAAAGCTACTTGAGGTGTGTTCTTGTTTTTTTTTTTTTTAAGGAAGAAGGAAGATTTGTTATCAGGACACTTGGATGATTCTTAACATTGTAGGGATCCACTTCTTGATTGAATGTAAACGAATTTAAGAGGGGCTGTTATTAAATACATGATTGGATTTCAATCCAAGTGCTCGTACAGAAAAGCGCGTATCTAACTTTTCCCGGAAGTAATTTGTGAAACAAGTAGGTTTTGGGATGGAAAGGGGACTCGTAGAATATGAACATTTCTCAGAACATCACCTACTAGTAGGTGTTACTTCAAACCCACCATATGGTGCTTACTTAGAGCCTTTACGGAAATTGCGAAGTTTGAAGGGAATGAGTGGCGATTATCCTGCACCATTACCTAAGTAGTACTGGGATACACAGTTTTTCGGTAATAAAATGAAAAGGAATAAGTATTTTATTGGATCACTCAAGGACTACAAATTGTAGAGCAACTGATTTGAAATGGCCCCCATTGGCCTTCCAACAACGGCGAAGTCGATCTGGCCACTCTGCATTGAAAAATTTTCCACTGCTCGGTGACTCCCACTATCACAGAAGCTGGATGGCTGGACACGTTGATCTCTCGGAATGATATCAAACGCATATCGTAATGACAGAGCATACACTCTACGGTTCTGTTTGTTAAACGACTCTTCAACGGTGAATATTTTCTTGTCAGTGAAAGGACATCGTTTATGACCCTTGTTCGCGTACTGGCGAAGCAAGGCTTTCGATTTTAACTTACATTTCTGTTTCAATACTTCTGTGAGCAAGTGGCCGGTATGTCTCTTATCTGCGCGTAGTCCCAAATCACGTTTTAAGATACGCGACATGCTGCCCTTGCTAATATCCATCTTCTGAGCAGATTTCGACGAATTCGATTGCCCACGATATTGAGGGCTTGTGGAGTTCGCAAAGTGACGGACGCCGGATTTTGCATGGCCGACGCCCAAATAACTTTCCAGTACAATACACAAATTTTCGCGTGACTTTCAGCGGTCGCAACAATACGATTTTCGAGCGAGCCCCATTTCATGATTGCAAACAACTGACATCAAAAAGTTTTTACGCGGGAACTTTGCATAAATGTCACTTGTCAAATAGCCGTCATGTTGGAGTGGATGCGTTCATTGGTTCTTGAGAATGAATGTGTTCAGTTCGTGTCCCAAACCTTTTGTTAGTACTAGGTATAAAAAACAGGAAAAGTGAGGATTAGACTGTGGTCCACCGAGCCTAAACAGTAAAATATTTTATCAATCTGGAATAGCAATACGCACCTCAGATACAGATGGTTGCTTTGCTGACAACTATTACATCCAGGATTGGATTCAATACTCTCACTGAAAATGGCAAAGACGGTTCGCAAAATTATAGATTCGTACTATTAGGAAGACATGTGATATAACATGGACATATTAGAAGCAACAAAGATTACATAGTTGAAACACGGTTCGAAACTTCATGGTCTCCTCTAGAAAACCAAACAACACATCTGGAGAATACCGTGGCTAGAGACAGTGTTATGTCCGACTCCCTTTATGGTGTCAGGATATTAATGGGGACGTTCAATGGTAAAGTTAGAAACATAACAATTAACCAGTGCTACGCTCGGCAAAAAAGCAGTCAAGGATATATGATTTCATTACCTGTGTATTGCCTCCAACTCAACGCTTTTCGGACATACTGTATTCATGGTGGAAAATTTTATCGCAGAACTATGCAACGACAACACCACGTTTCAGCATGTGGTAGAACCACATGAGTTCGGGGATACATACAAAAAATGACTTTTCCCACATGAACGGCCTGATCAATGGACGCACATGAGTCCTGACTGATCGATCCAGATCGATCACTTTTTCATTAGCTGACATCTTGTGAATTGCATCAAAAAAGGTGTCCGTAACAAATATGGACTAGAGACCACCATATAATGGTTGTTACTACATTTGCATGTCTTCCTACTGCATATGTTAACAGCAACTAATCCAACTTGCTAGGAATACCTAGGTATGTGTAAGACCGACCAGCTCCAGACTCCCCTTTGCAACAAATGCAGAAACAAAATTTTCCTCTGACAACCTCTAGAACGCTGTGAAAAATGTTTTTATGTCTGGGTCAGAGACCAACCGACGCCAGTTAAACACCTCTGTTACGTGAACACTGCTTTTGGCACATAAAGAGCTCATTTTCACCATTGAAGAAGTCTCAGTTAAGGTTTTGTTAAAAGTCATATCTAGATTTTTAGCGTTATCCACATATTCAATGGGATCGTCATTGAGATGGAGCGGTGGGAATCGGGAGGTGTTTATAGCTTTCATAGATATGACAATGCAGTTAAAAATTGTTACCGAGTCAGAGTTTAACTGGCGAACACAAAAGTCGATCGAGTCCAGTGAACAGCTGTTATGTGATTGGGTATCGTCGGCATACATTTCAACGGAGGAACTTGTGACAATGGAGGGTAGCTTGTTAACATATAAAGAGAACAGGAGGGGTCCCAATATAGTTCCCTGTGGCACTCCACACGAATTGGGAAGAAAGTCGAACATTCCACCATTCACAAATACTATTGTACTTGGTGACGACCTACGAGATACGAAGCCAAAAGTCTCGCCGCTGAAAGGGAAAACTGGAATTTGCTTGAAAGATTATCGCATAATACAACGTGGTTGACGGTATCGAACGCCTTTGAGAAATCAAGGAGGACTAGAAACTTTAGCTGATCATTATCTAAGTTACGTCTTATGTCGTCTACTATCGTTAAAAGAGCTGTGGTGCAGCTGTGTTTAGCGCGAAAGCCGGATTGTTTAGATGTCAATAGACTCCTCGCGTTAAGATACATACCATATTTATTTGCTTCTGCATAATTTTTTCGAAGACTTTAGATAGGAACGAAAGTATCGCAACTGGCCGAAAGTCATTACCTGTAGGGTTCTTAAGAATAGGTATTATGTTGGATTTCTTCTAAACTGAAGGAAACACACCCGTAGTTAATATATGATTAAAGATATGGTAACGTACGATAATATTATAGGAAGAATAACCTTTATAAACTTGGGGTGCATCTCATCGACTCCGACTGAATTAGATTTAATGGAAAGTAGACTATCCACCACATCCGCCTGCTCTACAGCAGAAAACTCGAAGGTTTCGAAAGTCGTTGTACTGGTGCTGAAGTTGAGGTTGGGACCATTAGGAGGAGGATAAGCAATCGGAGGGGAATACGATACAAAGTTTTTGTTGAGTACGTTACCATCGACATTGCCAGGAAGGCTATTTTTTTGCTTAGCCACGCCAATCTCCTTGAGGTTCTTCCTCAACTGTTTACCGGACAATGACGTGTTCAGGCGTTTAGAGTAAAGCTGTGCGAATTTTGCAGACAACGTTATTACGAAGAGTACGATATTCTCTGAGATGTTCGTCTATTCTAAAGCGCTTCCATACGCCTCGTCCCGTTTTTCCATAACTATTTGAATGTCAGTTGTAATCCATGAATTTAGTCCATGTTTAGACATCAAGTAGTGTATTAGAAGAGTGTAGTAGAACAGGAGAAAGGTTAAGTGAACTCATATTATCGATAAGTTTACGCTCCGCCAAGAGATCACTGTTGATGTCTCCACACAGTATTACGTTGGATGAGTTGACTGAGATGATAAGCTCCATGTCTTGCGAAAATCTCCTTTAAACTGCCCCAAACAGCGCGTTGGAATGTTTGACATGACATGTTTAGTCGAAAAAGATGATGACACATAATACTTAGGTTTGTCGAAGAAACAACTTGTGATATCACAAAACACTATCCTCTTACTCATGCACAAATCATTGATCACGTCTAAGACTGCCAAATATTATCTGCATATGCCTGAGGACAGGCCTAGGATATCATATACTTGCAAACCCTCATAATATAAACTAACATTCAAGCAAAGAATAAATAAAATAACTTACCATTACCACCCCTTTATATTGACACCTCGTAATCGATCAATTACAGATTCAACCTCATTTAACTAACTTTCGAACATCGTTCCGACAGAAGTCGAATAAGAACTACTACCCTCACATCTCATTACAGGCTGCCTCTTGAAAATAAAAAGAAATGAATTGAAGAACCTCCTTCATATGCATCATTAAAAGTCGAAATGGGTTTTATAACCACCACCACCACCACCAGCACCACCCACACTCCACACAACCACCCTTTAATTGATTACAGCTGTCTTCCGGTAATTACACAATAAATATTGATAGAAATCTCTACAGCACTTAACTACTCTCTGCCACTGACTGATGACGAATCATTAATTATTCCACGCCAAACATATTTCGCTCCTTCACATTATGGCCACCATTCATCAGGGCAATATATGAGGCGCAGGCCATACAAAACGAATACGACCGAGACCAGGACCAGGACCAGGACCAGTACAAGGCAAAGTCCTTCCAAAGGAACTGGCATTTCTTACTCATTAAATTGGTGCGTCGGGATTCATGTGGGAAAAACAAAACCCAATTAAAGTATTTGGCTCGTTAAATGGGAAACAGCTGAAATCGAATGCATTCAATGGAAAGAAGGACCTACTTCCACAGGGATCCGAAATGGCAATAAGTTCGCTCACTACTGCCGAAGTGAGTTCTCTCGGGTCGTGACAGAACGATCTCTATCTGAAGTGGAAGTTGGATTAAAAGAGCAAACTATCCTGACATCAACTGCAATGAAACTCCAATTGACTCCAGTCATCTATGGTATCAGTCAGTTGAAAAGTCGGGCAATTCCCTCTAATGGTGAGGGTAACTTCAACTTACCCATAGTCTGGGTCATTTGTTATCTTAATTACTCGCTTAGAGTTTTCACATTTACAAGCACACCGACGCATAGGCATAGGACTGTATCGGACACATATGGTGACCCTGGTTATAGCACGCACCATCAGTGTCCTGACCGGAAATGTTTGTTGGACTATCACTGGTCGTATCGTCTGGCGTTACTACGAATATACATATACAAGTACGCGAACGAGTAGGGATACTTATTCCACTCAGAGTATTGCCAGAGATCCTGTGAATAGTGAGAACAATTAATTTTTACTGCAACTCATCAACATCATTTTGGGCCATTTCCTGAAATAGTGATTTGAATGGCGGAAGTAGATGTTGCCAAGCTGCCTCTTTAACATCAATTTTTGTTTTTTTTGTTTTTTTTTTGTTTTTGATTTTGCTTTTGGTTGGTATGCCCGTACCGAATGTTAACGGCTGATGGTTTGGAACTGGAGTTGGTGGTGGATTCAGTTGAGTGCCCAACAGATTCAATTTGGCTTCAACAAGAGGAAGTTGGAATATTCCCACTGCTATGAGTATTTCCTTGGGGGACAAGTTGGCATCATCTGCTACTCACACATGTGTTGGAATTAATGAGGCTTTAGCTGTACGAATATGGACACTGAATCCCTTGTGGGAAATTCAATTTTTGGGATATGTGATCCGCTGTCAGTGGTGGTTTTGATTTTCGGGTAAAATGAATTGTTATGAAGTTCTAAACTACCCAGGCGGAGTGGCATGAACTGATTGGTTTATTTTGACCTTCTTTCTACTTGGAAGGGTAAACTTTTATTAAATGTTTGGAAATGATGAGGAACAGGGACCTATGTCAATTGCAATCTACACTTGTTGTTGCGGCACTCAAGCAGAACTAAGATTCAAAAATTTGTTGATTCTAGAAATTGAATTTGTGGAAAACTATTCAAAATTTCTAACAAAACTTCGTCGCATTTAAGGTCAAATGAAAGGCGAAATAGTATTCAAAAATAGTTCCCATTGCTTTAAGGATAGTATTTGGAAATGTTGGGAGATGTGTTGGATGGAAGGTGCGCACGAATCTACAAAGGTGATGGTAAGGGGTGTTTTTTTTTAGGGGTTTATTTTTTCTCATTTTATTGGCACCTAGGTACTGCGGCTGACTCGAATAAAGCTCAATCTGGAGGTCCAATTGTTGGCCACTTTTTATGGGATTTTTGGCTTATATATCGGCTATAACGCGGCAAATGTGGGATTCTAAGTCGTCAACTGTTTCTAGTTTATTAGCGTAGGCTACCGACTTCACATTAATCCACGAAAAACAATCCAAACATGTAAAGTCAGACTATCTTAGAGGTCCATTCATAGGTCCAATATGCGAAATTATGAACTTACCAAATGTTTCCTTCAATAAATGTTCTATGGTTGATCTAGATATTGTCAATGTTTCCAGAGCTACTCATTTTCATCCCCATTGCAAAGAAAGTCTTCTTGATATAGTGTTAACGTCAAACTTAGATCTAGTCACAGAATACAAACAAGTAAGTTTTCCATCATACCATGACCTAATCTTTGTTAACTTAGATATACAGATTAGTGTAGTGCCATGTCCCGTGCAATTTACCTTCCGTGATTTTAGTAAAATTAACGAGCTCGATTTGACTCGCTATGTTCTTCATTGTCCTTGGCATCTTTGTTGGGAAACTTGTTCAGTCGATGATAAACTAAATACTTTTCAATCACTTGTCCAGTCATTTTTCGAGAAACATGTACCAATTAAAGTTAAGAAAGTCATCAACAACGTCGTCCCCTGGTTCTCTGAAAACATTAAAAAACTTATTTTTAAATAGGGATAGATCGTATTCTCGTTGGCGGCAAAATCGTAGTAGAAATAATTGAAATATCTTCAAATTTCAAAGAAATAGAGCTACGGCCGAGGTAAGAAAAGCCAAAGCAGCATTTTACTCCTCAAAGCTTGATACTACCCAGCCTAGCTCTACTCTCTGGAAGAACCTCCGATCTTTAAGAATTGTTGAAAAGACGTCAGTGGGATGCGATCTAGATCCGAATTTTTCTTACAACATTGGCTAGTTCAGTTACAGCTAATAACAGCAACACTGACCTTACTGTAACCAATCATGATAATTTTAATTATCTTGAGTTTCACTGTGTGTTAGAGAGTGATGTGGCTAAAGCCTTATTCAACATCAAATAAAATGCAGTAGGAGTAGATTGTATATCTATTAAATTTATAAAACTAATTATGCCCTGGATATATTATCCTCTTACGCACATTATTAACTCATGTATCATGGGATTTGAGTTTCCTTCAACTTGGAAATATGATAAAGTTGTGCCAGTGCCTAAAAATACTACGAGGGACCAGCCAGAAGATTTTAGGCCTATTAGTATTTTACCGTGCCTATCAAAAATTTTTGAGATTTTATTAAAAAACCAAATCAATGAGCACATAAGTTTAAATAAAATGTTATCTCCGTTTCAATCAGGCTTTAGAGAAAATCACAGTTGTACCACGGCTGTAATAAAAATTCTAGGTGATTTAAGAAGAGCGTATGATAAGAATAATGTATCCATTCCGTGCTTATTGCACTTTTCTAAAGCCTTTGATTGTGTAAACCATCAAAGCTTGATTGAGAAGCTGAAAAGTCAATTCAGTTTTGGTGATAACGCTGCATCTCTTATATCTAATTATTTAAATGGCAGATTTCAACAAGTACATACTAGCCAGGGAAGTTCAAATTTTCTAGGGGTGCATTTAGGTGTCCCACAAGGATCTATTCTAGGACCACTCTTGTTCTCATTGTTTATAAACGACATGCCTAAGGTCTGTCTTGATGCATCGGTGCATTTATACGCTGACGATGTTCAGGTATATCTGTCTAGACCGATTGGCTTAATGGATGATTGTATAGCTAGACTTAATGAGGACTTGGAACGAATTTATAATTGGTCTGTTCTCAATAAACTGTCCTTAAACCCTGCTAAATCTAAAGCAATTGTTATCTGTAATGACAGGATCCATTCCAGTTACTTGCCACAAATATATTTAATGGGACAATTGATTCCATATGAAAATGAGGTGAAGAACTTAGGAATATTAACTGCAAACTTTTCTGTGAAAACCATATCAATTACGTGATCAAAAGAATATATGGTGGTCTACGCCAACTTTATATCTCATCCGCCTTTGTTCCGACCTTAACAAAGCTTAATCTCGTAAGAGCTCTGTTCATGCCCATTATAAACTGCAGCTCAGTAGTTTATAGCAATATTGATGCAATGTCCTTTAGGAAACTAGAATTAGCATTTAATTCGGCGATTCGCTACATATATGGTCTCCGTAAATATGACCACATTTCGAGATTTTCTCTTAAACTTACCGGATGTACCCTTAGACAACATATAAATATACTAAACTGCACGTTTCTGTATAAATTGCTCAAAACTAAACAACCGACATATCTCTTCGAGGAACTAAGTTTGGCTCATTCAACTCGTACCCAAAATATCAATGTCCCTTATGTTAACTTTTTAAATAGTCAACGTTTATTTTTTGTTCATGCTATAAGACTTTGGAATTCCATACCAATATATATACGTCAATCTAGTTAGCTTTTTATTTTTAAAAATTTACTTGTTTCTTTTGTAAAGAGTAATCGTAACAACCACATTTCTAAATAATAATAATTTTTGTCGACTCATATTAACTAAAAAATATATTTTCTCTCAGTTTTTTCTTTATTGAAACTATATAACCTAGATACCTTAATGTTAAATTTATATACAAATAATGAGAATGTAATTCTTAATGTACAGTCCAGAAATAAATGAAATAAATAAATAAAAAATAAACCATGTGGCTATTGAACTGTCTTCACATTCAAGTCCTGTTACTGTCAAAATATAAAAGACAGTGTGCTCTGAGAGTTTGACAGTTGACAGATATGTGATCTCATTGTTAAAAAGCTTGTGAAAACATTTTATATTGCCGTGTTCGGTTTTTCTTCTATCGATGGATTTCAATGTTAGGTGCTAGAGCTTCATTTAGCCAGAAAATTTCCACCTCCTATCGTTTATGAGCTGCAACTCAGCTGGAAGGAAGATGACAGAGGTGCTGCATTTACTGGATTGCAGCATTCGACTCATAATGAAAAACGAGCGCCAGGTTAAGTCATTCAGGATATAAAAGTAGGGCCACCTCTACAATATCTATATGAAGCAGCGTTAGAAAGTAGCGATGGTATCGAAGCGCCCTGTCGTCAGAGGCTCTTTCCTAAATTTCGTTTTCCCTTACAAGTATTTGTTTGCGTTTATTTAACGGATAGACCCTTCGAGAATTTAAGCGTTCAGTTGGCGACCAGATCGCAAAACTACCTTCCGTAATAGTGGACCGCAGTGCCCACCGAAAGTGGACTGATACATTTAATTATCGTATAAGAGTGCTGGAAGTAACATTGACTCTGAACCATTCCACAAAGCCTAGGTTCACCAAGAATGACTGTTAAATAGAGTTCCGCACTTCATTCTGCCTGAACAGCGGCTCACGAATTAAGCAGACACAAATCCGATAGACTTTTCTGCTTGGAATGTGTTGTAGGCCAGGGTCAGCACTAACAAAATATGAAAGTGAGGACGCGCTGTAAGCAGCCCTTCGCAGGGTTTGGTTCAAAATACCACAAGCAACTTGTTCATGGACCAGACTTAATGCTATCATCAAGGCAGAGATCGAACCATTTGTATCGATCCTATGCAAAATCGAAATAGAAATATTCAACAATTTTTAGATATTTTTAAACGGTAATAGATCGATCGCCGCATGGTCTCTGTGGCATGTCGCGCCATTATGTTGAAAGCAGAGCTCTTCCACATTAATGCTATTAAATTTGGGAATGAAAAAGTCAGTAATCTTGGATCTTTAACATTTCTCATAACACATGAAGCAAGGGCGTTTCACAAGTGGAAAAGACTTTGTAGCTATCTTTAGCTTCGTTCTGTATCTTGTAAGTGAGTGAGTCTTGACACTTTGATTCGCAAATTAGAAGCCGATACCGTATCTGGGCTCTTGGATAGTTGGAGGGCTGTCCTGTTCAGGAAATATGAAATTGTCTGCTTGTTTGTAAAAAAGACAACATCTGTGTTTTTGTAGGTTGCAGAGCTTCACGCCTACCATGAGAACCATATCATCCGTATACTAAATGACTCTAGTGTAAACGAGTCCTAGTTTCTAAAGGGCTTCATTAATGAGAAGGTCCTAGAGATATATAAGAGAACTTCTTTCTCAAGAGTATTTTCAGAGGCAGTGATCTTTGGTTGGTGTTACTGTTGCATTATATAGACGTTGCTGAGGATACAGGTTATTAGGTTTGCCTGTACATATTCCTCCGAAAGTCTGAAGTTTTTGAGGTAACTAAAATAGCGAGGAAGTCAGCACGTGTAAACTATTGGAACAAAACCTCTTCATGAGTCGTGTGTAATGCCGCTAGCCAGGCTAACTGGGTTTTTACCTGTCTCAGTTAGAGCTAAAGTTTGAGATTTTGGCAGCGTTAAGGAGTTTCCTCGGCTACTTATGCATTGGAACTCTCTAGTCCACCAATGTGATACTCCACTCAAGGGGCATTCATGACTCCATTTTTGGGTGATGAATTTATGCTCCCCATCAAAGGAAGATAAAGAAGCAGATTATCTAGAAGCTCTTCGTATTCTATTCCTCTTTTGTGTTTACTTTATATCAATTTAGCAACTACGTCTTATTTTATATATACCCGACATATTGTTTCTATAGCTGGTGTACAGAGCGGCTCTGCAGAAAAGAACGAAAGCGACTGATGAGCAGATATAAGCAGAAGAAAAATGCGGGATCGATCAAAGCCTTAGAGGGGTGCTACTAGAAGAATGAAGTTCGGAGGTTTTAACAAAAATTGAACGAACAAAGCAATAAAGACCGAACAGAAATGCGCAAAAATGGAGAAGGAAAGCTCATAGTAGAACCACAGTTTATGCAGGCTGCAAAACAGTGATGATGAACAAATACCACCGCAAGGCAGAATGAACCATTCAACCCGGGCGAAGACACACAACATTTCCGCCCACCCGATCAAGATGAAGTCAGGAAAACAATTTCCAAGTTAAGTCTAACAAAGCTACTGGATGGCTTAATTGCCGAATTGTTTAAGGCATGAAGTGATGAGTGGACACGGAGTATACTGGATCGACGAGTATGTATGCTTCACGAATGAAACTTCAGCGTTGTTTGTTCGATTTGAAAGAGATCCGAATGAATTTTCACATTAAGGGAGATCTTGGAAAAACCATAGGTTTTCAAACCGATTCATCGATTTCAAAGCCACATATGACAGCATGCATAGAGACAGATCCATGTCATGTTTTGGCATTCTTGCCACTTATACAAGATATCGGCTGAAAATGAACGCTGCTCCGTCAATGTGATGCGTCTCTTGTGACTTTTGCAACATCGCTCTTAAAAGAATTGTGAACTCGCAGTCCAACTCCATCTTTCAAGAGTCTGTTCAGTTACTCGCATATACGTATGCAGACGACATTGACATAATGTGAAGCGAGCTGTGAATGGAACATTTGCCACTACTGAAACAGAAGCGGCAAAGATGGATTTGGCGATCGATGAAGGAAAAGCAAAGTGTGTCCATACATGCTGTCAACAAAGAGGGACACACAACATTAACGCCAAGGGCAAAAGGTCGCGAAAGGCAGGTATAACTTTGAAGCAGTAATCGACTTTATCTACCTCTACTCCCAGAGCGACACCAAGATGGAAATCATGCGAAGAATCACTCTTGCTAATCGCTGCTTCTTTGGGCTTAGAAGCCAAGTAGCTAGTCTAACTTTCTCTCGAGCAACCGAAAAGATATTCTACAAGCCATTGATCATCCCAGTCCTAATCTACGGCACAGAAGTCTTGGCGCTGACGAATGCGTATGAAATTGCGCGCTTCAGAGAATTTTCAGTCCCGTTTATATCAATGGAGAATAGGGAGACGTTTCAACAGCGTACGTACAGCGGTCGGCCTCGTCGGAAAATCTCGAATATCTCGAATGGCTTGGTCACTTTCATGACCATCCAGGCCTGAAAAATTTTCGACTCTAACCCAGAGGGACCACGCAGTAGAGAAGGGAAGTGGAAAGGGACCTCAACCAATTTCGTGTGTGCAGTTGGTTGGCAAAAAATAGCGCTATCTGGAGAGGCATATTAGCTCAGGCCCTGGTCCATTCCGTACTCTAGCGCCATTTAAGTTTTCAAGTTTTTCATTTCTTTACTTCTCCTAGTTTGACTGTGATATCTGACTGCAGTGCATTCTTATCCCCAAGCAATGAGTTTATACCTTGCCGGACCTACAGACGACGTACATCTCAGCCGATTGCGTAAAATACTTTCCAACGAGCGATTTTGACAACGCACTGCATGGGTCATACCCATTTGTGTTAATCCAATATGCCCTGGTTTTGGGTAAATTTTTTTATTCTTTGGTACAAAGGCGAATGCAAAAGGATGGCTTAATGACCTAGATGCAAGACTAGTATAACAAATCTATAATCCTAAGGCCTCTACCGTAAAGGATCAAAGAGGGCGAATGTAAAAAAAGGTCATATGCAAAGAAATGGAGAGGTCAAGTTAAAAAGGTCCTTCAAGAAAAGGACGTTTGGAAAGAAAGTGCCGGATATGTTTCATGTTATTGCATTTCCCACAGGAATCTTGCAAAGGAAAGCTATCTTCACAAATATTGATGTAAAAATACGTGTTCCATCGGGAAAGGCATACCCGTATTTCGGCATATTTACTGGATTTGTAATGCTGTCGGTGACCAAGCGGCTTTAATTGGATCTTGTGATGTCGTAAACCCAGATATTTCCGCAAAATCCTCCACAAAGTGGATAAACCCGGCTCCAATTGCTGAGGACGGTGACCAATCAACTCGGTCAGGTCCTCCTCAATACTACGCTCCATAACAATAACAGCCACTTTGGTGCGTTGCGGATTGTATGACGTCTCTGTGGATACACGAAGGGCGTTCAATATATTCTCGGTATCGATATGAAGGAAAATGCGAATTCAATTTAAATTGTTTTATTTTTCAATATAATCTCCCCTAACATCATCTTCATCTTCAGATAAGCTTTTTTAAACCCTCAAAAAAATAAATTTCCTCTTTCTCTGCAAAATACCCATTTATTGCCGACTTGAGTTCTTCATCATCCGAAAATCTTTTTCCACGAAGAGATTTTTTCAAATCCGGAAACAGGAAATAATCACTAGGAGCAAGGTCTGGACTATAGGGTGGGTGTTGGATTTCTTCGAAACCACAATCTCGCGCAGCAGCCTTGGAAACTCGCGCCGTGTGACCAGGAGCGTTGTCATGAAGAAGCAACACACCCGCTGCGAGTTTACCCCGTCTTTTCTTTTTAATTTCCTCCCGCAAATTATGCAAAGTGGAAGCGTAGGATGTAACGTTGATGGTTTCACCTTTTTTTTTGTACTCAATGAGCAAGATTCCCTTTGAGTCCCAAAAAACTGTGGCCATGAGCTTCCCGGCAGACGGAGTGACTTTGAACTTCTTCGGGGGGTCTGTTCCTTTTTATGCCACTGCATGGACTCTTGTTTGCTTTCAGGGTCATAGTGGTGGACCCATGTTTCGTCCCCAGTAACAATTCGATCCATAACACCGTCCGCGTTCTCACTACACATCTCCAAAAGCTCTCTACAGCATGCGATTCTCACTTTTATCTGAGGCGCTGTGAGCATTCGTGGCACCCATCTTGCACTGACCTTTGAAAGGTTAAGATGGTCATGAAGAATGGTGTGAATGGTACCAATTGAAAGCTTGGTGATCTCTGCTATCATTTTCACCTTTATTCGGGCATCCTCAAGAACAAGTTTTTCGACTTCTTTGATGCTTTCTCCCGTACAAGCAGTAGCCGGGGCGCCGGAGCGGGGGTCGTCTTCAATGCTCTCTCTCTGCCTCTCTTGAACTCACTTGACCACTTTTGCACAGTTGATAATGAAGGTGCGGAACCCTGGTAAACAGCCATAGTTTTTTGACTTTTTCCTTGCTTAGTGAGAAATTTAATTACAGCGCGATGCTCAATTTTCACCATCGTCTCAGTTGCCATTATGATTCTGTTTAACTAGAGATAAAACGCGAATTAATAATCACATTTATATGAAATTTTACATGAATGCACTAAAATAATAGTATTACTTGATAAATAAGTCAATTTATATATACAACTACAGCTTCACCCCGATACCGAGAATAGTTTGAACGCCCCTCGTAGTAAAAGTATACATACGTGCTGCGAAATCAGTCTATAGCTATTTGAATTACTTGCTCAGATTGACAATAATGTCGACTGTGGAATGGACGTAGAAGCCAGGTTGGTTTGCTTCTATAAATTTGCAGAATTTGCTAGCGATGTTCTGTTCTAAGTCTATTTCATGGTAAAATCGAGCAAGGATCAGCTATCAAATTGGCTGTAGCTGTCTTCTGTAACTTGAGCTTGTGATTATAAATGGGAGCGGCTTCTAAGAACAATTATTTACAAGCATTTTCTGGCATCGTAGAAAGGAAGTGAGTTGCATCAAATCACGATGTTATTTTTAGTTATCCCTCGGAAATTTGAATACAATAAAGCATAGACAAGTGCTCAAACCTCAGTATAATGGCCCACTGTATCTGGGCTCCGAAGGGTATTAGAAAGCCAAATTCTCAGGGCCATTAAGTACAATAAAGAATGTCAGCATCGTGGTAATTATTTAGGATTTTTCAATAAAATGCTACTAGGATCTCCTGCATGGATATACCTCGCCCTGTTACATTAAAAATTAAACCGAGAAACCGTCTTAAATTTATGTTGCATTCTTTTATATTCGCCTTTTTAACCAAAGGCAAACACGTGGAATTGCAGATGCGTTCAATTTCCGCACAATTAACCTCTTTGGTAACATGATTCAGTCAAATGGATATTAATTCAACTTTTTGTATCCACTTTACATCACACATGAATATGTAAACGGTTAATGGATAAGCCCAAAGGTACACTGCTTCATCCATGTTTTTACCAAAGGAATATTAAACAAGGAACTGCATCCATTGTTCCAATTGTTAGACCTCAAGGAGTACCGACAATGTACTCTTGTTATGGTTTTACCCCACAGCCAATTGAAAGTCAAATTACACACGCAGCAAAAGTTTCGAAATGAACAAACGATTCTCGGACGCATACGGATCGCAGTCTATACCGGCTCACCGTAGGAATTCAATTATGGACAGGAAGGTAGAATATACTGCTGCTTATACTGGCAGTGTGCATTAGGGCGATTCAGAACGAACATTTTACGGACGATTTCATCATTTAGTATGCGTAAGGCTGGGAATCTGTTTGTACGTTTAGTTGGCTGAAACCTGAACATGAATTATGCGAATCGTCTTTCGCTTTTGAGGGAGAGTTTTGTAATTTTGCGTGTAAACCACTTTGGGTTTAATCGAGAGTTAATGATTTCCGGCCCATATGTCGGAGTAGTTACATTGTTTGCCGACTTGGTAGAGATTTCCAGATTTTCAATACCATTTTCAAAAGCATGGGAAATAAAAAATTACTTTTAATTTTTAATTTGAATAAACTCGTATGGGTATACAGTGCATTGAAAATACAAATTTTTAATTCAGGCGTCAAGGGAACAATAGAAACTTGACGAGATGAGGAATGTAATTTAGCAGGCGCCAATTTGGGAGAAGATTTCCATCCATCAAATATAGACATATCCACATTTATGTACGTATAACAAGCGTGCCAAGAGAGCCGACCTCCATGCCGAGTAATATAAGGAAGCAGGAGATGATTTGTTGATTGGCATACACTAATTCACTTCCATAATTTTGTCTAAGAAAACTTTGCTTAATCAATAGAATGAATGGAACCTCATCAATCTACAAGAAAACAGACTCTTATAACACTCTGCCAAACACCGGGACAGGATCGTGTCAGTATTATGCAAACGCTTGAAATCATTTGTAAATGTTTTGGGCAGATCCAATAGAATCGGATCGGTGCTCGTCAAATTTTTTATGTATTTCAGGGCCGCATATGACAGTATTTATAGAGGGGAGATACTTAGGCCATGCCCAGTTTTTGGGATGTTGTTGGAAAAATATTTCCGATTCGTAAAGGTCGGAAACAGTCCGAGTGAGACCTCTATTGTCAAAAAAGGACTTAGACAAGGTGATAGATAAAAAACATACACACTCGGGTACAGAGTGTCCACTACGATCAAGCATAATTTCGGAAATGAACTTTGCGTATAGTCTAAGAAAAAAAAGCCTTCTACGGTAAGGGTCTACCTCCAGTGTTGACATCATTTACCGAGAATTTAAGAAAACGCTTACTTTGGTGTAACCTGACCCATGTTGACGGAAATTTCTCTAATGGTGGGAACTTCTTTTTGTACTTAATTTTTAGAAGAAATACTGGCCTCTGTAACTGCTCTTAAATAAAGTTGACGTCTTATTTGAGTCTTCAGATATCCAATTTCTAAGCCTGGTCCATTTTTCTTGCTCATACTAATTTTTGACTTTGAGGTTACTTTTCTCCAGGAAATCTGTAATAAATACATCGTTTTACTAATTTTTTCTTATGAACGTAAAGATATTAAAAAAAAAAAGTCACCATCAAGTTTGCACAAAAAGTTGTAGATTTTATGATACTTGGGAAAACGTGCAGCAGGTGAAAAAAAGGAATTTATGATTTTTTACCCACGTTTCGAACAACAGTTGACAAGTAGGGTGGTTTTCCAAGAATTAATTATTTTCCAATAATCTTTTAAAATTGCATAGCTATTAAAAAGTTTTAAAGGGTGCTTCTTAAAACCCTTATTGCCTTACCCTGCTACTTAAAAGTTCTCAGAAAGAGCTAGGTTTGAGGTATGAAGACCTATTTGGAAAATTTAGCAAACAAAAATGGTATAAAAGATTGCTGTTACTTCGAAATGCTATTTGAAATGTCCGCATTTACAAACCAAGAATACGCAGACATTATTTGCGTTTTTGGTCTGTGCAATGGTATTTCAACTAACCGACGACTTCCTAGTAAAGGGGTGCTTGGAAATACGTACCGAAGGCTTCGAGAAATGGGATCAGTTTGAAACACATGACCTACCGCGTGAGCTCTACGAGTAAGCGGAATTACGGCGTATTAAAGGATACTGGAAGCTGTTACAATTGATTCGTCAATCAGCATCAGACACTTAGCTTTGCAATTCAATGTTTCAAGATACAAAATTTCTAATGCATTGCGTGGAGAAACTCTTTATCGATACCACCATACAACTGTGCCAGAACTGCTTCCCGATGATTTGGAAAAGAGACCTGCGCTTTCTAACTGGGGTCTGCAATAGAGCTTGGATGACAACGAGTTTATTAGCAGAATTTTTTGGACGGACGAATTTCAATTTACAAGAGATGGGATCACAAATATTCATAATCTTCATACATAGACTGCGGACAATCCACATACAAGGAGACATAAATCATTTTAACACAAATTGAGTGTCATTATGTCGGCTGGTATAATTGGAAACAAGGTAATCTGCCCCTTCAAAGTACCACCTAGGCTGAATTCTACAAACTAGTTGGAGTTCTTGCGAAATGATTTACCAGAATTATTAGACGACATTCCACTGATTCAACTAGCTTCATCATATTTCCAACAGGATGGTGCTCCAGCCGACTATGGTCATGAGATTAAAAGTACGGTATTCGTTGTATAGGAAGAAATGGACCAATTCACTGGCCAGCAAGATCTCCCGACCTTACATTTTTGGATTTTTTTATATGGGGAAGAATGAAAGAATGTGGGTGGCCGTGGTAGTGGACTGGCTTCCAAATCGGAAGGTTCGGTGATCGAATCGCAACCGCGTCCGAAAGACATTCATTTCTTCACGTAGCAAAACTCAAGTAAGGTGTGTAGTTGACTAGACATTAACAACAAGCCAACTTCCACCAAGAATTTAGTCTCTCCATTAAATGTTGGATACCACTTAGGGACCGAAATAACCACTGAGTCCAAACATCTTTCTTTCTCTCCCATTTTCGAAAAAAAACTTATCACACGCTTTGGCATAGTCAAGCGTAGTCATACCCAATTGAGTGCTATGTTTAAAAAAAACATAACTTGTTTATTCAATCGAAATAGCAACTTTAAGTGAAGTGGAAGAGCGTAATCTCCAAGCGTCATCAAAAGTGAGGCAGCAGTTAGCATAAATAAGTTAGTGAAATCCAGAAACAGTCTCTGGCATGCATATAAAAAAAAGGAGGGCAGTTTGAGCATGTTATAACTATTTTAGTACACACATCAGGCTTAGAAATTGGATATCTGAAGACTCAAACAAGATATCAACGCAGTTACAAAGGCTGGTA
Organism: Volucella zonaria; assembly: GCA_963966105.1. NCBI lineage: Eukaryota > Metazoa > Arthropoda > Insecta > Diptera > Syrphidae > Volucella > Volucella zonaria. Next base: position 62,670,965 of record OZ014531.1, on the reverse strand, counting down.
TTTCTTCTGAGAAATTTCCCAAATTATCCTTGATGAATTAGGGGACACAAAGTATATGTATTGGGTTGTACCACATGAAATTTTGAGATAAAAATTGAAAGCCAATATTTGTTTTTATAATTTTTTATTTATGGTAATTCAAATATGAATCGTTAGCATCTATAACCTTTTTCCAACGTGATTTTCCTTTTTTGTAGAAGGCTTGATTTTTTGACGTTATAAAGCCATCAAAGGCTTTTATCAGCTCTCTGCTCGGTTTCGGGATACAGTCTCGCATTGTCATGTCATGCCTATTTGCCAACGCACATTTCTCTTCAGCCAATTTCGCATGCACTATGTCGATTTCCTCACAATACTTGACAACATTTCTCCTTTCCCCTGGTTGAAAAAATGAAAAGTGAATTGCTCCTTTCGATGTCCACCAGATTACCATCATAATCTTTTCTGGGTGAAGACCTAGTTTCGGGGTGTGTTTTGGTTTTTTTTTCTGCATCCAAACAAAGCCCAGATCTTTTGCGTTATTATACAAAGTTCACTCTTCTTCGCACATGATTATACGGTGCAAAAACGGTTTATTTTGGTGCCTTACGCTCAGACAGATTTCTAAGCGGCGAAGTTTTTGTGCCTCGTTCAGTTCATGGGGCACCTACTTCTCGAGGTTTTTTACTTTTCGTATTAGCGATAGGTGTCGACTTATTGTCATGGGAGACACTTCCACGTTCTTTGCAATGTCCCCCATTGATTTTGTTAGGTCTGAACCTACCGTTCCTTTTAAAACATTATCGTTATTCTCAAATCCTTAAAAAAACAAATTACAAACAATTTTGAACTATTTTGCAAATCTTTTTGCTGCTTGGTTTTTCAGTGTTCTAGTTTTAACAGCTCACACGTGACTCGTGATATATGTCAAAGTCAAACATGCTCGGTTAGCATTGCCATTTCATCATGAAAAGATTTATACGCGAACAACGCTGACAAATTATTGAATTTGAATGTCAAAATTCGTGCTCTGTGAAAAATACCCTTCGACCATTTTACAGTCGTCATAATCGACCTACTAAGCAAGCAATTCAAGACATAGTGACCAAATTTCGCAACCAATTTCACGCTATTGGACATTAGCCCACCTACCCGTACGCCAAAGATTTGCCCATTCGCCGCCGTTCACAGTAATTGGGATTGGGTTACTCGATTACGTGGAAGATTTTGCGCAAGGATCTTGATCTAAAACCTTACAAAATAGAGCTCATGCAAGAACTGAACGAAAGACCTGCTACAGCGTCTTTTCGGCCTTAGAAAAGCTGGAGGAAGATCCGCTCTTTTCTGGTTGAATGGGTATGTTAATAAACAAAACTGCCGTATTTGGTTCGATGAACAATCTCAGGCAATATATGAGCTGCCAAAGTACGGGGAAAAATGCACTGTTTGGTACGGTTTATAGTCCAGTGGAATCATCGGCTCGTATTTTTTGAAAGATGACCTTGAAACCAATGTTACCGTCAATGATTCCGAATTTTTTTTGGCCAAAATATACGAGCAGAACCTGATCGACATGTGGTTCTAGCAAAATGGCGCTACATACCACACAGCACGCGAATCGGTGGACCAACTGAAAAATGAGTTCGATGAGCAATTTATCTCTCGTTTTAGACCGATGAATTTGCTGGGTAGATCGTACGATTTGACGCTTTCTAACTTTTTTTTATGGAGGTTCGTCAAATCACTCATCTATGCCGATAAACCAGCGTCAATTACAGCCTGGGAAGACAACATTACACGTGTTATTAGCGAGATACCAGCTAGTATGCTGGAAAAAGTGTTTCAAAATTAGACTCTTTCTATGGACCACTTAAAATGTAGTCGTGGTCAACATTTACATAAAATAATCTTTGAAAACTCAATGATCAGCATACAATTTTTATACACTTTTGTAATTTCCCCGTGTTTTTTTTTTGACAATTAATAACCAAACGCTTAAGAAATCACCTATTACAATGACTTAAGCGATTTAAACAATCTGGGACCTTAAAAGTCTCGTACGCTTCGTCAGAAGCTCAAATTGGTTCGCAGGCTCACGTGTGCATATAGGCCTAAGTGGGGTGGTTTTCCCAACAGCCACTCTAACCTAACCTAAAATATTTATTATTTTGCAGTGGCTATATTTGTTTGTCAAGATATCATCGTTGGATGATTCAACCAATCAGACGCTCGAAATCGATTGGCTCAGCGAGACATCCGATAGGGGATAAGAATCATTCTTATGCTAATATTGTACAAATCCTCCTCCACCCAAAACCAGAACATTTAAAAATAAAACTTTATCACACTTGAAGCTTTGTAGGACTGTACTGCTAGCACACTTACTGATGCACGTTGCAGAGACTATGGAAAGGCAAATGGTAAGCATATTCGCACGGTGATATTCAAGGATTATCCTTACTTGAATTGAAGGCCTTAGAGGTTGCGGGTTAACTTTTCGTATCTGGGTATCAACTTGAAACTAGTGAGCTTCTTTCCAGGTTACGGTGGTTAATTCGAGATAATGCCTGCACATATTGAATTAATCTGGAACCGAATCGGCAGCCTTACAGCGATTGAAATTGCATTAGCTCTCACGCGGAATATGTCCATGTTGCGATAAGATAAGTCGAAAAAATTTCCACTGTATTCAAAGGGGGCCAACGGCGAATTATCAAGGCTACACCCATCAATAACGTAGTCCAATAATAAACGGAGGTAGAGCTATACTAGTCTTATCGTAAACGCTTTCTGACTGACGCCACCGAAGGTCGCTACGATTAAATACAGTCGGCTGGTCATAAAGTCATGCAGGGTGCAAGGATTACCGATCGTCACTACCAGAACTTAAAACTCATTACCATAGGACTTCGGTCTGGCACTGACCGACTGGGAGCGTTGGGTGGCTTTGGTTTAAACCTTAAATCGCAGGTGTGGCAAACAAGTGCTGGATGCCACGACCCTAAGATCGGCAGTGGGTCTTAGGTCGGCCTCGGTTCAAGAGTGCAATTTGTGCGCTCAACACAGATTCCAGGTTGTTATTACTGAAACACGGTAAGCGCCGGTCAGGCGTCGATATCCTGACCTGACCATAGATATATCGGTATCCCGTGAACTTAAGTTTTCTCGACAAGTATCAACGTAAAGTACAAGAGACGTTCTGTTCACAAAGGGAAAACAACCAACAACTACTTCTACATATGCTAAATCAAATAAATTGAATTGAACCTCAAGGGGAAGACCACAGCCATTCATCGATAAAAAAGGAATAATACGGGTTGAAGGTTGACTAGGAAATTCCAGTCCGCCGATAGAGCCACCGAAATATACAGTGACTCAACTATTTGATCACATGCATTCCAAATAATCTGACTTTTGATTACAACTTTTTTATTTAAAAAGATAATTTAACGGAATTTTTGACATCATTATAAAATAATTTCATAATTCTCTAAAAAAACAATAGAGATAGAAATGTATTTGTTAACTTATTTTAATTTAACAAAAACAAAAATAGGGCACTTGATCAATTAGTTGACTTTACTAAACTGATCTTGTTCAGCATTTCGTATTGCCTCCTCTTGCTTTGAGAACTGCTTGTATTCTTCTTGGCATGGATTCTATCAAAGTTTTCATCGATTTGGATTAATTTTTTTGCCAAGCGGTTTGAGTGCGGTGCCATAATGTTAGTGAATTTGCACAATCTCCTGGCAAATTTGTAATTGCACATTTGACTTCAACCCAAAGATGCTCAATCGGATTAAGGTCTGGGGATTGTGGTGGCCAATCAATTACTTCGAAATGATTACTTTGAAGCCACGCTTTGGTGATTCTGGCTGTGTGTTTCAGATCATTATTTTTCTGGAAGATAATGTCCTACACATTTATGTTCCAGTTTCCAAGGCTTGTTAAAAACTCGCCTTCCAAAATGGTGATGTATTGAGCGGCATTCATGCGGTCCATTACCCTAACACATTGACCAACTTAATCTATGCACATCATCTCCAAATCATAAGATTTCCACCTGCAAACTTTAATGTTGGCTTGATGTGGCGATCACTTATTGGCTCTCTACGTTCACTGACGACCATCGGACCAAAAACGATTAAGTTTTGTTTCGTCCGACCAAATCACCTTTGCCCAGTTACTAACACGATAGTTTTTATACTTTCTGGCGAATTCCAGCCTTAATTTGTTATGGTAGTCAGTCAAAAGCGGTTTCTTTCTTTTTGCGCGCCCGTGATAGCCGTTCTTGCGCAAAATTTTCCTAACAGCCTCAGTTGTTACAGAAATTTCATCGTTTTGTAACAAATCTTTATTGATCTGGGCCGCACTGTAATGTAGGCCATACTTGATTTGACGTACAATACGCCGTTGCAAGGTAGAACTCAAAATTGGCTTCCTACCAGCGCTATTTTTTTTCCCATTTCAGTACCCATGAGCGTCTAAATTGATACAAATTCACAGCTGCGTAAGCGGATCAATAAATGAAGAACTACTACGAGTGTCGTACCACACATGCGGAGTAGATTATGCAGGCTTCGTGCAATCAAAGTCTTAAAAGGTCCATTCTACTGAGATTTCCAAGTCATCCATCACAACTTTGATGTATTTCTAGGTATTCGAAAACTTTTTATTTTCAACTTGTAAATGGTTACAGCTTGGCTTCCGTGCAACCTTCAAACGTGGACGCTGCGCGAACTCCTACCTTCTAAGAAGCTGCAAAAAAACCTGGATATAAAAATCACTCATTGCACGAAGGATATCGCAACGGAACCCCAGATAATCTGACATTTTTCATTTCGGTAGATTCTAAAAACTCGGTGTAAAATATTGGGTCTATATTCGTGCGGTTTGCTAAGAGATGGCGTAACTTGTATTATTCCATTGGAACATGCGTTGGAAAGCTACTGTCATTGTACGTCATTTCAGTATATGTCATTCATTTGAAGCGTAAACAACAATATGTCGAACTTTGTACCTGAAAAAGTGTTTTTGGGGAGTTCTTCTTCATTACTTTAATATGAAGAAAACTGCTGCCGAAAGTCATCGTATTTTGAGGGAAGTTTATAGTGAACATGCGCTAGCTGAGCGAACGTGCCATTACGACAACCCGGAGCGTAAAAAATTATATGTGAAACCCGGCCAACCAGCCAAATTAACGGCAAAGCCGAATATCCATGGAGCGAAGGTAATGCTCTGTATTTGTTGGGTTCACATGGGTGTGCTGTATTATGAGGTTCTAAAACCGGGTGAGACCATCAATGGACAACGCTACCGAACATAATTAATCCGTTTGAAGAGAGCAGTGGTCGAAAAACGCCCGGAATATGCGACGAGACACGAGGCAATAATTTTCCATCATGACAACGCTCGGCCTCACGTTGCTATTCCGGTTAAGAACTATTTGGAAAACAATGGATGGGAAGTCTTACCCCACCCGCCTTATAGCCCAGACCTTGCCCCTTCTGACTACCATTTGTTCCGGTTGATGCAGAACGCCCTCACTGAAATACGGTTCACATCAGAGCAGAATATCAAAAATTGGCCTTGATTCATTCTTGGCTGCCAAGCCGGCGCAGTTCTTTTGGGATGGGATCCACAAATTGCCAAATTACTTTGAATAATACTATTGTACATGTTTTTCTTAAATAAACGTTCAAATTTTGAAAAAAAACGCACGAATTAAGTTATATACCCAATATATAAAACACCATGAATATGCATCAGTTCAAGCCCAAGCTGAGCTTGCTAGAAATGTGAAGATTTTTCAATTCTCACATCAGGACATTTCACATGCTGAGGCAAGAAATTAAAATTTTTTTATTTTACAAATTTGCTGCGGCTACCCTTGGAGACATGGAGGATGTTCGGTTGTCATCGGCAAGAATATGTAATTTACATAAAATGAAGAATTTGGGTGCGGAGAGGAGAAAGAAGGCGGATTTCTTGTGACTTTCGAAGCCAAATTTTATTTTTGCATCAATGTTTATTCATTGTATTCGAGGGCATCAGCTTAGCAGAGGTATGGGTACGAAATGGATACGTATGCATGTGTCATGCTTTTGCTCAGATGCCTGAAGCAGAAGGCTTCAGATCTTCATTTGCTCTCTATAGCAGATATCAGGCAGATATCCCTTCTTTTGTACGACATATCCTGTTACACTTCTTGTATGACAATGAAATACGCAGACCTTCCGATGCCGGCAAAAATTCATATGGCTTGAGCTTTGAATATACCCACTTGGCTCAAATGAGGTCATGGCTGAATCTGCGCAGTTACCCTGTTGATACCTTTCGCTCACAACCTAAGAATGTACGAAATAATGTTTTTCAATGTCTCACATACGTCGCTTTCAAAACCTTCAAATCGTTGAGTTTTAGGCTTTTTCGTTGTGAAAATTGTTAGCACGTTACACGTAGTGATCTGCTAGAGTTCCCCAATAAGTCATCGATTATAGGTTTTAAGATGTATGGAAGCAAAGGCAGTATACAGAATATCCTTATACTCACAAATCGATACCGTGATCAATTTTTTGTCCAATTAAACACTACCAAGAAACGGTTTCAGCTGAGCGTTTCCTCGAAAGTTTGATCAATAATTCAGACAAATGTCCTGTACTGAGAAAAATTCAGTTAAAAGAAGAGAAATCTACAGTCAGCTATAAGTAAGCTGATGTGAAACAATTACAATACATCAAGAGATACAATGAGCCATATATTGCCATCCGGAGAACTATAGCACCTACAAGAACTCAGCCGATTGAACAAAATGGAGAAGGGCAAATGCTTCACCAGATGCCTGACCAAACAGGGTACATAGCAGGAAAGTAGAATGTCTGTAGCGTTACATGGGTCCCTCAATTTAAGAGCCTTTCAGGTTTAGTCTTATATATAGAGTTGTATCAAACGGCCGGCCCAAATATAAACCTTTATGCGTTAGCACATATTAAATTCCTTTCCCGAATGAAGTATCTAAACTGCAAGTTGGTAAACCGGATGCAGGTTTATTAAAATAAATACAAAGCATTCCACCTGATGAATTTCAGCATAAAACTCGCAGTAAAAAAAATTATTATTTGCACTGCCAAGCAATACCCGGTAAAGTTTAATGTAGCTCGGATCAGTACAAGCTCTGCAAGGGACTACAAAATGGTTTTTAAATCAATACGTAAGAGAAGGCATACGAATATGTATGCGAATACCAGTTGAAGGGAAACTCTTGCTCCTTGCAACAAAAAGATATTTGAAATTCCAGAATCAAATAAATTCCCTTTTGTACTTCACCGTTAAATTGGAAAAGTTTTCCATTTTCTCCACGATGTAAGTGCTTACTTTGCCGTACACAGCTAACTTGTATTCCTATCTGGATATCTGTTAGATTTTGGTCTGCGTTTGAGCTTATAGAACGACTACAACTACCGTCAAAATGTTTAGGTAAAATATGTTTGATTTTTACTTCCTTGATACCATGATGGTGCTTGTAAGGCGTTCTTCCGCTAACCCATATGTAGCTACTTCTTCGTTTTGTATCCGAGTACTACTCCTCTAAAAAGTCTTACTTTTCCACTCAAGATGAAGTCGTCTGTTTGAAGATGGAAATGAGCTGAGCTTAAGTACATATGTACGTAGAAGACTTCAAATAAGCAAATTTTTGAAGGAAGTGTGGAATGGAAATCATCAAAATTCAAATTTCTCTGCGGGTATTGTTAGAAAAATTAAAAGATTTGCCATGAATTCATAACTACCTCCCTCTTCGTTTATTTTAGGAACCACTGCTCTTGAAGATTAAATACGAAAATTAACTTTTTGAGGAGTTTTTCTATTTGAAAAGTTTGCCATTTCAGTTTGACAAGAAGCCGAGAGTCAGCCTACTGTTTTCTTTAATTTACATTTCTATTGAAGTCATCTTTGTTTACAAATTGCCTGACGAATAAAACGTCCTACAGGGGCGTTTTATTTATTTGATTGTGAAAGAGAGTAATATTTTGAATTGTTGGGTTTGAAACATTACAACATTGCAGAGAGTCAAGTCGATATTTCAGACCATGCGTCTCTAGCACTGCCTTGTGGGTATCACACATTTTCTGTGTAGGGTTGTGTATTTCCTGTAAAATAATGAAATCCTGGGTTTTCTGCAATATTACGAACCTGATCAATCAAATTAGACTGCGCTGAAAGGAGGAAACACATACGAGTACTGTCGTAGAAAAATCCTGTATACAACATTGAGTAACTAGATTGTTTCTTCTGTAGTTAATGGCGATGATTTCCTCCAGCAATGATATGAAACTTTTCATCTTACATATTTCCATCCGAGAGTTGTAGATATCAGTTGGTGTACTCGTATGACTCGTACTTAGTGCTCCTTTCCTTTCGACTTTTTGCTAATCTGACTCTGGCCTTTATTCTGCCTAATGGCGCTAAAAGATTTTTTAAAAGTTTAAGCGAACGAAGGATCTTAAAGCCTTAACTTAGTACGAGTATCTTCTCTTTACCGGACTACTCTGGTGAACCTTAGTGTGGTCAAAATGTTGTTTGGTATTATGATTAGTGACAGTGAGTTACCTCCTTGTGAACGTGTATTTGAGGGGTGCCTTCTGTTACTGCTGGAAATAAACCAACTCGGGGGATTTTACTTCTAGCAAAGGGGCTAGGGAAATTGCCATCCAAATTCAGAGCAGTGTCTCCTTCATCGAATATGAGTGTCGTACGATTTAAAAATTCACTCGGTGAGTAAGGATCATTGAGGTCACAGTACAAGCATTTCGCAGCAGCCCAAGGGGGTTATCACTAGAAATAGCTGCTGCAGGAGTCATCTGTTGATATACTTCCACTTCTCGTACTTCGCCGACTTCGTTCAGTGGTGTCCGATAAATGTGCGGTCCAAAACAAAATATCATCCAAGTCTTCAAAATCAGTTTGCACACAACAAGCTGCTGTTGCTTTAGTATTTGTGGTAAATACTCGCCATCGATTTTTGTCCATTCAGCACCCATGTTTTGTGAGAAATCAAGGAAAAATACGAGCGAGCAGCTCAGAAATCACCAGTGTTCGCAATGGATACAGCCTTCATAATGTGGGCTTAACTGCTGCATGAATTGATTTATCGGCATCATTGATTCCAGCATCACAAACGAGTAATATGATACCATTTCAGAAGATAGTTCCGGAAATGGACATAACTGCGGCATGGATGATTTTCCAAATTCAAGCAATTACATGGTAAATAATCACAGTGTAGATACCTTGAATAATTGGAAAATTTCTTGCCAATTCGGTGATTGTGATGTCGGCCTACAATTTCAGATGGGCCTCGCAGGGATCCAGAATTCAGACAAAGATTACCTATCGCACTGCTGAAATTATGAGGCTGTTCGATATATTCTGGAATTTTTCTTTTATTTTGTCTTTTTAAGGTTTGGCACAATAGGAAAATCTGGTCAATGGTGTTCTGAATAACTTGGTATATGCGATATTTAACACTACTTGGTGCAGATTATTGGTTGGTCCTTTCCATGTATTGGGCAGAGTTAAAAATTCTAGTTATTAAGCATGCTATCATCCAACCATAAAATACCTGAAAGCACACAAAAATCTCGTGTTCTATGTTATCACCTCAAATTCAATAAGGGGGTTGCATTCCAATCGAAGCAAGATACTGCTCTAGTACTTCAAGTCCGAACACTTCCAACAGCTAATATCGATTCAGACCTCAAATTTTTTTGTGTACAAGGTGAAGGTGCTCGTAATATGACAGGAGACTGTCAGAGCCATCTTTGATTAACTCTCTCAAGACCTTCCAAAAAGTCAGGAAACCATCTGATGTTCTTGGTGTCTACCTGCCAACAGATGACTGTTTGAAAAGCGCATATAGAGAAGCAAGAGGCATACAATGAAACACCGGGTAGAAGGACAAGAGATACTCATGAACTCAATAGCCGAACGAGGCAGAAAAACATCGATTTATCCGAAAAAAAAGAAAGATGCAGAGAACGCTTGAGGACATGGAGAAATGCTTCTACAGAAACGACATTCGGAAGTTTTATCAAAATCAAAAAATAGATTTCCAAGGACACAAATGCTTAACGATAACATGCAGGGATAAGGATGAGAACGTAGTAGTAGTATCACAGCCAGTGATGAAAATTCGGCTGACTGACAGATAGAGTGAATTGTTCAACAGCTGACTAAAAACAAATCTGGATACCCGTATTAAAACTAAAGAACATTAAGGCTGTAGGAGTAGGCAACCTACCTGCCCTATTATTTAAAACAGCGGACGTTGATTTACTAAATACCATACACCAACTGTTAACTCTGATGGGATGAAAGTCATGTATAAAATTGTCGATTTTTTTGCTCAAGCAACTCATTTATTTCAACAACATGATGAATGAATTCAATAACCAAAGTACTGGCCATCGTTAGCTATGACTTTTCCGACCTTTCGGATGGATTCTGCGCTAATACTACTGCTCGCTTTTTAAGGCCGACCATTCATCAAGTCAATTTTTCACTTCTTCGTAAGAATAAAAGTGCTGTTCCGATAGTCCGTGCTGCATCGATCTAAACAAGTAGTAATCAGAAGGACTCAAGTCTAGTGAATACGGCGGATCCGGCAGAATTTCAAAAATAGTATTTGCCAAATAGTTTTTAACATCTTTTGCATATGTGGACGAGCATTGTCATGATGGAGAACAACTGATGCATATCTTTGGACATATGCAATTTTATCAGTTGTTTACGATAGTGATCCCCAGTAATCGTTTCACTAGTTCTCAGCAGTTCATAGTACACCATTCCTTTTTGGTCCCTCCAAATACACAGCGTAACTTTCATGAGTCTACCCATGATTTTTCTCATTTTACGGCGACGACCCCGGGGTCGTTAAAATTGTTAATTTCAAACATATCTCGCTCCGCCGAAAAACGGCTATCTACATCAAAGTAAAGGTCTTTTATCAACAAATTAGATATGCACGTAACTTGTGTGACTTGCCCTTGGGATTGTCGAAAGAGATCCACTTTTCATTGCTAACAATCCGATACAAAAAAACATTTTCTTTTGTGCCGATCAATCAAATTTTTCAATTGTTTTCGCCGTCCGATGTCTCTTTCAATTGATATGGAACCCTCAATTGTACGATTAACTTTCAATGCTTCTGTAAGCTGTTCTTGTATTTGAATCGAGTCATCTAATAATGCTTACAGTTCTGCAACTTCGCATTTTTGGTGGTCTTTTACGGTCACCACCTTTAAAACGAACAAGCCAACGTTAACAAGTCCTTTGAATTGGAGCATGTTCACCATTAACAATCGATGACTTCTAGCAGCGGTTTTCTTTAGAAAAAAATAATTTAATAAAACTGTCTGCGACTTTTCCCAAGCGACAAAAAAAAATATTTGTTGTATAATCACAACCCATTTTTTTGACAGCTGTTTGGCCTCCAAAATACAGGGTGACCAGATAGCAATGATAGTTTTTCTAATTGTCATGTTTCAGCAGCTGTAGAAGTTCCCAATGGCATCCAGCTGTCAAAATATTCATTAAGGTTTGCCATTTCATTATGCATCGTTTTATGCTTGCAGAAAGTTACTAGAAAATATTATTGAAACTCCGGCTCAGTTGTAAATACGCAACGATAATTTCGTCGTGAGGTCGGTCGTAATCATGGATTCAGCGTGCAGGCAATTCGTCGCACCGTGGAAAAGTTTGAGCGTGAGTACACTTTATGGGATCCTAAGCCACCAACAGGCAAAGATTGGTACGAAATGAAGAAAACATAGCCGCCGCCGTAGCGGCCAGTGTCGAAGAAGACCCTGAAATGTCGACTCGGCACCGATCAGCTGAATTGGTCACCGCCAGAGGGTCAACCTGGCTTAGTTTGCGATTGGATTTGGGCCTACATACGTATGAGATTGTTCTGACAGAAAAATTAAAACCGGACCACTATAGACAACCAGAGATCCGGATTTTGGCCAACAAATTTGCTTCTTGGAGAAGGCCCATTTTTGGCTCAGCGGCTATGTCAACAAGCAAAATTGCCATTATTAAAGCGAACACAATCTGCAAGTGTTCGGCCAAGCATAAATGCTTACACAAATATTGACTGTTTGGTGCGGTTTATGGTATGGCGGTATCATCGGACCTTATTTCTTTCGAAATGAGAAAGGAGACATGGTACCATCAATAGTGTCAGGTATAGAGCGATGTTAGCCGACTTTCTGTAGTCAGAGCTCGACAACATCGATATATCCGGGCTGTGGTTCCAACAAGACGGCGGTATATTCCATACAAGCGACGTAACGTAATTGTGAAGGAGAAATTTGGCGACTGGCTCATCTCACGGCGAGCTTTCATCAATTGGCAGGCGCGATCATGCGATTTGACACCACTCGATTATTTTCTCTACGCAAACAAGCCAAACACTTTGTACGAGCTCGAGAACAACATTCGACACGTTATTGCCGGAAAAGTGCCGCACGTATTGGACCGAGTCATCAAAAGTTGGACCCACCGCTTGAAGTACTGCCAGCGAAGTCGAGACGACTTCAAAATAAAGCCAAAATCAATTTTGTGAGACACAAAATATTTTGTTGTTTTATTTGAATTTTTTTTTTCCTTTTCTTATCCTGGTCACCCTCTACCATGTTTGTTATCATTGACACAAACCATATGCAGTAGTTATGCCATCTGTTTGTCAAATCGACATAGCTTATTCGTACGCCGTGTCTGAAAGCCTGTATCAACAACTTGATAGGCCTTTATCAGTATGTGGTAGATCTGTAAGGTTCACCTTAAACCGTACATTTGGTCCTGGAAAAATCAACGAACATCAAATCGAAGCCGACCACCAGTTTATTGATTTTGAAGCCTCTTGTGATAGCATCTATATGGGCGAGCTATACAGAGCCAGTTTGAGCCTCGTCTATGAAGGATAATAACAAAGAACGCTCACTGTTTCATAGAAGTACTAATGACACCACCATGGAATTTGATGGAAAGGATTTCGACAAAGCGACACACAGTAATGTGATTTCTTTGACTTTCAGGTCAACACTATAGGGCAGTTATTTCAAAAGTCTCTATAACTGCTAGTATACGTTGGTGAGATTAGCATTATAAGAAGGAAATCAGCGAGCTGTCACTAGAGCATTTGCCCAGAAGCAGGAGCGGTGAAGATGGTTTTAGTCGTAAGTAAGTGCATAGAAGAGTACACCCAACACTATCAGTTCTGACATCTTGGCGCCACAGTGCCAAATTATAATTTTGAAATAGTAAAAGTCTTGGTTCCTTTGGGCTACACTGTAAATTAAAACAATGATATCACAGTGGGGGACCAAACTATAAATAACTTATATAACAATCGCTGTTTGTTTGGTCTAAGAAAGCAACTGAGAAATAAGTCAACGTACGATCATTGTCGTCCCAGTCCTACTGTATGACACGAAAGTATAGACTTAATAGCCGATGGGGTTGATCGTGCGCATAAACATCACTGTTTGAGCCCGGAGTATTCTCGAATTCATTTCGGAGGGAGAATGCGGTGAGGCAAGACCGCACTTTAGGTGGAGTGCTCAAGTGGAAAGGGACCTCTTTCGGTGTGCGCAACTGAACGCGATTAGCGTAATATTGCTTTAATTGAAAAGAACTCTTGGTTGATACCAAGTACACACCGGTCTGTAATAGAAAATAATTATCAGGTCAAAATACTCTCCTTTTTCCATTGATGTCTTCAAATTATTAGAGTTCGTTCCACATCCCCATGTGTACATTCTCCGAGTCGTCCTACCAACTGATATGAATTATAGGCTGTTTTTTGACTATTGATCCTGCTGCTCTAAATGACTTGGAATGACTACTCTCTCTTCGTTGCGACCTATTTCAGTCAGATGTACAATTACTCAATAGATATAAACTGAAAGTGCCTCCAAAAAAACAGAGAAGCAATTCTAAAATCCCTCAAGACTGCATTACTTTGCCCCAGATACTCATATACTACGGAGTGAAAACACTGCCATATTCATCCCTTGTTTCAGCAAAACGATTTCAGAACGTTGGCATCTTTTCAGAATACGGTGAAATTCACAAATTAACCCATCATATGCCATTACAAAATCGAAAGCTGAAACAAAAAAACCAAAACGAAGAGAAAAACTCCAAAAGTTCATCCTCACGTTAAACGAGAAAAAAAAAACTTTCCAACTAAACGTCAAGTTTCCATTCAAACTGTCATAACTCATAAGCGAAACTATTTGCATTAGCAAAAAAAAAAAAAAAAAAATAGTAAAAAACTAACTTTCAGCACAGCGCGCCAATAACCTGTCATCCTAAGAGAAGCCGGCACGGAACCATTTCATTGATCACATTGAAGCGTTTCCAGTTCCCAAGTGCAAAAAACAACACACACAAACTTTCTCAACAAGAAAAATAAATTTTCTGAATGACGAAATTAAATTTAACTTTATCTGTCTCCAGTTCCAGCTTCAGTACTGCAGCGACAACGACAGCAAGGACGAGAAAGAATGGCGAAACAACTTCCAAGTCTGGAAATATAATGCCAGATGGCGGCAAACCTAGGATAACAGCTTAAGATAAAAGTTTTCAGTTCAATCCTGAGATACATCTTCTTTTTGGCGCCTACGACTACGCGAATAGCTCCTCTTTCCGCTAAGCAAAAATACTCGTACATAAACAATAACGAAAGTCATCAATCATCTTCAAATGGGCAAGAAAAGGAGCTGCTTGTGGATAAGGAACGAAAGAAAACTCGCAGCTTCAGAATGTGAAAGAATCCGAGCGTCTTACCAGAGCTCCTAGGTTGCACCATCTCGCCATCTCCACCTCCATGATAGCTCTTTGATGATGATGGTTGCAAACAACTAACGAGGATTCGATGGAAGTACCTTCATATGCTGGTGGGGACAAATTTCTAGAAATGGTACGATGCAGCATGATACGAGTATCTTCAATACTTTAACAGGTGCATCCTGCTCTGCGTCTGAAGTGTGCAAAAATGATACGACTCAATTGACAACTGAGTGACGTCTGACACGGTTGTCTGATTTTTCAACATTTCACTTCTGATTGAATCCTAATGGATTTGAGGTACCAACACGTCATTACATTGCAGCTAGACGATGAGTGAGCTGTGATTTTATCCTGTTTTTAGCAGTCAGCCGTGGGATGGGAAAAAGATGGATAAAACGTGTTTGATTGGTAAAAATTAATATTTTAAGCCGATTCAGTCGTCAGTTTAGTGTTTATTTCCTTCCGCGTCGTCGATACGTAGTGCATACATATCTGCGCGACCGCTTTACTATGCATCGATACGGAAGCAGCAAAACAATGTTAATTAGAATGGCTGCACTGCGCACAAAAAATATAGTGATGAGAATATAAGGTCCTTCTAGAAAAGAGTTCAACTAACGCCTGGTTAAGTTTAGGTGAGCGACCTCTTATCATGCCTTGCTTTATGAAAAACATAGATCTACGACGCCACAATAAAGAAGAGGTGTTTTAACATTGAATGGCTATAATCGCAACAAACCTTTATAATCTTTGTGTGTCGGGCGTCCTCCGTCAACCTGTCCTCAAAGCCTTGGTAACTTCCATTGAGTGCCAAATATTGGTTGCATCGATGCCCAAACAGCCTTTAAAACTGGTGTGATGGGCTCCAATCACAACCACGGAACCTCTGGTTTGGTTAAGCGCGTAGATAAGCTCATGTAGGAAAGTGACTCTCGTGTGAACCGGCGCTGAAAAGAAGACATAGAGCGTCTTATGTGCTCTACGAGCAAAAAGAACAAAAAGAACAAGACCATGAGAAGCAAGCGATTAATGTAATGCAGAGGTACTACACCAGAAACACCGTTCAAAAAATGTATCAAGAGGTGTGTTGCGGTAAAATTTACCACAACAAGTCCTACTCTTTCCCTCTCCTCTCGGCCTCACTCGACCCCATTCTTTTCCGTGGTGCTTCAAAATCCTAGAAGGGTGGTGGGCATCCATGGGTCCATCAGCCATTGGTGCACCCTCCTAGTATCTTGAAGGATCAACCACAGCAGGTAGGACGGACGGTTCGTTGAAGTAATTATTTGGAGGAAGGCGCGAGACCAGCGTCCAATGTCGTAGTGGACAAGAGCCATTCACAAAGTCGTCGGCTCTTGCCCTTGTGTTATGTTGTCTTTCCTATCGGGTAGTTTCCTTAACCTTAGAAGGCATCTCCGCTCCATCACGGTCTCTCCTGCGCAATCCGCATTTTGCCCCACCCGTTCACTTTATGTCCGTTGTCTCCTTGGAAAAGTATATTAGCGGAAAGAATTGGTGGGTTGTTGAACTCTGTCTTTCTATTTTTATGTTTGTGGGAGGGGACAACCAATAGATCCACGAGAAGAAGAGACAGGAGTCTTAGTAGTGTGACGGACGGTCACGTTAAGTCCAACTCTGTGCGTCTATAATGTTAATTCATTGATTAGGTTCGAACGAAGAGCCACACTGTTTAAGTTGTTTAAAGACCAAGCCCCTGATGTGCTTTTGGTAAGCGAAACTAAGCTTACCAAAAGACACAAAATGAGGCACAGGAGATACAAAGTAGTACGGAGAAACCGACCCAACTCCATTATGGGAGGAGGGGTTGCGATCTTTGTAAGAAAAGGAATATATTTAAAAGAGTATACAGTCGTGTAGTACGTAAGTTCGAGGTGCTGGAAGCGTACATTGTATATATCCCTCTCCGTAGCGGAAAGCGGTTGTACATGGTGTCTGTCTATGCTCCTAAGGCTACTCAATCCACCTTATTCATCTCAGAGCTCGAGACCCTTTTTCGATTCCTAAGGCTGGAATTGGAAGACAACTATTTTATTATCGGCGGAGATTTCAACGCCAAACATAGTAATTGGGGAAATAATATACCAAATACTAGAGGGAACCTACTATTCAATTGGTGGGGTCAGCACAATGTGATGTATCGGCCTCAAAGCGACGGATAGTCCGTCGTTTCCCAGACACGGGTCCTATTTGGATCTCCTGCTGTTCGATTCACGAATACAACTGACGTGCACTAACCAACAAACTACAAACTGTCTACAAACTTTCGTGTATGACAGTGACCATTGCGGTCTCAGCACCGAAATAACTGTTCCCAACGAAACTGCGGAATTGGAAGAGTTTGTTCAAAGGTATTCCTACAATTATAGTAGGGTGCGTTGGACACACTTCTCAAGAATACTGACAAGAGCACTCTCCTCGAATTCGCTCAAACCACCGTCCCACAGAAATCTGTCAAACGAGGAGATTGACAGGTATCTTAGACTAATGGACGAGACAATCAAACGAACAATGGACAAAACGATACCTCGGTATCAACACACTGACGATGAAGACTTATTTCGCAACGCGACTATTGATGCACTGCACCGACATAAAAGTAGACTGCTGTCAAGACTAAAAACCTTGTACAGACAGTTCACTGACGGACATAACCCGGAGATCATGACATTGAAGTCGTCGATTAAAAACCTCCTAACATTAATCAAGGAAAATTACAGAAATTCTGTAAGTTTGTATTGGAATAATAAAATTCGGGCTGTAAACACCAGCAACCCGAATATGTTCCCGCAAATAAATAAAATATTTAGGAGAAATAATCAAAACGACCTTCCATGTCTTAAAATCGCCCGAACGACGAACAACGAACAAATACTTGTAGCAGCAGGTATCGATCCAAATGAGGCAGTTGATGATGACAACTTCTTTGTGATCGAGGATCCGCAGGAGAAGGTAGAGGCTATAGGAGCGACTTTCCAGGAAGTGTACAAGGCGAATGACATCATTGGCCCGAACCACGACCTGGAGAGTCGAGTCCTTGTGCACAATTCCTGCCCTACAAATGAAATTGCGAATTGTCGATTCGAGAGCTTGGGTTTCACCCAGTTCAGTGACGAGAATATGGCAAATAATGTCATCACCAACGGAAGGGTATTACCACAGTTCATTTCGAAGGAAGAGCTCTAAACGATCTTCGAATCACTTAGAAGTAAGAAATCAGTGGGAACCGATGAAATACCGAACACTATGCTTCGACATCTCCCACTAGAAGCGGTGGACATTTATACCACCCTGTTTAATAATGCAATGAATAATGCACATTATCCAGCGCATTGGAAAACTGCGGTGGTACATCCCATTCCCAAAAGGAATAAAGATACTTCCAATCCGGCGAATCTCCGCTCGATCAGTCTTCTTCCAAACATCAGTAAGGTTTTCGAGAAGGTAATCAATAGAGTCCTGACTGAGTGGGTTGAGGACAAACATATAGTTTCGGATAATAAATTCGGTTTCAAGGCGGGGCATGATATCATTCATGCTGCGTCTAAACTGGTTTCTGATATCCAATGGAACAAAGGCAAAAAACAGTGCACTGGTGCCTGCCTGATTGACTTGGAAAAGGCCTTCGACACCGAATGGTTAGAGACACTCTTCTTCAAGCTGGACAGGTTGGGCATTAGTAAACCACTGCTGTATATTCTTTTTGATATGCTCTCCAGTAGACAGTTCATCGTGAAGAATGGCTATGTGACTTCTGCTGGAACATTTAACATTAAAAACGGTCTGCAACAAGGTGCGGTAAATTCGCCGATCCAATTCAACATTTACACAAGCGATCTGATAGGTTCACTTCACCATGCCAAAGCGTACGCAGACGACTTAATCGCGTACAGAACAGGACCAAAGATTGAGGTCATTAATATACTCTTGCAACGTGACTTCGACAAAATTAAGCGATATTGCGACTACTGGAAGTTGAAAATCAACTTTCAGAAATCGGAAACTATTCTGTTTAGGACGCCTTTGTCTGGGGCCTCTAGGGATACCAGAAAGAATTAGCGAAAGTTCTCTATCGTCGGACAACATGGACAGCCACTTGCTTGTCGAAATGTAGTCAGATACCTTGGGATCTGGCTAGATCAATATCTGTATTTTAACAAACATATAGATGTTGCTCTGGCCAGAGCCAGAGGTGCTTTTGCTCTTACAAGGAGACTGTTTTACAACAGCCAACTCGATGCGAGGGTGAAGGTGATCTGCTATATGGCCCTTATCCGGCCCATGCTTGTATTTGGATGTCCTGTGTGGTTCAACGTGAGAGCAAGTTTATTGGAAAAGATTCTGGTGTTTGAGAGGGCTTGCCTTAGGACTTATCTTCGCTTATATAGGACACCAGAATCCGAGTACATAAAATTCTATGCTAATGAGGTCTTGTACAATAGGGCGAACCTAATAAGAGTGGACAATTTCGTCATTAAGTTGACTCGAAGGCACATTGCAAGAGCAATGACTTCATCGAACAACCTGTTATCCGGGGCTTACTACCCTAATTATATGTATCACGAGAGAGTTCGCTTAGACGGCTTTATTCCTCCAGAAGCGTTCCTCTACTTAGATAGTAAAGGCCTGATCCAGGACAGATTGGCGGTGCCGCTAATCTTCCACGTCTCGAACAGCTGCGGACAGGCGACTCAACTACGACAGAGACGTCGCACACGGCATTGCAGAGCGTCTCCGGTTCAGTAGAGCGGTAGGGAGTCGCGACATGAGGGATGTTGCTCAACAGCACCAACAATTTTGGTGGCTTTTTGAGGGAGAGGATGCGTCGTTGTCGAATTACTCCAATACTTGCTAGCTTCATGTGAAGCAAAGTTGGTCGTCTAATTTTTTTGTTAGCCATGGCCGGCTTACATAGTTTTAAGTAGGAGTAAGTTAGATTTAAGAAAAAAATAAAAATAAAAACCAAAAAAAAAATTAATAAAAATAAAAAAAATTAAAAAGAAAAATAAAAATGCATATATATACATGCATATATCTATATATTAAGTATATATATATTATGCATGTATATATAATGTATTAAATGTAAGTAGATTAAGTAGATTAGGATTTATTTCTAGATAGTCTGTAGGCTTTTAGTTTTAAATTTTAGAATAAAATTAAAATTAAAAAGTCCATGCACTAAGTTTTTTCTTAAAAATGTTTTCTTAGTTTAAGTTGTATTGTCCTATTTATAAGAATAAGAATAAGAACTGTCCTAAACGTCGAAAGACATAATTTTTATGTATTATGTTTAACAAAGAGTGCCCGCATGGGGCCAGTAAGTTAGTATAAGATTATTTGTAAGTTATTTGAGCTAATTTTTAAGCATTTTTTTGTCTAGCAAGTAAGAGTAAATTAAGTACATAAATAAAAATGCATAAAAACTGACTCTGTGCGTCTAGAGTCAGATGGACGGTCTGGAACCCTCTGCGTATAATAAATACATAAAGCCACAGAACTAGACGGACGGTCACCACCTTGAAAAAATAAAAATAAAAATAAAATAAAATGAAATTGTAACAAAAAAAAGTTAATTAATTCCTGACAAGAGGACTCGCCGCGATGTTGTTGTTGGCAAATTATCTTTTTCCTTTTTTATAATCTTTTGGGAAGGACTGGTTTTGAGCGAACGTAAAGGAAATATTAGCTCGGTCCAAAGGGAAATCCCAATTTTGGAGGAAATTTCCCCAAATTTGGGAAATAAGAAAGAAACACGAATGTGTGGGTGTGTGAGAGAGTGGAAACAACGGAGGTCCAATGCACGGTGGCACACTTCAGCAAATTTGAGGAGCGCTGCACACAAAGACCAAAATTGGCCCGTTGCACTCATCTGAACGGATGCATGAATGTGTACATAGGTGGGACCTACGGTTCGAGCTAATATCGGTGGGATAGGGTTAATCACTTCTTGGTTGACCATCGAAAAGAAAAGAACAAACAAAAAAAAGGAAGAGCAAAAAAGGAAAAAGTACGAGAGGCTTTGACAAAGGGATAGGGTATACCAAAAGTGAGGAGGAAACACGGACGAAGTCAGGATTGACGGGGCAGGCAGAAGCGCAGGAATTCTAGGAGAAAGCAAGATAAGTAGCATTATTTATTCGAGACAATTTCACCCCGGGCGAATCCTTTTATAAAAAAACAAAAAAAAAAATTTGCGACTGTTGTAATTTGGTATCGGGTCCCCAACTAGTGGTCCAATCTTAGTGGTACCTGCAGTACCACCGTATAAAGTACATTTTGTGATTGCCGCCTGCCGGCTTTCACTATCTATTGTTTTGCCAACCCTCCGCAAATAAAGCGTGCTTTTATAAAGTGACCAGAAGTTTAAAATCTTTTTCCAATAGAATATTGTGCGGTAACCCCTTTGCGATTTGTTTGCCGCATTCGGTTTTGCACTTCTACTTAAGACAAAAAGTGCATGGCGACTAACCTTTATTAGTCCCTGTACCATTAAGTGTTTCTTGGAAATATCTTCTTCCCTGAACCCATCCCCACTGAGCAGCCATTTGGTTCAACAAACGATTTGCTGCCATTGCAAAATTTTCCCCCAGGGCATTTTTTTTGCCTTCGATACCCAAGTGACAGATCGTCACGCAGACCTTAGCCACCAACCGTGTGGTTTGGTTTTTTTTGTTGTGGCGGCAATTGAAACTATCTCCGGGGAAATTGTGCAACAGGTGAAAAGGACGTGCCAATCCAACAAGATTCAAACAGAAAGCTATCGAGATGAGAAGATATCCTTCGAGGGAGAGCTTTTATAATTTCATTTCTTTTGTATATAAAACGAACAATTCAACTTGAGCCAGGATTTCTGCCTAAGTAAAATGAAGCCAGGACAGCAAACTTCATTAAAGGAGATCTTTTAAACTGCCCCAATTGTAAAGGAATTGGACTCCATAATATCGCGTGAAAAATCAGGTCTGCTGTATTGTGTAAACCCATGAAACCATTTTTCAACACTCCCTTCGCACTATCAGTGCGGTTTTTGAACTCATAATTCACGCTACAGTGGATTACAGAGAAAACCCAAGAAGGACAGATTGATAGTCACTACCTCCTTATTTTGGAATCGGACCTGCCACACGAATGAATATTAACCCCGAAAAGTGTTCGAGGGATAATGCAGTAGAGTAAGACCTCGCCCTTGGTGATGGGTTGAAATGAAAGAGGACCTCAACCAAAAATGGAGTTCAAAAATTCTCTTAACTTTAGCGTTGTTGTCCCCTTACTCGATGCAGTCGAATCAGAAGCACTATTCGAGTTTTGGCTACATCTTGGTACAATTCATAAAGCCCGTGATCATCCTTTACCCACCATTCGCCCTCCTCGAATGCTGGACCATAAATACAGCGAAATATTATCCCTTCGAAGGACCACAGTTACAACTTTTCACCTTTCCTAAATTATAGTACAAGCTTCCTTAAGAGACAGTCGGATTCTGGCAATGGTGTTGTACCGCTAAGGTAGTCCAATATTCTGGGCTCCATGTCCGCTATCTTTTCTAAAAGCATCTCATTTCCGGAATCCAAGGCATATCTAAAATATGATTCCGGAAGAGTTGGCAGACAACACAGCACACAAAAACGTTACGGCAAAGTCTTCGTTGGACCCCGAAATTGAGTTTTTCCTAAAGTCTACTGATTACTCGTATTTGTCGCATGTTCTTTGATAAGAACTTAAAGCAAAGGACTGTTGTATTGTTATTGTATCTGTGATCCAATCCTAATCTAATTTACTTACTCAACAGGCTCTCCACCCGTGACGAGTCTCTGCCTGAGACACAGCAGCCTTCCAGCACGCCCTGCTACTTCCAGTTGTCCAGACCAAGGTCTCTGGTATCCGCGATGGCTTGGACCTTAAAACGAAGGTTCGGTCTTCAATATCGCCTCGAACCTGGGGTCTGTGATTTGAAGACCCTCTTTGCTGTTTAGCGTTTTGTGTCGATGTAGTCGATGTGTTTTAGCTTGATACAGGTCATAGAGTTCGCTGTTAAATCCTGTGCTCCATTCCACCTCCTCGCGTACGGGACCAAATATTCGAAGAAGAATTTTTCTCTCGAAAGTTTTCAATATGAGTATCTGCTGGGCTTTCCTGCTTATCGTCCAACATTCGGCTCCATAGAGTAGAACTGGCAGGATCAATGTTTTGTGGAACATGCATTTCATCATCCAAGTTAGCAGTTTTGAACCCATTTGTTTCGCCAAACCGAAGTAGCTGCGGGTTCCTACGGTATGTATTCAAAGAATCTCCACTAGGGTGTCATTCGTAGAGTTGATGTTACTTCGACGTAGGTAAACTCCTTAGCCACTTTGAAGTTACTGTTGTCAACAATAACATTTTATCCTAGGCAATGAGAGACAGATGTTTCTTTATTAGTTGGCAACATGTCCTTTGTTTTGTACTCATTTACTTCAACACCAACTCGTTTTGCATGTTCTTTGATCTTTCTTCCCAGCAGCTGCACAGATTTGTTGAAGGTATTGCCATCCGTGTTAATACCTGTCCTGCACATTATCCGCATTAAATTGAGAAAGTCACATGACAGCGTATCTATTTGCCAAAATCCGGTACAGGTCTGGAATAGTGCGGAGGAACTGTTTCCAAATTTCACATTGCACCGCGTGTTTTCCAGCTCGATCAGCTTTGCCGGAATCCCGAATTCGGCCATCGCCGTGTAGAGCTCAAGACGACGAATGTTGTCTTACGTGGCTTTGTAGTCGAAGAAAAGATGGTGAGTCCCGACTTGAAAATCATTGGTCTTTTCCAGGATTTGCCTTAGTGTGAACATTTGTTCGATTGTCAATGTGCCGGGCCGGAAGCCACACTGCTACGTACCGATTAGTGTGTTGCAAAAAGGCTTGAGACGCACAAAGATGACATTAGATATGATCTTATATTCTACATACATTTATCAGGAATATGCCTGGATAGTTCTTACAAGTCATCGTGCATGGCTTCATCTATCCATACCTAGTTCAAAATTTGGTGGAAGCACCCTGCCAAAATATTACTGCCATATCTGACAAGCATTGCTGTTAGACCATCGGAGATGGCGGGCTTGTTGTTCTTCAGCTTTTTAGTAGCTGAGCCAACCTGTTCTGTACTGTGGATGGCTTCTTCATTGACTAGATGCCAGTTTTGTTCTGGCCCTTTGACTCTCCCTAACTGATGCCCATTAAGTAGCTGCTGAAAGTGTTGCTTAAACACATCCACTATTCGGTGTCTTACTGTTTCAAAGAGCCTGCGTTCCGGACTTGAAGCCAGTGGCCAGTCGTTGAGCTTTCCTGAAAACGTCCTGATGTTGTTTCTATGGCGGTATTCTACGATATCCATGAGCTGGGAGATTGCGTAGGTCCTTTTCTTTTTACGCAAGATCTTCTTCTTTTCCCTTCTTCTGGCTCGATATGCTTCCCTCACTGTACTTGTTTTGCGCTGCGGCGTTTGCAGGTGTGCATTTTCTGCTAACTTTTTCCGGCGGACGTACCAAGGACCCCTTTTCCAAGGTGGCTTGACTACCTCTTTGATGATATCGTGATACTGGTTCCACAGATTGCTGTTGGCCACAGCGGAGATTCTCTCGCTCAGAAGCTCTCTGTAGGCTCCTGCTACTCCAGTCGTGCTAAGGCGTTCAGTGTTGAATTTATATTTCTGGGCGGTTCGCGGTTTAGTCTAGTTGGATAGTCGAGGTCTGAATTTGACTGTAACAAGAAAATGGTCAGAGTCGACGTTTGTCCTCTGAATGTTTGCATATTCAGAATATCTGATGCTTGCATCGTATCTTTCAGCACATGGTGGATTTGGTTGGCTGTTCGACAATCGGGAGTACCCCAGATTACTGTGTTGATTCGTAGTCTTTCAAACCGAACGCTACTCATCACTGTATTATGAGCTGCTGCTAAACCGATTAGCCGGAAACCGTTGCCTATTGTCGACTAATCCTTCGACGATGTTTTTCGTACAGATTTTGGCATTGACGTCCCCGAGTGCAATTTTGACAACATACTCCGGAGGGGCTCGTAGGTTCCGTCCAGACTCCAAAATGTCGAAGTAGCCCAGATAAAGTTTGGTTTTTGCTTCCATTTGAAGCTGTGGTACCACCTTTGATTTCTAGGGACTTTGTCCGCTATAATGTTCATAGTGCTGTTTAGCAAGTTGAGTCCGGATGGACAACACCCAGTACCTGATGGCTGCCATTCGGATGTAAAATGAGTACAATTGATGTGCAGTAACAGTTACATGGCCAGATTAATGCCAGTCAGTGTCTACCTATTTCTGCAGCATTCTATCATCTCTAATCTAATCTATGGATCTGATTCTCTGCAATTCATCTTCAAATCTTAGAACTTCATAGAATTTCTTCACTATTAATCTTTTCTTCGTGTGCATTGTTCCTCTTATGAATTTTAGGGGGTAGTTGGTAGTTAATTATTGCCGCACCACTTACTTGACGATTTTTGGGCATTTGTTGAGAGTGCAACCAGACAGTCTACATATTACTCATGTGTTTACTACTGTTTTGCGTGAGACATCAATCGAGTTTTTTTATGTTGTTCTTATTCATGTCCTGGAAGACCATCTGGTTTCCGTCCAAAAGGTCTTTGTATCCCCTTTGATAAGTTATTAAAGTTCGCATGTCTGGACCTAAGGTCTAAGGTCTAAGAATTTAACTTGAATAGTGTTCGTACATTCAAAGAGGATACTGTCAAAACCGTTGTCCAATTTTCTTCTATTTTCTAAGAAAGTAAGAATCAGAGCGTACGCAAGATACTCAATATGAGATGAAAGTCACTTTCATTGCTTTAAAAAAACATTTGGTATGCATCTATTTCTTATGCATACCGCCTAATGGCTATAGAGGCTTTTATTATGCTACAAGATTCAAGGACACAGTGCACTTATTTAGTTTTCGCACTCGTCTATATTTCTATCATCCGCTGAGCTATTTCTATAGAATTTCAGATACTCCTAGATATTTCCTTTCGTGTCCGTAATTTAATGTTCATCAAGTTACGGGTTAAGTTGCTGCTCTGGCATATGTGGAACATGACACACTGATTAATCCTAAAGAATTAAAAGCTCCCTTATCTTAGAACATATTGCTTAAAGCGGTTGCAAAAAGGTAAACAAGTCTGTTTTAAATTGTCAACCAAGAGGCATAATAAAGTAGGACCGCTTTGTGTACGCCTGTTTGCGTATTTGAGACCGGGTAAATGAGTTTAGTGATGTATCACGAATTTTGTGGTATCTCCTACCACCCCGAGATATGTTTAAATTGAGGAATTTATAATGAGCTGAATATTAGAGACCCATAAATGGCTGGTAAGAGAGCATATCTTTGAAGTACATTGTGCCTCTTTGGGAATGGTAATAACGCTATTCGAAAAAAAGGCATTCAAACTTACCACGTTTCACAGGGACAACAGAATTGACGTCTTATCGAGTATACGAGGGCTTAGTGAATTAGATTTGTGGTTTTTAGAAGCAACAACGATTTGAGTGGCACATAATTAGGTCGTGTTTTAAAGGACCGTCCTTCGTCTGTAACAAAACCCATTTTAAACTTTCACTTAAGACTTAATTATATATCAACTGTCACTTAAAATGCAGCACACCACCATCGGGTTCAGGACAATAAATTAAGTCACTACCTGGTCGCTGTGAAGCTAAATTCATAAATTTAACTTTTTCTTCCTCGCCTGCTTGTTAGTCTTAAGACTAACTACAATTATTAAAATTAATTACACTTTCAACAGGTGATGCCGTTGTACAGCGGTAGCCGTAAATTGTCGGCCAGTTAAATGAGGTAAAAGGAAAAAGAAGTAGTTGAAAGGTTAACAGCTTTCTGCTGTACTTAAGCCGGAAATCTTTAAGTGTATTTTTTTTTTCGTAGGGTTCTGTGGTTTAAAGACTTGTTTTTGAGTTTCAGAAAATTGTGCCCTCTGAGGAGCTACTTTAGTTGATTATGCATACTCAAATAATAAGAGGGATCATAAGTGTTTGCGACATTTTAAATAGTTGGGTTTGGCAATTAGTGTGAGAAAATTTGGTTAATGAAGTTAAGCTAACTTAAAATTTAAAGAAAACTACTTTTTCGCAGTGCTTACTGGATAGCTATCGAATATTGACCCAGCTGTGCTCGCATGCAGGGTACCACCAGGAGACATCAAGGCCAAATCCAGTAAGGTTTCGATTAAGGCATGTTGAAAATCAATTTCATCTAGAATGGCAGGCTTTAAGGTTTATTGCGGGGAGACACCCTGACTTAGTAGGTTGAAAGTTGATTGATCGCAACAGATGGCAACCAGGTATGAAGCAAATGAATAGTGGACTGACCGCTGGTCCAAAGACCGGACGAAACACCATAGGGCCAAGGGGCACCTGTGACAATAAATCTGTCTTCAAAGTGGCTAAGATGAAAACTGGAAAATGGACTTAATAAACTACCTAGTTGATCGATGAGATCACGGCACTGAACGATCAAACTAAGTGAGAGTTTATAATGAGGGAAAAATCATTCCAAACATCGCCATTGGGGCCTCCGAACCAATAGAGGAAACTATAACCAACTGGTGATATACCGTACCCAAAACACCAAAAGAATCAACGAAAATAGGGCATGGCATATTAATAACTTGAAACCCAAAGAAACAAATGTGTCCCGAAAGACCAAAAACTCGAAAAAAAAGTATGTTGAGACCAATAGGGGGCATGACCTGCAGCAACCCCTGATTTTTTAGAAAGCAGTGAGACTATAAACAGGATCAAGAAGACGATGGAGGCCAAGAAAATCATAGAACATATGTAGGACAATATCTAGACGGGGAGGTGCCGAATGCAAAGCGGATATTGCCAAAATCCTCTAAATGGAAATGAATAAGCGCGGATTTGAAACGAGGACACAAGGGTTGTGCGCACTCATAAAGGTGTAACTCCCAATAACTATCAGGCATGCCAGCAAAACATGAGGATGGAAGATTAACTGACGTTATATGGTATATCTCATAGATGACGCATCCTACAAATTACTCACTAAAGAATATATAAAATATAGGTGAGTCTGAAATGCCAAAACACGCCACCGTATAGCTCCTATAAAGTTCTTCAGGTGTTCAAAATATGACTAAGCATAGCAAAAATGAAAAATGCCAAGTTTCGTGCTAAAGAAAGCAATCGCAACCAAACCGGACGCTTTGGAGTATCTATATATGAGTAGTACATAGATGCGTGCAAAATGGCAAACTCTCAAAGCAACCATCGTGGTTAAGGCACCTAGAGGGTTTACATATAAAAGAGGGAAAGTGCTGAAAATCACATTTGGAAAGGACTGGTCCCTTCCGCCAACAATATATTACATCAACCATGCCGAACAAGCAATTCTTGTATGTGAGATTGCACTAGCAAGACCGCTATTAATTCGAGAAACATTCCGGATTTGCTCTTTTAACAGAGCACTCAGTCCATAGTACATGTTACATGTTCCTTTTGCAAAAATATCTTAGCATTTCAAGAAGAGTGAACGCTTTAGTGGTGAAAGATCTGCAACCTAATACGAGCGTTGGCTCGTAAAGAAAAAGTCTTCGTACAGAGAGAGTGCTTTGCATATTTGTCATCATGGATGTTTTACCATAATGCCACATACTAGGTTAGGTTAGGTTACACAATAGTTACACAAAGACACCATGCACCAAAACGGGCCCATCGCGATCCCGCTGAATTTGTCTTCAAATGGCGAAAACCTAAACAATCTCGCTGGTGAAACACCCAATTTCCGTGCCAAAGAAGGCCTTTGAAGTTCTTGCCATCTATTTCCACGAGATTTTCGAAAAAGTATTTTCATAAAAATTTTCTTCCACTACGCGATGTTGCCTCGCATTCACACAGTATGTGTGTTATATCCTCAACAGCTTGCAGATCACCTCAGAATCTGCAAATATCCGTATCTGACAATTTTAGTCTCTTTGTGTGCTTCCGCAGGAGATAGGGTCCTTTCAGGATTCCTATTACTGTCCTAAACTTATCCCTGTTTAATTTCTAGATCTTTTGACGTCAAAAAGCGGCCAAAGTGCCTTGTATACCCTGTGTCCTTCAAGACTTGACCACCTTAGTTTAGCAGTCTTTACGATTTTTTCCTCGATAGTGTAATTTACTATGCAAAAGGCTGGTTTGATGTTACCAACCTCACTATTACCGAGTAGTCCTCCTCTTCTTGCAAGCTCGTCCGCTTGTTCATTTCCTTTAATACAGCAGTGTTCAGGCAACCAGCACAGTTTTACCAGGTTCTGACTGCATAGTGCCTTGAGCACTGTGCGGCAGCCCCTGACTGTATCAGAGTTGGTGGCGGTCGATTCCATTGCTTTGGGTGCGACCTGACTATCGATGTCGATAGCGATATTTCTTCCGGATACCGATCTCATCACTGCTTGATGCCACACACTAAGATACTTGGGAAAAGTTTAGTGACCCGTCACGATGCCTGTAAGAAGGTTGGAGTTTTTCCTGCCGACGGACAGCAGAAAACAGTGTCCGGCAGCCTGGGGAGTTATGAAATCTGTAGTTATGCTTGTATAAGACCAGCTCGCCCGCAAGTTCGCTTCTTTGCCTAGCAAGTTTATCGGCGAATTAATTTCACGTAACCCTATAATGACATAGGATCCAAACAAGACTCAGTGAATCCAGCCATTAGACTGGGTACAGTGAAGTTTTTACTATTCCAACAAGTTTACTCGTAGAAGTCATTAGAGGGTTAATCAAAGTTTTAAGCGCATCTTGGCTACTGATGCACATACTCGCTCTCTTTACCGAAATTTCACAGTTCCTTAGCATCAGACATCTCCGCTTGGAAGGAGTGAATATAAGGTGAAGTAACACCACATACATGACACAATATAAACGCCGATTATAGATCGGGCTTGGAGCTATTTATCTGTTCTTTTCCGGGTCACAGACATGATATCTTTTTGGATGATTTAGCACCGTCAGACCAGTCAGCTTCCTCTTTTTAATAAGAAGAACAACCTCAGGCTCGGGAGGGTGGACTTAAAGCCTACTGGTCGCGATCCAAACGATGCTACAAGTACATTATCTGTACATGCTTGAGCGTAGAATTAAAGCAGTGAGTCGACTAATATGCATTATAGAAGTGGAAAGAGGACGCCGCAATATAACATAATTATTATTATCAGCTCTTATATACACGTATACATATGGGCATCACCAATATCTGAATATATATTTTTTTTTAGAGTTAGTGCGGGGGAAGGAAATTTACGGAGGAGGTACCAATATACATTGTTCTTAAATGTTTGCAAGTTATAACAGGAAATAGAGAGCTCGGCAGGACAATATGAACATGAAAGGGATAAGCTTCGTGCACAGAAGTATGTTGATCAAACAGAAGAGTGCAATCAATATGTTGCAGTAGCTTGCAAAATATACATCAATCTGTAAGTAAAAATATCGGCAATGTCAGAGAAAACGTCCAGATAGACATTGGAAGGGTCCAAAAAAAAAAAACAATTTCACAAGCAGAAAATACGAAGTGTTATGTAGTTCCTATTAACACATTTCAGCTTCCGAGAATACCTCCAAAAATGTATCACCGCAGATAACCCACCCAGCACACCAAAATCCTGAGCACGAGATGTTGGAATGCAAAAAATATGAAAAAGTTGAAAATGGCCGGAGCGTGAACTATTGGGTCTATAACTTAGTTCGTGCGGTTTGTTATGAGATGGCGTAACTTGTATTATTCCATTGGAACATGCGTTGGAAAGCTACTGTCATTGTACGTCATATCAGTATATGTCATTCATTTGAAGCGTAAACAACAATAATTTTTTTTCACTCAAATATGTCGAACTTTGTGCCTGAAAAAGTGTTTTTGCGGGGAGTTCTTCTTCATTACTTTAATATGAAGAAAACTGCTGCCGAAAGTCATCGTATTTTGGTGGAAGTTTATGATGAACATGCGCTAGCTGAGCGAATGTGCCAAAAGTGGTTTGCACCATTTATAAGTGGTGATTTTGGCTTGGAAGGCGATGAACGTCCTGGGCAAATAAAAAAGTTAGAAAATGAAGAACTGGAAGCATTACTCTATGAAGATTGTTGCCAAACACAAGAAGAGCGCTCGCAGAATCTTTGGGTGTCACTCAAGCAGCCATTTCAAAACGTTTAAAAGCAGCTGGATATATTCAAAAGCAAGGAAATTGGGTTCCACATGAACTCAAGCCGAGAGACGTCGAAAGGCGGTTTTGCATGTCCGAAATGCTGCTGGAACGCCACAAAAGGAAGTCATTTTTGCATCGGTAACAACCGGTGATGAAAAATGGATCCATTACGACAACCCCAAGCGCAAAAAATCATATGTGAAACCCGGCCAACCAGCCAAATCAACGGCAAAGCCGAATATCCATGGCACGAAGGTAATATAATATAATGCTCTGTATTTAGTAGGATCATATTGGTGTGCTGTGTTATGAGCTGCTAAAACCGGGTGAAACCATCAATGGACAACGCTACCGAACACAATTAATCCGTTTGAAGAGAGCAGTGGCCGTAAAACGCCCGGAATATGCAACCAGACACGAGGCAATAATTGTCCATCATGACAACGCTCGGCCCCACGTTGCTATTCCGGTTAAGAACTATTTGGAAAACAGTGGATGTGAAGTCTTACCCCACCCGCCTTATAGCCCAGACCTTGCCCCTTCTGACTACCATTTGTTCCGGTCGATGCAGAACGCCCTCACTGAAATACGGTTCACATCAGAGCAGAATATGAAAAATTGGCTTGATTCATTCTTGGCTGCCAAGCCGGCGCAGTTCTTTTGGGATGGGATCCACAAATTGCCAGAAAGATGGGAAAAAGTCATAGCTTCAGATACTATACTTTGAATAATACTATTGTACATGTTATATACCCAATAGGTAGTGTCTTGATCTCCCAGTGCATCAAACCCATAATACTCGTATATCTAAAATCTAGGGGAACATAATAAGAGCACGGTGAAATTAAAGCCGCGCATATCAGAGTACCAGCAGGTGCTGCAAGGATATTCCTGAAATTCGGAGATTTACAAATCTAAATTGCCATTTTTGGTTGAGATTTTTTGAAGGATGAAGGATAATTGGGAATGCCAAGAGTTGAGAAAGCATATATATTGACGTAGTTTTACATATTTTACAACTCAGTCTAATGTGACAATAGAAAAACAATTCCATTCGATGCGACGTATTTTGATTTATTTTGTATCTGGGCAATTTCTTCAATATTTTGACCAGCACACTAGTCTCGGTCAATGTCATACATACATCAGCCAGCTCTTCCAACCATCATCCAGGAATCGAATATCGAATTTATTTAACTCAGCAAATTAGCTTTGAGTAGGCACAAACAAGCACTCGACTGTATTACGTATTCGTAGTATGGTTGATTTCGAAATGGAACCGATTTAACCCGGAACCGTAACCAGTTTCATGCCTGTGTTCTAATTGCATATCGAAAGTACACAACGGCCAGGAGCATCTCAAGTCTACGCCACATATTTGGTTTTTGGCGTTAATTAAAATGTCCATGTTTGTCGCATAATTTGCGGAAAGTACTTTTCAAATTTTCATTGATATTCAAACACACCGCGGCCAGAACGCAACAACGCGTTCATCCATATTCGGGAGTATTTGATCTGGTTCCGGGGTTGTTGTGCTTTGTCAGCTAAAGTAAGAGCCATTCGGTTAGATTCTGGTATATGATATGTCACACTGTCGTTTGCAAAACATCATATTTTATATCAGATAGGTTTATGGCATGTATGTATGTAGGTGATGGCAGAGGTACACATGATACATGATGATACATTAAAAAGTCGTCAATAATCCATCAGAGTATGACATTATGCGTTCTAATGACTAACGACGATAACGAACGAGGATGTTATGGTATTTTAAAAGGCAGCAGACATGCCAATGACTTGAATTTTTAAACATATGGATGGCATGGTTTTGAGTTTGACATACTTTCCGTTTTAGGCAATCAGTTGGAAGTATCTCCGATTGTCATAAAGATGCTGCTGGAGTTTGGCATATCTTTGTATGAGGGCATGGGAAGATGCTTGCGGAAGTGTCTTTATGGTTGTTTACTTTCTGAACGAATTATTGTTGAAAGTTTCCTTTTTTTTCGCATCCGATATATAATTTAAAGACTTTTTTTCATCACTGAAATTATTGTAAGTGTAAATGGATTTACTTTCTACCTTAATCGTCACAGGCATAGACTTTCATTACCAACACCCAATACATCAGAGATCAAAAATATTTATTGTGGCACTCAGATTTAATTTAAAAAGCGAAGGAAATTGGCTTTAAGCCTTACGAGAAGGTTAGAGACTCAGCAGGATTCGTATGATTGCACGTCAGGAAGTCTACGGAATGTGTCTTTCTCAAACTTGCACTTGAGCGATTTTAACACCAAAGTCGATAAGGAATAAAATTTGGGTTAACAAGTCGGCACATACAGCCTCAACACACAAACAGACAGCTGTTTATAATATGTATATTAAGGGTTAGAAAATTTGATCCGACAAGGAAACCTGGCTAAATGGTTGGACCAAATCTATTGGTCGAAGGTGACCGATTTGACTGGTTGATTCCCGAATTTTAAGGAAATATATAAGGATCCAGATTTGCATTTCAAAACAGAAAGTAGATTTACCCCTGGACAATGAAGAACGATTCATTTTGCATAGCATGGATTAGTCAGGCGACGCAGAAGACTTTTATTCCAGAGAATATCTCCGAAGCTACTACGATTAACCACACTTGAAACAGTTTTGTTTTAGTGTCTCCAAAATGCTCTCCAAGATCACACATTAGTGGGAAGATGTATATGAAAACAATACAGCATTCACTGGTTACGGCATAAACAGACCAAATTAGATAGATAGATAGATCTTTATTTCGCACGAATTTTCTTAACAATTTTTTAATAAGCTTACAATTTGAAGATATATGATATTGAAATATCATTTATCTTTACAAAAGTTGAGATATAATAAATATGGATTTAATAATAATTTACAAAAGGAAAAGCGAAAGAAAAACCTTTTATTTAAAGAACAAAAATAAAATAAATAAATAAATAGTAAACGAGCAAAGAGAAAAATGGTAAGTCAAGAATATAAAAATACAAAAGGATAGTAATCCAAAGGCAAGCAATACCTCTTTTAAATGTTTAATTAGAGAAAACTCTGAAAAATGGGTACATAAATAGACGCAATTTATATCGAAATTTTAATAAATGAACAAAATATCACTTAGATAAATAATAAAAATTGAATAAAAAATAAATAAATATAAATGAGTAAATAAATAAATAAATAAATAAATTAACAAACGGGAAAATTAAATGAATGAATGAATAAGTTGACAAATAAGTGAACAGAAGAATTAACAAGAATACAAGAAGTATATGAATAAACAGAAAACATGACAAATTTGCTATAGGCAACGTTCATTAATCTATAAATAAATTTTTAATAAGAGGATTTTCAACACTGGGATATTTTTCTTTAAAGTTGAAAGTAAGCTTAATGATTTGTTCACTAATTAAATCAACGTTCGCTCTTTGATGAAGTTCAACTTGCCACGGCAAGTTAAGCATCATTTTCAGTACCTTGTTTTGTGCTACCTGCAATCTTTTAATGTGGCACTGAGCAGCTTGACCCCATACTTGACAGCCATAGCATATTATTGCCTGAAATATTAGTTTATATATTATCAATTTATTGTCTTGTGAAAGACGGATTTTCGATTGATTAAAGGATAAAGCATTTTTATTGCAATATTTATTTTCTTTAATGTTGTGGTAATATGGTCGCTAAAGGTCAACTTTTGGTCAGGTTTAATGCCAAGATACTTAACTGGGCTTTCTCAGGATATAGTTTTTCCGGTCACGGTGAGACTGCCACTTGGAAGATAGCAAACTTTCCTTTTTCGCGTGAAAAAGATAGCCTTTACCTTGCCAAGGTTAAGTTTGATTTTCCATTTGTTAAAATAAGCATGAACTGCTTCCATCGCTCCATCTAAATTTCTCTCTATATTGAGAGCAAACTGATGAGATGAAATAATTGCAGTGTCATCAACGAACAATGCAGTCTCGCAATTTAACAACACTGGAAAGTCGGCCGTGAAAAATATATACAATATAGGTCCAAGTACTGAGCCCTGAAGCACACCACATTTGACATCAAAGGAACAGGAGATACAGTCGTTGACGTGAACTTGGACAACACGGTTTTTCAGGAAACTTTGAATAATTTTGCACAAGTAAAAGTAGCGAGGACTATAGCTTGATAGTTTGTATAATAAGCCATTATGCCATACTGTGTCGAAAGCTTTTTCGATATCTAAAAGTATCATCCCTGTTGATCTCCCTTGTTCACGATTTGTTTTTACAATTTTGGTTATTCTTGCAACTTGTTGAATCGTGTTATGGTTTTGTCTAAGACCAAATTGCTCATCAGGCAAAATATTATTTTCAAAAATTAAAGTCATTAGCTCGTCTTTTATAATTTTTTCGAACATCTTGCTTAGTGAGCTAAGTAAACTTATTGGCCTATAACTCTCTGCGTTGTCCGGAGGCTTACCAGATTTGAGGATTGGTATAACCTTCGCTATTTTCCAAGTATCTGGAAAATATTGCATCTTTAGACAAGAGTTAAAAATGAAAGTTATATATTTTATTCCTATCCTGGGAAGGTGTTTTAGAAATGTGTTTTTAATTTGATCAAGGCCTTGAGCTTTTCTTGTCTTGAGATGCTTTATCAGAAGAGCAACCTTGTTTTCGGAAACATACGTATTTATAGGAGTTAGACAGCTTGAGGTGTTAAATTCTTCAATCCTTGAGTCAACTACAGTAGTTAAAAGAGGATCACCAATATTGAAAGCAATAGTATGATTTTTTTTGAAGACATCAGCTAGAATATTTGCTTTTTCCTCATCGGTGAAGTTAAAAGAAGAGGGGCTTCTAAGTCCTGGAATAATTCTGTGTTTGTTTTTTAAAACCCGCATTATATTCCAGAAGGGCTTCCCACATTTGTCCAAGAAACTTAGCTTGTGGTTCTATTCATTATTGCATTGATTAGCAATGAGTTTTGAAATTAGTTTATTAAGAGTTCGAACATGTTCGCGAAAATTCGGATGTCGAAATCTTTGCCAATTTCTTCTCTGAATGTTCCTTAATTTTATTAATGCAAGAATAAATGGAGAAAAGGGGGACGTATAATACTTTTTGGGAATTTTTTTGACAGATTCATTAGCAGCACTAAGAACCGAATTTGTAAAACGTTCAACAGAGCGATCAACATCATCTGTGCTGAGGACGTTATCAATGCGGGTGGTTACATCACTTAGGTCTCTTTTGATGATCCTTTGAAAATGGTGCCAATCAGTACTCTTGATGTCCTGGATAAATTGCATTTTTGTCAACCCTGAATTTAAAAGTCGACAGTGCACAGGATTATGGTCCGAGTTTAATTCACTTTTACTGATTGGGTTTGAAATAGTGTTTGGACAATTTGCTACAAAAAAATCTAACACCGATGGACTGCCACGAGTAGACGTAGGAATAAACGTAGGACTAGGAGGGAACAAAATAGAATAGTGTAGAACTAAAGAAAGACTAGAAAGTACATTACCCCAAGCGTTTGCCCGAGAACATCCCCAGTCTCTATATCTGCAGTTTAGATCCCCGCCTATTATGTAGTTGTCTTGGATGGAAGTTAGTTTCCTAATATCATTTTGAAAAGTCCTTCTTCTGGCATCAGTTGATACACCACCAGGGAAATAATCACAATAAATTTTTACAGATTGATAGTTTACAAGCTTAACTTCAATCCC
The DNA here is from genome assembly GCA_963966105.1 of Volucella zonaria. Lineage (NCBI taxonomy): Eukaryota > Metazoa > Arthropoda > Insecta > Diptera > Syrphidae > Volucella > Volucella zonaria. The sequence goes on along the minus strand of OZ014531.1, from coordinate 62,634,182 downwards.
TACATTTTCAATAAAAGTTGTTTTATGAAGAGCTAAGAGCGAATGTTGAATAGATCTCTTAATTAGAATTGCTACTCCACCACCTCTGCGTCTAGTTCTATCAACCCGATAGTACTTGTATTCAGAGGAAGATAACATGAAATTCGTGCGCAACCAGGTTTCAGTTACAAGTGCAATGACAACATTGTTGCTTCGCAAATACGAGTAGTTCATGAATTCTACATACTTTTTAGGAATGCCCCTGGCATTCCAAGTAATAATATTCAAATAGGTATTACTTGCCATTGGAATACAAAAATTTAATTGCTAATTGCGAAATGACATTGAATTGTCAATTTTATTTTTACATAAAGAAAGTTTCGATATCATTTCTAAAACTAAGAGATTTAGTTGGTCTACAGAAAATAAATCATTATTATTTATGATGTTGTTGTTGGTGATGTTGCTGGTTGTTGCACCGTTGATAGGCCATGTAGGGAGAGACAATGGCGAAGAGTGTGCATTAGATGACACAGGAGCTTTACGGCGACTATGTTCAAGAGTTGGAGACTCAGAGAGGGAGCTGAGTAAAACAGGTTTTTGCTTTACAACATTTAACTGTTTATCTGCAAAATTATTTCTCCTCACTGACAATTGCCGCACTTCGATGAATTTAGATCTGCTTTCACACGAAGAATCTGTAGCTTTGCGCTTTCCCTTGCAATTCGCACATTTAATTAAATTTGGATTTATGCATTCAGCAGTTTTATGAGGGCCAGCACATGATGCACAATAAGTTTTAATTTGACAATTTTTTTCGCCGTGGCCATACATTTGGCAGTTTCGGCATTGTGTAAGCTTATCCCTCTGTTTTCGTTGATAATTCCAGCTGACTTGAGTATGAAATAAACACGAACTTTTTTCTTTAGGTCACTTAATTTTGCAGTACCGATTTGTACTGTAAAATTACAAATCCTCCCTCAGGCTCTGGGGATCTATTTCGTTTCAATATACTGCCAGTAAATTTCACAGAAAAAAAATGCGTCGCACGTAAGCTTCTGATCGACTGAGACCAAATTAGAACCAAATGAGGACCAGGATATTCATCCAGATATGTACCACAAGTAGAGCAACAAAACTGCACTTCATACGTCTGAAATATTTGAAAAAATACTGGCTAGTAAGACATGCACATTTGTGGATTGCCTGGGCATAGATGGGACTTTGAATAACCTTAAAGTTGATCTGGTATAAAGAGTCGGTCAAAGACTAAAGGCAGATCAGGTAATCACTACTTAGATTAAGGATTATATTCCTATCGGAAATAATTTTGCCAGTAACAACGGTGTTTGTTTTTTGATTTACGCAAGTCGTTGTATGCCCCCATGATATCGTCCCTACTCTGGATACTTCAACTCAACGAAAAATTGATCGAGATGAAAGGTTGGGAGATACTTACTTAGGTGAAGCTACATAAATATGTCATGTGTTTTAAGTGAAGACCTGCCGTGTAGACTTAAGTTCACTGAATGCCTATATATTCATGAGAGCAAGAATACGCCTTGTCATCGTTCTCCGTCCTTTTCTTGATACCAAATCGGAACTGTGTCTTAGATTAGGCCTACCCTTTAACCTGTTGGTATTTTAACGGTCTCAACATCTAGTAATTTTTTCAACTCTACATCAAATAGAAACCAACTGGAAGATCCTTTCTGGGTTTTAGGCTTTAAACCACAACTACTGTGATGTTCCCTCTAGAGAGCATACTTCTACAAGTCAGCCCCGGCCCGAAGTTCGGGGGGGCTCTATCCCCCACCGTACAATATTTTGGACCATATCCTGGTGCCCCTGCCACGCAACAGCACCTATGACCGACAGCTTGGAACATTAATGGCAGAATCCTTGATAATTGGACGAAGGCCCAGATGGTGTTGCACGGGCTCCGGCATTTTAAGAGTAGTAGTACCCTCTTGAGTGTTAAGTTCCTATAAAAAAAAAGTCTGAGATAAATCTTGGCCTCTACCAATAAGACTCTTCAGTTGCTCACTCCAAGATAGTTGTGGTTTTTTTCCAGTTGAACGCGCCATTTAAGGGAAGTTCTCTCTCTACTGCGTTATTCTTCTGCGTTGGAATCTAAGACTTTTCGACCGCAAAGTCAAATATTCACTCGCTCAAAAATGTGATATCTATGTCACTCGAGTGGTGCTAACTTTACTGACCGAACCTGACCTTTTATAGCTTGTAGGGTTCGTTTTTACTTATACTACTCCAGAGTTTGGGGATCTGTGTGGCCATTGATCGCTAAGCCGTTGACTACCCTATAACTTGGATTGATCCAGCAGCGCGACAATCAAGCTTGTAGCGAAGTGCTTGCCTTACCTCCCAAAGGTGGTCCCTGGTAACTGCATGAACAACCCCTTACTCATGGGGACTAAAATGGCAAGGGCATGCTCGGCCAGTAGCATAATACAGATCCATCCCGTCTTAGGCCTCAAAACCCTATACTGAAGAAATTGAAAAGATTTGACGAACCAACTACAGTTGACATATAGTTGCGAACGCTTAAAGAGGGATGAACTTTGGATTTGCACATAGAATGCTCGGACCTTTAACACCCGTCATTTAGCCGAGCAATTGGCAGAAGCTCTTGACTGCAATCACACAGATATCACCGCTATCCAGGAAGTGCGATAGGATGGGCCGGGTCATAGGGAGTTCACATATTCGGATGCGGATTTACCATGAGCGGCAGACTAAAGCAAGAAGACTTGAGCTTCCGAAACGTGCGCGAGTCTTTTATGGCAATCCGCATTAAGACTAAATTCGCTAATATAAGCCTAATATGCGCCCATGCCCCCATGGAAAACAAGGACCACGTCACGAAAGAATTTTCCTACTAGCTCCTCGAGAAGACATATGAGCAATGTCCGACATATGACGCAAGGATAGCAGAAGAGCATATCTTTGGTAGGACAGTTGGTAAGCGTAGTTTACACGACAATATGTCTGGTTTATTGGCCTTGCAGCGGGAGCAAATTTCGCTATAGAAAGCACACCTTCAATATACGTATACAAGGGGACAATGCGGCCTCCGGATCATGAGACGCTAAATCAAATTGATTGCATTCCGATAGACGTAAGGCATGAACGTCCAAACCTTCCGGTCAGCCATCATTGTCTTGGATCGCCACCTTGTCGTAGCCAAGGTACGAATGGGGATTCCGGAGCGCCGCAACAAACAAGAGATACCTACTGTGAGAATATTTAACGTTGAAAGTTGTAATCGCAAAAGATTTCCAGAATCTGCGCGGAACGCGCATCCCGAAATCTTTCAAATACTCCCGTTCCATTTGCCTCAAGTACCGAAGACAAGTGGTAACATAGCTAATGGGCCATCAGAGATGCCGCAACTAATGTGCTGAATTGCACCCGACCACAAATATGAAATCTCTGGTTTGATGAAGAATATCGGCAAGCACATGCAGCTAATCAAGAAGGAACAGAGGCGCTTATGAGCTATACGAGCAGAAAAAATGGAAAGAATATCAGCTTCTCCAGAAGAAAAGAAAAGAACACGAGAAGCGCGCGATCGAAGATATTGAGCGGTTGACATCCAGGAATAACATACGGAAGTCTTACCAAGAGGTAAAAGGAACATATTAAAGTTAGAATACTCATTCAGAAGGCTGTAAAGCTGAAGAAGAAAACCTTGTAGTAGAGCCACAGTTGGTGCTGAGAATTTGGAACAACTTTTTCTGCAGACTGTATAATGGCGACGACGCCCAGCATCCCACCATCAGGTAGAATAGACTATTCAACTTAAACGATGATAGCCAATACTTCCGTCGTCCTGACCAGAATTAAGCAAGGACAGCAAAATCTAATCTAAAATCTAACAAAGCAGCTGGACCTGACGGCTTACCGGCCGAGGTATTCAAAGCTGCTGGGAATTACCTTGTGGAGATCATGTACCAACTAATTTCTCAGATCTGGTCAGAAGAGTGTATGCCTGATGATGAATAGCACAAAAAAAAGAAGACCCAACTATAGAGGTATAAATCTCCTCGACATCGGATACAAGATCTTATCTGCCGTATTGTGTGAACGTCTAAAACCCGAACCTGATTGGTCTCTATTAGTGCGGTTTCAGACCAGGTAAGTGCACCTTCGACCAAATCTTCACACTTCAGCAGATCCTGGAAAAAACTCAGGAAGTCCAAATCGATACCCACTATCTTTTTATCGATTGCATAGCAGCATTTATAGTGGCAAGGTATATAGAGCAATGTCTAATTTTTGGCAGCCTTGCCAAGCTCGTTCGTTTGTGCAGAATGATGGTGGAAAACGCTCGCTGCACCGTCAAGTTCGCTAACGATTTAACCGAGACCTTTGGATGTTATAAAAGGTTTCAGGTAAGGTGACGCGCAGTCATATGACAACCGACTTTGAGTAAAAGATGCCACATAACATACTCGCCACATAATGAAAAGTGATTTTTAAATATCAGAGCTTACTTTTAAATTTTGAATAGTCGTGTAGAAAGTATCTTGTCTTCTTTAATACCAACCAAGTTCAATAGGCCCCGATTCAATTATCCTTTCACCGCTTAAATTTCTTAACAAAATGAAAAGAAAATGTGCCTGGCAGTCTGATTACAATCTCAAAGAAATTTCTAAATGATGGTACCTTTCCTATACACCACCTTCCGACCATGAGAAGTGGAAGAACGGTATCTTCTTAGAAAATTCATCATCATAGAAAGAGTATGAAGTCGATGTTGTTTTCGTATGCTGTTGCTTCTTTGAAGACAAAACACATAACTTTACAAGACGGTCGACTGCAATGTCCGGAATGCTATTGCAGCAGAAACTTTGAGAAATTCGTCCCAAGGGCATAAATTGTGGATGCCAAGAATATTGTATTCGTTTAACCGAAAAAGCTTGTAAAAGTAATTATGAAATTTCCAATACCCAGAGGGAATATTCAACAGTTTTTGTTTGTTTTCGAACGATGGTAGATATTTGTTGGAAATCAAATTTATTGAATGTACGAGAATGGGTACTTAGATCCGATGATTGATATTTGAAATTTAATTGGAAAAATATTTTGGAACAGAGTCTTACATCGGTTATGGGTGATGGGATATTTTATGAGATGACGTGGTATCTGTTTTATAAGCTCTTTAACTTTAGCTCACGTATTAGTGGAGTCAGTGACTGAAATCACTCGTAGATTCAAATTTCAACAGTTTGCCCAGATACTGGGCTGAAAAGCAAGATGGTTCGTGATAAACTGAGGGTCTTCCGAGAAATATATCGATATTCACGGGCACCTCACTGAGAGGTATTTTCACAGAATTTTTAGATGATGGTGGCGAACCAAATATTTCAAGCGGCAGACATAAGTGAGGCAAAGTTTTTTCCACTAGGGGATAATTTAAATATGACGTTTCTAGGGAAACCTTAAACGTAGCCTACAAACTTAACAAATACCATGCTGTTCCATTCCTTAGACTCGAGCTAGAAATGTCACCATTGATTTTGGTATCAAAGATGTAGTGACTAGGCTGCTCAGAGAAAGAAGAGGATCCTGTGGCTAACTTATTAGAGTCACGCTCTAAGGGTACCTCATCGGAATTTGTCAAGTCAGTACTTTCTTTTCAGCGCAAATCATACATCAATCCAGTCAAGGATAAGGGTCGGATTATGCCAGAATGACTTCATCTTCGAAATATCTCTACCTCCTTTCAATAGAGGTTATGACTGTTATCACTATTCTATTACATATAGCGGTGAGCCTATCGGCCTTATGTAAGTACCATGACTTGTCTGAAACCGTGTTTCCGTGGGGTTAGGACACCTTATCACTGCATGAACAGATATCGTATGGTTTTCAGAGAATAATTTAATCTCATTGACGATTTCGCAGTAGTAGGACGGCATAATTAGCATCTGAACACATACCAGACATAACGCCACCCACATTCCGAAGGAAATGTACTAGGTGGCAATGAAGATGTGCACTATGATACTAACCCCAGATGTGGGTCAACCTTTGAATGTCTAGTAGATGTTAATTTTTTGTGTGTAACGTAGGAAAAATATTGGATTAACGATGCTTTTCTGGTTGTCAACACCAATAGTTTCTCATATCGAATAAGCATTTGTTTTCAACTATCATGTACCATAATCGTTGGTACACGGGCTGGGAGAAGCCCAACAAAATCACTCCTACCAGAGTGGCTGGATGCAAAATCCTCACCTCTATATCGCAATTTGAGCTTGACGAGCTTCACTACATAACCAATTTCTCTCAAAATATGTCCTTCATCTCATCTTGTCCTCGAGTAAGGTCTTTAGAGGGAAAGCGCTTGAAGTAGTACAATATGGATCTCCGAAAACTTCGCTGCAAGAGTAGAAATACAAGGGTAGTCCTAGAAGTACCCGACTTAACAAAGAAAACACAAAAAAATTTAGGAAAAAATTCCGATGATTGTTTTTTCTTTCCGAAGATAATCAGTGAAAATTATCCCATGCGCATTCCAAGAAACTGATGCCATGACCTTGCCTGCCGATAGAACTGTCATCGCCTTCTTTGGAGCCGATTATTCCCTTTGAGTCCATTGTTCTGACAGTTCCTTCGTTTCGGTTGTGAAGTGATGGACCTATGTTTCATCCATGGTTATGAATCGACGCAAGAACTCGGATTTATTGCTGTGAAACTTCGCCAAACATTCGATTGAAACATCCTCACGACGCTGTTTTTGTTCCATTGTGAGTAATCGCGGCACCCATCTTGCGCACAGCTTTCTCATGTCCAATTTTTCAATCAACATTTGAAATGCCTTTCATATCTGCTAGTTCACAAACTTTCAATCTACGGTCCTCCAATACCATTATGTGGATTTTTTTCAACATTTCTGGTGAACTCACCTCATTTGGTCGACCTCTGCGATGTTCGGCCTCACTAAAACTCTGCCACCCAATATTTTACTGTTGTAAGCGAAGGAGCAGATTCCTCCAGAGTAGAATCCAGTTCCATTTTGATGTTGGTTAGATTTAGGACTTTCAAATAAAAGTATTGTAACGATAACCAATTTTTTCCATATTTAAAAATTCATTGAGAACGTTCACTATTGATGGTTGCCGCAAAAATACTAAACGCCATTGCGTCGTCAAACTTCAAATTTGGCTTTATAAGGTTGGTACTGTTTAAACAACAACCACCGATACGTCAGGTCGGTCACCTATGTGACTCTTACTTTAATTGTGTCAAACTAACTGGTAAAGTTTCTGTGAAAGTCTCACCAGCACAATTGAGCACTCGAAACTATGAACATTTCCATTCAACACACCATGAATCTCGACCATAATAAGGGACTTAGATTGTAGCTGGAGGAGGAGTAATCCCACATACCACCTACTAGCACAAGAATTAATACAGATATGCAATGAAGGAAATTCAATGTATTGAACCATACAAAGCACCGGGACCCTGTATCATCTTCCTGCGTAACTACGGACTGTTTTTTAGAGCGTCATATACACCTTGCTGTGCATTGCTAAAGACTCTTTTGATCTCAGTACAATACCCAATGTCTGGATTGTGGTTATCGTAGTTTTTATATTTAAAGCAGATAAAACACCTTGTATGCTCCCGTAGTATCTCAGACATATCTGTGTGTCATCCTTTCTGTGAAATACCCTCAGGAGAATCCTATATATTCACAGTTTCAATCACAGAATATTCTTTGCCATCAAGCCTACCAAGCAGAAAGGAATAAAAAGTACGCCCAGCGAGCACTAGAGCCATAATTCAACCTTGGTGGCTGATTTACAAGAAAGGGGTTACGAGTGTGAAAGTGAACGCTGTTATCTCCAAGTTATGCGCTGAGTTTACATCACGGTCGCCAGACGCATTTTCGAGTTTGACATAAACGTTTAGTGCCCTCCACTTGAAGGATGTACTAACATCAGGGATCACTGACACGCTAACCTACTTTCCAAAATCTTCTTCAATCGCTACCTATAGATTGGTTCGGCATGAAGATTTCAATTATTTCTACTCTTAAGAGTTAAAAGCAGGATATGTTAGTCTTCTCACGCTGAATCAACCGACCTTCATTGATTTCAATCACTATATTGTTGGTAATCGACGATATCAGAAAAGCTGTAGATGAAAACAATGCCACCATTCTCACCTTACTCGACTTTTCAGAGGCCCTTGATACTGTCTACCAAACAATTCTTTGCTTAATACTTAGAGAAGAGTTTATGTTTTCACTCCATTCAATGAAACTTATTTTCTCTTACCTACACGGGAGACAGCAACGGGTTGCAGTGGGTGAACGATTTTCAAGGTCTTTGCCAGTAATGCAAGGTGTGCCTCAAGGCTCAATTTTGGGACTACTACCTTTCTCTCTCTATGTAAACAAATCTATACACATGTTTGCTGTGAATGCTCAGATCTATCTAAGTTTTCTTCCAAAACACTACATCGAAGCTACAAGGCTAATAAATGAAGATCTTCAGCGTATACTAAACTGGTCAACTGAAAATGACTTACTTCTCAACCCTCTTAAGTCGAAAGCACTCGTGGTCCATAAAAAATTGCTAGATATATCGCATTTTCCACCTATTCAACTAGCCGGAAGCCAGATAGACTACGTTGATTCTGCCAAAAACCTTGGTATTATTTTCAACTGGACCCTAACTTGGACTACTCATATCAATGCTGCTATTGGGAAAGTATATGGTGGGCTACGCGCTCTTTGGACTACAAAACTTTTCATTCCTATAAAAACACAACTCCTACTAGTGAAAACTCTTCTTTTACCCATGCTTCTTTATAGCTGTGAGATCTTCTGCTGCCCAGATTACAATACTAGGAGAAAGCTTAATGTCATGTATAATAATATTGCCCGCTTCGTTTTTAATTTAAAAAGATATGACCATGTTTCCCTGTACGAAACATGGCCTGTACAAAGAAAATAAGCGGTTGTACCTTCGACAATCTGCTTATATATAGAGCCCTATGTCTGTTGCATGATATCTTGCAAAGTAGGCAGCCGAACTATTTATTCAATAAGCTTCGATTCCTTCAGTCAACCAGATCGCGATTGCTGGTTCAAACAACTTTTGCCTGTTCAACCCCCGAACGTCAGTTTTTTGTTAGCTCAGTACGTTTGTGGAATTCTCTGTCCATAAACATTAGAAAGATTCGTAGCACAAATACGAGGGCGGGTCAAAAAGTCCGTGACTTTTGGATTAAAACAGATTTTTTGATAAAAAAGTAATTTTATTTTTCAACGTAGTCTCCATTGAGCTCTATACACTTTGTCCAACGCTTCTCCAATTTTTTTATCCCTTCCAAAAAAAATGATTTGTCGAGGTCCTCAAAATGACGAGATGACTTCATCATTGGAGTCAAATCTTTTTCCACCAAGCCATTTCTTCAGGTTTGGGAACAAGAAGTAGTCGCTCGGAGCCAAATCTGGAGAATAGGGTGGATGAGGGAGCAATTCATAGCCCAATTCATGGATTTTTGCCATGGCAACTGCACATGTGTGCACCCTTGCATTGTCTTGGTGGAAAAGAACTTTTTTCTTGGCCAAATAAGGTCGTTTTTTTTCAAATCGTCATTGAATCGGTCCAATAAGTTGGCATAATATTCCCCATTGATTGTTCTTCCCTTTTGAAGGTAGTCAATGTGGATTATCCCGCGTGCATCCCAAAAAACAGTCGCCATAACCTTGGCCTTCTTTGGCGCCGATTCACCCTTAGAAACCCACTGTTTTGACTGTTGTTTGTTCTCTGGTGTGTTGTGATGGATCCATGTTTCGTCCACGGTTACAAAACGGCGCAAAAACTCCTCCATATTGCGATTAAACAACGCCAAACCTTCCTGTGAAGTTGTTACACGATTGCGTTTGTGGTCGACTGTGAGCAAACGCGGCAGCCATCTTGCGGAAAGCTTTCTCATGCCCAACTGATCATTCAAAATTGAAACCACTGAGCCATGCGAGATCCCTACGGCTTCCACAATCTCTCGCACTTTCAATCTTCGGTCGGCCAACACCATATCGTGGATTTTTTCATTGTTTCGGGTGTAGAGACCTCGTCCAGGCGTCCAGGACGTTCGGTATCTTCAGTGCTTGTACGGCCACAACGAAATTCAGTAAACCACTTTTTTACCATTGAAATCGATGGTGCAGAGTCCCCATAGTATTTATCAAGCTTAGCCTTGGTCTCGGTAATGTTTATTTTTCGCAAGAAATAATGCTTAATAAGCACATGAAATTCACTTTTTTCCATTTTCTCCTCAAATTAGTGAGTAGTCTGATAAAAATAGCTGTCAAACACAAACTAACTGACGCAGCAAGTTTAAATTTTGACAGGAGTCAACTGACAGATGCCTGTTGACAGGAGCAGTGTTGCTGTTTCAGTAAAGAGGTCAGATATTCAAAAAGAATTGGACTTATTGACCCGCCCTCGTAATTTTAGATCATCTGTTTTAAAATATCTGGCCACTGGAACTGTCACATACCTATAATCTTAAATTGCCGTAAACTCTTTTATGAAAACACTTTTGTAACTTCTTTAAAATCTGTTATTAATTATTTTGTAACCCCCATTATTCTTTTTTTTTTGTCTTATATATTATAATTTATTTGCACATATACTTAAATTAATTTTAAAGGCTTGCAAACCTTAAAAGATGCTTGTTATCTTAAATTGTAAGCGATAATGTTCTAAATGAATAAATGAATAAAAAATGAAAAAAAAAGAATATTCCGGAAAGGAACGAGGGAGGATAACGGGAATTTATTCTCAGAAACTAGGTTTCGATTTTCACAGATAGCCTTAAACCAAAGGCAATGGTGTATACACAAGTCTACCCATATGCTGAACCGTCTTCCAAGTCGTAATATGAGCTACTTATCAGGATGATCTTGTAAGACTTGGGTCAAGCCGCCAATTGTTTTGTAACACTACTCATAGATAGACTTATCGGGATAACTAGGAGACATCTAGATCCCAAACTATACGTAAAGGCATGCACAATATAGCGATCTCTGCAGTAGCTGCACCGACGAAGAGGAAAAGGAATTGTACTTTCTTTAAAACTGCGATGATTTGCCATTCTAAACGCGGTCCGTAGATAATTATCTTTTGAGAGATCTTAATGATCTCTTGTGTATGAAGATCACCAATCTTGACAAATTTTTCAAGGCAACTTTATAGTTACAGGACAAGCTAGCGCATCGGTCTTTTAGTGGTATCATAACGCAGCTATAAACAATCCTACTTATGCGTACATTGTTTTAGTTCAGGAGTAGCTCAACCATTTAGAATTGGGACTGTCGAAGCAACACGTCTCCTTTTTTTGTTTTGTGAGTCTTTTGTGTTTGCCCTTGGATGATTTATTTTATGACAGAAGGATGCTTCTAAGATACTTCTTTTTTTATCAGTTCGAGTGTATCGAACATTGTCTGCAGCTCTTGGATATTGTCAAAGGTGTCGTTTAACAAAACGTGAAGGGTTCAAATTCCCAATCAAACTTCAGTAGATTTCTCGATTCTAAAAGGGTGCGCTCATGACTCCTAATATCCTATTGGATAAAGTTGAATGAGACCAGTAGATGAGAGAATGGGACCATATGCAGGAAAATGTTTCTTAATACGACTTATCAAGACGTGGCTGTACATACAGCTTATCTAAAGCGCTTAGTCAAATCAAATACACTGTTTGGTTACAATTTTTACTGCATGCTGGGCTTGACAACCCATCGCGAAATTATCATAAATTTTAAAGTAGGAATTTTAAACCATCACTGTTAGATATAAATTGCACTTAACAATATTAAAATACTCGTACAAGTACGTACATGTTGCAAGCTTTAATTTTAAATGAAAAATTCCACCCATCACATATGTAGCAACAGAAACAGAAACAAAATTGCAATTCCCTTGCTATGAGAAAACATCTGTGTTTTTGAAATTTGCATATCATCATTCGGTAAACACAGAATTTGAATTAATATATCACAGTTAGGTAGATTTTAGAATAATCAAAAACCGAAAAAAGGATCTCTCTCTGTCAGATATTGTACATTGCATGGGAGCTTCATTGGGCCGTGTCGGTCTGGGTCTCCAATATTTTATTTATACGCTAACCTCTAGGATCTATTTAATGAAATTTAATGCCGCTGATGCCGATATAGAATTCACATGGTTACATGTAGGATGCAGCCTTATAGCATATTTTAGCATATACAAGTACATGCGGATGTTGTGCGGTTATGAACATCTGACACGTATTCCAATTAGGGAGCTTCCACATCAGTAGCTTCATTGGCTCATGTTTAGGTTGTACTCGTATTATATTATGTAGTCAAAATTCACTACAGGTAGATACTCGGTTTATATTCAGTAGATACATTCTATCTATGGACAGGAATTAAAATAGAAGATTTCTGCGAATTTTATTTCTTGCTGTCCTGATGAAATTCGTAAAGAGCTTTTTTAAATTGTTCATATGTGATGCGGAGAGAATTTAGACAAGTTACTGTTTATTGTTGAGAAGAACAAAAGAAATCCACGAGATGCTGTAGTGGAGTTAGTTTGGTGTGCACTTATTTAAAGTCCTTTTGTGCATTTAGACTTTGTCTTTAGAGCAGCATTATTCCGGTATTTTATGTTCTAGGTTTACATGTTTACAGTTTGCTGAACATGTAAGGAATACAGTATGCTATTTTCAGAATTATAATCATCTCAGGAATTGAACATTAGACAACATAGGTCTCCCAAAATTTCGAATGCCCTAGTGGCGATATTTTTATAAACAGAGGTCCCAGATCTCACTCTATACACTAATTTTATAAAAAAATGTATAAGGAACTGGCGTGTCTCATCCGAAGCCTCAATGTCGGACAATCGCCACATCCTATTCGACCTTGAACTAGGTACTATTATATCTGAAAAATACAGACAACCTCTATACTGCCAGCAGCTCATGGATAACCTGGGTAGATGTTACGAAAACATCTGAGATATTGACAATATTGAGCTAACTTGTGAAAATCTCAATAAGGCAATTACTACTGCCCTTCATCAAACTTGTCCAGAAAAACACGCAATCGACTTACCCCCTGTTGTAACTAAAAAACTAGCCAAACTCAGAACAGAGGCTAGAAAGCTCTTCAACCTGGCTAAACGTAATGGCGAATGGGAAATATACAGAAGAACACTCATCATGTACAACCAAGAAATTAGAAGGGCCAAGAGAGAATCGTGGAGAAACTTCTGTCATATAATCGTTGACAACAGAAGTGGCGCCCGCATTCATAAAATACTCTCTAAGCAGCACACTAATCCTATCAGGTCAATGAGAAAACCTGATGGCACATACGCCCAAGACGGGACTCGACGACAGTTCCAGAACCCTCCCCAGAGAAGGATAAATAGACCGCTTAGAGAGGATTGGAACAGAGCAAAGGAAATTTTCCATGAAGGCAAAATAATTTGGGCAATCAACTCTTTTCAACCCTTCAAAGCCCCTGGTGAGGATGGAATATTCCCAGCTTTACTACTAAAGGGCATCCCGCAACTGCTACCTGTATTAATTAATTTATTCAGAGCTAGCTACGCGCGGGGATATTTACCAAAAAAGTGAAAGGAGACTCAGACCGTCTGAACTACCAAAGTCATATAGACCAATCAGCCTCACTTCCTTTTTCCTCAAAACTATGGCAAAAATCCTCGACAGAGACGGGGCATGTCAAATGAACCCCCTTCAAAAATATCAATATGCCTATCAACCTGGAAAATCAATCACAAACGCCCTACAAAATCTTACCACAAGGATTGGAAAATCTCTCAGAGATAAAGAGGTAGTAGTTGGTTGTTTCCTCGATATAGAAGGAGCTTTGACAACACAGAATTCAAAACATTGGAGTTGACGACAATAGATTATATGCTAGTGGATAAGACAATAAAAACCTCATTAGGCAGCAATTAACTCAGTGTGATAGCTACGAAGGGATGCCCTCAGGGAGGGGTACTATCACCCCTACTATAGTCCATCGTAGTTAATGAACTACTGATTATACTCACCAGTGATGGCTTCTATGTCCAAGGATATGCAGACGACATGTCAGAAGTAAAATCGAGGACACAACATCGGATTGCCTCCAGAGGGCCTTGAACCTAGTTGCTGAATGGTGCACCTAAGTTGGCCTGAAAGCCAATCCCAAGAAAGCACCATTGTTAAATTCACCAAGAGAAGAAGGCGTGAAACAATAGAGTTCTCAACCAAACTCAAATATCATCTTTCTAAGACTATTAACAAAGCCAGGACCTCACTATGGACCAGCAAAAGTGCAGCTGGAAAAAAAATTGGGGATTTAATCCCAAAATGGCACATAAGGATGTATACGGGAATAACGAGACCTATCATCACGCATGCAGCCGCCGTTTGGTGGCATAAAGCAACGCAGAGGTCTACACAGGCCAAACTCAACAAATTACAGAGACTAGCCTGTGTCTGCGCAACTGGTGCAATGAAAACCGCACCAGCAGTCCAATCCGTACTCGTAACTAGTTCATGCTGTAATTCTTCATGAATTCAAAAAAAAAACGAACTAAGTACTTGGAATACACTTAATAGACAAATGTCTACCACGAGATAACGTTCGGCACAACTCTAAGGTTACATTTCCAGACCATCTTAGCTGGGAACAGGAAAAACCAACATTTGCCAAGGACTCACAGATGTGGTACACAGGCGGATCCAAAACAAATGAAGGTGTTGGAGCCGGAGTATACAGTCGTCGTACTAAGTCATCCATCTATACATGCCAGTATGGATACAATCAGCTCCGTATTTCAGGCTGAAATCCATGCAACAGAGCCTTGCATTCAAGAGAATCTAAACGGGCATATAACAAACAAAAACATTTATATCCTCTCCGACAGCAGAGCAGCCCTAATTGCAATTACCGTCTTTGAAATATTATTCTTATTATTTTCAAAGGATGATACAAAATAAATTTGTTGAGTCCGGAATTTTACGCCGGGGTACTATGCCCATGTGGCGTTTTTTGTCAACAGTACGCGGTATACCAAATTCCCATGTGGTTGCCCATCTACGAGTAGGTACTTACCGCGCCCAGCACTGCTTAGTGATCTAGTGGGAACCGATGCTTTCAGTGTGAAGACACTGTCGACTCCTTTGAAATAAAATCAAAACTGGTCTGGGATTGCCTTCAACTCCTACAATTACTGGCCACCACAAATAAAGTTCATCTGATTTGGGTGCCAGGACACAGCGGACATGAAGGCAATGAAAAAGTAGACGGAATAGCCAGTAAAGGATCCGCATCTCAATTCATGATACCAATACCATTCTGTTGGCTATCAATTAACACCATAAAAGGAAGCATTAAAACCTGGCTAGAGGAAAAGAAGCTTCATTTCTGGATAGAAACCGAAGAAAATAGATAAGCCAACAACTTTATGCCAAGCTGTTGCCACAAAAAAAAAATAAACAACTACAACAACTAAGTAGAAGTCAGATTCAAGTGACCACAGGTTTCTTACAGGACACTACCGTGGAAAAAAATACCTGATGACCATGGGCATAGCACAAGACAATACATGCAGACTGTGCAACGAGGACGTGGAAACAGCAGAACACATACTATGTGACTGAAATGGTTTAACCAAAACACGTCACTGTTACCTAAGTAAATTCTATCTTGAAGCAACGGACAGAGCTGCCATATCACCTAAAGACGTAGCCGCCTTCCTAACATCTGAATCTTATCAGCAACTAGGAGATGATACTCATATCTGTTGCATTGCATGTCTACTTAATAAAAGAACAAAACCGTCAGACGGATGAAGACGAGTTGAGGAAACCAATAGCTTAAAACGAAACAAATTGTAGTGTCCATTCATTTGGCATATGTAAGGAGTATTGCTTGTCCTATTCTTAAGAACGAGGCGCTCTTTAAACTACTCCATATTCTTTACAAAACTTTGTCAGCAGCTTCATCTAATAAAGGTCAGATTTTTACGTAATGGTTAATCTGAAAGAAGACGCAAACATTCAAATACTCATATGCTATCAGCTACATCTTCCTGCTCTTGCTCTGCTAAGGTAAACGAAGGTGAATGAAGAGCCGTCATTGCGGCTATATTGCCTCGGATACAGATGGATTTGCTGATTATATAAGGTGGCGCAAAAGTCACCACCCTATCGGAAGATGCAAATGACGGCAAATGTCAATTCTACTTTAACATTTATGAAGTAAACAGAGACGAAATACACGCCAACAAAAGATGAATCGTTATACTCCGAAATAACGTGGAACCCTGAATCTCGACCACGAGGGAGACAACTTTTCATCAATGGGCCACAAGGCCCATTCCCATCTCTGTGGATATGTGAAAAATCAAAATTATTGCTTCTGGGGTACCGAAAATCCACGTATGACCCACGGAGAGCCACGGAGAGCCATTACATCCGCTCAAAGTTACTGCATGGTGTGCTGTTTAAGCTGGAATCGTTATCCGGCCTAAAATTTTTGGAAAATGCCGCGGGCCAAATGACTACTGTAGACGGCGAGTGCTGCAGACCCATGCTGAACGACTTTCTCCTTCCTCAATTGGATGAATTTGGACTGGAGAACATATAGTTCCAACAGAATGGAGCACCGGCGCATACTGCACGAGCCACAACTTAAACTCTGTGACCTGCATTTCCGGGTCGCCTAATCTTTCGTTTTGGCGATTTGCATAGGCCGACAAGATCGCCTAATTTAACCGAGTCTATGTCAACAAGGCTCAGACTCTTGAATCCCTCAAAGAGAATATCCGTCAAGAATGCAAGGACCTATCGCTGGAAGTTCTGGCGAGAGTGATGAAAAAGGACACAAATCGGACCCAAATGGTCAACAATTCTGCCAGCGGCCACTTAGCCGATGTAATTTGCTCGACTTAATAAAAAAAAATTCAAGACATCAAGTAAACATAATATAAAAGCAAAATCAACGCTTTTCATTCATAAAAAAATTACAGCCAAAGAACTTTACAGCTGATAACTTTTGCACCACCTTGTCATCGAATATTGATTCTGGAGCATAAAAACCGTCCCCGAGCGCAAGACTTTTTTAATTGCCGATAGAGAGATACACATATTTTGGGCTGAGTGATATAAGATATTGTAATGCTGGTGAGAACCACTTTACGCTGTCAAACTAGCTGAAGGAATGCATAAAACCGGGATAGAACTCATCTAACCCTAGTAGCACGGAAGGGCCTTGTGACGTAGAAATATTGCAACCAACGGTTATTAACAGTAAGCGTCCAGTGTTTAAGAATAACTACTGAATTTATTCCTTTATTTAGGTATAAGTGTCCTCCTGAACGTTATTATAAAAGCAATGAACATAATCCTGGATAGGACCAAAGACCACTTGGCTCAAATTCTCGACGTTAAACCAACCTCGATTATAGGTTTACCTCCTTTTCATCGTCATCGAAAACGCTTTCAGTAGGTTGAATCGTAGGTTCGTGCGGACATATTGACTAATTTCGGATCAATTTCAGAACTGTTTGAAGTTTTTTTTGGGTGATACGAGTAATTGATGCTATGCTCCTTTTTAGAAGGAGTAGAACAACGCTGATATGACTTCAAATATTGGGTCTATAACTGAATTCGTGCGGTTTGCTAAGAGATGGCGTAACTTGTATTATTCCATTGGAACATGCGTTGGAAAGCTACTGTCATTGTACGTCATTTCAGTATATGTCATTCATTTGAAGCGTAACCAACAATAAAAAATTTCACTCAAATATGTCGAACTTTGTGCCTGAAAAAGTGTTTTTGCGGGGAGTTCTTCTTCAATACTTTAATATGAAGAAAACTGCTGCCGAAAGTCATCGTGTTTTGGTGGAAGTTTATGGTGAACATGCGCTAGCTGAGCGAACGTGCCAAAAGTAGTTTGCACGATTTGAAAGTGGTGATTTTGGCTTGGAAGACGATGAACGTCCTGGGCAACCAAAAAAGTTTGAAGATGATGAACTGGAAGCATTACTCTATGAAGATTGTTGCCAAACACAAGAAGAGCTCGCAGAATCTTTGGGTGTCACTCAAGCAGCCATTTCAAAATGTTTAAAAGCAGCTGGATATATTCAAAAGCAAGGAAATTGGGTTCCACATGAACTCAAGCCGAGAGACGTCGAAAGGCGGTTTTGCATGTCCGAAATGCTGCTGGAACGCCACAAAAGGAAGTGATTTTTGCATCGGATTGTTACTGATGATGAAAAATGGATCCATTACGACAACCCCAAGCGCAAAAAATCATATGTGAAACCCGGCCAACCAGCCAAATCAACGGCAAAGCCGAATATCCATGGCGCGAAGGTAATGCTCTGTATTTGATGGGATCAGATGGGTGTGCTGTATTATGAGCTGCTAAAACCGGGTGAAACTATCAATAGACAACTCTACCGAACACAATTGTGGCCGAAAAACGCCCGGAATATGCGACCAGATACGAGGCAATAATTTTCCATCATGACAACGCTCGGCCCCACGTTGCTATTCCGGTTAAGAACTATTTGGAAAACAGTGGATGGGAAGTCTTACCCCACCCGCCTTATAGCCCAGACCTTGCCCCTTCTGACTACCATTTGTTCCGGTCGATGCAGAACGACCTCACTGAAATACGGTTCACAACAGAGCAGAATATCAAAAGTTGGCTTGATTCATTCATGGCTGCCAAGCCGGCGCAGTTCTTTTGGGATGGGAAAAAGTTATAGCTTCAGATGGGCAATACTTTGAATAATACTATTGTACATGTTTTTCTTAAATAAACGTTCAAATTTTGAAAAAAAACCACACGAATATTTTTATATACCCAATAGTATAATGTCTCTTCACAGGATGACCCAGTACTGAGAAGTCTAGGCAAGCAGAGTAGGACATAAGCTAATTCTTTACTGGAATAGAATATTGCTGGACAGGAAGCAGCAGAATGTGAGTCCAAAAGCTGCATGAATGTGCTACTCGAATTCGGAAAAACAGCGATTACAGAACCGTGATAAAGGTGAGTTAATACTTCCGAATGCATGAAATATGGTACAAAGAAACAAATAGGAGGATCTGCTCACCTGACTTTCCTGGAAATCAACAGTCCACGTGACTCAACCGCGCCGTCTTCATATTGACCGAACTAAATAAAGTCACGACCAGCTATTTTCAACCAAAGTCATTCATCTATGCTGCCCGAAAAGGGGAAACGCTGGTTGATCCATAAAGATAGTTCATGTCACCTGGATACTACCAAGCAAAATAAGTATTAGATTCTTCTACATCCTTTTCAATAGGATTGCGCGATGAGTACCCACATATACAGACTTAGAAACCCGTTCGACAGATCCATGAGTGATAAAGATTTGTTGTGTATATCGTATTCACATTCTACCCGATCTGCTTCTGTTGAAACAGTCAAAGAACCCGTTCGCATTCATTTACGGCACCAGCTTAGAAATGTTTCGTATTTTTAGAGAGATCCAAAATTCTTGAATTCTTGATTCTAGTTGTCCGTAACTTTGTCTTGCTTTCTGTGTGGAGCAGGAGCAGTCATACCAGATGCTAAGAAAGTTAGTCCCGACCCTAATTTTAAGTTAACTGACAGCTGTTCAGAAGGTTTTGTACCCAAAGGGTTTGTATGGGAGATCATTTTGGTGGGGTTTCATTGGGTTCAGTAAAGTTTTCTATCGACAGAGTACCTGTTCTGAAAGGCAACAAACCGATGTCAATTTTTTTTTTCCTTCAGAATTTCGCCAAAATGTGAAGGGAGTTTCAAAGTTTCTGGAATTCCAT
This sequence comes from Volucella zonaria, assembly GCA_963966105.1. NCBI lineage: Eukaryota > Metazoa > Arthropoda > Insecta > Diptera > Syrphidae > Volucella > Volucella zonaria. The sequence continues at coordinate 62,614,311 of OZ014531.1, read as the reverse complement.
AACCCTGCGCACAATTTGCAATCAAACGAACGTAAAAGTCCCACAAATTGACTCTATAACAAAAAGAAACGTAAAAACTACCAACACCGGAAGTGCAATACATGGTTCTAACATGTCCCCCCCCCCACCAAAAAATAAAAAAATTGCAATAAAATTGGAAAATATCCTGCGAAAACTCTTGTTTTAATAGGCAAAGACCACGTACTACAGGGATTGTATCGGGCAATATTTCACGTATCTCACTTTTTGGCTTTGTAGCTTTCGCCGCTCTTACCGGAGGTACATGTTTCTTTTTCGTGGAAAAAAAAAACCCTCTTTACTGGAAAGGATACAGGTAAAGTAGTTTATTGCAGTTACGAGTATTTCAAAGGATTGCTTGAGGTGTTGAAAACTGGGAGTATAGGTTGTAGTCCCGGTAACATGGGTTAACGAACATTTTGCGTAACCGACCGACCCATTGAAGCTTGCCATGTTTTTTCCACATTTAAACACAATCCTTGAGTGTGTACGGATATCCTGAAGGATATTGAGCAGAATTTTTCAATGGAACTTTATTGCTGGTACATAATAATTGTTACAGCGATGTGCAGCGCCGATACAGTGTGTAGTGAAAGAAGGGTAAAACATTGTATAAATTAGACCGTCTAAAATGACGGTCCTTAGGGTGGTTCTCAGCAATGAGGGGAATGATGTGTCTCTAAAACTGAATTCCGTCACCGATTTCTAAAGTCTTGGAAGGTTCAACATCCCAGTCAGCTCACCACTTCCCTTCAACTGTCAAATGCGCTCTGTAACGCCATCAGAGAACTTCTTTATAGAGGAAGAACGCAGCCTAAGCATTGGCTCCTTTGAGTTGAGGAAAAAGTCGTGATGTTTATACTGATGGTTATCCTTCTATTTAAGGCAGGAAATTTTTCTTTTGCAAATTATTTTTCAAAATGCGACAAACAGGTGCTGTTGAAACTGCGATAGTAGAGGATATTTCCTCACACGTTGTTCGACAATCTTCAATAAGAAAATTTGACACTAGCTTCACACTTCGCTTATCGAGTTAATGTTCTTGGCCTTCCTGGACGTGGGTCATCCCTAAGGTTTGAATTACAAATTTCGGTTCACTGTCTACTTACACCAAGACTCACTTTAGGCTCGATAATCAGTTAAATTACATGGTTTCTTGTTGGATCAAGTCTACAGTAAGTCAATGGTTTCATTGGTAGTATATGCAAGTAGGGCCACGCTGGAACCACATACGAGTAACTTCCGGATTAATGTCTTTCATATTTTCGTAGAAATATTCTCTGATCATTGTCTAGTAACGTTGGGCATTGATTGACACGAACTCTGGTCTCATTTTTGAAAACAAAAATAAGGGCCAATGATTATCACCAAACACTATATTTTTGCGGGTCTAATGAGTCTTACAAGTCTCCTTAGAATTCCTTTGCTCCAGAAATTTCAATTTTGCTTGTTCACAAGATAGCCCTTCCACCAAATGCGAATTTTGAATATGAGTCGACTTCAACCTACTCAACAGACCAATCCGCAAACCTCCGTTGCAAGCCATGGTTTCGTGGCTGAAGTCTCTACTGCAAATGGGTCTTATGCGGCTGTGGACTTTGTGGGCAGACAAGGACCAAACTGTCGCGATCGATGCCGAATTGACAAGTCCGAACAGTGGTCAGAATTACCAGGAAGCTGAAGAATTGTCCAAATATTGTCGCAGATCGTACCCATGTCTGCCTTAAAATGCCGTTAAATGGGGACCCAACGTCTAACACCTAAGTTGGATCTGAGTTTAATGATGGGGCAAACGAAAAGTCAGATGTTTCATCCACGCATAGTGTTAGAGGGAGAATACATAGTACGAAAGTACGTCATCAAGAAGAAACATGGTACATTATCCACACAACAGAGAAGAGATGCAGGTGCGAATAGAAATATTCATGTAAGAGCTCTACGATTTGCAGGGGCAACTGATGTGATGGTTTTAGAAATAGACTACGTATCGTAAGCCTTAAAATCGACACAATGACGGCCAAAAGTTTTGAACTAGAAAGCGTATTGAGAGTATAATAAGCGTTCAAGAAATCAAGTGGCAAAATGTCAGAAGTAGGGTCCGCTACTTCAAAACGAAAGCATGCAATATGTAAGTACATATTTCATTACGGAATGAAAGAAAAACGAACGGAATTGCCATTATATTGATGGATGAACTGTTAGATCACCAGCGGATTAAAAATTAGCGACTGACTAATGGCAACGCAAAAGATTGAGGTCATAAGCTTGCACTTCGCATGCAGGATCTCATCGATGATTTTCCGAGTATAGTGAATAATTTCGGTTCAAAGAGTTGACAGTGGATCAAAGTTCACCCTTCCCTGGGGCAAAACAATTGACCCTACGTGACTTCTTCACATGAGGACTAAAAAGTCATTAAATGGTCTCAATAACAGCTTTTCATCGAGAGGATCAAAAACCTGTCTTTCTAAATAGTTTGGTGTTGAGAATAGGGGTACATGTTAGCGCAAAATATCACTGACAATGAATCCAAGAGGCTACATATTAGACGCTCTTCAATAGACGTTTTGGGTTTCAGCACACTTGTTTCAAGAGCCCCTGGTTCGATGAAAAATGTACACTAGAATGGAAGAGCAGCTCCGAAGTGAAAAAGAAGGTGTAGCCATACTCGTATTGTGAGGAAAACTTGTAAGAAAAAAAGTTCTTATTCGTAAAAACAGTGAAATTAAACAATTTTGTAAAATTTACGTAGGCATTACCATTCAGATACATATTTTTGCTTTTTTTCAGGGATATTGGCCTATGTACTCATTGGAACAGAACATCTGGACTTTATATCTGTTTTGCAAACGAATTCTTGTATTTACTAATTGCTGAGTTGGTGTCTTGTATGTGTTGCCGTCTTTGAAAGTTGCTATTATTTTCAGTTTTGGTTGATAGAAAGATAAGTTATAATGTTGTTACCTTGTTAACGTTGCTATCCAATTATCATTTTCTGAATGCAACTATTTCTATGTACTGTTTTTAGTATTTAGAGCTTTGTTGCATTGCCCCATAATGCCATACCTGAGGTTTAAATCTACCAAGCTGAATTAGCACTGTCGAAGAACATCTTGTGGACATCGATAGCTATAGGAATAGAGAGTAGGCTGATTGGCGAAGATTTTCGTCAGCTGGATAATACCATATGGTAGCTCCACTGAAAGTTTTTGTCTACAAGTATCTTTATGGTGGCACATTCTCGAGAACAGTTGAGCATTCGTCATCGTTTTTTAATAGCATGTGGTTTTGGGTCTTGTGCAGGCAGTCTACATTATGGACTTTTATTTCCAATTTATGTTTAAAAATATGTAGTGGACAAATGTGCATTACTTCATGACATCACTCACATGACATGGCTATGTTCAATTCGTTCAGCATGATTTCTGTAGCAGTTTTAATATAGGTTGCGTAGGCAACCACAGTACTTTTCCTGAGCACTAAAAGCATGTCAGTTGTATTGATAATAAAAAGTAGAGGACCCAGGATGGAACCTTGCGGGATGCCATAGGAATTTTCGTCGCTTAGGCTATTTTTTATTTTTATTTTACATCTTCGGTTTTTTTAAATAATCCTCAAACCACTGTAGTAGCCCTCCTCGCGTAACTGTTTTAACCAACTGCCTTAGAATGTATTCATGACATAGTGTGTCGGATGCTTGCTTAAAATCTATGAAAAGTACAACTGTAAAGTGTACAATTATCTGATTTGGCCTAAAACTAAATTGATTCCTTCCAAGGATTTTATACTTTTCAATGTAATCAATCAGCCTTTTGGCAAAGATTTCTTCTAAACCTTATATGTCACTGAAATTATCGAAATCGGCTGGTGGTATCGTCTTATTCCCCGTCTTTATGTATAAAGCTGACATGATATTTTATGAGCTTCAGGCACTGTTGACTGCTCAAAACTCATATTAACCAGCTTTGCTAAAACTGGAGCCAATACGCCTGCATTAAACGTTAAATATGTTAGCCGACTTGCTCTCTTTCAATGCAGTAATCGTCTTGAAAATTTCTTCCGCTCTGACTTCACAGAATAACATTTAATGTTGGTTGCTACTTGATGGACGGAAATAGGACTTGTGATCACAGACATGTCTAGTTTTTCTGCAAACTGATTAGTTAAAACATTAAAATTGTCAGTTGAAAAGTTTTTCGCGAGAGTATCATCTACAAGGTCTTCCAATAGGGACTTCCGAACTTTAACATTTGATAGCGGCCATAATGTTGAAGCTAAATGATACATTTTTTTTATCAAAATGGGCGTTCTGTTCGGGCAATATTCCGGGCGCTTCGTCCATTTTACGGTCGCCATAATCGTCCTACCGAAAGGACTATAGTGAGGTGGATAAGTTTGAGTCTACTGGTTCAGTAATGCCGAAAACATCGCCGCTGTTCGTGAGAGTGTGCAGTCGATTTCCCGTCGCTCACTAGAACTCGGTCTTTCGGAGACCACAACTTGTCGAATTTTGCAGCGTGACTAGGGCCTGCACCCGTACAGAATTTGACTGACCAAGGAACTGAAGGTAACCGACTATAGAGACAACGACGTGTGGTCGTTGAATGGGCTCTGGAGCAGTTGGAACCTGACCCTAATTTTGATCGAAAGATACCAATCCACACGGGATCCAAGAGCGTCCAATGCATCCCGAAAAAGTCATTGTTTGGTGTCGACTTTGGGCTAGCGTCGTCATTGGCCCATATTTCTTTGAGAATGACGTTGGCCAGTCTATCACCGTCAACGGCAAGCGCTATAGGTGATGATTACCAAATTCTTTTGGCTTTAATGAGATGATATGGACACCAACGACATGTGGTTTCAACTGGACGGCGCTACGTGACACACATCTCATGCCACATTGGAAAATCCTGCACGAGCGATTCGAGGGCATGGTCATCTCACGTGGAGGTGATGTGAACTGGCCACAGAGATCGTGCGATTTGACCTCGTTAGACTTTTTCTTGTGGGGTTTTCTGAAGTCGCAGGACTATGCGAATAAGCGACAAATCATAGCGGCCCTCAAAGCTAGCATGACTCATGCCATCGGTCAAATTCAGACTGATTTACGCGCCAGAGTCATGGAAAATTGGACATTTCGGATGCGCGCCACCCAGAAAAGCCGCTGCGGACATTTGAACGATGTTATATTCCATACATAATGGCATCGATAGGCCTTTCAAACGAATAAAAACTTTCGATGATATAGTATCTCACACACATTTTGTTTTATTTAAATTTAAAGATAGGAAGAGCTTAATGAAATACTCTTTATAATTACTGCTTTTGTGTCTAAAGTATTATTTACGGTTTCCCAAGTTCCCAAACAATCCTATTTTTAACTTTCAATCGCTCCTTGTGGTAAATTTCAAATCCTGCGGTTGCCTGATAGTGATTGTGAAAATTCAGTGGACTATCGTTAGGTAAAAACGCCCCCTGGACCCTGAATTGAATTTCTGTTTCAGATAAATTGGCCAAATATTATTGTACTCCTATATGACCTGTCTGCTTATTTGTAACACAATCTGTAGACAATCTGCAGAAGGGTTTATCTTCATAAAATCTTTCTTAAGGTTTTGTCAGTGAATTAATGGCGCCATCACTTAAAAAAGTAACAAACTGTTTGTGAAAAAAAAAGGAAAATCCTTGGATTTTTGACAATTTTCAGCAGTTTTTCTACCAACACTAGACGAGCATATACATTAAGTTTAGTTCTACTATATTGCTTTAGGTTGTCCATTCTCAGCTGAGTTTTTTTATTTATTTTATTTGGCATCTAAATTACAATGGATGCCAGCCAACGACGTTGAACGGATTGTAATAAATTGCAGTTCGTTAGCGTAAGAGACAAATATGAAAAGGAAACACAGACACGGCAAACAAGGGTATGTTTTCGTCCTTTGTAGATTGAACGTTAATTACGAGTATGATGGTGTTCTTTGTTGTTTACTGATTGTTAAACGAACGATTGTAGGGTATGATTCACACAGAAGATATAAAAGATGACTTTCAATTTTAATGTGGGCAATACCTATAGAACATTTTTTTTTAAATACCTAATTTCAAAAATTTGACTTACATCGATGACAAAATCGGAACAACTGCGGGGGATCTAGATCACTGAAATAGTTGAAAAGTTCAGTTGAAAGGGAATTTAAAATCCATTTAGCTCATTGACGATTTTAGTTGAGATTTGGTTAAAGGATGTGCCATAGAAGAAAACTACTCATAAGAAAAGAACAAAGCCGTTCCAATTGCGTTTGGATAACTTACACTAAGATACAACTTTTCAACAAAACTAGCCAGCTGGGCAGTCAACCATATTTCATCCTAGCTGGTATATCCATGTATCTCTATGCAGACCTCAGATTTTAAAGTCGATATTTTTCTTCATTTTTTGTAAATCTCTAACCAAAACAAATGCTCCCTATAGTAGCTTCCCGGTATGATTTTTGCTTCCGAAATTATATTTATGTAGCAGAACATATGGGCTTAGACTTGGGGGAGCAAATTTTCATTTCACTGGAATGGATGAGTGTTTGTTTTAACGCTAAAACAAATAAAGATATCTGGATATGTTTTTATTGAAAATTATTGACTTGAATTTAAATTTCTTTCCTCATTTTAGAGGTTGCCGAAGATGGATGGAGTGCTGGTATAGTCACGTATACTCAACGAAAAACTCCCACGACGACGTACCATTATCTTAGATGTCGCGCATGACGAGAACACAGTGGGTTTTTCAGAAGACAAAGTAGGTGAAGCAGTAAAATAAATGAACCGATAATTTAAATTGAATGGATATGTATCGAAAATCTTGGATTCAAGTACGAGTAACTCGCGATTTAATTTGGCAATATATCTTAAATGTAAAAAATGGCGATTGGCTGCTTATCTAGTGAAGGAAGAACGTCTGGTTTCTTGATATAGAGGAATAAGAAACACGAAATACTGTAACAATTGCCGATCGGTGGAGTTAGTAATGAAAATATATGAGTATGAGCCAAATCCGTTTATAAGGAAACATTTTGTCGGTCAGTTTACGGACTATACAGTAATATCTCAAGGTTACGAAATGTTAGCACTTGAGCCTACAAAAAAAAAACACAATAAATTAAGCTTTCATTGTTGATCTGATTTGTTGAATAGTAGTTTCCAAAGGTTAGCAAGGGTTCCTAAGAGAAAACTTTATTCTTAAGACGATAAATGTGCTTCCATCTGGCGTAAGTTCAATAGGAAAAGAGGCTTGCACTGGACGCTAAATTTTCAAGAACAGCTAACCAAGAGGAATAACTAACTGCGCAAGGTATGTGGAACAGCTTCGATGAAAAATTAAAGAAACAACCCTGCTCTGTGTATTTCAAAGAGCCGGCTCCGCGTGAACAGAATATCGTGGTAGTGGGAAGACTAAAAGAACATTTCGATAGATAACAAAAAGGCAACTCTGCCAAGACTGGACAAAGTATAGCGAAAATAGCGATAGAGGCATTCTACTGGAAATTAGAAGAAGTGCGTTCACAGGACATTACAAAGAACGAACCAATAGAAGAAGTGTATTGCCTAAGCAATAGCAAATTCAAAGCAATAGAAAAATCTCGGAAGAGATGTAATATCTCTAGGTTGAATACAGATACAAAAAGATATCTACAAAACGAAGAACTCACGAGTAGTACAATCCTCACGGCGGTCGCTCACGAAGGGGAGACGTCAAGTTTTGTGACTGACGAAGTTGGCAAAGGAGTAAAACTAATGAACCGGAATCCTGTAGTCTGTCCGGATTACATAATTTCCGAAAACTTGGTCAGAATCGGAGATCTTCGATTTAAATAGTTCGCCTAACTGTTAATGAAATTAGAAGAACAAGTACAGCCTGCAAGATTTTTTGAGGTCTTGTCAAATGAGCAGTGGCAGTTAAGTGACGTCGATGTCCCTGATCTGTATATCTTATAGGCGCACAAGTTACCTGACAACTTTGTAAAACTTCATAAAAGACTTCGTCCTATAGGAAGAAGAAGATCAAATCAAGCTGGAACTGGTGGTTTGATGAAAACATGTTTCAAAAGCAACAAGGTTGACTCTCTTTCCCTTACAAAGTGCTACTGGTCCCTCTTTTTTTTTTAAGTGGGAATACTGAGTTCTAGAGGCGGTAGTGAGAAGTTGTGGTACCATCAGCCAGTAATCCACAAACCCCAGAGATCGGAGAAAAACCTACATACGACGATAGTTTCAGAAGTACCCGACCTGACATATAGATGGCAATTATGGTAGAAAGCTTAAATTTGAAGTTTGCGACGCTATGTTGTTTAGTATTTGTTCGAAAGCCATTAATAGTGAACGCTCTCAATGAATTTTTTAAAATGGAAAAAATTGGTCATCGTTATGTGATACAGTACTTTCATTTGAAAGGCCTCAAACCTAGGGGAGTCTGCTCCTTCGTTTAAAAGAATAACATATTGGGTGGCAGAGTTTAAGTGAAGCCGTACGAGTTACTAAGACGAATATCGCAGTGGTCGACCAAATGAGGTGAGTTCACCAGAAATGTTGAAAAAAATCCATAAAATGGTGTTGGAGGACCACCGATTGGAAGTGCGTGAACTAGCAGATATGAAAGGCATTTCAAAAAGCGATATACATCGCATGTTGACTGAAAAATTGGATAAGAGAAAGCTGTGCCCAAAATGGGTGCCGTGATTACTCACAATGGGACAAAAACAGCGTCGTGAGGATGTTTTAATCAAGTGTTTGGCGAAGTTTCGCAGCAATAAAGCCCAGTTTTTGCTTCGATTCATAACCATGGATGAAACATAGGTCCATCACTTCACACCTAAGACGAAGGAACAGTCAAAACAATGGACTCAAAGGGCAGAATCAGCTCCAAAGAAGGCGAAGACAGTTCCGTCGGCAGGCAAGGTCATGGCGTGAGTTTTTTGGGATGCGCGTGGGATAATTTTCATTGATTATTTTCCGAAAGGGAAAACAATCAACGACGTGTATTATGCGAACTTATTGCAGTGTTTTAAAGATGAAATCAAGATAAACCGGCCGTATTTGGCGAAGAAAAAGTTTTGTTTCATCAAGATAATGCACCAGTTCATACATCCGTCATCGCGATGGCCAACATCAATGAGTTACAGTTCGAATTGTTTTCTCATGCACCTTATTCGCCAGCCCCCTCGGATTATTTTCTATTTCCGAGCTTGAAAAAATGGCTCGTTGGTAAAAGATTTGCCAACAGTAAAGAGGTGAAGTCTGCGATTGATGGCTATTTTAAGGAGCTCGACAATTCCCACTATAAACTGAGTATCGAAGCTATTGAACATCGCTGGGAAAAGTGTATTGAACTAAAGAAGCCTACGCACGTAGAGAAATAATCATATTTTTCCCCAATTTTGTTGTGTTTTCTTTGTTAAGTCGGATACTTCTGGGACTACCCTCGTATTATCGACTGGCGGTTTTTCAAGTAAGTGAAGTCGTAAGGACGGTAGGGAGACTTATGATGAGCCAGAATCTCAAGGTACAATAGGAGGTCCGCCAAGAACACCGTTGTTGGAAACCGTAGAGTCAACCCCGGACTTGCAACGGACAGCTTCAGACAGGGCATCTGAAAGTCGCCGACGGGTGGGGACGGGCCGTCGTTTCAAGACAGATACCGATAATGACGGGTGAGGGAGGACGATCTCTGGAGCTTACACCCCAACAAAATCCAGGCAACCTAAAGATTTGACGAACACTACAACCCAAAATCGATGTGGGTAAAAACACCGGAATCACATCCCGCAATTCATGTGGGTGCAGCTAGCCAGAGAGCTAGGCAGAGAACGAATGATCGGTGCGGTGCGTGAAGAGGCGACGATCTCTTTCGCTGTTAATAAAGTTTGTGCGATTTTTGTACAGGCAGTGTACCGCTAAAGCAAACATCGATAAACCATCGAGCTCCAACCAAGGTTTACAGCGTTGTTGGAAATCCCGCTTTTTATTTATTTCGTATTCCTCTAGCTTTTACGGAAGATTTCTTCTTGTTTGAATTTCAAAGTTTAGTGATTCCTTCAAAATCACGTGGAGGTTAAATTTAACTCATGTTTACCAGCCACAAAGTGCTTCTCGTGGAACCCACGTCTGAAATAACCGCATTTCAGTATTATTTTTGATTCGGGGCAACAATTGACAGTTCCCACGTGTATGGAAGGATGCATGCGCGATGACTCGACTACACGCAGTATCTTATCTTTAAACAAAGAATTTGACCCCTATCATTGGATGCAAACCGTGATTATTGTAGGATTTCACCAACCTCGGGGTAAATCTAACCCCACAAATGAGACTGTAATGACCTAAGGAGACCGTTGTTGTACACATATCAAGATGATGCTTTACATATCTCTTCCTCCGATTCTAGTTTATGGTGCCGTTTGGTGGATGTTAGCAGAAATGCGGGGCTGATTCTGGATGCTAGATCCAGCGTACAAGAAAAATGTAAAGTTTGAACGTGGATCCTATGGCGAACGTCACTTCTCTCTTAAAAAAGATGACCTTACGCTCAATGGAGATCATAACTGGACCATTAATAGTGGATATTTTCTTGAAGATATGGGATAAACATAAAGAAATATATATAATTCCTATTACGGCGTTCTCCAAGCGCTTGGCCAGGTTTGGAAGTAGACAGCTAAGGTTTAAATCAAATTTTGATGTCAAGCATGTCCTCAAGTAATGTTAGCTTCTACATGCAATATATTTGAAGAAAGATACGCCTCGCCACACAATTCTCAAGGGAGCATCCTCATAGCGATACAAAACTCTATGACCGGAATAGGCAACAACAGTGTAGAACCAAAGGGTACATATAATTTTGTGTTATTATACGTCTTACTTTTTGGTAGGACCAGCAACACTAAAACTGATCATCACGAAAACTTCTTAATGACCGGCAGTATGGTTTTCGTAGCAACAGTCGCAAAGGCATTTGACAGAGTTTGGCATCACGCTCTTTTGTTGAAAACGCGTGCTTTTGGAATCGATGACTCTCTTCTTCAATGGATTAGAAATTACCTTTCGGAACGTTCAATTCAAGTTTTCTTGGACGGTTTCAAGTCTGATGTTCACAAAACAAATGCTGGTGTACCCCAGGGCTCCGTTCTGTCTCCGAAAGTCTTTTTAATTTTCATCAACGATCACTTGTCTGCTACTTCTAATCCAGTATATTCCTTTGCTAATGACAGTACTCTCTGCTTTTCATATTCGTTCTCGAACACACGTCCCTGCTCTTCGGCTGTAGAATGGGAACGGCAGCTTCCAAAATTCTCGATATGTGTATCAGTAACAACTTACGTTGGGATGACCATATATTTGATGTCGTCAAAATAGCTGCGAAATGTCTAGGTTTCCTCAAACGATGTAAGAAATATTTTACCCCTTCTGATCTGGCCTCAGTATTTAAGGCATTATTCCGCCAAAAATTGGAGTACAACGCCCACATTTGGTCAGGTGCTCCTAAAACATCTCTGCACCTGCTATATAGGATTCAAAATCTCTTGCCTCACTTTATTTTATCGCTATTTCCACAACCAATGTTCCATAGAAATCGCCAGTAGCATTCCGTCCCTTCAAAAATTTAACCGTAACACCAGTCTCGCTATGAATGCTCATGAGTTTACCCTCAAGCCCATTTTCGGACGTACTCTAAAATATCGTGATTCTTTCCTAAGCTGTACAACTCTACAACGCTAATGGAATGCCCTGCCGATCTTTGTGTTTCCTGGTCGTTATAGCCTACAAACATTTAAAAACAATGTACATCGGTACCTGTCGTTGCTTTCTCTCTAAATTTCCTTCGCCCGCGCGATCACCAAAAAACATTATTCTTCTGTAAAGGATGCTCCACGGAGATTCCCGAGCACCAAGCAGCCAAAATGCCGTAAAGTACGAATGGTTTTAAAATGGAATCGGGAGTGGGAACTGGTACACATGGACCAAACAATATCATCACCTTAACAATGGGAGTAAACCCCAGTGTATTTCAGGCAGAACTCCACGCCATTTATGAATGTGTCAATCATATTTACAACTCTGGTATCAAAGGCGCAATCATCCATATATTCACGGACAGTCAAGCAGCTACAAATGCCCTTTACTCGCATATCATTGACTCCAAATCAGTCATGTACTGCTTCAAAACCCTGCAAAATCTTAGCTCTAGGAACAAGACCAAACTATGGTGGGTTCCTGCTCACGAGGGTATTCCCGTCAGGTTGACGAACTGACTGGAAAGGGCTCAGAAACTCCCTTTAATAAACGAGAACGCTTCTGCTGCATACCTAAATCAGCAGTTAATTTAGCTATTATTAGCTGGGAGCACTTTAGATGCATCTTATATTGGGAGAATAGCCCAGGTATAACACAAGCCAAACCAGCCAGTAGAGGTCTAAGTCTAAGTCAGGATGATATCCAAAACTTAGTAGGTTACCTCACAGGACATCACGGTTTAAGATATCACCTCAACAAAATGAAACTAGTCGACTCTCCAGAGTGCCAACTTTGTGAATGTCCGGACCACAACGGAATTAGACGGAATATTTTCTTCATCGAACAATTCGACACCAATGAATTAATGAATTTCTCTGCTGGTAGTGTTCACAACTTCATTCGGAAGGTATAAGGGATCTTTTAAGTCAAAGTGCCTGGCGACTCAGAAATTTAAAAAAAAAAATAATAAAAAATTGAGGACCAAACATTGTACAGTTGAGGATTCCAAATTCCGAAGGCCATCCTTATAGATCCGATGTTTAGATTACTAAATCCTTCCTCGATATCTGCAGATCTGCGTCTAATCACGAAACAGATTCAGGTTCTGAAAAGATTTGTCCAGTTTCTGTCCTGTTCTGTGCTCATATGGAGGTCTTACGATTGTCTAGGAGCCAAAATAGTTCATAGCCAACGCAGACGATGGTAAAATTCAAGAGATAGTCGCCTCTCATTTTTCATTCGGAACTCTCTGGGATATGATGTGTTTTTCTGAGTGGTTTTGACCACTTCGATTCATCTTACCCCAGGATAGTGCGCGGAAAAGCTATCAACTTTCCAATTTCAAGCACATGGAAAGGAAGCCACCCCACTACAAGATATTAATCGGTTTCAGTTAATGTAACTTCCTACTACCAATTTCTCTTCGCTTCTTCTCTTCGAAAGTCAACCCTATGTTCAAGGATACAAGTGTCTGTTTATGACAAGTGGAAGCGTACATTCAAATCGTAAAATGAATGAATACAAATAATATACGCATATATCTCATGCATCCTTAGCCCTTCAAAGTTTTCAATGAAAGATCTCCCCAGCTTAACCTTAAAATTGAAAATACCTAACAACCAAACCGAGACTATTAATTGCATTCGTATCCCCAGAAAGGAGTGATGAGTTCACATTAACGTCAATTCCATTGCAATTTTCGTATCTGTAACGACACCCAACCACTTAAGGTTGTAATACCTCCATTTATTGATGCGCAGAAATAACTACCACGCACTCACACGCACACACAATCGGGATGTCAATTCACTGTCAAATACCGCTATTGTCAGGGCTCACTGAAGCTTACCCACTTGTCGACATTGACGGAACACAGGAGAGTTAACTTTACGATTTTGATGTTAATTGCTTTCTCAAGTGGATGGTACTGCTTGCAAATAATATTGGTAGTCTCAAGTGCACCACCAGCTCTTGATCTCAAGGTAAGCAAATATTCGAGATACTGTCGATTTGTCATTGACTATCACGGGGATCGAATAACTCAAATATCTATGATATTTGCCTTCCATCCACAGAGAGAGGCACTTCTAAACAAGCCAATGTCATCGATTTGTATTAAAGGTTGTGATTTCTATCGAAATATGTATGCTTATCCAGTATCCTTGAGTCCACGAAGTATCTGCCTTAGATCTCGTTTCAATAAGCCCCTCGTTATGATACATTTTTTGCACCCTTTTAACGTTGCTGATTTTTTATTTTTTTTTTTATCCTAACTAGCATAAGTAAACGAAGAATGGAGAGAAAAGGAAAAATGAAACAGAAATTGCAATTTTTTTTAATTAATTCCAACACTGCGCGCATTTAATCAGTTTCCCACGGGATAAATGCAAGTAACATGGTAAGCAAAAAAAATATGGGCTAAGCCATCAGATAATAGTAATTAAGGGCTTCATTCTATATTTTTGGAGGTTTACAGTGTTTTTTTCGCCTTCTCTATGCCATCATCTTCGTACTTTTGCCTCTTTCTTTTTACTTGTTAAATTTTTGAATTTTCATGAGCATAATATTTAATGAGGTCCTTGGGATGGAAGATGGAAAACTGGTGCGAGATTTAATTTTGCCTCTCGGTAAAATTGTTCACAGGACAGAAACAGAAACTGGGAAAAGAGTGAACTTGATCGTTGATGTTGGTGCATCTGGTGCAAATCATTGTGGTAGAATCTGATGCCTCGGTAGTTTCATGTGCTTGATGTAACTGTATACAATTGGGCCCTTCGTTGGCTGTAGTTATACATAATTTTTTTTTTTTGAGTAAAAAGTTATTCAATATAGTCAAGGGACACTTTAAATATTGAGTTCCTAACTAGAGAAGTAGCTTAACAGATAAAAATTTTACAACTAGTAAACTTTGTAGGGGTATAAGGGAAATACTAAAAACTAATGTTCGAATTGAGCGTGGAAATGGTCCCGTTGACTCGGTCTTAAGGTGCATATATAGGTAATCATTAGATCCTGCAATGGCTGTGTATTATCATATTCTGTTTGCAGAATCTTCTTAGAGGTCTAGTCAGCTAATCCCCAAAAATGTGTCTTCCCTCGAGAGATTTAACATATATACAGGCAAACAGTTCTCACCCGTAATACTGAGGACAACTGGAGATCGTCCTTTTTTCCAGAAGGCATAGAGGTCACTCCTTTAGCGTGTGCTTGTCGTCAGATTAGATCTTGTTTTATAATTTGCGCGCGCTTAAGGGATTTAAGTTCCTTTAAAATGTTTGCACCCAGCCCGGGCGAACGAAAATCAAGGAGGATGGAAAGAGAGGTACCGGTGAACGTTGGTTTTAAATGTTTGAAGGTTACGATGACTAGGAAATAAAGAACTGGGCAGGACATTCTATAAGCGAGTTGTACGGCTTAGGAAAGAATCACGATATTTTAGAGTATGTCCGAAAATGGGCTTAAGGCTATACTGGTGAGCATTCATAGCGAGACTGGTGTTACTGTTAAATGTTTGAATGGGCGGAATGCTACTGGCGATTTCAATGGGGCACTGTTGGTGGAAATAGCGATAAAACAAAGTGAGACACGAGACATTTCGTCGGTGTTCGAGGGTGTCAATTGATTGACTGAATCCTATCTAGCAGGTGCAGAGATAAAACAGAGCACCTGACCAGATGTGGGCATTGTACTCCAGTTTTGGGCGGATGAATGCCTTAAACATTGAGGCCTGATCAGAGAGGGTAAAATATTTCTTACATCGTTTGAGGAAACTTAGACATTTCACAGCAATTTTGACGACATCGAATGTGTGGTCATCCCTATGTAAGTTGCCACTGCCACAGATATCGAGAATGGAAAGTTTTTCGGTCTCGACGATGCAAGTGCTATTCATGAATAATGGCTGGGTATTTAGATTTGGCTTTAATGACAGCAGACAGCATTGAGTTTTGGTAGCATTAAATTCCACTCGCTTGATAGTTCCCCAATTGGTTGTGCTGTAAATATCGGAATTTGATGAGCTTAACATACGCTGCCGTTCCCGTTCTACAGCCGAAGAGCAGCGGCGTGAGTCCGGGAATGAATATGAAAGGCAGAGACTACTGTCATCAGCAAAGAAATATATTGGATTAGATGTAGCAGACAAGAGATCATTAATGAAGATTCAAAAGAGTGTCGGAGACAGAACAGAGCCCTGGGGCACACCAGCATTTATTTTGTGAATATCAGACTTGAAACCATCGAAGACAACTTGAATTGAACGTTGCAAAAGGTAGTTTCTAATCCATTGAAGAAGAGAGTCATCGATCCCAAAAGCACGCATTTTCAACAAAAGAGCGTGATGCCAAACTCTGTCAAATGCCTTTGCGACTGTTGCTACGAAAACCATACTGCCGGTCATTAAGAAGTTTTCGCGTTTCGAGATATTTCATAAGCTGACGGTTTATGAGCGTTTCCATGACCTTGGAAATAATGGACGTAAGTGCAATGGATTTGTAGGAGGTGAGGGAAGAAGATTCGCCTTTTTAGGGACGGGCTGGACTAATGCTGTTATCCATCTGCTCGGAAGGAGTTCTAAAGCGTAGGATTGATGAACAAGCTTACGCAGTGGTTTTGCCAGAGAGGAAGAACACCTCTTCAGAAGAAGGGGAGATATACCATCTGGACCAGCGGATTTATGCATGTTGAGATCTTTAAGTACTCCTGCTGCTACACTTGTACGAAAGTAGATTCGTCCCATTGTAGATTCGACGCACTCAAGTTTAGGCGGGGACAAAGCACAATCTGGGAGTGTTGAGCTAGCCGCAAAGTGTGCAGCAAGCAGATTGGCCTTGTCCAAAGAGCTGACAGCTGGAATGTCATTATAAATGAGCGTTGGGATGGAGGATGAGGCAGAATTTCTAATGTTTTTGACGAACGACCAAAAAATTTTACTACCTTTGTGACATTGCAATATTTTTTGCCTCAGTTTTTGGTCGTATTGGAATTTCACAAGCTTGAGAAAGACGTTGCAATCATTTCTGGCTCGTTTAAACTCTTTTCGGTTTTCCTCTGTCGGGTTGGTCTTGTAGGACCGAAAAAACATTTCTCTAACCCTGATAGCCTCTTTACAGCTCGAGTCGTACCATGCCTTTTCTTTTGGTTTGATACTCTTCATCCGATGAGGGATAAATCATCTCATTTCAAAGAGAATAGTTTCTGTGATCATGCCGGCAGCGGCGTCCACGTCGTTATCGAGGAAACATACCGACCGGTTAAACTTCCTAAAGAAGTTGTTAAGTCTGCTCCAATTGGCTTTCTCGTACGGTTCTGTTAGGTATTTTTGCTCTAACTGTGTGGTACCAGAAATTAGCTGATATGATCCACGAGCCTAGAGGGGACAGCACATCAACGCTGTACTTGTCAGGGTGAGAAGTTAAAAACAAGTTCATGGTGTTGGCGGTATGAATATCAACGTCTGGCATTCGTGTGGGCTCATTTACAAGCTGGGTCTAATTATTTTCCGCAAACATATCTTCCGTCGGGGGTTGTCTGTCCAGAATGTCGAAGCCAACCAGAATTGTGTAAATTGAAATCGCCCGTAATCACGTTTTCAGTATGAGGATACAGCGATACAATTCTTTGAATTGAGTCATATGGCGCATCAAAATCGTTAAAGCCGAATTGCTGTAAAGTTTGGGTCTTCTGTAAATAAAGCAGTAGTGGATAATTTGCTTACGGAGATGGAATTCTTATCACGTGCAATTGAATTTCAGATTGGAACAGGAACTACATTGTGCTGGAATTTGGCAAGCTACATCACTACGCGCTTAAATGGCGAGATCGCGATGGGGAAAGAATAGTGGATTTGAGAGGTGTGGGCGGGGATATACCTGAGTTTCATCAAGTGCCCAAACAGTTGGTCAATGGGTGCAGATGTAGACGTACGCAGAAAAGTGATTACTTCTTAGCCCGCGTATATGGGCTACGTCCACCCTGAATTCCTTAGTCATAACTACAAGCAAACCCAGTAAACATAAATATCGACGGTACTAAGCAAGGCTGCTGTAGATGTTATGCCCTTACAACAATATGAAACAGTGCACCAACAAAATTCTCACTCACAACGCGCTATCCATCTGTTGTAACATTCACTCAGTCACAGCCCGTATCATATGATAAATATAGTAACAGCAGTGACCGAGTGCAAGCAACAGTACTTCGACCAGGATTGATTTGTACCAGATTTGCTGAGCTGCGTAGTGCCACTTTGTAAATATATAGGTGTAAGGGCGTTAGTCCTATTCTATAGCAGCAGGCCGACACCAAGTCCGAAAGACTCCGAAAGCACCCAGACATGCAAGATGCTGCATATGTTATGATGAATCGGACCATCATTGTGTAAATCCAGTGAGATCTTTGGAGAGATCCCCCATGTGCTGCCATACATTCGACGGGAGACCCACAAAGCGTTGGTTGCTTTAGTTATTTTGTTGTTTAAATGAGAGTTCCAATCGAGCCTTTTATTCAGGATTACTACCAGATATTTGACCTCGTCATAGTACTCAACAATTATGGTATATCGTGTCGATGACTAGGTCATCGGCATAACCAATTGTATTGTAGTCTTAGGTGCTTAATTTGTTAAGCAGATCATCAAAAACCAAAGACCACAGGAGGTCTAATATGCCTCCCTGCGGGCAGCCTCTTACGAATGCTACTGATACCGAAGTCAACCCTGATGAGGTTGAGGCTTCGACCCAGTTGATGGTAGGTTGCTCGATGTTTCTATGGAGCAAAGCAATTAATATGGAGTCATAGCCAGTATTGTCGAAAGAAAGGAGGGAGCTTTTGATTTCAGCTGTCAGTTTTAGCAGAACTCCTTTTGTCGATTTGCCCTTCTGATACGTGGATTGAAACAGCTGCAAATGCAAGCTATTTTCTAAGCTTTCTCTGATATGGACGGCAATAACTCTTTCCATTGCTTTCAGATAAAACAATGTCAAGCTTATAGGACGGTATGATTTAGGTAATTCACTAGGCCTGTTGAGCTGCCTCCAAATGCGTGGTATGTAGCCCCAGTTGAAGCTGAACCTAAATATGGCTATTAGGGTAGGTACAAGGAAGTCTAAACCTTTTTGTAGTAGAGCTGGAAAAATGCCGTCTATACCTGGTGCCTTGTATGGTTTAAATGAGTTGATAGCCCTCAACCTCTGTTGACTGTCTATAAGACACGTCAATATTGAAAGATACTGGGAAGTTCACTTGAAAGTATTTAGGGTTTCCTCACGGTCGCATGTAATTGTGTCATCGGGTCTGATAAACAATCTCATGCAATTAGATTGATCTTTGGAGAGTGCTCTATGGAGTTTTGCTACAGCAGGAAGCAGACCAAAAGGCTCTGTTTGATCTTCGCAACCATTGGTTGTAAAAAGTTAAAAGGGATCTACATATATTGCTCCCAATTTGCTATGCGCTTGGCTATATTAAAAATCTTTCTCACTGATATCAAGGTCCTGGTCCTCAATGGATATGAAGTCCACAACTTCAGTTGCGCGAAGTTTATCCGGGAGGATATTTCTTAGGATCACTGTGTTAAGCTATCCCGATTAATCGTTGAAATAGCCTTTATTGATTGAGTTTAAATTGAATGTGTGTTCCCGCGAAGATATCACTGTTCATTGCTTTGTGGTTTTGTTAATTTCAATTTGCAAATATATGTATCTATCTAGAATTTTATTATTTCATTAACCAGTTACTCGTACAAGGGATTTAAACCATTATTCCTGCTTAATTTGGAAACCCATAAATCGCATGTAAGTATTGATTAAAATTAACTATACAGTTCCCATGACGTTCCAATCCAATTATTTCCTACCAAATGAGTTTCCAGGCAGATGAAATTGACTTTTCAATGAAATACAATGCAATTAAGGTCAACTTTTTTAACAATAAATGAATCGATTCCTACCATCAACCACCCATACAATGGGTACCTTACATTGAAGCTGCAGCTTCCTTTGTACGGGCAATGTAACCCTTTCTATCCACTTCAAATCGATCTCGAACTCGCATCCAACTCTTACTGATGTTTTATCCATTTAACATCAATTTTATTCGTTTTACGGTTCATTAATCTCAAACAAATTTGGCAACAGAAAATCATATTACTATACCAGCCATGGAAGCTCGTCGGGGTGGGTGGGGGGGGGGGGGGGGGGGGGGGAGGACAAGGCACATAAAACAAGACCAACAAGAAATAAGAAGAAGAATGTTGAAAAACCACTTCAATCTGTTTTGGCTCCGGTCTATCCATGTCTGTGGGTGAAGGTCCTGTATGTTATCCTTGGCAGTGACTCCTCTTATTGCTGTGGAAACGTATTTTTTTTTTTTAAAGAAAAGTTTTAATATTTTTGTTTCAATTTCTCAACATAAAAGAACTTTCGCTGTTACGCCTCGGCGGGCTAATAGCAACAATATTCAAATAATCGTAAAAATCATCAGTTCATTTAACATGATGTCCTTTAGTTGATTCGGTTCAGGATATACCCGCTGAGGCTGTGAAACGAAGGCACGAAGAGAGGTAGGAAGGAAAAAAAAAAATTGAAATAAAAGAAGTTCTCCCACCAGTCAATAACCATGTCGTTGATGGCTTCTGCTTTGGGTCTTAATGTCATTTTAAGTGGTGTTCTTGGGAGTTTTACAAGTTACACGCAACTTACCATAATGGCTGGTCTTTGGGTTTAGTTTCTGTTAGATCTCATGTTCGAATTTTTTGAGTTTTTCTTTTTTGAGAGGAAAACTTTTGATATTTCCAATGGACATGATGCGAGGACATAACTAAGTCTGTCAAGATGTGGGTGTCGCAAATTGTTGTTGAAACCTTGACCCTAAGCCAGTTGATTTGATTTTCGATCAAGACGAGAAAGTAAGATGGTTATTGCTAAGTTACGAACCATTTATGTGGCCAATATGGTAGGCTTTTGCTTGGTCATATTGATGAGGTTGTGCTGTTCATTCTGTTGACAGCGTAATGTTATTATCCTTCTGCGGAAATGCATGATTTTATTCCTTGCCAGGATGTTTCCACGTGTTGATAGAACTTGCGAACATAATTCCTTCAGAAGCATCTCTCCATCGAGCAATATTCCTCACATAGAGATAGAGCAACCTTATTCGTCTCTTGTTTCTGCACTTTTTGGTGATTTTTTCCAAACTACGGGTTCATTATCGTGGTTGGTGTCTCTATGATAACATTTCTCTCCGTCGGGCCGTCGATTAGTCTAAGTCCATTTTAAGAGTTGGTGGTACGTAGAATATGATTTTGAACTATATGGCCTAAAATGCTCTCCTTTCCTAACTTAAATCGCTAAAATCAACAAATACGAACTTAACCTTGTTCTATGGACGTGGCTTATATGTTAGGTCGAGGAGCTTGTAAGAGTAATCTTTGGCAAAATCGTGCTCTGCCTCTGTCAGTGAGTTGGCACGCACTACGCTTATGTTGAGGAATTAAGTCTTGACACGGATTGCCGTAAATTATCCGCTCAGATGCTTGAAGCTTAAAACTTCTTACACAAGTCTTCCTCTGATGGCAAATTTAGGCTTAGTAGGCGTTGCTTCTGCCCTCTATAGCATCACAGTATCACAGTATATGCCATCGTACATTTTGGATGGCAGTAATAGTTACTTTGTAGCCATTCAGGGCTACAGCTAATTCTTTGGTTCCAAATTTCAAGTGTATAACCGAAGGGCATTGTCTGCTTCTCGTCCGTAACTGAAAGTGTGGCGGACGATACAGAATTCACAATTGAGATTCAATTGCAAAGGGGTGAAATTATGACTCAAATAACTACCTCCAGTTGCGCACTCCAAGTCGGTTGAGGTCCCCTTTTACGTGTACTCGCCGTCCAAAGTAAGGCCTTGCTCTACTGCGTTGTCCCGAATTAGATTCCAAGACTATATGGGCCGGAGCACTGGTGTCCATTCACTCCACATGTCCTAGGTATCTCAGGGCACTGATGCGCATTTTTCTGACTAGGTCAATGTCACTGTACAGCTCATGTAGTTCGTCGTTGAATGTTCTCCTCAAAAGCCCGTCAACGCAAACGGTACGGAATATTTTTGGTAGTCTTTTTCTCTGGAAGCGAATAAGGATATCTTCATCTGCTTTTGATAGAGTACATGCTAGATAGAGCCGCTTTAGTTTTTTAGTGATGGAGACTTACGAGTATTAATCAATTGGTTTCTTGGCCAAAAGAAACAGTGATTGGCAAGAGTGATTCTTCGTTATATCTGCTGAGTTGTTGTTGGGGGAATCAAGGTAGACAAAGTTCATTATTACTCGAAATTATAGCTGTCGACTTTGACGTCTTGTCTAATTCGTCCCTGTTGTCAGTTCCTACATCTTGACAGCATATATTTGATTTTCCCCCATTTACCGCTAAACCCATTTTAACGGCTTTCGTTTCAATACTAGCGGACGCACTGGTGACAGTACGCTGTGGTCCTTCAACCTCACCGGCGTGCGCTAGTAGTTGCACAGACTTTTAAAAAATTGCGTGTACTGTGCTAGCTTGTGAGTTCCGCACAATTCTTTCAAGTATGAAGTTGTAGAAGCCAGATGACAGCGCCTCACCTTGCCTAAAACCTTTTTTGGTATCAAAGGTCTCGGCTAAGTCGTTACCGCCTTTGAAGGGTTGCCAAACTAGATATGACTCTATATAGGTCGTCTCTATAAATGCTCTCATATGCGGCATATGAAAAGATGGTGGGTATCGATTTGGACTTCTCAGGGTTTTTTTCAGGATCCGCCGCAGTATAAAGATTTGGTCGATCCTGGTCTGAAATCGCGCTGATAGGGCCGGATCAGGTAGTTGACGAAGGGTTCCAGATATTCACACAATATAGGAGATATTGTATGCGATGTTGAGAAGGCTTATGCCTCTATAGTAGGCGCAGTTGAGGGAGTTCCATTTTTTCTGAACCGGGAAAACGATACTAAGATTCCTGATCTGGTAAATGAATTGGTGTATGCTCTTCATTAAGTGACTTCCAGCAGCTTTGAACACCTCGGCCCGGTAAGCCGTCAGGTCCAGCTGCGTGGTGGGTTTTTGGCTTAGATATTGCTATCTGTACTTCGTTCTGGTCAGGTGGGCAGAAGCTTTGATTTGTCTATTTTGGCTGACGGCGGCATGTTCGGCTTCTTCGCCATTCTACAGTCTGCAGAAGAATTTGTTCCATGTTCTCACCAACGACTGTGACTGCACTACAAAGTTTCCTTCTTCAGCTCCACAGGTTTTTGTATGAGTCTTCTTGCCTTGAAATGTTCTTTTAACCTGTTGGTAAAACTCCCGTATGCCATTCCTGCTGTACAACTTCTCAATATTTTCGACTACGCGCTTCTCTTGCTATTTTTTCTTCTTCTGCAAAAGTCGATGGTCTTCCAGTCTCTTCTGCTCGTAGAGCTCACGAACAGCTTTCCACCTTCGTTGAATCAGCTTGTTTAGTTGCAAGTGCTTGCAGCATTCTTCATCCTACCGGGAATCTCTTGGTGGCGGATGAAGCTCAGCACATCAGTTGCGGCGTCCCTGTTGGAACGTTGGCATCTCTGCCACGGGTTTTCGGTACTCGATGCAAGTGGTATAGGAATTGTTGGTACATTTCGGTATACGCATTCCGAAAAGATTCTGGCGGTCTCTTGCGATTGCAGCTTTTGTACGTTATTATATCTTCTCACAGTAATTGTTCTTTGTTACGGCGCCGATCTGAGTTAATGTTGGCTAGCTATCACAATATTATCAGTTTGATTAGCGCTTGATGATCCAGAGGCCGTCATGTCTTTTTGTGTATATTGACATGATATTACGTCCGGACGCGAGGTCAATAAGCTTGAGGCAATTACCAGACGTGTTGTGATGTAGGCTATTCATACCAACTGTCGTAAAAAAGATTTCCTCCTTTCCGGTCCTGATGTTAAAATCTCCTAGTACAATTTGAACTTCATACTTTGTACAATGTCATATGTCTTTTCGAAGAGCTCGTGGAAACATTCTTTGGTGGCCTTGATTCGGGTTGTGATAAGACGCTCGCTCACGTGTCAGAAGCACAACGCTTCTTGCTTACATCTGCCGCAAGAAGCGTTTCTTTCCACTATAGCTATGACCATAGTTATGTTACAGTTTTTCATCCTTCTTCGCATTTCTTGAATGGCGGTGAAATTTGCATGACAGCAGTCAAGAGCATCTGCTATTTGCTCCACTGCGCGTGCCTTGTTAAGTGTCCGAATATTTCACGTTCAAATTCAAAGTCGTGGTCCTTTAAACGTTTGAAAGTGCCTTCAACAGTGAATCCTTTGCAATTCGAGACCATTAGTTGGTTTATGAGATTTTTTAATCTCTTCCTTATAGGGTTGTGAGTCGTATGACGGCGAAGGCCAGTATTATGCTATTGGCCGAGCATGCTCTTGCCATTTTACAGGAAACCACTGGGAGATAAAGCACGTACCTCGCTACGAACTTCAGTGTTCCGCTGCTAGCCCAATTCGATTTAAAGTGCAGTCAGCAGTGTTCCAACCAATTGCCGCCCTGGATCCACATTAATTAGCCTTTTTACAAGACTGTGATTGCAGTGGTGTTTATTTTGGTGGAATCATCGGTACCTTTTTTTATAAATGAGGCTAGACCTTGCATTTAGGTAAAAGGCCGACGTAACTATGCAGTGATCAGTGAATGTTTCACTGGCTTACTCAGGACTGGGTTCAACGACAACCTTGCAAGGTGAAGTGACTTATAAATTGACCACGGGGATTGTGCGATTTGGCGCCACTAGTTAAGACCTTGTGGGCTATGTAAAGTATTCGGTGTATGCTAATAAGCCGCAGCTATTCAGGTGTTTGTAGGCAATATTCTGCACGCTATTGACGAGATAATTCCCCAAATACTCGGAAGAATGCCGCAAAATTAGACCGAAGCGACGCTTTTCATCTAAAACAGCCAAGGTAGCCATTTGCCTGAAAGGTGTGCAAAACAAAACTTAAATTCAATTCACGGTTAAACCTCCCATTTAAGGATCAAGTAGTTGCAGGGGAAAATTTATGTTTAACGAAACATCACACTAGGAAGGCCTAATTGAAACCGGCCACTCAAGTTTCATAAAGCCTACCTGTTGAGTAGTGGGGGTTTGTGAGATACCCAAGGGAGTACAATCCTCTTCGCATCCCATCACGATAAATCGGTGCCGGCTAAGGCGATAAAGGCGCTGTAAGCACCGAAAATAACCCCAAAACGAAAAAAGGGGGGCAGAAATTACTGTTCCTTTCGTTTTAAAAAATAAGATCTCATGTTACAAAAGCTGGTCCGGGGAATGTTTCTTCTCTTCTTTATATCGTTACTGCTCCATTAATAGAGATGGACATAAGCATTTTTGCTTAAAAATTATAGAGTGATCAGATAAATGTTAAGCGCAAGCTCTAACTTCTAGCGGTCCTCCACCTTTCAGATGCAACACAGCTATACAAGAAGATTTCGTGTTACATCCTAAACAAATCTTAACTCCTCCCTGAAATACTTAAATCACGTGCGTCCTCAACATAATAAAACTTATACCGGAAAGCAAAAAACACGTCTGCTCAAATCAGAGGTCCCGGCCGAAAGATTACCCTACTAACCAATCAACCAAGCCTTTAGCCATAACTTTGATATACGAGTACATTCCAAATCAAGGTCAATTAAACAATCAACCTAAACTCCGGTCCGGCATAAAGTTCTAATAACCACGATGACACATAAAACTAATCAGCAAAAGTTGTTACTCGCTTTTGAGCCAATTACACACACATCTAATTACATCATTTCACTGTAACTGAAGCAGTACGAGTAGCTCCGTCCTGTACATTATCCTGTCTGAGATAGAAACTTTACCCAATTACAAAACAAATCTCTGGACAAAATCTATTGTAAGCGGCCCTACAGATGCCGGCGTACAACGTCTACCGGCGCACAGATACAAAATTAGTTGCCCGTCGAAATACTCGTACTCGTACTCGTACTCGTACCCTCTCATTGGGACGTGATTCACTGCGAATTTGATAATGAAAAAGTTTCCACAAAACTTTCCACATTATCCACATGTGGATGGGGTAGGAGTGGCAACTCCTTTCATAGAAAATTATACAAAGGAAACGGAAATGGATAGGTTTCTCTCCACCCAGTTGTGTTGGTTTGGTGTGCGATGGTGTGTCTTTTCCCAAAAGTGTGACGACAAATGGATTCCAGGACAACACCCAGGAAAACGTCAAAATAATAGTTTTCCGAAAACTCTCACTTGTCTCTGAGTCGCTGTGGGTCGCCCAGTTGCATGTACGAGTACGAGTGTTCCAACTCGTATTTGGATTGCTTCTGGTCCCTTTTGCGGGGGTCATATAAATGTCACCCTTAAGGAGGGTGAAGTACGAGTACGTAGATGAAGAGAATTATTCATCCCCTGTTGCTGTTATTCGTACTGTTGCCATCAATGTTTTGAGGGTTTGTGTTTTGTGTCATCGATAACTGTGACGGTTTTTGATTTGTGTGTCAGTGTTGAAAGGATTTATCGAAAATTGTTTGGCAATTAATGGATTTGGTAATTTGATTTGGTTATAACTTAAGGACGAAGGATATAATTGGAAAATGATTTATGGATGATGGTTTACCAATAATGAGCTACGGATGAGTATGGGTATAAAGTATGAACGTGAATTTTGCAACAGAACTTTGGTCAAAGAGGAACATTTCAATTGGATAGGAAGCCGGAATTTGCCTATTTTATGGGATTTGCGTCATAGAAATTTGAATAGAAAATTGGAATTGATTGATTCGATGAAATGATAAAATATTTTAGCAAAACTTTGCTGATTCATCGGTTGTATTCGAAACTGGGATTTCAATCGAAAGTTCAATGACTGGATTGATGTAATGTTTGATGTGTGAATGAAGGGGATGGCAGCTACTAAAAGGATCGGTATACAACCCCCCGATTGGGATATATCCTATGGGGGGTTTGAAATGTCTAATAAGCAGGCTTTGTACTGTAAGGCATCAGCGCACACCCTTGGGTGTATCACTTTGAGGCGGAAAATGCCAGCTAAATCTCGAAGACAGATTTCTTGTTCAATGGCATGCATAAAGAATTTAATGTCCTGGATTTGCAAGAAATGCTTATTATTCTGTAAATTCGTATTTTTGTTCCCCCTTTCAGGTTGAGTCCTACCTATGAGCTTAAGTTCAATTGTGATACGACGTGTTAGTGACAGCAAATTTTTAACGTTTCAATTGTTCGATTTTTTACCTTAAACTTTAATTCCTCCTCGACCATGAAGTTTCTGCAGAAATCATTTGTAAAGACGCCAAGCCTTCTTGCATGCTTGGCCTATAAGGCAGTGTCCAGTGATGACACCTGTGATGGCGCTGAAATGTTTCCTATTTAGAGAGATCGAACTCTTAGAGCGATTCACATCCAGCTTTGGGCAGATCTGTTTGATCGCAAGACATGTTGATCTAAAAGTTTACCTAAGGTTTGTTATTTTGCTAGGATCCAGATTTATTATAAGTTTGCACGTAGCTATTGGTATACCCATGCAACCCTTTTCCGGTAGAACAGGTTCCAATTTTCTGGCACCCAACAAAGGTAAAGGTTGACCTGCTGTGCCATCGTCCTAAGAAATGATGGACAGTCATGGGCAATTCTAGAATTTAGTGAGGCTGAGTCCAGGGACTTAATAGGGGCCTGACTATCCGAAAAGATGCGCATATCCTTGGCAGATATTATGTTTTTCTTCAGCCAGGACAGGACTTCTTTAATCGCCAAAATTTTCGCCTGGAACACGCTACAGAAGCTTATCTGAGAAAACACTGCTACCAACTCCGCTATCAATCGCTATCCTGCAAATCTAAGGTGGAGAGAAAATTCCTTCGAAAAATATTGTGTCCAGTTTGCGTTGACAGACCTTGGAGAAGAAGATTCAACTACGAACTATCAGAAAATTGCGCATTAGTCACCTTAGGTTAAACAGGGGAAAGATGGATTTGCCATCACACAGACACCAGACACCAAAACGGGCCCATCGCGATCCCTGTGGAACTAGTTGAATTTGTCTTCAAACGGCAAAAACCTAAACAATCTCCCTGGTGAAACACTCAATTACCCTCCAAAAGCCGAGAAGGCCTTTGAAGTTCGTGCCATCTATTTTGACTACGAGATATCTGCAGAATCCGTATATGACAATTTGAGTCTCTTTGCGTGGAGGTAGTGACCTGTCCGGATTCCCATTACTGTTCTAGGCTTATCCATGTTGAATTTTATTAACTTCCTAGATCTTTTGCCGTAAAAAAGCGGCCAGAGAGCCTGGGATACGCAATGTTCTTCAAGATTTGACCACCTTAGGTTGGCAGTCTTTTTGATTTTTTCCTCGATAGTGCCCCTCACTGTGGTGGGTGGTTTGATGTTGGCAACTTCACTATTGTGGAGTACCCCTCCTTCTCTTGCAAGCTCATTCTCTTGCCCAGCACAGTCTTAGCCGGTTCTGACTGCATAGTGCATAGTGCCTTGAGCATTATGTGACAGCCCCTGACTGTATCAGAGTTGACGTTGGTTGATTCCATTGCCTTGAGTACGGCCTGGCTATTCGTTGTATTTAGCGATATTTCTTTTGGATACTGATCTCATCTGCTTTAGTTCAGCCGCCCTGAGGACAGCCAGAATCTCTGATTGGAAGACACTGCTTGCATTCGGTAGTCTTATAGGCACTCTTAGTTCTGGGTTCTCCGAGAAGATACCAGAGCCTGTTCTTTCCTCTGTTTTTGAGCCGCCTCTGGAAATTGCAATTTCAATTGACCTGATTATTACGTTGTTTTCCCAGTCCTCCCTCTCCCGATATATTATATCATACGGGATGTCGAAGTCGACTAAGGAAGGAATTTCATCCTTTAGAATTGGATTGCGTGGTAGAAACTCTTGAAGTAACCCGGATTAGTGAGTCGTATGGCACTGTTGCCAGCAAGTTTTTTGATCTGTAAATCTAGCGGTTTTAGGTGTAAAAAGGTGCCAAATGCTGCCGTAGATTTGGTACGAAGCGCACCTGTAATGGGTGCGGAAGCGGTTCTTTGAACCGCGGCTAATTTTCCGTAAACCGTTTTCTGTTTGTTGCTTTCCACCATACTAGTTTGACACATGTAAGTATACAGCCAGTACACCGTAGCAGGTTTTGAACCCAAAATTTGTTCCTGCCGTTTTTTTGCAGACATATGCCTTTTTGATCCTTTCCGCTACATTAAGATTCCAATGCAGTTTTTTGTCCAGAATCACACGCAGATACATCGCGCTGTCCGAAAGGGACAATTCCACTCCGTTGAGTTTTGGGACTTTGAATTGCGGTATCTTGTACTTTCTGGTACAAAGAACCAATTCCGTTTTGAAAGGGTTGGCATTGGGACCATAGCTTTTTGTCCAGGTGATGATTGTCTTCAGGGCAACGTCCATAATCTCGCTTAAAATATTTGAGTATTTTCCCTGCACTATTATGACCACGTCATGTGCGTATGCCGTGGCACTTATACCCATTATACTAAGCTTCTTGAGGATTTCACTGATAACCAGCACCCACAGGAGTGGCGAAGGGACTCCCCCCTGAGGGGTTCCGCTGGTTGCGGACATTCTACCCGAGCTTTACTCAATCGAACAGTTTATTTTCCTGTTCAATGTTAGCGCCTTATAGAGCATTTTTAATGGCACTGCACTCCACGTTATTGAAGTCTCCTTCAATATCGAGGAAACCCGTCATCGTAAACTCACCGCAGTGTAGACTCTTCTCTATTTTCCCCACCACCTCGTGCAGGGATGTTTGCACAGATTTTCCTTTCACATATGCATGCTGTGACTCAGTTAAAAAGCCATTACTTCGTCTATTCCTAATGTGAATTTCCAATAATCGCTCCAGGATTACAGGCTTATTGGTCTGAAATCTTTCCTGTTACATGCTCCTGTTTACCAGCTTTAGGTATAAAAACCTCCTTAACTTCCCTCCCAGCTATTGGTATATACCCTATTTTTAGATTGTGTCTAAGAATTTCCATAATTTTTGGATTATTACCTCCGGAACTTTCTGTAGCATAATCGGTAAAATACCATCCGGAGCGGAAGATTTGAGGGAATAAGTACACCAATTTCCTCTTCAGAGAGAAAGAGAGATAAATGTTCTCAGTATGCCGTAGCATGCCAGGGTCGTCTAATACTGTGGATTTCCACCAGTATTGCCAGAACCTCTTGGCCGTTTTCAGCCCACGTTCCGTCATTTTTCCTGAGGTAGCTAAGAACGCTCGCTTCCTTTGAGAGCATTTGCGAAACCTCGAAACCTCGTCTATTACCGCAATAGATTCGCAAGATTTCTGCCTTGAAGCCTCGACTTTTCCCATCAAAGAAAAGAAGCTGCTTGCGGATTAAGTGTTCCTTTCTCACTTTAATGTGTGACCTTAGCTAGCTTCACATGAATTATTTAAGTGTGCGGCAAAGAGTCCTGTTTAATATTTCCAATAAACCGAACTCTAGAACGGTTATACCTTAAGCGAAATTAATTATTTTTTCAACATGAGGAAAGCTAATTAATTTTCAGTCCATTATCTCGATTTAATTAGCATACTCAGGCACAGGTATACACATAAATAACATATTTAAAAACGGAAATATGCTGTTGGAATAATTTTAAATTCAATCAGCGAAAGTAAAAAAAAAAATATTATCCTTAGCCAGGATAAACTTAATCTATTAAAAGTGCCGTCATAAACTTTGTATTGTAGTACGTCTGCCAACATAAACACACGTAAGTATGTTTAAGGTTAATTTCGTGATCGCTTGCATGAATATGTTAGTTCTCTGGTGAAATGTTGCTTTTGGATTTTGCACTTTACATGGAAAAATTATGCAACGTGCCACATAGAGAAAATTACGAACAACTTTTATGTCAGGATGCGTTTTATTAATTATCTTAATTGAAAGTGATTTAAAAATTTTGTAGTATACAAGCTGTCACTTGTTTGGCATCGTTTTTAATTTGCTTAATTAAGGATTATACTCAAGTAGAGCAAAAGTGACTTTCGGACATTTAAGGACTTGTAACTAAGAGTTTATGTTCGAAACGATTTCTGACTGGGCATCGGAAGGCTTTGACTTAAACTGCTTTTTCACGGAGGGTGAGCATACGCTCAAAGCATAGCAGGGAATTATTATTATTTATTATTTCAATAAACCTCTTATACAGTAAGCTCAGAGCTTATAAAGTTGTGGAAGGTTTACAATTACTAAATGGAGTGAAAAGTAACCTCCTTGACTGCCAGAATGCCCTGCTACTGCAAAAACGGTTATGGTGCCTTGAAGTTCGTTCATATTTAGGCAGATATGCCAAATTTCAGTGCGATACTGTCTTTAGTTTTGTTTTGACAGCTGATTGTTGTTGACGTGTTTGGCAACATGTTGAGTATGGACAAAAACCATTTTCGTTCTCTCATAAAACATTATTTTTTGAGAGACAAAACGGCGAAGGAAACAAAAGAAAAGTTGCGTAAATATTATGGGGCTAATGCCATGTCAGATTACACCATCAAATATTGGTTTCGAGAGTTTCGTGGTGGCCGCAACTCCACTACCGATCAAGTCCGCAGCAGCAGGCCTTCCGATGCGGTTATAGAGGACAATGTCAAAAAAATACATGAAATGGTGTTGGATGACCGGGAAGTGAAGGTGCGAGAGCTAGCAGATAACACAAAGATTAGTACTGATCGCACACGCCATATTTTCGGCAACATTCTGCATATCGAAAAGTTATCCTGCCGCTGGGTGTCGCGCATGCTCACTCCTGACCAAAAACACGAACGCGAGAACACTTCGAAAGAGTGTTTGAACTTGCTGATGCAGAATCGGGCGGACTTTTGGTGTCGATTGGTAACTAGATTTGGTTCCCTCGGACTATTATCTCTTCCCAAACCTCAAAAGATGGCTCATCAATAAAAAATTCAGCTCACGCGAGGAAATCATCGACGCCACGGAGGAGTATTTTGCAGACCTTCCGGAAAATTACTTTTCGGACGGGATCAAGAAGCTGGAAAAGCGCTGGAATAAGTGTATCAAATTAAAAGGGGACTACATTGAAGCTTGCTTTTAAAGAGAGATAATTCAACTGCTAAGATTTGATAAATAGATAGTTAACTATTTTTGAAATGTAGTACGTCGTCTATTCCCTGTAATTGAAGCGGGAGCGAGTTCCAGAGACAAGTAGCAGAAATGAAAAATTGTCTCTATGAAGAGACAATTGTCCCTATGGAGTTTTTAGGGATTGAAATTATTTTTGCCATTTTCCACCGTTGGGGAAAAATTCCAGTTGTCAATATCGTGTTCATTGTCTGCGTTATGTATGGCAAGAGCAATGGGAGTATAGCTTTCACAAACACTGGATGTACTCCGTCAACTCCCACTGCATTGGAAAGCTTTCAAGAACATCTCGACTGTCAACATTTACAAAACCAAGACCTGTATCTGCCGAGGGTGCAGCGCAATACTATAGAAAGGGTTATTCACTCTCAGTAAGTTCAGGCCGAGGATGAGATAAAAATTTGCCCAAACCTCGTAGGTTTTTCCACAATACACGACTTCCGCAATTGGCTTGGAAGCGGTTGGAATAAAACTGGACCTTAACAGCTCTAATCTGTCGTACGATATTATTGCGCAGGGTTTTATAGGCTTGGTGAAGTTCTTCAACCCGATAACGCTTCCAGCGCCAATAGGCCTGATCACGCTGCCCGACGAGTTCTCGTATCTCCCGAGAGAACCATAATGTTGACTTTCTTCCAGATACCCTAGTTTTTAATGGAACATTAGTATCAAAGAAAATATTTATATTGTTATGCAGGAATTCGACCTCATCATCTAGTGACCGCATGCGATAAACAGAGTCCTATGGTATAGATTGTATATGCTGCTCCAAAGGAAGCCTATCAACACTTCTAAAATCTCTGAAATGATAAAATAAATTCGGACGTGTATCAACAATAAAATCCTAAGTGAGAAAGTCTCTAAGGTCATGCTTAGAGAATGCTAGTGCAGAAAGTTGGTCGTATAGTAGTACACTATCAGAGGCACTTACAAATACCACATCCAGCAGAGTACTGGATGTTCCCGTAAAATGTGTTGGGACTATTATTTCCAGGGTGCAGATCGAAGCAAATCATGATTTCTCATAAATGCCTGTCAGTGATGAGATTAATGTTAAGGTCACCACAGATAATAACATTAGCCGCATTAAAGGACATTTCTTCTAGTAAAGCATACAAAGGTAATAAATCCACATAGTTGTTGGGTCTGCAGACTACTCCCAAAAGCAGACTGCTGTCACCACCGATAATTTCTACAAACACATAGTCAATAGCAGAACCAACAGGTGAATAATAAACTTTGTTTGCATAATAGACATTTAGGGAATCTAAAAAATCTAAAAAATAAAGCTTTTAAAACATTTAAAAAAACTAATTCGCAGTCAGATTACGAAACATATAGTAAACTTCGTAAAGATTTTAATGTTCTTAACAAATTTCTCTTCAAAAATTATACATAATATTAAATCTGATAGTAAAACGTTTTGGCTTTTTATCAATTCTAAAAGGAAGTCTACGGGGATTCCAAATTCAATGCATTTTAGAAACCGTGAATCGGAAAATATTGAATCTACTCTTGAACTGTTTGAAAATTTCTTTCAGTCTGTATACACCTGACATGATAAAATCAGCACCATTCCCATTAGTTCCTCTAGTTGCGTCGAAATCGGATCTTTGACTCTAAGCCATGACGATGTTTCCATCGCTCTTCAAGCATTAAAACCTACTTTATGCAGTGGTGCAGACGGTATTCCTGCCATCCTATTCAATAAATGCGTCGGTTCGCTTTCCGTCCCCCTGCTTCAAGTTTTCAACCGTTCCCTCTCGGAAGGTGTATTTCTTGAAGTTTGGAAGAAATCCTTTTTAGTTCCCATCCACAAGTCTGGGACCAAAGGCAATGTTGAGAATTACAGAGGAATTTGTAAGCTTTCAGCAATCCCTAAGTTATTTGAAAGCATTATTAAAACTAAAATTGAATTCCTTATAAAAGAGTATCTGCCGGATGAACAGCATGGTTTTGTCGCTGGTAGATCCACTACCACAAACCTTGCATTATTTTCGTCTTTTGTTCTGAAACAAATTGAGAAGGGGAACCAAGTTGACACCATATATACAGATTTCAGCAAAGCTTTTGACTCTGTCAATCATAGGCTAATCTACAAACTTGAATCTTTCGGATTTCATTCGCAATTGCTTCGTTGGTTGTCTTCCTTTCTTCTCGGTCGAACCCAACAGGTTAAAATTAGTAAACTTGTATCAAAAGAAATTAAATGTAGCTCTGCTGTTCCACAAGGGAGCCATTTGGGCCCGCTTCACTTCATCACCTTCATTCATGATATCGTGATAAATATTAAATATGGACAGTGTTTATTGTTTGCTGACGATCTAAAATTATTTAGAGCTGTTAAAAATATTGAGGATTGCTCTTTACTTCAACTGGATTTAAACAGCATCACGGAATGGTGCAAAATCAATGCCCTAATGTTAAACACAAGCAAGTGTAATTTCATTTCATTCTCAAAATTATAATTCAATTTGAATATTCGATTGTTTCCATACCCCTCTCCCGAATTAGTGAAGTCAAAGATTTGGGAGTTATGTTGGAAGTCAAAGATTTGGGAGTTATGTTGGATACTACTTTTTCTTTTAAAACACATTTGAATCGTACTTTATCCAAAGCTTATTCGGCAATAGGTTTCATTAAGAGAAATTACAAAAGCTTTTCCGATCCGTTTTCTTTCCTGTCATTGTACTCCGCACATGTTAGACCTTATCTGGAATACGCAGTTGTGATTTGGAATCCCAATCTCTTTTCTGACTCCGACCGAATTGAACGTGTTCAAAAACGTTTCACAAGATTCATTTTCTATAGAATGCATTGGAACTTTTGCCCCAATTATAAAGCTAGATGTTTACTCCTTGTCTTAGAATCGCTAAAGTCTAGACGTGCTATACATGATATAATGTTTGTTAGAGACCTTCTCGGTTATCATATAAGATGCCCTATTCTATTATCAAAAATAGGACTTCATGTCCCTATACGGTCATTGAGAACACGGCATCTTCTTTTTGTTGAATACCACAGAAAGAATTATGGTACTAACGAACCGCTTACTCGAACTGTCAAAGCCTTCAACGAAGTCAGTAACCTCTTAGACGTTTGTTTAAATAGAGCTCAATTTAAAAATGTAGTCAAAACCTTATACATTTTTTAAATTTAATTTATGTACAATATATATGATTATATTTTGTTTTCTAGTATCTGTTAGCACTTAAGTGACTTGTAGATGTATAAATAAATAAATAAATAAATAATACCTTCTCCCATAAATAATACCATCTCTAAGGTAAAGTGCGGTCCCTCCACCAACACGATTGTGTCTATCACCACGAAAGAGTTTGTAGCCGATAAGTGAATATTTTATCTCTGGAGAAAACCAAGTTTCTGATACACAGACTGCATCTACATTCGACTTCTCAAAGACATCTTTAAACTCGCCAAGTTTCGGACACAATATGAGATATTTTATAGCAATTTTTTCGACGACTAAGTACATTAACCATCCATGGAACCGACAATCCCTGTATTTACACCAACCATATTAGAGTACAATTACTGATAAAACAAAGAACAAGGGCCGCACACATAATTCACCTAGATGCATTGACATTTTCTCTATTTTAAAGCAATTATAAATGAATTTAAACTTATAGTATAGGAGCAAGCAAAAGGAATAGAAATGAGAAAAAGATATAAATAAAAGACAGCATAAAGAAAAAATTTACGTAATATGCTCTTAAGTAAAAGAGATAATAAATCTATATATATGTATAATAATACGCGCATCATGAGTCTTGTGTAGCATTTACTTGTCCGCAGTACCTCGCTGCAATAGTGTTAATGAATCAAACGACATCGATGACGCTGCTGATATGATCATAGACACTATGGGTGCATATTCTTTTTGGTTTGAGATCCTTGGGTTTAAGGGTGTCAAACCAAAAAAAAGGCGTGGTACGACTTGAACTGCTAAGAGGTTGTCAGGGTTAGAGAAAATTTTTTTCGGTCCTACAAGGTCAACCCAACTGAGGAAAACCGAAGAAGGTTTTAAATATTTATTTATTAATTTCTCACAGGTGCAAATACAAATAAATTTTTATCGTCCGGAATATAAAGCCGGAGAACTATGCCCTTATGACTGCCATTTACATTTTGTACAATAATTTACAAGCTTATATTTACACGAACCCTAAGATTAACTATGTTTACATATATGTACAGTCTGAGGTGGACCTGGGCCTCAACCAGTAAGCCTCTCCAATTAGCGCGGTCTTTGGCTAACTGCCTCTAGTTGCACACTCCAGATAAGACGAGGCCCTCTTCTACTGTATTGTCCCTCCGGATTAGAGTCGAAGATTCTGCGGGCTGGAGCGTTGATGTCCATTCGCTCTACATGTCCCAGCCATCTCAAAGGCCCAATGCGCGGTTTTTTGACCAGGACGGTGTCGCTGTACGGCTCGTTGAATTGATAGTTAAATCGTCTCCTCCAGAACCCATCTATACATACGAGACCAGATATCTTACGAAGAATTTTTCTCTCAAAACGACCAAGGATATCTTCATCCGCTTTAGAAAGGGTCCTTGGTTCGGAACCATAGAGCAGGACTGGGATTACAAAGATTATATAGAGTTCCTCTGGTTGTTCGGGAGAGGGTTTTACTACACAATTGCCTTTTCAGCCCAAAGAAACAACGGTTGGCAAGCGTTATCCTTCGTTCGATTTCTAAAGAGATGTCGTTTTCACATATGATTGCAGAGCCGAGGTAGACAAAGTCCCTTACTACCTCAAAGTTATAGCTGTCGACTGTGACATTCTGGCCAGCACATACTTTGTTTTCCCCTCGTTTACTACTAGACCTACTTTTGCCGCATCTGTTCCTATACTCGCAAACGCACGAGTGACAACTCTCTATGTTCTACCAATAATGTCAATATCGTCGGCGTGTGCAAGCAATTGAACAGATTTTTGAAAGATCGTACCTCGTGTGTTGGCCTGTGAGTTTTGCATAAGTTTTTCAAGTATGATGTTGAAGAAGTCACATGACAGTTCGTCGCCTTGCCTAAATCCTTTTTTACATCAAAGGTCTCGGTTAAGCCACTACCAACCTTGATGCAACAGCGAGCTTTCTCCTTTGGCAAGGATGCCAAAACTAGACATGGCTCTGCATAGCTCGTCTCTGTAGATGCTATCATATGCGACTTTAAAATCGACAAAAATGTGATGAATATCGATCTGAACTTCTTGGGTTTTATCCAGGATCTGCCGTCGTGCGAATGTTTGGCAAATTATGGATTTACCGGTTCTAAAACCGCGCTGATAGGACCAACCAGATCGTTGACAAATATTTTCAGGCGCTCACACAATACGTCAGACAAGATCTTATATGCGATGTTTAGGAGACTGATACCTCTATGTACAGTATACCCGGCACAATTTAGAACCGGGAAAACGATGCAGAGGTTCCATTCATCAGGCATACATTCATCCGACCAAATCTTGGAAGTAAGTTGGTGTATGCTATCAGATCATCTCCTGCTGACTTAAATAGTTCGGAGAGTAGGCCATCCCACCCGGCAGCTTTGTTCGACTTCAGTTTAGATATTGCTATCCACACTTCATTTTGGTTGGGTGGACGGAATTCTTGACTTGCATCGTCAATATTGAATGGTTCGCTTTGCATGACAGTGGAATTTTTGTCGTTTTCGCCGTTTATGTTAGCAGTCTGCAGAAATGGTTTTTCCATATCCTCAGCACCGACTGTGACTCTACTGTTTCTTTGTTCATTCCTACAGGTTTCCGTTCAAGTGTTATTACCCCAACACGTTCTTTTTATCTTCTGGTAAAACTTCCAAACATTACTCCTGGAGTAGCACCTCTCTATTCCCCCGATGGCGCGCTTATCATGCGATTTCTTTATTCTTCGGAGAAGCGGATGTTCGTCCCTCCTCTTTTGCTCGTAGGGCTCACGAGCCGCTCTTGTCCTTTCTTGCAGTGCCGCTTTGTAGGCATGTTGTTTTGCTGCATGTGCTTGCCGGCGTGGTCTCTAGTTAGTTGGCAATTTGGAAACACATAATGTACATGGGCTGAAAAGTTCGTGCCGTTTTATAGTAAAACACAAAATTTTTGCAAAATTCAACTTTATTTATCAATGTAGTTTCCTTCGAGGGCGATACACTGATTGAAATGATTTTTCAGTCTTTCGATACCAGTTTTGTAGTACGATTTCGGATTAGCCTCAAAATAGGCCCCTGTTTCGGCGATTCGGTCTTAAATCTCTTTCCGGCGAGCATTCTTTTGAGGTCTGCGAACAGGAAATAGTCGCTGAAGGCTAAATCTGGCGAATACTGTGGGTGGGGAAGCAATTCGTAGCCGAATTCATTCAATTTTGCCATCGTTTTCATCGACTTGTGACACGGTGCATTGTCTTAATGAAACAGCACTTTCTTTTTCTTCAAATGCGGCCGTTTTTCTGCGATTTCGTCCTTCAAACGCTCCAACAACGCAATGTAATAGTCGCTGTTGATAGTCTGCCCCTTTTGGAGATAGTCGATGAAAATTATTCCATGTGCATCCCAAAATACGGATGCCATAACCTTGCCAGCCGAGGACGAGGACTCAGCTGACTGCCGACTTGACTCTGGTGTGAAGTGATGGAGCCAAGTTTCATCCATTGTCACATACCGACGCAAAAATTCGGCTTTATTGCGGTTGAACAGCTTTAAACACTCCTCTGAACCATCAACACGTTGTTGTTTTTGGTCGACTGTGAGCAAACGCGGCACCCACTTTGAGCACAGCTTCCGCATGTCCAAATATTCGTGTATGATATATCCAACACGCTCTTTTGATATCTTCAGAGTTTCAGCTATCTCGATCAACTTCACTTTAAGGTCATTACTAATCATTTTGTGGACTTTTTTGATGTTTTCATCTGAAACAGCCTCTTTTGGACGTCCACTGCGTGCATCATCTTCGGTGTTTGTATGACCACTTTTAAATTTTTCAATCCACTTGCAAATGGTTCGTTCGACTGGTTCAGAGTCCGGGTAACACTTATCAAGCCATTTCTTTGCATCGGCTGCATTTTTTTCCATCAAAAAGCACACATCAACACACGAAATTGCTTTGAATCCATTTTTTCACAATAACAAAAGCTGCTTCACTCACAACGCTATATCTCGAGAACTAATCGTCGGACAGCTGTCAAATTTATACACGTATCTTTTGAAGGCTGGTACTAACTGAAAATGGTATGGATTTAATTCAAGTGGTGCCCTCTCTTAGAATCGGCACGGACTCTTCAGCCCATTTCAGAGTTTAACCGATTGTAGTCGATTCAAGGACTCATTGTAGAATACAGGCGCTAAAGAGGGCTTATGGGTTCTTAAGAAGGAGCTTGATAAGGTCCATCGGCTTTCTGCTTCTATTTGTATGTCTTGCACTTTTGGTAACCACATTGCTTTTGCAAAAGGTGGTACGGAATACACCAAGGGCATATTGACGCGCGCTGCTTTTTCATTTCCTGGTATGCCTACATGTCTGGATGTCCATATAACATATCATGTATCCTAGAGGAGTTTGAAGTGATAATGAACATGCGTTTTGCTTTTGTTGTTTTCAATGCTGCGTATTGCACTGAAGAAGTCGGTGCATATTGCTGGTGTTGCATTAAGAACCTCTGCGAAGTTGAACGCTTCTACTTGGGCCATTACTTCATCAATGAGGAGTTTTGGGTATGTGTAGTAATTTGTAGCGTTATTATGTTGTCAAATTGATTACCTAGCATGTAGATGAAAAAAGCTTGTGGTTCCTTCGAGACAGTGAGCGTCGTTTTATAAAATAGATCAAAATTACGCTCAGGCAATAATTCCAGAAAGTTTTTTCGACAGATTACCGGCTGCATTTGTCCTTTTCGTTAAGCGCTGAGCTAGTCGTTTAAGAGCAGAGGAAAAAGCCAAGGAGGTGTTGTCTCATAACGTAATGGTTTCGGAATAGTGGCACTTGCTAGATATTGCTACGAATGGCGCTGAAGAATGCGCTTTTGTTTTTCGATGTTTTGGCATTAAAATAGCCGATAATGCATATATTGTGGAGTGGGTGTTTCCTATTATTAAACCTTTCTACAGCCAACAAAACTTGGGTTTTGGTTTTCATGTCCACGAAGCGGATGGTATTTGATCGTGCCAATAAAGATTTGATGCTCCTATGTCTATACATAGTATTGCGTCTATTTTTGTTTGTATTTGTTGGTCGCATTTTTTCGTCCAGTTTGAAAATAAGGAGAGTCCGTGCTGTATAGCCCCTCTAATCAGCGTTACAGCCATATCAATGGCTGTATTAAGTTGTGGTCCTTTGCTAGTTTCCCTGTGACGGTTTGTGATTGATTGGCAGCTCTTCTCCAACGTATCAGTAAGACACTTCTTTAAGGATGTTTTGCATTTTGTTGCAAATTTCATTTGTATGATCACCTTGATGACCAAATCACGGGATACCCAATCGCTTTGTTCCCAAAATTTTCTAGTTTGAGTAGTTAGTCATCGATGACACATGACCACAAAAAGGGTGAAAGATTACCTCCTTCTGGACAGCCTTTGGCTGCTGGGACAGTAATTGGTGTCTTCCTGGAATTATTTGTTATTATACCTTTGAATTCCATGGCTTTAGGATGGAATCGTACCGGGTATTGTTAAAAGCACCTTAGATTGCACGAAATGCAATCTTTTATCGTCCTTAGGCGTTTTTTTAGTTGTGATACTAGAGTTAAGGGGAGGTTAAAATCCATACGTTTGCTGGGCTGCTTATGATCGAAGAGCCTTCTAATACAAACCTGAATCATGATGCCGCAAAGGAAAATCGGCCACAAAGTGGTGTGCGCAACAGGAATGGAATCTGAAATCACCTGATGTGCGCAACTGAAGTGGTAGATAGTGAATTCTTACGTCATTACAGTCAAATAACGTTTATTGAGAGATGAGAGCTCCATACAACATATAGTGGTCATTGCTCTCTGACCTAACCCGTTTCATCACCAATTCTATTTTCTTCCGAATATTCTTAACTTCTCCAAATTTTGTTGGCAAGACATTCACTTGCAACACTATCTGCACTCAAATATAATTTGTTACATAAATTATTCAGAAGCATCCAATATATCTCGGTTCTAGCAAAACCACAAATAAATTCCAAAAAACGAAAATAATTCCACTTCCTTCCTGAATCAAAGCGTTTGCCAAAATAATGATCGATGAAGGGCGCTGTAACAAAGTGCAAACAATACCTTTTAGGAAAAGGGAACTGTACAAAAAATTGTAAACAGTTATTCATTGTATTTTCCATTTCAACGACTTCCGCTTAATTTTTGTACCATTGAATCTACACAAACAGCCTTCGTAAATATTGGCATCCACGGCATGGAGCATTTTATTCGCGCACATTCACTTGCAGAAACAATGTCCGTAAATAGAAATCAGAAAATTCGAAAAAAAAAAAAACGAAAATACATATCAACAAAAATATCCTTGGAAACGAAACGGAAAATATCCTCTTCATATTCATATCACGTTAACGAACTGCAATTTCCAACATACGTTGGTTGGCTTGATTCCATAGAGATGCCGCGTGTATCTGCCGAGTTTCTTTCAGTTATTCCAGCACTCCCAGCTTCCGCTAGCGTTCTTTCCAAATTTTCATGGTTTTTACCAGACCTATCGCCTTCTAAAATAGATATCCTTCCTCCATTCTGGTATTTGGCAATTTTCTTTTTTTTTTTTTTGGGAAAAAAATTGTTTTCCTTTTCGCCTGGTTTTTTGGGGCAGGTTCCTTTTGTTGTTCTCAATGAGGCGGTCGGGTGGTTCGTTAGCCATCATTTATTGGCTGTGGCGCCATTTCGAACAAATGTCTGGGATTGGTTTGATAGTCTTTTTTTTTCGAGTTGCCACATACATACGTTCGAATATTACCACAGGCAGATGAAGAAAAAGTGTGGAAAGTAAAATAAGGACATCATTTTCGAGATTGGAATTCTGACGGCAGCCAAAAACTTGAGGTTTGGATTTAATTGAATCGGCCGCGGGAATGGTTGAATGTAAGTCCTTTATCCGATATTCTTTGATGAATTCCTAATTGGAAAGGAAGTTCTGTAGAAGACGACTTGTGAGTTTGAGTTGTGTACATTTAAGCAAAAGCAATTCATTGCTATAAGACCCTGAAATTGCAAATATATTTTGAAGCTTTCGATAGCACATACTACATTGATCAAAAAGCTCCCGGAATGTTTCCCCGAAACATTTTTTATATTCGGTTTTCGGTATGTCCATCAGTGCTTCCTGCGATTTTTCCATTACTTCCTCTCGGCTGCTGAAACGCGTTCCCCGTAGTGGTTTTTTAGCTCGATTGAACAGAAAGAAGTCACAGGGAGCTAAATCAAGTGAATTCGGTGGCAGTTGGATGGTATTTGTTGCATTTTTCGTCAAAAAATTACGAATAATGATGGCCCTGTGCGACGCG
Source organism: Volucella zonaria (assembly GCA_963966105.1). NCBI lineage: Eukaryota > Metazoa > Arthropoda > Insecta > Diptera > Syrphidae > Volucella > Volucella zonaria. The sequence goes on along the minus strand of OZ014531.1, from coordinate 62,571,791 downwards.
ACGGCGCGTTATCATGGTGCAAAATCCACGAGTTTTCTGCCCACAATTCTGGTCTCTTTCGGCGAATTGCTTCACGCAAACGTCTCATAATGCCCAAATAATACTCTTTGTTTACTGTCTGGCCTTCTGGCAAAAATTCATGATGCACTACACCGTTGCTGTTATAATCCATGAAAACCGTGAGCGTTGCCTTCTTTTTTGACTGAAAACAACGTGGTTTTTTGGTCTCGGCTCATTTGGTGAACGCCATTCACTTGCCTGATGTCTGGATTGCGTGGCGTACTCATAAATCCACGTCTCGTCTCCAGTAATGATCGTTTTGATGAATGTGAGATCGGATTCAACCTAGCAAATCATCTCTTTTGCGACGTCAACATGGTCTCTTTTTTGCATTAAATTGAGGTCTTTTGGCACCAACTTTGCTGCTACACGACGGAAACCCAAATCATTAACCAAAATATCTTGGACGGACCCATAGGCAATGTTCAAGTCCTCCGCTATGTCTCTGATGGTTAATTTGCGGTTATTGGCCAACATTTCTTTTACTTCATCAATGTTTTCATCGGTTTTCGATTTCGATGGTCTGCCACTGCGTTCACCATCTTTGATTGACTCACAACCACTTTTGAACCGCTCGTGCCACTGGTAAATGACCGTTTTCTTTAGAGAATCGCTGCCGAAACACGTTTCCAACATTTCCAACGTACGCTCACCATTAAATCCGTTTTTTACGCAAAATTTAATACTCGTACAAGTTCGTTGTTGCAAATTTATCTCCATTTCTAAAATTGTAAAAAATCGCCAACACACACACAGATAGATGTACTCTTGGCCACGTAACTTTTGCATATGTCAAGCTATGATGCTAAGATTTAGAGCGAATATCAACAACAGATTTATCAACCTAATAAAAAAAACAGAACTCAAATCGGAATAATGAGAGCACCACACGGTGGTGTCCCCCGGGAACTTTTTGATCAAGGTGGTATGATGAATAGGCTACCTATGTGTACTTGTGCGCACCACCTAAGACGCCGCTTTTATCCATTGCGTTGTCTCTCAAGGTAAAAAACGAACGCTTTACGGATCGGAGTGGTAATGTGCATTCGCAGTAAGGACTGAAACGAATAAAATTTGGAAACTTCAAAGTAAAAAAAAAAATATTTTCATAATTCATGTAAATTTTTTTTATTTGCTTTAAAACTCTGTTTTTATTAAATTCATTCCCAATTACAAAAAATAAAAAAAAATATTTGGGTTCCCATTCGTTCAAATTTTTCCAATGTCCTTCATAAGGTTGGTGACAGTTACATCCGTGATCTTTTTCGACGCTCTTTTCCATTTAGCACTAAAATCTTTTACGTCCTTTGCACACTGCTCACTTTTCCTCAATTTAGCTTTGACCAAAGCCCAATACCTTTCAATGGGACGGCACTGTGGAACATTGCGTGGATTCATGTCTTTTGGGACAAAGTCGACATTTTTAGCAACAAGAAAGCTCAACGTCGCATGAGCATAGTGAGCTGAAGCTAAATCTGGCCAAAATAATGTTGAACCCTCGTGTTTGTTTAAGAAAGGAATCAACCGTTTTTTTAGGCACTCGTTAATGTACACTTCTCCGTTAATTGTTCCCGTTGTAATAAACGATAAGCTTCTGTGTCCACATTGGCAAATGGCCTGCCCAACGAAATATTTTGACCCGAATTTTTCCATCCCAATCGATGTTGTTGATTGCGGAAGAATCTCAGCTAAAACTGCGCAACTGGAAGAGTAGTAAAGTCGGCTTTGACATAAGTTTCGTCATCCAAAACCAAGCACGCTTTCTTGTTGCCAATCAACTCGTATAATTTTCGGGCTCGTGTTTTTATGACTTTTTTTGTTTTTCAGTAACTTTTGGTATTTTTTGTTTTTTTCGTGTTTTTAGACCGTTACGTTTTTTTAGATATTTGTACCATTGTTTGGTTGGTATTACATTTCCGAGCAACATCTCTGGATGACATAGTCCGGTTTTTTACCCACTATTTTCCTGTCCAAATTTGTATCATGTGCTCCACTTTTAGTAGCTCCACTTTTCTGTTTTCGCTTAACTGTCAACGTCTCCAAATATCGTTTAATATCAGAATCCACTGTACTGCGTGCTATGTTTAAATTTTTTGCGATGAAATGGTTTGGACGCGAAGTATTTTCGAGCCATTTGTCGATGATCTTTTTACGGCGTTCCACTTGACTAATATTTTATAAATATTTTAAACCGCACCGAACCAAAATCAATAACAAACTGAAACTAGAGAATAGACAGGCTAATTTGGGTACAAAATGGGACTGCAATTTTGACGCATTGGAAGTATAGCCCGTATTAAAATTTACAGATTTTATTCGTTTCAGTCCTTACATATTGAAGCCATCTCCGGCGAATGGTGCCCTACCGGTCAATATCATTACATAGCCCGTAAAAATTGGAACAAATGGAACACGAAAAAATATTGAAAGAAAGAAAAATGACAAAGGATATCTTGAGGAGGTGCTATCGGACGACACTCTGTCGGATTCGTCGATGTTTCAATACTTAGAAACGTTGTGCGGAATCTTCTCCGGTGTGGGAGGCACATGGTAGCAAACCAACTTGTCTACATCTTTTTCTCGGTGGTATTTTTTCCAACCCTTATTGAACTACTCGTCATTGTGACGAGTTGGCTGGTTTGACAGGGATTCTGAAACGAGACATAACCCTTTATAGCTCGTCTCAATGGATGATATCATATCGATAAAATGGTCGGAAGTATTAAACTGCACATCTTGGGTTTACTTTAGAGCTTACCAAGCCTAAAACAGCGCTGGTAGGGGGCCGATCAGGTCTTTGAAAAATGGTTTTAGACGGAAGTTAACATCCCATACGCCTTGTTAAGGTTTCAGAATCCGGAAAAATCTTGAAAATGAGTTGATTTATGGTGTCTAACACGTTCTCTCCTGCTGCCTAAAATAGCTCGGCAAGTCGTTCATCCGGTCCGGCAATCTTGTTGCCCTTAAATTTAAATATTGCTTTTCTTACTTACTTTCTCCTTTTACACCGGACTGCAGCGATGGGCCTCGGCCTCAAATAATACGCGTGTGCACCCAGCTGAATCGTAAGCTAGCTGCCTCCAATTTCGCATTCTGAGTTGGCTGAGATCTCCTTCCACTTTCGTGGGCCACCTGAGTAGCGGTCTTCCTCTACTGCGCTTGTCCCTATGACTGACATCACTCTGTTTTCTTCTGATTATGTCAATATCATCGGTGTATGCGAGTATTTGGATGGACTTTTGAAAGATTGGGTCTCTTGCATTAGCGTGTGAGTATTGCACTATTCCTATGTCATTGCGCCGCTTTGTCTAAATCCTTTTTTGACATCAAAAGTCTCGGTGAGTTCTTTACCGAATTTGACGGAGCAGTTTGAGTTTGGCAGTGATGTCAAAACTAGACATTGCTCTGTACAGCTCGTCTCTATAGATGCTATCATACGCGGCCTTGGTGATGTGTGTACTGATTTCGAGTTCATGGGTTTTTTCCAACATCTGCAGGAGTGTGCATTTTTGGTCGATGGTGGACTTTCCTGGTCTGAAGCCACGCTGATATGAACCAATCAGATCGTTGACGAATGGCTTCAGGCGTTCACACAATATGGAAGTTAAGATCCTGTAGGCGAATTTAAGAAGGCGGATGCCTCTTTCTTTTCTTGGGGATCAGAAAAACAATGCTGAGGTTCCATTTATCAAGCATATTTTCATCTGACGAAATTTTATAGATGAGTTGGTGTATTCTCCCTACCAAGTCATCGCATACCGCTTTGAAGAGCTCGGCAGTCAGGCGGTCCTCTCTACCAGCTATGTTGGATTTAAGCTTAAACATGGTTATCTTCACTTTATCCAGGTCGGGTGGAACGAAATGTTGTTCTACATCGTCCAGGTTGAAAGAATCATTATGCCTATTTGGTTCGCCGTCGCCGTTACACAGTCTACAGAAATGCTTTTTCAAAACCTCAACATCATTAGCGACTCCACTATGTACATGTATGTTCCCTTCTTAGTCTTTAGAGTCTTCGATGCGGGATTTTTGTCCGTGGCATGTTTTTTTTTAACTTTTGCTAAAATTTTCGAATCTCATTCCTGGAGAAGCCGTTGTTAGTCTCTCCTCTTCTGCTTGTAGAGCTCGTGGGTAGCTCTAGTCCTTCTATACAGCGCCGATTTCTATGCATCTTGCTTAGCTGGATGTACTTTCCGGCACTCGTCATCAAACCAGGCATCTTTGACGAATTTTTGCAATTGGCCTTTGATACTTGATGCTGGTGGCATAAGGCCTCTTAAGAGATCAAGGAAGACTCGATCGGAAAGGGTTTGGTGATTTCATGTGATTGTAGCCGACGACGAATTTTCTCACTACACTACAACAAGACGATGATCCGAGTAGATGTTGGATGCCCGGAACGTTCGGACATCCATAACACTGGAGAAGTGCCTTGCGCCGACCGCAATGTTGTCAGTCCGGTTTACTGTTGACTGATCAGGAGTTCTCCAAGTCCCTTTATGAATATCGGTTTGTGTCAACCGCGTACTAGTTACGACCATGTTTTGCCCCGGCTCAAAGTCAATTGGCCTGAATGCGTTATCGGAGGTGGTGTCTGAAGGCTATACCTTCCGACAGTACTACCAGAGATGCTCTTTCTTCCTAGGTTTGCATTAAAACCGATTTTACTGTCACAACTAGAGCACTGGCTTTAGGTTTTGTCCAAAAACTCGTATAAGCTACCTTTGGTGTCGTCATCTTTCTCCTCTGTGGTGGCTAATGTTGACAAATTTAGCCTTAATACCGACTGTTACAAAGTGCTCGTAGCATGTCAGAAACTCAAGATTTTTTGCCTAAGTTTGCCTATAACAACAAGTCCGCATCCAAATAGGCGCTGTTTTTTCTGTCGATAACAATCGCCGTAGTAGATGTTGCAGTTTTTCATCCTCTTTTCGTCCGGCCCATCCTATTGCATTTTTTGGATGGCGTTCAGTTCAGTCCAGGGCTTCCGCTAATTATTCGGCTGCACATGCACCTGCAGATCCGAAGGTCGTTGTCTTTCTTCGTTTGCAGGGGTCATCAACTGTAGATCCGTCCGTTATAGAGGATTGTAGTTGCTTCGTAACTTAGCTTTCCTTTCCACGGCCGGCGGCACAGCTCCCAACCTGGAACGCCAGTTCCATTATAGATACCATTGAGACGAGGGGTCGGTTAGACTGAGGCCAGTAACACGTTCGGAAATATGAGCGCTGCCGTTAATCCATTAAGGGCTCATCCGCCACTATCTCTTTTCCAAGACCCTGACTTAGTTGCGAAAATCCTTACCGGTCTCAGCTCCAAATATATCGGAGTAGCTCGGATAAGGTCTTATTTGGTTTGTCCGGGATTTTACTTTACCCTTGATTCCATCTGGGGAATTCATCAGCTGTCCCGTTTATGGGTATTGCTATTTTTGTCCGCTGGTCAGTACTCGCGTTTATAAATTTGGCAAGTCAAGTCCCGATGGGCTTCGACTAGTACCCGATGTTTACCTCTTGAAGGTAAAATAAGCACAATTTATGCGCAGAAACTGCTACAACACTGAGTATCGCCTCGTTGACGCATCTCGGTGCCTACCCTATTTCTGCAGCACCCTACCCAATATCACTATTCTGTGGGCAGAAATCGTGGTTTTCCTTTCCCAAGTTGAGTGGTTCACTCTGCCTGATAGCGGAGTTTAAGTCGCCCTCGCTGCTTAATAGTCTACAGAAGTGGCTTCATCAAGTCCTTATCACTGCTCGTTTCTCAATCCCCCACTATTTTTTGTTGGTAGAAGCCGGAGTTTTTGACTCGCCCTTTCCTCGTAGAACAGGCAAGATATTTTGCTATATACTCTTTCCCGCACTATTCTTTATCCCTGAAGTTTGTGGACGTTTAGTCCAGCCCATCGCATCGTACTTCTTGTATGGGGGTGATACAACTGTAAGATAGTCCTTATTCTATGTAGAGTATTGGTTGCTTATGCCGTTCTGTAAGACATGCTTTTTGCCACGCCTGATAAGCGAGCTCTCACGGCATCTAGTGTACAGTTGAAAGATTTGCATACAGCGCAGCAAAGAAATATTAAGAAGAGTGAAGAGAAAGCTAAGAAGAATGCATGTCCTGATTGCTTACGGATATGTTGTATATGCTCGGCAAAGAGGAACTCTGAATGACTTTTAAACCACAAAGTAAAGCCGGTATTATACTTACTAGAGCTCATATTTTTGTTGGCTTTTAATATGTGTCAACTTTATGATGACTTTTTAGTTGGACACGCCATTTAGCCTTCACTCTATTTAATCACTGTGAAATCCTTTCATATTCTTGAATTCTTCACACTACTACTTGGCATGTTAATCTGATGCAAATCTGATTACATGTTGCCACACCTGCAGTCTTGTGTATGGTAAGATAGTGACATATTTAACACTTCCATGTGCAGGATTGGATTACACCATGAATTTCATTAAACTCAGTGTCACCACAATCCCAGGGGATTACATTTTAAAATTGAATAATCCCTCGAGTGCATCTGTTGAGAAAATTCCATTACACCCAGAAGGTTCTGCAGTAGGTGGCACTACCGCCATCCGTGGACACATAAATAAGGGCACATACGATACAAGGATTATGAAGGAGATACATTTTTTTTTTTCTTGTTGCCATGACACCTATGGATGGTGGCGAAGGATGGTGAGCTGTTTAAGCCACATGCCTCGTTATCCGTCTTACGTATCCTTGCAAAATGTCAAAGGCCACCTTTTAGGTCACAGGAATTTTAAAAGTTTCTGGTGGTTACGAATTACGAGCAAAAAATGTTAAACATATAAATTATATTGGACATTTGAATGTTAGGGACGGTGTTGCCAGTGTAATATATTTAAGATAAGCACAAAATGCAGTAGAGTTGTTGTTTCCAAAAAGTTGCAGGCAGGTTCAGAAGAAAAGCACTAACTTAAAATTGTGAAATCAAACTGACAATGCTTGCGTGTTGCAAGGATACCTAGTAGTTCTTCAATTGCAGACAGCCGTGTCTACCTGAAGAGACTGCCCTTCGCTGAGGCGAAACTAAAGGATTTGAATAAAATGCTCGACATGATGGTAATTCCATTAGAATACCATTACTTTTATAAAAAATGTAAAGTTCGTCGGAAAGGTCCGCGATGCCTTGGCGGAGACAAACTTTGCTGAAAATTCTGATTCCAGAATGAGAACTAACAAGAATTGTGATTTCTTAATCTATGCTTTATTCGGAAAGTAACTCGGTTTTTTTATGAAAATGAGAGACGATTTTGTTATAGTGAATGAACATTTTATTGAATTATGTATTGTCCATTCTGGTCCAATACTATTTGTCATCTTTCTGGCAGTAGCATGATACCACGCTCGTAAAACTTTAGTTCTTTGCTTGCAAAAAAACTGATATTTGACCTCTTCATTCCAAATAAAGGTTTTGCCATCTAAAAAATTTTGTAGGGACCGGAACAAATAATAATCAGAAGGCGCCAGATCTGGAAAATATGGTGGGTACGGCAGTAGATCCCATCCAATCTGTAAAAGCTTTTGGAGAGTTACCAAACTTGTATGACGTCTCGCATTATCTTGGTGGAACACTACAAATTTTCTATTGAACCATTCTGGACTTTTCTGTCTAAGTGAATCGTTTAATTTGTCCATCCGATGACAGTACACTTCAGAGTTGATCGCTGTGTTGTCTGGTTGTCTCACCTTAGAAATTCTACCAAACAGATAGCATCACCTTTTTGAATGAATATCGGGTTTCGAATTCGCTTCATCCTTTTTGCTCCATGGTCTCTTGCATTTCACATTGTTGTAGGTAACCCATTTCTCGTCTCCTCAGTGATGATACCCTTCAAATATTGATCATTTTCTTGACGTTTGTGAAGCAAATCACAAATGTCAACGCGATGGCACAAATTTCTTTCCGTAAGAACATAAGGAACCCATATGTCGAGCTTTGAGATTAAACCAAGGAGTGTCAAAGGATGATGAAGAGCTGAATTCGATACATTTAACCTCTCAGAGACCTCACGAGTTGTTATTCGCCAATTTACATCTATTCATGGCTTTATTGTGTCTTCCACACCTTCAACTGGCCTTCGAGAACATAGTGCAATATGCCGAAAATGCTGCTATTCACTTTCCATATTTGAAACGGCTCTAACCACAACCTAATGCGTAGAATCACAAGCAATCTTTTCTATTTCCTTTTTTTATTTTCCAAAGGATCGATACAAATAAATTTGTATAGTCCGGGGTTTTACGCGAGGGTACTATGTCCATGTGGCCTTTTTTTTGTCAACAGCACGCGGTGTACCGACTTCACATGTGGTCCTCCATCTAGGTACTTACCGCGCTCAACATGGCTTGATTATATTGATCTACTGGGAAACAATGCTTCAGTGTGGCGAGGCCTTTCTACATACATCAGATGTCAAAATATAAAGGCTGACCAGATAACAGCTGTCAAAGTTACCAATGACGACCGACCTCTGTGGTAATTCTCTGTGCAGGTAATTCGTAGCACAGTGGAAAAGTTTGAAGCAGAGTGTACTCATGACTCTTTTGAATCTTAAGCGACCAAACAGATAGAGATTAGTGCGAAATGAGGAAAACATAACCGCCGTAGCGGCCAGTATCGAGGAAGACCCAGAAATGTCGATTCGGCGCCGATCAGCTGAATTGGGCATCACCAGAGGGTTAACCCGGCATATTTTGCGGTTGGATTTAGGCCTACATCCATATAGGATTATGCTGCCGCAAGAATTGAAGCCGGACAACCATAGACAACTCCGTCAGTTCGCTAATTGCGGGCTGGAAATGTTGGTCGGCGATCCGGGTTTTGGCTAGAAAATCATCTTCTCGGGGTCAGCGGCTATGTTAACAAGCAAAAAGCGAACACAATTCATAAGTATTCTGCCAAGCATCAATGCATTGACAAGGATTGACTCTTTGGCATGGTTTATGGTATGGCGGAACTTATTTCTTTCGAAATGAGAAAAGAGACACCATTACCGTCTATGGTTTCAGGTATAACTAGTCATGCCATATTAAGTTCTGTTACACAATTTCCAGCGCTTATCGTTTAAAACTTCTTGCGGGAATAGAACCATTAACTTTTTTTTCAGAACACAAGTACTGATCAGTGAAGAATACTAGTCAGTTGGGTTTCAGTTTGCAACTATTAACATAGAGTGGGCCGTTAAAGCGAATCGAGTCGCGGTAATAGCGTTGAATAAGTGCGGAAGGAGGGCTGCCAAATTTTCGAGTTGCTAAAACCACTTGGAGTATCGAGAATATTCGTTTATCGGGCTATTTCTCGCTTCGGTGAATTGTCTGCAGTAGAGGATAGGCCAAGAAGAGGTCGCTCGCGCGTCGTCCATACGAATGCGGTAGTAAAGGCAGTGAGTGAACGAATTCGGAGAAATCCCCTTTGGAAGCCGAAGATCATGTCCAAGGAATTGGATATACCACCTTGATCAACAATTTCCCGCACCACACCACCATGTGGCGCTCCCATTGTTCTGATTTGAGTTCTGTTTTTTTTTTGTTAAATTGATAAATCTGTTGTTGATTTTCCCTCTAAATCTTAGCGTCATAACTTGATATTTGCAAAAGTTACGCAGCCAAGAGTACATCTATCTCTGTGTGTGTTGGCGATTTTTTACAGTTTTAGAAATGGAGATAAATTTGCAACAACGAACTTGTATTAAATTTTGCGTAAAAACGGATTTAATGGTGCGCGTACGTTGGAAATGTTGGAAAGGTGTTTTGGCAGCGATTCTCTAAAGAAAACGGTCGTTTACCAGTGCCACGAGCGGTTCAAAAGTGGTCGTGAGTCAATCGAAGATGATGAACGCAGTGGCAGACCATCGACATCGAAAACTGACGAAAACATTGATGAAGAAAAAGAAATGTTTGTCAATAGCCGCAATTTAACCATCAGAGAGATAGCGGAGGACTTGAACATTGCCTATAGATTCGTTCCAGACATTTTGGTTAATGATTTGAATTTCCGTCGTGTTGCAGCAAAGTTGGTGCCAAAAGGCATCAATTTCATGCAAAAAAGAGACCGTGTTGACGTCGCAAAGGAGATAATTTGCGAGGCTGAATCCGATCCCACATTCATCAAAAGGATCATTACTGGAGACGAGACGTGGGTTTATGAGTACGACACGTAATCCAGACATCAGGCAAGTGAATGGCGTTCACCAAATGAACCGAAACCAACAAAAAAACACGTCGTTTTCAGCCAAAAAAGAAGACAATGCTCACGGTTTTCATGGATTACAACGGTTTAGTGCATCATGAATTTTTGCCAGAAGGCCAGACAGTAAACAAAGAGTACTCGGTTCAGCAGCCGAGAGTTAATGCGAAAAATCGCAGGAAACACTGATGGACATACCGAAAATCGAATATAAAAAAATGTTTCGAGGATTGGATCAAGCGCTGGGATAAGTGTGCTGCAGTCGATTCGGGATTATCTGCATATGAAAGCCTATCTTCGGTCCACGGGTCATCTTCTAACTCCTCAACTAAAAAAAATTAAGCTGGAAAGATGCAAGCGACTTTTGCAGTAGCACGCGGATAATGGCCATGAAAACATTCTGTTTACGAATGAGAAAATTTTTACCGTGGAAGAAGTTTTCAACAAATAAAATGGCAAAATTTATGCCACTTCATGTAAGAAATCGAAAAAAGTTGTTCCAAGGGTTCAACGTGGACATCATCCCGCTTCCGTAATATTTTGGTGGGGAGCCTCTCACCAAGGTGTCACATCCCTCCATTTCAGTGAAAAAGGCGTAAAAACTTGTGCAAAGGTTTGCCAAGAAGATGTGCTAGAGGCTGTTGTGAAGGTTTTGACTAATACCGTTTTCAATGGATACAGATGCATCTTCCAACAGGCCCCTGTTCCCGAGTTCAAAGTCAAAACCACGCAGGAGTGGCTCAGAGTCAATATTCCTAGCTTTATTGCAGCAAAATATTGGCTGTCGGGAGTCCAGATCTGAATCCATTGGATTATGGTTTGTGGTCAGAATTGGAGAACATGCCCTGCAAAACTTCTCTCAGAAATCTGAAAAGCCTTAAAACACCATCAACCAGAGCAGCGTCTTCGATCTCCATGGAAACCGTACGTGCCGCTATAGGCCAATGGCCACACGCTTTGGAAGCTTATGTTAAAGCAAAAGGCAGTCATTTCGGGTGAATCCAAAGTTTTTTAATAATCAATATTGTGGTCTCATAAATGAAACAATTTTGAATGCAATATGTTTACGGGTCTTTTTTTTATAGCGTTTTATATTTGCAATAGAACTTATGGCAGGACTAGGTAGAGCAATATTAACCGACTTTCTGTGGTCAAAGCTCAACAACATCGATATATCCGAGATGTGATTCCAACAAGACGGCGCTACATGCCATACAAGTGACGCAACGCTCGAAGATGTGAAGCAGAAATTTGGCGACTGGGTCATCTCACGGCGAGCGTTAATTAATTGGCCCTCGCGATCATGCGATTTGACACCACTCGATTATTTTCTCTGGGGCTAAGTCAAGTCCTTAGTCTACGCTAACAAACCAACCACGTTGGACGAGCTCGGGGCCAACATTCGACACGCTATTGCCGGAATATCGCCGCACATATTGGATCGAGTCATCAAGCATTGGACCGACGGCTTGAAGCACTGCCAGCGAAGCCGAGGAGGACATTTGAATGACGTGCTATTCCACAAATAATGGCATAAACGTAGCTTCAAAATAAAGCCAGAATCAATTTTGTATCTCATACCGTTGTTGTTTTATTCAAACTTTTTTCCAATCGTGCTTATCTGGTCACTCTTTATAATGATTATGCGGCTTAAATGTGAAGTAGGCTGTGCAAAAAATAATTAAGTCCTCTGTTGGGAAAAGTCGGAATTACTTTACTTAAAGGTAAACAAATAAATATATTTATATTTATATTTAATTTGTTTTATTTATTTTTTACGTTTTGACGTAGGTTAAAGGTAGATCTTTCATAAAGCCATTTACGAGTATGAATGTGATTTATTTTGTTATTCTGGGGTAGCAACAAATTGGAAAAAGAAGGGGTGGCAGCATAGAGGTTCTGTGCTCTGAAAAAACAAAATGAGCAAGCAGTATCCAAAGCAAAAATTGATGAAACTACTAAATAAACCTACGAATTTTGCGATAGCAAGGAATTTGGCAAATCCATGCTTCTGGCATATCGGGGGTGGAGTACAATTCAATTCTAATAAGCTATTTTTTAACAGGCCACACTTAATAAGAGTGAACATTAAGCCGACTCGAAGGCACATTGTAAGAGCGACGACCTCGACGAATCACCTGCTCCCAGAGGCTTTCCGCCGTAATTATTTCGCGCCGAATTTTCCCAGAAATTTCTTCAATTTGGATATGAAAGGACTGTCCAAACACGTATTAGGGCTGTTCGTCTGCGTATTGTTTGATTTATTTAGTTACTCCTATTCGCCATTATTGATCTTATTGTTTTTGTACCCATTTCCATCATTCATCACAACCCACTTCTGTGTACTACTTTATGGATACCAAAAAAAAATTTAAATTGGCAACAGTGTGCGTTTCATCTTAAATGGATGGAAGCTAATAATATTCAACGTCTAAATTCTCAAACTTTGGCTTTTATTCACAACGAGGTAATATTTTAAAAAGTCATAAACCTAACAAGTACGAGTGTGGAGGCATCAAGAACCTGTCCATTAAATTTCCTTCAACCTACCCACCATATTTGGTGTGCACAGAGTCCTTATACAAATAAGCACGATATCCTTATACTGGAGACGAGTAATTTGTTCATTTCAGTTGTTTTTTTTTTGTATTTTTACGATTCAACATTTTTAGAGCGCATAATTTCGCTCTATTTAATGGGCCTAATGCAGTAAAAGAAGACGGGGTTGCTTAAGGAACTTCCTCGATATCCTCTTTGTTCATTATCCTGGGGTGTAAGTAGAGCACGACGGAAAAGGCTTTTTGCATATCAACGTCATGTCAACCATTCATCATGGCTATGATGGGTTCCGCACCAAATGTACTGGGTTTCTGTTGACTGCTCTATGGAGTGATGACGTGAATAATTCCACGATTTTCCTTTTCTTCCTTTTCAGTTCGTTCTTCTATTCCTTGTGTTTGGTTTAAACGAAAGAAATTGTATTTTTTCTTTTTTTTTTTTTTGAGAAAATTCCAGTCATCCCATGCCTCAGGACTAGTATGATTTTGATATATCCATCAACCCCTCTGCTTTGGTTATCTGTCACTACTTTGACAGCGGGATAATTTTATTCAATGTAATGAAAAAAAAAAAAAAAGCATTTGTTGGAGGGAGGATAGCAGACACAGAGAAAATTCCAATTCATGTCCCCGTTGCACTTTCGACTAGAGCTTCAAGCTCATTGTTTCCATGCCTTCGTCATTTTTTGAATTTTTCCGGCTTAACAGAAACATGAATGTTAACACCCCAATCGGTGGTTACACCCGAGTATACGTCTATATGTGCCGGGTTTCCGGATTGACACATGGAGGATTACGAAACAAAATATTGAAATATGTGCCACAGGAAAAGTGCGAAAACTGAGGTTGGTGTTCCCAACCCCGACAACGGATTTTGTTCTGTTGATTTTCGAAAATACTCTTACATATGTTGGGTAAAAAAAATCTCAAAATTTGGCAGCAGAGATTTTGACGTATTGCTTTTTAATAACATGGAACATGTATGGTATGTGGGTATATGTGTTGGTGCGGACTGGGGTGGCTTATTTCATCTGAGCTGTAATCTAAACGGGATTTATGAGATATTGAAATCAAATGAATGCGGGGTTTTGAAAATGATCAAGTGCTCAGCAAACTTTGGCACTGTACCAATGAGGTAAAATAGCAAAAGTCAAGAGTGTCAATTGCATGTGGGGGATAATGGGTTTTTGAAAGGTGTCACAGCTCTGATGTGTCAATTCGGGGTGTCTATTTATGGTAGACACCTTTTTGTTTTCAAACCAATTTTTGGTTGTTTTTAAACGATTTCATGTCGATGTTTGTAGATAATGGAAAGCGGCTTCATTTAAAGCAGCAGAGTGGATGTAAAATTAAATTGTTTCCGAATACTTATTTCGGTGTTTGGATTGTTATATGTTGATGCGTGCAGTTTGTTCTTGATATAATATATCGTGCACAATTCAGCAATATTTAAATGTGAGACATTACTTACTTCTTCTTAAGAGATTCCTTCTATCTTTGTCCATATGCTATATTAATACAGCATACAATAACTTAGGCATCACATATGTCACCAGACTTAACGCTGTTATAGCGACTAAGCCGCTTAAAGTAATAATAATGGTCTTCCTGTTGTTGGCATTTTATTTCTTTTACTCAGACAGAAAACAGCAGATGGGAGTGTCTTCGGTGTATATTTTAAGAGAAATCTAGGATTTCTGAATAATATTTGACCAAAGGCTGACTTTTATGTTGAATCTTTAACTCGTATTAGCATGGCCCTAAGAATATGGGGATGTCTTCTGCTACCTTCTATGGAAAACGTGAAAGGAAAGTAAAGAAGTGGGTCAGATGTGAGAGAAGATTATTTCCTCACGGCTAATCATCTGAACACTTGACAGGTACACTACTAGAGAGACCTGTAATAAGGCCTTTAGAGCAGACCCATGACTTAGAACCGACAAATGAAACATCGCTTAAGGTTATACCTACCCTGAACGGCTCACACACTTAGAGTTGCTTGAATTTATGAGCCTTCCAATAGCCTGAGGAGTTGTCTGGACATATGTACCCCTGGATGCTTGGAATACTTTCTATATGAACCGAAATTATGGAGAAAAACGCACATCATGAGACCTGTAGACCCATGACTTAGAACCGGCAAATGGAATATCGCTCAAACTTATAACCTCAAGGACTTACATCCTTAGAGTTGGTTGAATTTATCAGCCTTCCAATAGCCTGAGGAGTTGTCTGGACAAATGTAGCCCTAGATGCTTGGAATACTTTCTATATGAACCGAAATCATGGAGAAAAATGGATATACGTATTTCATTAAAAAAAAAAACTTGAAGTTGTATCATGGAATCATAATCTGAACACCACAGAAAGTAAGGATGTGACAGATCATTGTGTAAATTCGAGTACGTACTACTGTACAGCATTTCTTTTGAAAAGAAATAGTCCATTGCTCTGTGAGCAACAGGCGTCTTAAGTCCCATAAGGCGACTTCGTACTTTCTCACCAAGAAGGGCTCTGGTGTCATTGTCTCAAAGAGAATTTCCAGAAGGCCTAAGCCAAAAGACAGACAGCGAAGTACAACCCATGATATTATTGTAATATCAAAGAGAGGGATATTTATCAGTGTGTCTAGGGCCCGAGATACTAGTTTCTTACACTAGTTTTTGACACACAACTAGTCAAATAATCGATCGTGCAAAACGTTGAGTTCGGTAATCGTGTTATCAGCCGCCTTGGCGATGTCAATTGACCCGCTTTGGAGCTGCGATTTGACCTCGTTAGAGCGGTTATCACCCTTTGGTCCAGGTGGAGTTAAAAGTATTGCTACTAACAGCAGCATACGGAATAAAAGGAAAAGACTTTTTTTGTGGAGTGGCCTTAATGGTCGATATTACGCTGACAATTCAGATTCATAGAGAATATCGTCCGAGCCATTCGTGATATAGAGCCACAGAAGCAGTCAACAAGGTCTTGAAAAATTTGGTTGAAAGGATTCGCTACTCCGGAGCAAGCTGCGGCATGAATGAAATCGTGTTCTATAATATAACTACTGGGAATGTTTGCACATTTTAATAAAGCCATAGTAAGCAGAAAATAATTCATTTCTCTTCATTTTATTTTATTTTCAAAAAGAAAATTCTATTTGGACCACCTCGTAGTTCAGCCTTGTTAACCTTTTCATGGAATTTATTTCTCCCGCAACCTGCGTCGGATGCAGCTCCAATTTCAATAGGAGCTATTGCCCAGGAAAGGCACCATCGAGGTTGTTTTGCAGTGTATATTTGACCCGATCAACCGACTTTCATTACCTAGAACTACGGCCTTCGCTAGTGTCGTATTCAACCGGACATCATGGGTATACGAGTATGTGCTTCGTTCGATTTCCGTCCACTGGAGCTAGAGACATTGACAGAGGGAGTTCCAGAAGATATCTTCCTGTTGACCCTTTCTTCGAGCTCGTTCAGATTCAGTGTGTGTCACTTTCAACAAGATATTCCGCTTTATTGTCGCCACTGGAGATAATAGTTTAGAGCATGGCTCTCTGGAGCTTTTTCCTCCGGGACAAGATCCCAGAGGCATTGCATAGACCAACCACCCATCTATTTTGATGGAGTTTCACTGTAACAGCTTGAGTAGCTCCCATACTCTCTCCATCTACCGCCATCTACCGAATATGTCACAGAAATAGTCGGAAGGAACGTTCAGTAGGGGTAGAGTAGGAGTTGCCTTCATATTTTTTAATTGTTTTGGGTTGAGTTAGGCCGCCTTTGGTGTTTAGTGTGATGACACTACTGCGTTCTTTGTTCACAACTTTAGGATCTCTGGCTCTTAAGCCTCGACTCGCAAAGACAAGGCAACATTGTAGCAAAATAGCAAAAAAAAAAAAAAATTGTACGAAGACGGCGACACAGCTAAAATAAGAACAGCCATAACGGCAATGGGAACAATAGAAACAGCTGCAAGAACATTTGTTGCCGAACATCTCTCTCAGCTATTTTCTTGAGGTCGTCCATCGTATTTCTGCACAGCCCCCTATATTTTACAATACCGCCCATAATTTGTTCAAGTCCGAATATTATGGTGGTAGCCTGTGGTGGGGTCATGTAACTTTGTTTCGACTTGAAGTCGTAACAAAATTATATAGCAGTCGTTTCAAAATCAAATCGATGTCATATAACAACTTCGACCTTCGCCAGCGCCATCTGACAGTTGGTAAGCTTAATTGCATGGAACAAAAAATTGTTTACACCAAAGTTCAAACCCTCTAAAAGTATTTTTGTTGTTAGGCAGTAAAAAAAGCTTATTAACAAGTCGATCGAATTTTGCTTGACGACTAAATCGAAGTCGTAACGACTGTTAAAATCAGTCGAAGCAAAGTTCCATGACGTAGATTTCGAAAATGGTCAAACATTTCAAGTCGTTTCAAGATACATGACGCCTACACTGAGTGTCACCTACCATGACCAGCTGATCTAATCAAGTCGTCTATTTGACTGATTTTGGTCTTGGTACTTACATTGAAAGGATACTTGGCTAGAACGACTGATGGGACATGACGAAAACCAGGGTTCTATCTCCTCGCATAGTTGAGAAGAGTTTGATACGGGAACTACGAGATCGAAAAACGACTGGCTGTGTCCGATGAGCGGAATATCAACTCTCTGTTCCCCATTCACAAGAATGCATTCCAAAAACTACCGAATCGTATCAGCACACTATGTGAAGATCGTCCTACGAATATAGGATATGGCATAACAGCTACCTAAAGGAGATGTTCCAATATTTGAATGCAGTCCTCCTTAAAAAGGGTTTTCTAGTTTTCTTCTCACATTTGCGAAAATTCCATCCCAAAGCTATATTAAAGAACATTCCGTAATTAACTCACCTCACCTATCACAGACAGCCTTCAACTACATAATTCCCAGCAAACATCTGCCAATGCCGCCACTAAAACCAATTAGTATACCAGACAGCAACAGTGGTCATGGCAGGAGCTCATTTGAATTATCTCCCAACAAGTTCTCGTTTGAAATAATTTGCACAAATTTCACCATATTCAAGATGTTATCCATTTGACAAGTTTATTGACACGCTTACAAATTGAAACGTTTAAACGTAAATCGACATCGCTATGTGACATGCCACTGCCAATACTCCCGAGAATATGAATGACGTGAATTCGATTACACAACGGCTCGAACTGAAGCCACTGGTATCTGGAAGATACTCTTAGTCCTACTTGATGAAACAACAGAAAAAATTGAGCACTTCGTGTGCTAAAAAATTGAACAACCTAAGAAAGAAAAAAAGAACTGATGAAATGTAAATAGGTAATCACGCGATGTATTTGCAGGTAGAAGCACGGGTATGGGTACCTACTTACTAACGAAAGCTATTACTCGTTTAAATGAAGTCTTAAGGAAGAGTATGCATTAACATGAACTTCCTGACAATTTCTTCGAGTACTTTCCGTAACATGCCTTTAAGCGTAGATTTCCATTTTTTTCCCATGGTTAACGAGTACTGCTTTTATTTGCACTTCGGAGAAGCGAAAGTGTACAGCGATCAATGGCTTATTACCGCCACCACCACCCTTAGATGTAAATATTATGGATTAGCGTGACTTGTTTAATGGAAAGACCAGGTAAAAGGTTTAAGTGCTGTTGATAGATTACGTAGATACAGTGAAAAAAAAACGAAACGGAAACCTTTTTAAAGCTATTTTAAAATGCAAACAGTGGGATACATTGAAAATGGAGTAATATTTTTTGCTGAAATAAATATTTTTAATCCTTAAGATTTGGTTTACAAAACGGAGCGTTCTGGCAATGCCGAGCACCAACCACGACAGCTACCAGATAGAAGCGATCTCAGAGAAGCCGCCAAAAATACCATGCAGTTTTAGGCGAAATAGTAAATCGACAAGGTAACAGAGAGCTATATTACATAATCACTTGGATTGCATGCAACATCTGTGTGCGTAAGTTCACAGCAATAAAAAATAATCCGCAATCTCTAAATGATCCAGGCGACAGGACATTTAAGGGCATCTGCTTTCCATCCCAGTCCACCACCACACTATTCATTACTGAGAATGGAGTTCGCAGATAGATACATACCGAGCTTTCTGTGTTAATTTCAATCTAGGTCTATTATACGATTGTCTAACTTGAGGCCAATACCTCTGGCGTTCCAAAGAGCACCCATCTGGGTTTTGAACTTTTCATATTTACCATAAAAGATCTAAATACTTACATACTGAGGTGGAGCTTCAGTTTGGGGTGAAACTGGGCTTTAATTAATAAACCTCTTTAGCTAACTGCCTCAACTTGTGCGTGCCACTTAAGATGAGGTCCTCCTGTACTGCGTTGACTTTCCTGGTTATGATCGAAGACTTTACGAGCAGTGGTGTCCATTCTCTCTAAATGTCCTCCCCATCACAGGCGACTGATGCGCAGTTTTCCGACTATGTCGATGTCGCTGAATAGCTCATATAGTTCATCTTTGAACCTTCTCCTTCAAACGGGACCGAATATTTTTCGAAGAACTTTTTTCTCCAAACGGATGATGATATCTTCATCCGCTTTCGATAGAATTAATGCTTCAGCGCCATAAAGTAGGACTAGCATAATCAAGGTCTTACGAGTACATATATGGAATCCCCTTAGTTCTTCGGGATAGGGCCTTACTACTCAATTGCCTACTATTACTACTCAAAATCCTGCCAAAACGATTGGCAATAGTGATTCTCCATTCTATTTCTGGTGAGGTGTTTCTGGCAGAATTTATAGCAGAGCCGAGATAGGCAAAGTCTATCGAAAGATGGTGAAAGTTGATTTGGACTTCTTGAGTTTTTTGTAGAACCAACCGGAGTGTGAAGATTTGGTCGATTGCGAACTTTTCTGGCCTGAAACTGCATTGAGCCAATAAGATTATTGACGTTGACACAATATGACAGACCACCTTGGTCGAAAAGTTCCCGGGGGACACCACCGTGTGGCGCTCCCATGGTTCCGATTTGAGTTCTGTTTTTGTTGTTGAGTTGGTAAATCCGTTGTTGATATTCCCTCTAAATCTTACCATCATAGCTTAACATTTGCAAAAGTTACGTATCCAAGAGTACATCTATCTCCATGTGTGTTGGCGATTTTTTTACAATTTTGGAGCGTAAAAAACGGATTTAATGGTGCGCGTACGTTGGAAATGTTGGAAAAGTGTTTCGGCAACGATTCTCTAAAGAAAACGGTCGTTTACCAGTGGCATGAGCTGCTCAAAAGTGGTCGTGAGTCAATCGAAGATGATGAACGCAGTGGCAGACCATTGACATCGAAAACCAAAACATTGATGAAGAAAAAGAAATGTTTGCCAATAGCCGCAAATTAACAATCAGAGAGATAGCGGAGGACTTGAACATTGCCTATGGATCCGTTCAAGACATTTTGCTTAATGATTTGAGTTTCCGTCGTGTTGCAGCAAAGTTGGTGCCAAAAGGCCTCAATTTCATGCAAAAACGAGACCATGTTGACGTAGCAAAGGAGATGATTTGCGAGGCTGAATCCGATCAGACATTCATCAAAAGGATCATTACTGGAGACGAGACATGGCCGTGGGTACTACACGCAATCCAGACATCAGGCAAGTGAATGGCGTTCACCAAATGAGCCGAGACCAAAAAAACCACGTCGTCTTCAGTCAAAAAAGAAGGCAATGCTCACGGTTTTCATAGATTACAACGGTGTAGTGCGTCATAAATTTTTGCCAGAATGCCAGAAGGCCAGACAGTAAACAAAAAGTATTATTTGAGCGTTATGAGACGTTTTCGTGAAGCAATTCGCCGAAAGACACCAGAATTGTTGGGCGGAAAACTCGTGGATTTTGCACCATGATAACGCACCGTCGCGTCGCACAGTGCCATCATTATTCGTAATTTTTTTACGAAAAATGCAACAAATACCATCCAACAGCCACCGAATTCACCTGTTTTGGCTCCCTGTGACTTCTTTCTGTTCAATCGAATTAAAAAACCACTACGGGGAACACGTTTCAGCAGCCGAGAGGAAATAATGGAAAAATCGCAGGAAGCACTGAAGAACATACCGAAAACCGAATACAAAAAATGTTTCGAGGATTGGATCAAGCGCTGGCATAAGTGTGTTGCAGTCGATGGGGATTACTTTGAAGGTACAATAAATGTGGATTTAGATGAATAAACTTGTATTTTTAGTTTTCTGAATAAAATCCTTTTGATCAAGGATAATATCTTCTATGCGGTGTTGAGGTGGCACATGCCTCGGTGCTGTTGAGGGGGTCCCCTTTTCTGTGGATCGGGCAAACGGTGCTGAGACTCCATTCATCAGGCATACAATCTTCTGCCCAAATTTGAGAAATGAGTTAGTGTTTGCTCCCCACAAAGTATTTTCCAGCAGCTTTGAATACATCGGCCAACAAGGCCCAAGGTCTTTGTTTTCAACTTAGATATTGCTATCTTTACATCATTTTAGTCAGGTGGACATTTTGGCTATCATCGTCTAAGTTGAATGGTCTATTTTGCCTGACGACGGTATGTTGGGCTTCTTCGTTGTTATACAGTCTACAGAAAAATTGTTCCATATTCTCAACACTGACTGTGGCTCTATTACAAAATTACCTTCTTCATCTCTACAGGTTTCTGTACTGGTCGTTTTACTTTGACGCGTTTTCTCCACCTATTGGCTTTAAGCACGTGTAATTAAATTTGATAACTTTTTACCTGCGAACTGTTACTCCGGGTATCGTGTTCGTTCTAGATGAGCCCTTTCAATCTTTTTTTTTAGCTACCTCTGGTATTCCACAAGGCGGGCACTTAGATTCTCCACTTTTTATTCTTACCATAATTTTTCAAATCATCACCGCAATAGACAGTATTTCTTCTATAAGAACTCAATAGTTTGGTACCTCAAAAATTCCTAATAGCAAGTGTAATACGTTTCCTTTTCGACTTTATCTTCGCCACTGTCAACCTGTACCTTTAGCTCAATCCCTCCGTGACTTTAGCATTTTGTACAAAAGGGAGCTTAATTTTCGTTCTCATATTATTAACATAGCTCCTGGCTTTACCAGGTATGTGGTCCTACTTGAGTACGTCAGTCAGACCTTGTTCCCTTTAAAGTTCAAAATTCGAAGTCATTTTCTTCGATATGCTCTAAGGAGTTTATCCTGGAGCGAACCTTTTTTGATATTCTGTGGATTGCGCATCTCTTTACAACTTTTTTCGTAATTTACGATGCCCTCTTCTTATCTACCTGCCGAACTTCTTCTAACTTCAATGAACCATGCTCCCGTATTCTACGGAGGGTCAACTCAAACCTCACTGATTTCTTAACATCGAAGCACCTTCCTCTTTAAACTACATCTCCTTGACCATTTTCTCCAATATTCATTTTAGCCTTAGCTTTATTTATTTATCCAAATTAATATCAAATCTTCCAATGGCATGGAATTGTATACAGAGGTTAAAGTCCTGATTGAATTCTTAGGTACGACATCAAGTTTTCTACCCGACCGGCAGTTGGCAGTTCTGAATGGGGTTAACAAACAAGACGTGAAAAACTGAAACAATAAGAAGAGTATACGCTCTAGAAGCTAGTCCAAAATGTAAGGACATTCTCGTGCACTATAAAGAATAATATCCAATATGATTAGGAGCAGTGAAATGTCACAAAATGTTGCACAAGCACGCATACGGAATCGTGAGCGATTAGCAGTCTCTTGGCGGTAACTTGTATACATGAAAGGTTCTAAAATATAAGTCTTATTGGTGCATACGCACCTTCCAGTATAGATGAGGTCCCTATAAAAAATCTGGACGGAGCTTATGAATCTTGTCTGGAGTAAGATGTTGGCATGTTTGGGGCAGTAAGTAACAGACTTCACAAAGCGACCACAGATTACGTTTCCCTATTTATTACATTGTTGGTAGCTAGCACGAGATCCCCTCACAAGAAAATCCTCACAACAATTTGTCAACTGTCACCGACCAACTGCTGATTGATGAGAAATTCCCGTCTTGTGTAAATGTGGAGTCTGATCAATATTTATCAACTTTTGCCGCCCTATCCAGAGAACAACCTAGCGAAAGACTCCGGAATATGCCATTGACTACCATAAATGTCAACAACATATGGTCACAATGTAGCACTACCATCAAGCCTAAGTCACTCTAGGCCATCAACCAGTTTTGACAAGAAAGCCATGACATCGTGAGGAGTGCAAAGAGAAGATGAAAGCATCAGATGCGTCATATAAAAACTCGGTAATTGTCGGAGTAGAACTGAAAGTTAATGCGCAAATACGAAAGGACCCTACGTAGTCGTCCAACTCGAACAAATAAAAGAATTAAGGAGAAAGCATAGTGCATTTGATTAACAGCCCTTTCAACAGTCTTCATTGATTTACTATGATCTATCAGCTAAGAGCTCCAGGATCCATTGATTGCCATGAGGAATTGGCGGAATGGTTATCAGATTCTCATTTGAACAGCAGACTCAGGGATAAATAGTGAAACTCAAATTATAACGATTGCAAACGAAAGAAATTTAGGTCAATCTCTATACAAAAGGCGTTAGTTCATCTGGCAAGTATTGCCGAGGCTAAAGTAATCAAACTCACACCACCGACAGATTTCGCCTGTGAAATTAACATTTGCAGCTCCATGTTCAATATATCGCTGCTGAGGTTTGAACCACGTAATCGAAAATATGGATTGCCAAGAGCTCAAAAGATCCCTGCAGAGGAGTCCAAAGAAGAAAAACGATAAAAGGGAGGCACAAATGAAATACAGCCGAAAACATGGATCGACATCGGCATACCCGCAGCGGTGTAAGAAAACAAGCCATTGCCGCAGCGATAACGACGATACTCTATTCAGCGGATATGAAATGGAACCAGCAGAGATGTTAGCATCAACGAGTATCAAGCCATCGAATGAAGAATCGGATCCATAGCCTTGATTTTGGTAAAGACGAGCAGGTATTCTTTACAAGATCAGACCAAGACAGAACGAAGAGAAGGCTGCTCATTACCTGAAACATTTCTCCCCACAAAATGTTTTAAACTGACCAATTCTTCCGTAAAAACTCCTGCAAATGCCAGACTGGAAAAATTTAGAATACCTGCTGACAAACATACACTGAATTGAAGGCAGAGACTTCCTATCTCATACATACTCACTTCACATGTAGTGTAATCAAAACTGACAACCAGCTTCTATTACTAAAGGTGCAAGGAGGCTGAATAACACAACCCACTCTAACTGACATCTATGATCTATTTTGGTGCAGAATGAGACTATTAACTACTCTGTTGTATCCTTTGATGACTTAAGGTCTCCTGACACCAATGACAATTATCCAGGGCAGCAGCTGGTAATTTTCATTACTAGCCTGGGGCAGGTATATGGTACATACAGAACCCCTAGTGAAAGGTAAGACTCCCCAAGACCCTCTGATTTCCTTTGTGCTGGAGAACATGGCGGAATTTGTTCATGTTTAAATACAATATGCTCTGGAGTTTCAAAGACCTTTCGCGCCAACTCCCGTTGCAGTTGATTCGAAAGTATAAAATTGACTTTCCCTGTGTGCAAGAATGTTGCGGGCCAGGATCTATGCCAGGAAACGACTGTAGTCCGAGTTTTAACGGATTACTCCAAACAGAACCAGTATACCACGTTGGTGTTTTCTTAGAGGATGGCAACGTAAGATATCACCCAAACGAATACTTCCTAACGTCTTTAAAAATCAATGATCTTATTGCTGTCTTTCACAGGATACGTCTTTCATTGGCATAGTCGAATAATAAACGAGGGTAGAACAAAGCTGTAAAAGATCATCAGATTGGAGTGACTGGTGTACGTAGTATTTGCCAAGTGAAAATATTTGAACGCCAAGCAGCCATTCGATCTATAGAGGTTTCACTGGGAGCCCGACAGAGGTTTAATTCTGTACCATGGGAGTCGGGAGCCCCTAGATCTTCGGCTCTAGCCTGACTTCTTGAGTTGGCCCTCTTGTGGGAGCGTTATTGTGACTGTGGTTTATAGCGAAAGTCGCAGAGAGTGTTTTCTGACTGCTGTTGCAAAACCCAAAAATTTAGCAAATACTACAGGGCGCCATGACTCTAAGATTGGCGGAGGTTTTAGGTTGGCTTCACCCTTGACCAAAGGGGAAGTCTAGCATACAAGATGACTGAATTTGTACTTGTCTGGGTAACCCCAGGATGATTAAACGATCGAGAATTGGGACTATCCCCTGTTGTAGATCAATGTACTGATGTGATCGTAGGGGCTCCTTGGAACATCACCATACGTAAAGTGTCCATGTAAAACCCTAGAGACGTTCTGTTCCATTGCTGCAAAACTGCAAATTGTCAATTGGCATTGAAACGCTGTGTCTTACTTTGGTAGGCAGCATTCTTCTTCTTTGAGTGTCTGGCCTGCGTTTCCATCTGGATGCAGGTAAAATGCGCTAAATTCGGTGAGTTTTTGTACTAAACAGAGAGATGGACATACGAGGAATACAATAGGCCAGATTTCTGTTCGAGTGCTCTATTCCGACAAAAAATAGACAACAGCTTATCCCAACACTGCTATTAGGCAACTAAATATCTAGTTACTTCAATTTGACCCCTCATAACACATGAATCAAACAGCAAAAGAAACAGTCTCTACTAACAAAGTGAAAAAAAAAATTCCTCTCCTCCTAGCAAGCCCAAAATGTCAGCACAAAATTCCACAGACTCATCAACTTGTCACCTTGCTAAAACTATTCGCCTCCCTAGAGCTAAATTTAAACTCAGCACGACCTCGTCCGTGTCTGTTTAATTAAATGTTGTAACTGTAACATTTAAAGTTTTACCTTCCAGGCAGGCTGACACCCCCCCCCCCACACCATGTTGCAATCCCTATCAACATTTACAAAAATACACATACACACTCCCATAGAAACAATGGATTTATACTTAACTCTTTGACCCAGTTTGGCGCCTACAAATATGTAAGTCGCCGATTTACCATTGCTACATACCCGGCCTTATAGTGTAATTCTCTGGCAGATTCTTCTGTAGCAACTTTTTAAAGTCATTCTGCAGGATAGCTTAAAAAAGGATATTTTATCCATATCCTCTGTGGGGTGGTAATACACCCACGCAACACCACGAAATTGCCGACAAGCCATAGCACAACGAAAGGAGAAAGGAAGTTCATTAAATGATCTCCTCGCTTCCACACCCGGCCCCTAACCATTATGCACACGCTTAAGTTTCGAAAGCCCACTCATTACAATTGCAATTTATTTCCAGTGTATTGGGCTTTGTCACAAGGGTTAAGGACTGCTTCTGAACGCTAGTGGCGGCGGCGGCGGCGGCGTCGGCGACGACAGAGATGATGGTAGAGGAGAAGAAGGTACTAGATTTGGTACCCTCATCAGTAGGACAAAACTACTCGTATGTGCGACGACGAGGACGAGATGGATGATGAGGATGAGAACGTTGATGACGATGACGACGATCTCGGATAAAGCACATGTGCTACTGTCAAGAAAAATTTTCATTTCTATGTCAGCAGTGTTCCAAGAAGAACAACTCATTCACGGTGCGGGCGAGTACGTTGTGATGAAGAACCGGATGGGGAATGATTATGAACGTATTTGACTTTGGAGGAAGTTTATTTTTCAGACAAAAATAAGCTCGTCCTTGGGAGGAGCAGTGGTTCCGTGTAAGAGTACATGTATAAGTAGATCATAACTTTGCTCGAATCCAGTGTTTTCTCGTTTTTGAAATGTTAATGGACGGTTGTAAGCGGAGTATGATGTGTTGGTTGCCCTTGTTAGAAATTGTACTTGGCAAAGGTTTCTCTAGAATACTCGTGGGTGTATAGAACAAGGAGGCTAAGAAATGTTTCGACTTGTAGTGATTATACTCATACTAGTATATACATACATATATAACGATGCGCCTAGTTGAGCGATTTTAATCAGTTACAGCGCTTTGCGGGTACAACTGAAATGGAGTTCTTTAAGGTAAGCCGAGTTTAAAGTATCCATGTGCATTAGCCTGAGTTCACATATGCCAGTGAGAACCATGAATAGAAAGAGGTCTTAGCGGTGAGATTTATAATGTAAACCATGTCCATTTTAAAGTTACATCATTAAATACCCGAGATATGTTATAATTGTCGTTCCACCTCCAGTGTGTCTATCATATAAACTTCAAACAAATTCTTTTAACAGCAGAGCAATAAGCTGATCAAGAAAACGCTTGAAGGTTAGCCACGCCAGAGTTCAACGTCTGGAAGATGACAAAAAAAGATGTAGACCGATACATTGACATTAACCAGAAGTTCCCAAACTCTGAACGAAGATAAAGAAGCCAAATGCAGGCAGAAGATTCCAGTTTCGGATGATTAGATACTTTTCCTTCCTTTTGGTGCTGGTTGAGTTTTTAGCCCAGACCCACTTGCGTAGCAGTCGGCGAACTTTCCCACTATGAAAATATGGAATATGGTTCAGTAGTTCTAATTGTAATGTGCGACGATTAAGGATATTTCAGGAACTTGAAAAGCCGATGAGCTGACTAAATACAGAACCAAACTATCCATTCTACCAGAAAAAGTTATCCTACGTATTCTGATTTTCGGATTTTCAACAACGAATCTGAATATGACAATCTGAATACCTTCATGGTAGCGATAGTGAATAATATAATGCAGGCATGCACTCAACAATCAATATCAGCTGGAATCAAGATTCAATAAGTATACAAACCATTTGAAGTTCATCCTGCTCTGAGAGAAGAAACGAATATTGAAACACCCCATGGAAAGCAACGGAGACGGAAAAGCTAATTGGAAATCCTTTAGACAAGACCTTCTGAAGCTTTGCCTCAGAGCTACAATTTAGTGTGCAAAGTATTGTAAATAAGATTGCTGAGGTGCGTTCTTTATTTGACGGTGGATTCATGGATATCATCTATATTTCCGAAACACTGTTGAACCCAGATATGTAAAAAAACGTTTTTAACTTTCGGGGCTATGGTATGTATTGTGCTGATCGACTTAGTGGGCTATCTGGGGGTGCAGCGATTTATGTAAAACGTATTCTTAAGCCTTGATTAGTAAGCAAATTAACGATACTAGACGATAATGAATTTAGTTTTTAAGAAATTGATGCGGAAAATACAAAAGTGCTAATAGGAACTTAAAGGGCCCATACAGACCTGTATCTGCACAAACATGCTTTCTCCAGAAACTACGCAAAACAGTTTGTCAAACATCAGTTTTGAATAGTTTGTGAGTGTGCAGACATAGAAATCGCAATGACAGATACAGCTTGTGCGGCTATTATTCTCGCCTTGGCAATTAAAAAAAAAAAAAACAAAAATGAAAGAAAGCATAGAATTTGGTGCAAAGGGTGGTATAAAAAAAGGAGCATCCTTGGGCACGTTAAATTACTAAGGGAATTGGAAAACACATCAACTACTGACTTCAATAATTTTGTACGGATGGACAGAGCAAAATTTAACGGAATTACTACAAAAAGTAACTCCAATTATTATTAAAAGAACAACGTTGCTGAGAGAACCTATTTCCCCAAACGAGCGGCTTTCAATAACATTGCGCTTCCTAGCAAGCAGGGAAACTTATCAAGACTTAAAATTTTTATCTGCAATTGCTCCACAAACAATAGGAAAAATTGTAATAGAAACTTGCAAGGCCATTATAGTATATCAGTTTTCAAAGGAAATATAAAAGTAAATAAATTTGGATTCCGATTTTATTAACATGTTTTTATTCACATTTCAATGTTTTGTGACATGTTATCAAAAAGTTCCTGAGTATTTCTATACGTTCGCGTACTATTTGCGTTCAAAGGCGGTGGTTGTTGAACAAAAAAAACCTTGTTGCGGCATTCATGTTGGAGAAGATACAGAAGATTCACTCCAATAAGGAGTCGAAGATCCGTTCGATGGTTGAAGTAGTCTTTAAAATCCACAGATGACGTTTTCATTCAGTTTGCCAAATAAATTTTCTTACAAAAATTGTCTGTTCTTGGCTAGAAATTTCAGAATATTGTGTTGACCATCCTCTGGCTAGTAATGTTGCATCGTTATTGCTCTCCTTTAAATGGGCACAAGCCAGTTTTATTAATTTGTCCTCCTCATTCGCAACCCGCTTCCTTTTGGATGTCACTGGTCTTGGACTTTCGTCAACCTGAAATGAAAACAAAAACATGCATTCATATATATTTATAACAGGGTTTCTTTGTACTATAGTTTGATAAAATTGAATTTTCAGCTACCCATGAATGAACATGATTGGGGAAAAAAAAGCAGCGCTGTTTGAAGATATGTGGAATTTTCCCCATTGCGTCGCTGCTATAGATGGAAAGCACGTAAATATAACCAAACCGCCTGGTTCCGGATCGTTCTATTTCTACTATAAACGAAATGTTTCAATTATACTTATAGTGCTCATAAATGCAAATTATGAATTCCTTATGGTAAACATAGGAATCAATGGAAGAGCGTCAGATGAGGGTATATTCAGAGAATCCAAGCTGTACGAAAAACTTCAAAATAAGACATTGGGTTTCCCGAATCCTGAACCTGTATCCGAATCGAGCAGCGATTTACCATATGTGTTTGTGGCTGATGATGCTTTTCCGTTGACGGAAAATATAATGAAGCCATATAGCAACAACACTTTAAAAAAAGAAGAAATTATTTTCAACTACCGTCTATCACGTGCGTGACGTGTAGTAGAAAATGTGTTCGGCATATTAGCATCGCGCTTCAGAATATTAAAAAAAAACAATAAATTTGGATCCAGACAAGTTGACCACAATAGTATTAACTTGTTGCCACATACACAACTATCTTCGCCAAAGCAAAGCAAAACATTATTTCGAAAATGGATTGTACGTTGAAGATACTAACAATTTTAATATAAGCAATTCTGATTGGCATTCCGAAGCACATCATTTGGATAACATTCGACCTGCTCAAGGACGGAATTATAGCAACGAAGCAAAATGTATAAGAACAAACTTTTGTAATTATTTTAATTCTGAAGACGCAGTGCCTTGGCAAAACAAAATATATGAAAATGTTACTAATAAATAATTTCAAGATGTAATATTGTACATATGGTACATGCAATAAAACCTACTTACCGCTTCTAAATGATCGCTTTCATTTTCATTGTTTGATCGCTTTCAGTCATTGTTGAAGTTCCTTGGATGGTATCCTCTTGGCTATCCACAAAGTAAAGCAAATCAAATTACCACAGCGAAGATTGGAAAACATCATCTGCTCTCGCTCCAGATTTCTCGCTTTTCCTTTGTTTTTTGTAGTCCCGTCGATAGCTGGTTCTAAAATTATTAATTTATCTCACAACACAATCCCGATCAGAGTTTGGATCGATTTCTTTAAGTTTTTGTACAAGTTTTTCATATGCATCTGCTTTCAACACGCGATTACAATATTCGGCACTTTTTACGCACCACAGCACCGGTAAACTTTTATACATTTCGAGGAACTCAATCCAAAATTGCCTATCACTCATGTTGCATCATCGAATTTTCACGCCGGTATGCAAAAATTCGCCACACAGTACACAAACATGTTTGCACAGACCAAGAAAATTTCAAAATATTTTGTATTTGCTCAGGCCGTCATTGCAAACAGACAGTCAGTATATATATATGTCTGCAGCGACAGTTTGTGTAGTGTATGGGCCCTATTAGTATATGGCACCTAATGTTTCACACTACACGAAAGTTAGGAATCATCTTGAAGAGTTGGGGCCTTTTTATCCCAAAGTTGTATCATGTGGCGACTTTAATCTTCATATTCTAATCGGGAAAAATAAGCAATTCGTCAACCCCATAAAATACTTTGACAAAATACGAGGGCGGGTCAATAAGTCCGTGATTTTTGGATTAAAACACAGATTTTTTGATAAAAAAATAATTTTATTTTTCAACGTAGTCTCCCTTGAGCTCTATACACTTTGTCCAACGCTTCTCCAATTTTTTTATCCCTTCCAAAAATAATGATTTGTCGAGGTCTTCAAAATGACGAGATGACTTCATCATTGGAGTCAAATTTTTTTCCACCAAGCCATTTCTTCAGGTTTGGGAACAAGAAGTAGTCGCTCGGAGCCAAATCTGGAGAATAGGGTGGATGAGGGAGCAACTCATAGCCCAATTCATGGATTTTTGCCATGGCAACTGCACATGTGTGCACCCTTGCATTGTCTTGGTGGAAAAGAACTTTTTTCTTGGCCAAATGAGGTCGTTTTTTTTCCAAATCGTCATTGAATCGGTCCAATAAGTTGGCATAATATTCCCCATTGATTGTTCTTCCCTTTTGAAGGTAGTCAATGTGGATTATCCCGCGTGCATCCCAAAAAACAGTCGCCATAACTTTATTGGCTGACAAACCCACCTTGGCCTTCTTTGGCGCCGATTCACCCTTAGAAACCCACTGTTTTGACTGTTGTTTGTTCTCTGGTGTGTTGTGATGGATCCATGTTTCGTCCACGGTTACAAAACGGCGCAAAAACTCCTCCATATTGCGATTAAACAACGCCAAACCTTCCTGTGAAGTTGTTACACGATTGCGATTGTGGTCGACTGTGAGCAAACGCGGCACCCATCTTGCGGAAAGCTTTCTCATGCCCAAGTGATCATTCAAAATTGAAACCACTGAGCCATGCGAGATCCACAATCTCTCGCACTTTCAATCTTCGGTCGGCCAACACCATATCGTGAATTTTTTCGATTGTTTCGGGTGTAGAGACCTCAACTGGGCGTCCAGGACGTTCGGCATCTTCAGTGCTTGTACGGCCACAAGGAAATTCAGTAAACCACTTTTTTACCATTGAAATCGATGGTGCAGAGTCCCCATAGTATTTATCAAGCTTAGCCTTGGTCTCGGTAATGGTTTTTTTTCGCAAGAAATAATGCTTAATACTCGTAAGCACACGGAATTCACTTTTTTCCATTTTCTCCTCAAATTAGTGAGTAGTCTGATAAAAATAGCTGTCAAACACAAACTAACTGACGCAGTAAGTTTAAATTTTGACAGGAGTCAACTGACAGATGCCTGTTGACAGGAGCAGTGTTGCTGTTTCAGTAAAGAGGTCAGACTTATTGACCCTCCCTCGTACCCTCTTTGATCTGTTTTTCTGCTTTACCAAATGGATTTAATAGAGCATTATGACCAAATTGCCTCCCCAGGACTTTATTATGAAACATTCGTCCAATTCCGTCACTTTTCCCACATTGATGTCGCTATTTTGTTTAATGACAGTCATAATCTCAATTGTCCACCAATATATTGCTCGTCACATGTAAATGTGCAATCTTCTGGACTAAAAAAAACCATTGAGACTATCTTTTTAATAAACACATGCTCAGCAAGCTCAGCATCTTATCGCCAAATCGGAATCACCAAAAGTGACTCTGACAACAGTAATATTGACTGGAACGAGCTTCATCGAAAATTTTCCAATGCCAGTACCAATCAAATTAATTTCTCCTTTTCTGACATCTTGAAAGCGGAACAACACACTTGCTGTCCTTTTTCTTTTCCATATATCAATCAGACAAATGTAGATGAAATTATTCTCTCTGTAAAGCCTAAAGCTGTAGATTTGGATAATACGAGTATCCACCCGAAGTTCGTAAAATAATTTCGATTACAGACAAATTGCTATACTTCCTTTCCTCAGCAAAAATCGTTAACCAACAAGTGATGATCTTCCTCGCAGAAAATAATTGAATAACGAAGCACCAATCTGGTTTTAGATCTAAGCACAAGCCTTGTTGAAAATTACTGATCATATACGCTCTACCATCGATCAGAATATGACGTCAGTTCTGGTTTCTCTTGACTTCTCAAAACCATTTGATTCAGTAAACCATGAGATTCTCCTTTTGCGTGTCAACTTGTGGCATCATATCGGAACAAGGCTGTTTACCATGGTGACAAAAAATCGTTGAGTCTGCCAGTAACTTTCGGTCTGCCCCAAGGATCTGTCTTAGGCCCCCTTTTGTTAACGTTGTTTATAAAAGAATAATGTGCTGCGATTATCATATTTATGCGGGCGATGTTCAGTTATATAAAAAAGTATCCAAGTCTTTCGTGTCGTCCATCTGAGCAAGTTACTCGGAACACTATGAATCGCTTTCGCACCACGTACACTCTAGTCGAAAATACGCATCCCCAAAGACGACAAATAGTGCGAACAGAAGAAGTTATTGCCGTTATGGAGCGCAGTGTTGAGGAGAATCCTAATGAGTCGATTCGACATCGTGCACAGCTATTGGAGCTATGCCTATCCACTTTGTGGAAGATTTTACGGAAAGATCTTAGCTTGAAAGCTTATAAGATCCAGCTTGGACAAAAGTTGAAACCGTGTGATCATTATACGCGTCGTATTCGGTGAATGGGCCGAAAACATGATTCATTTTTAACGCGATATTTTGTTCTCCGATGAGACCCATTTTTGGTTAAATGGATGTGAAAACAAGCAAAATTGCCGAATTTGGAGTGCAGAAAACCCAGAAGTCTTTGTCGAGACGCCATTATAACTATTAAAACTCAATGTTTGGTGTACTTTGTGGGCTGGTGGAATCATCGGTCCATATTTCTTTAACGACGATGTCGGCCAGAAGGTTACCGTCAATAGAAAGCGCTATAGAAACATGATTTCTGACTTCTACGTTCATCAGTTGAATGGCAAGATGGCGCAACATGCCAACGGACCTGTGAACTGGCCTCCACGATCCTGTGATCTCAGACCTTTAGATTGCTTTCTTTGGGAGTATGTGAAGTCACTAGTCTATGCCGATAAACCAGAGACGTTGGATGATTTGGAAGTCAACCTTTGCCGTGTTGTTGCAGTCCCAATTGCTCGATAAAGTTCCCGAAAATTGGACTTCACGAATGCGCTTCGTTCAAACTAGCCGTGGCGTGTATATGCCCGGTATCATATTTAGATACTAATGGCATATAATTTCCTATTAAATAAAGCTAATATCATTCACAACAACATTAGCTTCAAGTGTTTTATTTCATATGGATTTGCACACCCTTAAAAAAAAACACCCTCTACAAGGTGGCGTAAAAGTATAAAAGTTAATTTTTGCTAATGGTGGCAAATGTCAATTCTACTTTTACATTTGTGAAGTAAAGAGATACAAAATACACGTCAACAAGACATGAACCGCTACGCTTCTAAAGAACGTAGAGTAATTGTTACGATTTCTTGCGGAATAATTTGTCGGTGGTGTTGGCGCAGCGTGAATTTCGGCGCAGATTTCTCGGTCGTTCGACATTATGACGTTTAGCCGCTCGGTTAGAAGAGCATGAGACAACACGAGATGCTACCGGGTCTGGTCGGGCCCGGAGCAGCTGTTCTGCTGAGAATATCGTAGCTGTGGTTGAAGATGTCGCAGGAAGACCACGGAGTATCAACCTGACGACGTGCCATGCAATTGAGCATCAATCGGTGGTCTTTACAGCGAATTCGTCCTCCATAACATACATATGATTCCAACAGGATGATTGCATATTGCACGAGCTACAACCGAAATTCTGAGGGCTGCATTCCGGGTGGCATAACCTCTCGTTTTGGCGATTTCCCTGAAAGATTGCCTGATTTATTGGGTCTACAAGTAAGTTGCCAGCGTTTTTTTTCCAAAATTTGAAGTTTTATTATGAAAACATAGTTACAATGCTTTATTCAAAGTATCGTTCATCAGAAGCTACAACTTTCCCCCATCTTTCTGGCAATTTATGGATTCCGGACCAAAAAAAATTCTCGTCTTTCGACCCGAAGAACGTATCGAGCCAATTTTTGATATCCTCTACTGAGCTGAAACGTATTCCCGTAAGAGCGTTCTGCATCTAACGAAACAAGTGGTAGTCAGATGGTGCCAAGTCTGGACTGTAAGGCGGGTGAGGCAGAATTTCCCATCCACTATTTTCCTAATAGTTTTTCACCGAAACTGCAACATGTGGCCGAGCCGAGCGTTGTCGTGATGAAAAATGACGGACTCATGCCTGATCTCATATTCTGGCCGTTTTTCTTTTAATGCCCGCTTCAAACGAATTAGTTGGGTTCGATGTAATGGTCCTTTGATGGTTTCACCACTCGGAAGCAGTTCGTAGTATACGACACCCTTTTGATCCCACCATATGCAGAGCATGACCTTATTCACGTGAATATTTCGTTTCGGCGTCGATTGGGCGGCCTCGCCGGGCTTTGTATACGATTTTCTGCGTTTAGGATTATCATAATAAATCCATTTCTCATCACCAGTGACAATACGATGCAAAAATGATTTATTTTTATACCGCTGCAGTAACATTTCGGACATGCAAAATCGCCGTTCGACGTCTCTTGGCTTCAATTCGTACGGCACCCAGTTTCCAATCTTTTGAATGAATCCCAGTGCTTTTAGGCGCAGGGAAACGACTTGTTGCATGACGCCCAATGATGCAGCAAGTTCTTCTTGAATCTGACACGGATCCTCATCCAGTAAAGCGTCCAATTCCTCGTTTTCAAAACGTTTCGGCTTTCCGGGGCGATCTTTGTCTTCAACTCCAAAATCAGCACTTTTGAACCGTTTAAACCACTTGCGGCACGTCGATTCACCAATACATTCCGCCCCATAACTTTCCGAAAGCAAACGATAGGCCTCAGCCGCACTTTTCTTCATATTGAAGAATAAAAGCAGCGCTTCCCGCAAATGACGTTTAATTGGCTGGCAACTTGCCATGATTTTGCTCGATAAAATGTACGACACCGATAGAACTGCTCAAATCTAACGCTGCAAAGTTGTTGACAGATACAAAACCTACAAATAAAACACATGGGGTCTGACATTTCTGCCCGGGATCCACTGGTGGCGCCATCTCTGACAAACGCTGGAAACTTACTTGTAGACCCAATAAAAGTTCCACACTTCTTTTGTTGGTTTTTTTGAAGTCACGAGTCAATGTCAACAAACTTCAGACTGTCGAAGCCCTCAAAGAGAATATCCGTCAAGAATTTGAGGAAATATCGCCGAAAGTTCTGGCAAGAGTGATGGAAAATGCATGAAATCGGGCCCGAATGGACATCAATTCTGGTGGCGACCACTTAGCCGATATTGTTCTCTGGACTCAATGAGAAAAAAATTCAAGACATCAAGTAAACATAATCTAAAAGCAGAACTAAAGTTTTTCGTTCAGAAAAAAAATTACAGCCAAAAAATTTCGGGTGACAACTTTTGTGCCAGCTTGTACAAAAATATTGATTCTGTAGTAGGTACATTTCGCGCATTATGAACAGATTATGATCGACATAATCGTCCATCTTAGCGTACTATAGGCAAAATTTGAAGAGACTGGCTCTCTTACTGATGTCTTAAGGACTGTCCATCATCGAAATGCAGGATCTACAGAAAATATGGCAGCCGTTAGTGAAAGTGTTGAAGAAGATCCAAATCTATCGATTTCACGGCGGGCATTTGGGCTCGTCTTACGGCACATTATGGCCTATTTTGCATTTGGATTTGCATGTGCACTCTTATAAAGTTCTAGAATTGAAGCCATCTTACCACGGAAGCGTAGAATATACGCCGATTGGGTGCTTGAACATCAGCGTTTGGATGACAACATTTTCTTCAGCGATGAGGCTCATATTTGACGCGATCGTTAACAAACAAAATTATCGCATATGGGGAAGTGAAAATCCATATGTACGAGTAACTGCCGAAAGACCATTACGCATGCACAAAAAGTCACTGTATGGCGCAAGATGTAACCGTCATCGTCCATTCTCATTAATATAGCCGAATGCTAACCGAATTGTTTTGGCCTGAAATCGTAGATATGGATGTTGAAGACATGTGGTTTCAACAAGATGGAGCGATATCTCACGCAACAGGATTTGTTTTGACTGCGAGATCTAATCAATATATTGAAATAAAAATTTGATCGAAATCTAAGTCATGAATGTATTTTATTCAAACCTATTTTCGGAACCACAAAATGGATGATGCTATATTCAATATGAGTCAAAACCGGCAGTGTAAAGCTTTGCTTAAAACTTCTGTATCTCGGAGGGGATGGAGTTCCTCCCTCCTTCGCAGGTTTTTTTTAAAATACGTCAAAGAAGTGCCATCAAATTCTTCGACACTTTGTGGAATGAATACCTCAAGCGAAAAATAATTAGTGACCTAGAATACGTATCTTTTTTATATTAAGTTCCTTTTAAATTACACAACACTTTTAATTAACTTCGTATTTTAATAGGTAGCTACCCGATACAAAAAATGTACCAGATACACCGTTGCTGCTACTTCGTTAAAAGTCTCAATTGTAAGACTAAATAAAAAAAAAAACAGTCTGCACTCTACTAAATGTAGTTCATATCAACTTAAGACCGTTCTTCCTCCATGTAGTCACTTTGTCAGTAAATTGATGCAAAACAACTCTTCCCTCTGCAGATGGTGAAATTAATTTCAATATCAATTCCACCTGGCTGATGTTAAGCCTGTCCTCATACATTTCTCCGCACAGCCTTGGCCATATTTTCAACTCCAACTTTACTGCACTTTTCCTTGTTGTTTGGACTTTTTTCGTTGTTCTTTTTTTCCTCTTACCAAGTCCTTTCCAGCCATGTGCCACAAGTGCATAAATAGCTAGACGAGAACATCCTTGTATTTGGCAGAAACAAAATTAAATTTCACACCTGTGCTCTGTTAGCAGAATGTCACAATTTCTCTACTTTCTTCTCTATCGTACTCTATACCAGGACACAGGACTCTACTATTCCAACTGCAACTTTGTTGCTCTTCTTAACATGTGTATAATTTTTGCGACCATTTCTTCGTCCTCAGGCGCTTCACATGGCACAGTGTAGAAAAGATGGCTAAGGTAGAATAAACGGGGAAAGAAAAAAAAATTAAGGCTGCTGCAATCCCACAACATGGTCCCTTGGGCGAATAGGGAGGAAAGCTAAGCGAATGAAAAAAAAAACGAAACAAAACAACAATAAATACTGGGAGCTGAGATGCACTGGAGCAAATGTAAAGCCCGTCAAAGGAAGATTCTACATTTAATTTGTAGCAAGGATAATTTTCAAGTTTTGCTTTATGCGCAATGGCTTGGAACCAGGTAAAGTGCGGGAATCCCTATTGGGATTGTTACCAAGTAGAGGTCAGCAAATATATATATACTTGGACCACATTTTTTCTTTCTCTCTTCGTTTCTGTATTATAGTTTCTGGAATGTGTTACGGTAGAAAAGTTTTTGGAAAGTTTACCAACGATATGCTACAGCAATGTAGGAAAAGCTGAACAAAACAAGTAGCCGAAGCAAGTTGTATAATAGTTGAATGTGAACGAAAATGGTAATTATTTTCCAGAGCAAAAAAGTCCACACTTGGCTGGAGAGTCGAAGCATATAAGTACTCGTATGTAGCATATGTGTATGATGGCCAAATGTTTTTGTATTAATCTTAAAGGAGTGGACTGATGATCATATTGCGCCACAAAATATGGTGTACTACAACAAGGAACTAAAAATATTTCTACGACCTTTGTGTGCTTAAATAGGGCAAGCGCTGTTTTGTTATTGCTAGTCTTTGATTGGACGCTCTTTGGAATTCCAGATACCTTTGGCCAAAGGATGCATTTTTACAGTGGAAGTTTGATGCAGCGACTATAAGCCAGACAAGATGCTCGCCTGTTGAAAAGGCTATATTAGATAAGGATAGGTCAGGTCAGAAAAGACCCTATGAGATACCACAGGATCTCTATGTTCTCATACCTTAAAAGTGGAAACCAGATTTTGACGGGTGTTGGAAGCCATTAGAAAAGTTTGAGATTGAGAAAGAACGCGCCTGGCAACGCTTATTCTGGACAAATCTCCAAAATCATAGAAGTAGGAATCACCTAGATGAGCTTGAGAAAACGGACCAGCCGGATATAAAATCATTGGTGGTATCCCTCGTGTCTGCGTCTATATGCGTCCTACAAAAATCGTTGAAGAGAAACCAATTCCACTGACGTGCAGATAAGGGACTGCCCGTACTTCTCTGATTCATCTTGCAACAAGTCTGTCTTGACAGATGACAAGTGGCATTCATATATAAAAAGAAATTGAATGGTTCTCTACTCGTAGGGCTGTGCCATATTTGGCGAGTTCACCGGATTCATGGTTTCCTCGAATATCACGATGTCCAGGCACCCAGTTTAGTGGGAGGCGACAGTTTACAAATACCTTTAACATTTTTATTGCCAGCTTCAGGGATTTAATAACTACTTGGCTATAAAGACAAATCGATATATCCGTAGCTTAGTCCATTACAAGCAAGAAAAAACGTATGACCAGATAAGCATGATAGGAACAAAAATTTAAATATAGCACCAACGGTATGAAATATAAAATTGATTCCGGCTTTATTTTGAAGCTACATTCATGTCATTATGTGTGGAATAGAAGGCCATTCAAATGGCAGCCTCGCCTTCGCTGGCAGTGCTTCAAGCGGTCGCTTAAATTTTGATGATGAATACATGCGGCATTTTCCTGCAATAGCGTGTCGAATACTGGCATCAAGCTCGTCCAAAGTGGTTGGCTTGTTAGCGTACACTAAGGACTTGACATAGTCCCAGAAAAAATAATCGAGTGGTGTTAAACCGCATGGTCGTGGCGACCAATTGATGAATGCTCGCTGTGAAATAACAAAGTCGCCAAATTTCTCCTTCACAACTTCGAGCGTTGCGTTGCTTGTATGGCATGTAGCGCCATCTTATTGGAACCACAGCTCGGATATATCGATGCTGTCGAGCTCTGATCACAGAAAGTCGGTTAACATCGCTCTATACCTGAAACCATTGACGGTAACGGAGTCTGCTTCCGATGATGCCACCATGCCCTAAACCGAGCCAAACAGTCAATCTGTTTGGATGCACTGATTCTTAGCCGGCCACATGTGGATTATGTTCACTTCAATAATGGCAATTTCACTTTTCGACATAACCGCTGAGCCAAAAATGAGCCTCGTGATTTTTTGACCAAAATCCGGATCTTCGGCCAACATTTCCAGCGCCCAATTAGCGAACTCATGGCGTTGTCGTCCGGCTTCAATTCTTGCATCAACACGATCTTATATGGATGTAGGCCCAATTCCAACTGCAAAATAAGCCGCATTAACTCTCTGGTGATGCCCAATTCAGCTGTTCGATGCCGAATCGACATTTGTGACTCTTCTTCGATACCGGCTGCTACAGTGGCTATTTTCTTCATTTTCATCATTTTGCACCAACCTCTGTTTGCTTGGTGACTTAAGACCCAAAATACTGTACTTACGCTCAAACTTTTCCACGGTGCGACGAATTGCCTGCATACTGAAGCTATGATAACGATCGACCTCAAGAAGAAATTCACGTGGCGTATTTACAACTGAGCCTGGATTTCGAGAATTTTTTTTAATAATTCTCACGTTCGACAAGTTTAAAACGATGCATGATGGAATGGCAAACCTTACTGAATATTTTGACAGCTGGATGTCATTGATAACAGCTGCTGAAACGTAAAAATTGGAAAAACTATCATTGCTACTGGTCACCCGCTATAAGGTTCCTTAAGCTGTCAGATGTTTTTGAAGTCCGTAGTGGAGTACGATAAGGTTGTAGATTTACACCGTTGTTATTCCTGGCAGTCATCAGCGATGTACATTCTTTGGGCACTAACTGAAAGAAACTAAGGATTGAAGTGGACAATCACATCTTACCTCAAACATCTGAGCTACGCTGACTATGTTTGCCTCCTTTCACATAAAATAATGGATCTCCAACAAATGTCACAAAATGTGCAAGTTGAGTCAAACAAAGTAGGCCTTAACACAAATGCGGGAAAAATAGAAGCTTTGAGCATTTCAAACTCCGACGGTCAGCTCAACATAGCCGGACAATAGGCCAGGAAAGTCGAAAACTTTCTAAATTTAGGATGAATCGTCTCGGCCGACGGTGGCACCGAACTCGGGCAGCAGAATCGGGAAAGCTAAAGCTGCGTTTGAAATTCTATCAAAAATCTGGAAAGCAATGTTCTCACTAAAAAGGCGAAGCTGAGACTGGTCAGATTCAATGTAGAATCAGCACTACTATACGGATGTAGTACTTGGAAGGTTGCCAACATTGTCACTCGAAGACGTCAACACTTCGTGTAAATAGATGTCTACGTAGCATCTTAGGAAGTTTTTGGCACACATTTCCAACGAAAAGCTTTATCTGAGAATGGGTCAAAGACCTATAGACGTCGCCATACGGAGGTGGATGTGGCAATGGGTTGGTCACACCTTACGGTCCTGTTGCGAAATATGTCATGCAGTGGAATCCACTCACCCAGTCAGGCAGAAGATCGGGGCGGCCCAACAAACAAGCCGAAGAACAGTCGAAGAGGAATCGAAACTACTCGGAAAGAGCTGGAGTGATTTGAAATGCATTGCAGAAATACGAAAAATGTGACGTCCTAGGGGTGAGAAGATTGAAGTAAGTAAGTATTACAAAATTGCTGCTTATTGCTGCAAAAAGTGATACCTAGTGTGCATATGGATGGATTATGTCCCCGGATAGACATTAACCGTCCAGTTTTCCTTGCTTGGGACTGTACACTGAATGTAGGACTGATGGACAAGCGTCCTCTTTGAAGACTGGTGTACTGGAAGATAAATTTTATGCGACTGGCAGCGCAAGGTCCCATAAATATGCTAAAGAAGGGAAGTGGAAAGTATGACAAATACAGGAGTGGGCTTAGATCTTAGAGCATCGTTGTTATCCAGGACTTGCGTTATAGTCATAATTTTTTTCCCAATGACTTGTCCGTATATGTAATATCGATGTTCTGCTTCAAATTCATTTACTGTCTATTCTGTCGGTCTCAATAGATTCTCGATAGATTGCGTGAATGTAAATTTCCTGGTGGAGATTTAAATACACAGTTTTGCTTTTATGGTTAAGCCATTCTTCGCGTAGCACTACAGAGTCTGTTTAGGGCTCTAAAGATTCTATTGTAAAAGTTATGTACTGCGTATGCGCAAACATCTTACAGGCTACTTTTTCCTAAGTAGTTCATTGACTACCACGTTCTATAGAAGTGTTCTGCATCTCATTCTGTGATATTAACGCCAAAGATATGGAAGAAATCCATCCTTTCGATTTTTTCAGTTCCTCTTGAAAATTGAAGAAGAAAAATCTCAGGACACTCAGCACAAAGTTTGATTTGACTGTTACAAATTCGGCACTCTTAACATCTTTACTTATCTAGACCTGTTAAACATTTTTACAAATCACACCTTTATCTCAATTGTGCCACATGGGATGAATTCAAAACTGAGAGTGAGTAGCAGGAAAAGATAATATCGTGAGGATCATACATTTAGCTCCAAGTCCATGAATATTTATACACATGAGGCCAAAAGACGCGTTTCAATTTATGAAAAAACCTGAACTCTATTGACTATTTTAAAGGAATTCATCTCCTTAAGTGTTGCTGCTTCTCCGTCTTCACTTGTAGTCTACACCCAGATAGTACGTAACATGTCTGAATTTCATTCAAAGTTCCAAGGAATACTTACTCTGCAGCAACTAGGTGTTCTCAAGATTGACGTAAATTCCATTTAATAAGTTTGCTAAGATGAAAGTAGGACTGCAGCATGACAGCTACCGAATACTTGTGTCACTTATACAAAACGCTTGCCCTCTCCACTTTGATTTCTGGCTCAGTAGTTCAGACTATTAATATAGCTTTCACCAAGCTCATACTACTATGTATGCTCCTGTTCAA
Source organism: Volucella zonaria (assembly GCA_963966105.1). NCBI lineage: Eukaryota > Metazoa > Arthropoda > Insecta > Diptera > Syrphidae > Volucella > Volucella zonaria. Next base: position 62,529,074 of record OZ014531.1, on the reverse strand, counting down.
ATGGCCTGTGTTTCCCTCACTGTCTCTCTACATCAAGTTTGTAAATTTTAATATCGAATTCAAATTCTCATGTTGCATTCAAAACTCCTCTCTAAATACAATTATTTGTGTCCAATTAATTTGAATCAACATCCACCCCGAATTAAGCTCAACAACTTTGTTATCTTATGAATCACACTAGTCATTTTAATAATTCTAATCCTCCTTCACCGCAGCAAACACCATTTAAGATTATCTGTACATGATTAGTGGGTCTCAATGTACGAGTATGTATGGACTCGTGCTCCTAGAACTCGAACTGTATGCCATGACGTTCAATTCAAATATTCATTTGACATATCCTCGAGTCTTACACAATCAAACCAGTTTATGCTCATTAGAGGCAATTGTTTCGTGTCAACCTCTATCACAGACTCACTCACCTGTCGTTTAGCATGAAATTTATATCACTTATCCTTGTACGCCATTTTCGTACTCATTCACCAACACTGTGCACTGTTTGGAATGCAAATGCAAATGCACATCCTTAATGCAGTATCAGTTCACAAATCTGAGGATGAGTTTGTTCAAAGGATACACAAGCATATATTCTCGGAGAAGGCAATAATTTATTCACCTGTACGTACAAAATCACACATAACAACACGTTGTCAGTGTATATGAATTTGTATGCACATGAGTATTTGTATATTTGTAGAGGGTTACTGGAGAGCTGAATGAACATACCTAGTGGTGGTGTCGTACTCTACAGTTGAATGACAATTTCTATTGCATGTTTCTAAATGCGAACAAACTACTAATAACTAAATTATCCTTGTGCACATATCTGCATAACAAAAAGATACGATATATCCTCGCATCGGTATACTATCATTTTGGCAATAGTTGGGGTGTTGATGCAGTTGGCAGTTGGCGAAAGTCCTAGCCTCTTTCGGTGTTGATGGCTAATACTGATTCGGGTATCGGATAGCTTTTACGGGCAGTCCTGCATTATGACTGTCATTAAAGCGGAAACTCAACCCTTGTTGCATGTATGAGTACCTTTCCGATGGGAGGATACGACTAACACTGTCTACATATGTATATACGAGTGTAGCGGGTGATAGTTTAATTTTATGCATGTCCAAAATGTGTCAACAGCGACACATTGCCGGCAAAAGTTTGTCAACACTTTAATGGTTTGTTGCATACTTTGACAAGAAAGTTAAATACGAGTACGAATAGGAAGCAGGAATATTACGAGTTCCTTGAACAGAATGCAATTTCATCGAATTGGCAAACTGTTGGGTAAAGTCAGAGATTTATGGAGATGCAAAGTTTTATTAGTTTGCCGGTGACGTATTGAAAAGCGATGAAACTTTGAAGCTGCATACAGACTACAGTTTTGCATCTTGTGAATAGAAAATACTAACCCAATTTGCGGGAGTCTGAGTGCTGATTGATTTACGTGGAATGGATATAATGAAAATTGTTACTTAAGACTTTTCAATTTGAATTAACTGCTGCAACCTATTTGTTTGAATATGGATAGTATGATCGGAGAAGTAGCGTCTGAACTTGTAACACTATTTTCCTAACTTTTGAGAAGGTATCTGCAATGAAAGTTATATGTACTTGAGTGTGACAGTAGAGGAGTGCCCTTTGTTGGTCATGTTATAATTCGCCCAGTCGACAGTAGTTCGTATCATCTATTCATACTCGTCGTATATTGAACCTGGTATAAAACGAAATATTCTTATTTCGAAGAACTCCTGTTACAGCTCCTTCTTTCTACTTACAATGAGTAAAATTGAGAGGATCAGAACTCCTCTATCACCACTATTGTCCAATAGATATCCTTACTACATGTTGCAATAGCTCCACCACTAAATTAAGCCATATCAGAGAGTATTTGTTTGCCGAAATCTAGAACATTTCTGATGCAAGTTTTCCAACCCCATAGTACCAAACCAACCGGTTTTAAATGCTAAAATAATTCTGATAAAGGCAGGAGCTGTTGCTTTGAATAAACATGCGGGTAATCTGTTTTAGGGTTTTCTTTTTTTTGCTTTTTATAATTAGCGCCCGCTCAAGAGATTTGTGTATTCTTAAAATGCTTGTACACAGCGCGGGCGATGGAAACTTTGGTAGGAAGAAAAGAGAGGTACCGATTTATATTGGTTTTAAATGTTTGCAAATTATAACGATATTCTTGATCTTGCTGTTTTTTCGTAAGCTGTTAGATGTTGATCTTACTTCTTCCCAAACGAGTTTTCCTTGTACTCTTATAGCACTACGACTTTGTGATTTTATGTAGAACAATTACAAGATTTTCGTTACATTTACTTTAGCCCAGCTACTACATGCAGACGTTTCTTATTCTGATGTTGTTCTTGTCTAGGTTTTCTGGTTATTAAATTTCCATTTGGCAATCTTTTTTTCTCCCTTCTTCTTGCTTGGTAGCTTCCATTGTAGGTCTAACTTTTCATTGCGTAGCCTTTTGTTACCTTTTTCTTTTTCTTCCGCACAAGATTCTTATGAAATTTTGCGGCACTGAGTTCACTGTTTGTTCGTTACTACCGTGTGATCTCTGTTCCAGTTCGGAATTAAACCTCATCTGGTTGAAATTCCACCTCGGTTAGCTGGACAAAGCTGGAGAGAAATTCGATTGTTCACGAATTTGATGCGCTGTCTGGCTCCATAGAAAGAAATAATGTTTGGGTCTCCAATGTAAGAAATAGTTTACTCCGTCTGATCTGACAATACTAGGTGCATTGAAAAGTAACCTCCTTGACCGCCAGATTGCGCTGCTACTGCAAAAAAGGTTATGGTCCGTTCATATTTAAGCAGACGTACCAAATTTTCTTTTGACAGCCGATTGTTGTTGACGTGTTTGGCATCATGTTGAGTATGGACAAAAACGATTTTCGTTCTCTCATTGAGCATTATTTTTTGAGAGGCAAAACGGCGAAGGAAACAAAAAAAAGTTGGATAAATATAATGGGGCTAATGCTCCGTCAGATTACACCGTCAAATATTGGTTTCGAGAGTTTCGTGGTGGCCGCAACTAAACTACTGATCAAGTCCGCAGCGGCAGGCCCTCCGATGCGGTTACAGAGTGCAATGTCAAAAAAATACATGAAATGGTGTTGGCTGACCGGAAAATGAAGGTGCGCGAGCTAGCAGATACCACAAAGATTAGTACTGAGCGCACACGCCATATTTAGGGCAATATTTTGCATATGAAAAAGTTATCCTGCCGCTGGGTGCCGCGCATGCTCACTCCTGACCAAAAACACGAACGCGAGAGCACTTCGAAAGAGTGTTTGGACTTGCTGATGCGGAATCGGGCGGACTTTTGGCGTCGATTGGTAACTGGATTTGGATCCCTCGGACTATTATCTCTTCCTAAACCTCCAAAGATGGCTCATCAATAAAAAATTCAGCTCACGCGAGGAAATCATCGACGCCACGGGGGAGTATTTTGCAGACCTTCCGGAAAATTACTTTTCGGACGGCAACAAGAAGTTGGAAAATTGCTGGAATTAGTGTATCAAACTATAAGGGGACTATATCGAATAATATAAAAAAAAAACATTTAAAAAAAAATTTTTCATTCCCAAGGAGATTACTTTTCACTCCATCTAGTACGTGTAATGCTTACATCTGGTCAGATACTCCTAATACATATCTCCACCTGTTAGGTATGCTTCAAAATGGCGAGACACCAACATTGCTAAGGCAATTGACACACCCAAACATCGATGTAATGTGTCCTGCCTTGCTTTATTCTATCGCTCTTTTTAACACCAGAACTCCGACGCAATTTCCAGCCTTCAACAGTATTGCGATCCATTCCTAAGCAATACAGCTCTCTTATGATATGCTCTGCTGAGCACTTTATTTCTTAGTCATAAAGTGCAAACATTCAAAATCAACGTACACCGGTATCTCATCTGATTTCCACTCCTATAACCTTTTACCCCCTCCCTGTGTATAAACATTTTGAGATTGTTCATCGGGTTCTCAAATCTAGAGTTGACGGAGATTGCCTGCATGCAATATACTGGAGGTATATTCTCCATCGATAAGAAATTGGTAAACTAAATCCTTTCATGGAAGAACCCTTATCTGTGTAGTTTGGTAGAACTTAGGAGTAGAACTTAGTTCTAAGTTATAACTCCTTAAAAATCGTTTACTCCTGGTCGTAGTAGTAATTAATGCTTCCCATTATTTTAGACCCACTTTTCAGACGTTGAGTTGCTAATTCGACCGCTGACCAGCATACCCAATGGGCAAATCGAGCACAACTACTAAGAATGAGGCTCATCCACTATTATCTGTATTCTAAGTTTCTGAAGAAGTTTTGGGAAATTTTATAAGCAGCCCAGCTCGGATAATGGCCGATTTCTGCTTTGGTGAAATTTGTTGATTGTTTTTATTTATCCGGTTTGCGTTGCAATTACTTCCTAATTTAATAACATTGTCGATTGCGGAAGCCGATCAATTTAATTTAATGGCGGTTTTGGCGGTTTTGGCGGTTTCCTCATCCGAGAGCGTTTTTCCATTTACCATTCTGACTTGCGGCCAACAATCATCGAAATCCAAAACTTCTAAGTGTACAAAAACATATTTTCAGTTATAATCACTAAAAAAAACCCGGGGGCAAATCACCGCATCCGTTAACGGATGACTCTTCACGTAAAAGTGACTACTTGGTATTATGTCATACGTGATCGAACAACTCGTAACGTAATGCGATATTATGCCATCCGTCAACATATACGTAAACGTATACGCTCTTTCGATAAGTCAAAAGCATTCGTAATTCAATTTTGGCACGTACTCAACAAAGGATTATAAACAAAATGTAAGTATTTGTTTTATTCTTTACAAGTAAAGTTATTTGAAATAAAAAAAACAACAATTTAAAACATTTTAATAACAAGGAACACACAATTTTCAGGACAAGTGGCACTAAATTGAACAGCACACAAAACAATTTAATGGCGGAATATATGAGGGAACACCCCAATCTGGCAAAAAACTTGTTGCCAAATTGTGCTCAAGGTAGAGCTACTAGCATGCGACTGTGGAAAGAACTCTCAAGAAAATTGAATATTACTGGTCCACCAGTTAAGGACGTTAAATTGTGGAAAAAGGTGACTATAAATTCGTTTTCACATTATCTTTTAATAAAGCATCAAAAAATAGAACTGGCGGAGGACCTTCTGAAGAAAAATTTCTTACCCAAGCTGACGAGCACATCATAGAAGCAAGCGGGCTAGAAGCAGCTGTGGAAGGCCTTGTAAATGTTAAAACGTTTGGAAACGCTCAAAACAAACAAAGAAACTCAACACCGCTTCTGGAAAATTCCGGTGATTCATTCCCATTGGTTGAAATGATTGTGGCTTCTGACAATGATGAGAACAACAATATAGAGAACGAGGAACGCATTGACCAAACTAAAACCAAACCGCGAATGAGAAAAACAAATCTTCATCCGAAAATGTTGCTTCTTCAAGAACATATAAAATCCGGAGCAGAGCTTAATAAAAAACTTGAATCGAAAATCGATAGGCTACTTGATATTCAAGAAAGGCTTCTCAAAATTCAAGAAGAGAGACATCAAAGTTTTTTGGCACTACATCAAATTGAAATTCAAATCAAAGCACTACAATTAGATATTTTACAAACTTCAACTGAATCAAAAATGGTTTTTTCTTAATTTATTGTGAATTACCTACTACATACGAGTATGTATGTTTTTTTTATTTTAGAAGTCAAACTCGAAATGTGATTTTTTGTTATTTTGTTTTTAATAATCTTAATCTTAATCTTTAATAAACCAAATGAAGTATGTACATAATTGAACTAAGAAAAATTTAATTGGCATTAAGCGAACATTGGATATGATTTCTAATTTTCTCTCCGATTCTTGTTAGTTGTGATGACTGTTCAAATTCAATTGGTATTGGTTCATCTTCGGGAATTATGTTTGGTAAATTAAAGGGTATTTTAAACTTAATGCAGACGTTATGCAAAGCACAACACACATTAACTAACTTGGTCACTTTTTCAGGTTTGTATCTACATTTTTTCTCGTTTCCCATTATCCTCCATCGGCCTTTGAGGATTCCAATTGTCCTTTCAACCATGCAACGTGCCTTGGAATGAACTTCGTTAAAAAGTGATTCGCTTGAGCCTTCCAAAGGTTTACGATATGGTGTTATACACCACGGTTCGAGCGGATACCCGGAGTCACCTATATGTGAGAATAATGCATAGCAAAGTTATTGCTATGTCGCATTCTCACCTAAGAGCCACGAATTTTGATTTTGATTAAGATAGAATTGATCTTCGAGGTATCTCCGTTGATCGGAATGTTTCCATATGAAGGAATCGTTCGCGGCACCTCCGTATTGCGAGTTGATGGCATTGATTTTGTACTTATGATCGCAAATCTGGAAAATTGATGACGAATTTCACATAATTATATTAGTAAAGTAAGATTTGGTTTACTATCATGGCATTTAAACTATGGAACTCTTTCCGATTAAGGAACATGTGCTCATTCAGAGATGGTTTCTGAAAACCTATGTGCGTCCCGTCTATACACCCGATGACTTAGAGGAAATATGTTTTTATTTTACGTTACATAAAATAAATAATTTGTTACCTCCGGGTATTTTATACTTTTCTAGAAACCATTCCTTGCATCTACGTGAGTCTTGTGTATTGAATTTTATAAAGTCTTGGCACAGATTCTCTTCCATTTTCTGGAGTACGGTGGAAGTGAATTTCGAAACCGTGCTTTGCGCCAGCCCAATTAAGTAATCGTTGCCGACTGAATGCTTATAACTGCCGCTTGCTAAGAGGGAAAGTGTGGATGCCAATTGCAAAACTGGAGGTACTGCGGTTGATAGTTGTTGGTTATGGAAACTTAACTTCAAGAGAACGTACTTAAATGCTTCTTTGCTTAAGCGAAATCTTTTTATAAATCTGTGATAAGATGGTTCATTTCAAAGAGGTTTTTAAATATACTTACGCTCTTTTCGGCAAAGAACCTGGATTACTTTTATCCCTGAGTTGTCTTCGAACCACTTTCTCATCACTTTCACTGTCCTCAGAACTAATGAGATAACAAAATAAAGCACTTTCCATTTTTGTTTTGATATAAATTTATTTTGTTAAATTTTCCAAATGATAAATTTTGACGTTTAAACTTCTACATTAAACGCTTCCAATCTATTACGATATTTATTACGAATGGAAAATTCCGTTCCGTGAGCTTTCGCATGATGACAATACGTGTGTTCGGATAATACGCCACGTAATCTCTTCTCGTACGTTCGCCGATCCGTGAACGGATGCGGTGATTTGCCCCCCGGATTTCGTGTCCAACTCACAACTTTTCAGCATAAACGCGACTGCTTTTAATGGAATTTCACACGATCATTAGTGACGAAACAACAGATGTTGAAATTCTCTGAGCGGGAGTAACGATACTTTCAAAACATACGTTGAAGAAAGGACACAAAACAAAAACAAAAGAAAAACATTGGACATAAATGTTCATTTACACTACGAACATATTTTCTGGACAAAAGTGCATCTGTACTTACGATTGTTTTGCAGTTTCTAGGCGATATCTAAATGATATTTCGGGCTAGCTCACTAGCTTACGAAACGAGTTATTTTCGATCCCAAACTCACGCAAGCTGATATTGGAACATGGTGGTTCTGACTTTGGTGTACTCCTTTTTTTTAGATTAGAATACTAAAGTTGCGTCATCTTAAACTTCCTTTATTCAAATAAGCAAAGTCACCAACAACACATCAATACACAAAACACTTCAGGTTACAGCCCTTCAAATCCTTTTCGATTGTCTTACCTTAAAGTCGAAATGAAAACAAACAGATTTCCGCCTGACAACACAAATCCACTTCATCCTGTTGCCACATAGATTTTAAGTAGCAACAATTCAATATTCCATCTTGACAGTACAGTATTGACTACATCACTTTAAATCTATGTGAGAAAATCTACACATACTTCCATCTCGGTAACAAAATTCCCAAAAGGTGGCATAAAGGGTGTTCATCCCCATCAATTTTTGGTAGTCACAAAGCAGCTCTAAGTGTGCGTGTATCCGCTTGCTGGCTTTTTATTCTTTCATATTCAGATTCTTTCTTTCCAATTCATCCATTTGAATACTATTATATGCTTTCAGAAAAATCAAATCTCTCGTTAGTACCTGTTCTACTTTGGTTAAATGCATTTTTATTATGTTCCGACAGATAAGACCCGGCGATATTCAAATTTTTTGAATTCTTGAATATAATTTGGTTCACTACTTTTTGGATATGTAAGAAGCTCATCCCTCTCATCGTTATTCACACAACTATTCACTGAGTCTCTTCTACCAAGTAAGGACAATGCGATACAAAAAAAAAACAGAAAATCCCCAATTTGAGTGCCAAAAAAGAATGAAATCAAAAAAATTTTAGCGAAAAGGATACGTTCAGTACTTATAGTAGTGTCAACCCGTCTTGCCAATGGGCTGTTTCAACTACCATTTCTGTGATTTCTTGTATAATGAGAAACAATCCATCATCCGACAATCAGCTATAAATGGGCGAAGTATTTCGCAAACTGTATCGGCAAAGGCTAGACAAACAGTATATTTTGGTGCGTTGCTCAGTCTTACCATATATTAATGACGATCAAAGCTGCCAGGGCACATTAAAGCTGATCACTTTGGCACATTAAAATAATAACTATTATTTGCAGGGTTATTTCCTGCAGCCATCAAATCTGATTCCTGATTCCTCAAAAATCTCTAGCTTGGGGTTTGTTTATTCGTTTTTATTTAAGTTTATGTTTTAGTTTTTTATAATTAATTAAAAAAAAAATATTTAAAGAATTTATTTAGTTTGGTTTTGGTGGGGACGAAGGCCCTCATTTATTCGGCTTAATACAAGCTGTACAATCTTAACTTAAATTAAATTTAAACTTAAACTTAAAACTAAGGTTGGTAGGAGTGGTGAAAGAGATCGTATTTGAGGCAGGGAGTGGTGCGATTAAAATCAAAGACGGTAAGGTTTGAATTTTTACGCGAGATTGATTTGTTCGCACCATAGGAGGTGTCTTGGGTTGGTAGATTGAAGACACGAAAGGTACGTAGACCACGAGGGTTAAGGAGTCTATAAATGATGAAAAGTCGGCTACATCTCCGCGTTCGTCAAGTGTGTTTAAGTTTAAGAAGTTTTGATAGGCGGATAGAATGAAAGGGTCGTTACAGGGCAGTGGATTAGAAATAAACTTTCGGAGCGTTCAATTCAAGTTGTCTTGGAAGGTTTCAAGTTTGATATTCATGCTGGTGTGCCCAGGGCTCCGTTCTGTCTCAACACTCTTTTTAATTTTCATTAAAGATATCTTGTCTGCTACTTCTAATCCAATATATTTCTTTGCTGTTGACAGTACTCTCTGCTTTCCATATTCGTTCCCGTACTCACGTCCCTGCTCTTCGATATTAACAGCATAACCAATTGGGGAACTATCAACCGAGTATAATTTAATGCTTCCAACACACAATGCTGTCTGCTGTCGTTAAAGTGAAATTTAAACACCTAGCCATTATCCATGAATGACACTTGCATCGTCGAAACCGATAAACTTTCCATTCTCGGTATGTGTGTCAATAACAACTTACGTTGGAATGACCACACATTCGATGTCGTCAAAAATACTCCGAAATGTTTAGGTTTCCTCAAGCGATGTAAGAAATATTTTACCCCCTCTGATCTGTCCACAATATATAAGGCATTCATTTGCCCAAAATTGGAATACAATGCCCACATCTTGTCAGGTGCTCCTAAAACATCTCTGCACCTGCTAGATAGGATTCAAAACCGTGCTATAAAATTCATATGTGATACTAATATCAGTCAATCAATTGACACCCTCGAACGCCGATGTAATGTCTCCTGTCTCACTTCGTTTTATCACTATTTCAACCACCAGTGCTCCATTGAAGTGGCCAGTAGCATTCCGCCCATGCAAACTTTCAACCGTAAGCCCCGTCTGGCTATGAATGCTTGAGGGTATACTGCCCTCAAGCCCATTTTCGGACGTACTCTAAAATATTGTGATTCTTTCCTAAGCCATACAACTCGCTTATGGAATGTCCTGGAATCTCTTGAGCGCGCGTTCATTTAAAAAAAAATAAATAAATCTCGAAGAAAACGGAGTTGGATACCTTCGATTCTCGAGATATGAACACGGTGATATGGGATGTTAGTTTTCAGATATTTTATTTTTTAGTGTTTAAGTAAACTAACATTGAGTGTGTTTGCTCCCGCCCATATACACATAGATAAATAAATTTTGGTTTTAAATATAAACTTGGTTTCACACGCTCTCTACACGTTAGACGATGCACAGAAAACTCTTTGATCCTTTTGTTTTGTTAAATAAAAAATATATATATATCTTTGAAATAACAATTATAATACTTATAGATGTAACACTAGGTTAGGTTTTATTTGTTTTATATTTAATACATATATGTATTGTATATTTAAATTAAGTGAATAATTAAGTTTGTGTTGATGTGTTGCGACTTAGGCTGGTATGGTTGCTTCCTCATAGAAATCTGGTTCGTCTTCTTCAGCATTTGCTTCACTTCCATCCAACGCCTTCATTTCCTCGGGTGTATAAAATGCGGCTAATTTCTGACGTAAAGGCACCATAATTATCAAAAAGAAGGGGAAAGCTAATGAAATTTTCGAAGATTTAACCGCCCAAAGAACAGCTAAAAGGAGGACTTGGATTTAATTTTGGTGGGGGCGAAAGCCCCCATTTATTCGGCTTAATACAAGCTATAACTTAAAATTAAACTTAAACTAAAACTTATAACTAAGGTTGGTTATTCTGGTGAAGGAGAACCGATTTGAGGTAGGAAGTGGTGCGGTGGAAGTCAAAGACGCTAGGGTTTGAATTAATTTTTCGTAGCATGCGGGAGATTGGTTCGTTCGCGCCATAGGTGGTGTGGTGGGTTGGGAGATAGAAGAGACGAGGGGTACGTAGATTACGAGGGTTAGAGTTGAGGAAAATAGAATTGTGAAGGGACGTGCATTCAACCTGACCTGAAAGAAGTCGATGAATGAAGAGAAAGTCGGCTGCATCTCTGCGTTCCTCAAGGGTGTTTAGGTTAATAAGGTTGAGACGGTTTTGGTAGGGGGGCAGAGTAAAAGAATCATCCCAGGGCAAACCTCGAAGAGCAAATCGAAGAAAACGGCGCTGGATGCTTTCGATTCTCGAGATATGAACGCGATGATATGGGGACCATACTTGACTGGCGTACTCTAGGAGGGGACGAACAAAGGTAATATAGAGGGACCTGGTCACGTATGGGTTGGTGAATTCTTTGGACCATCGTTTTACAAAACCTAGTGCAGAGTTGGCTTTAAGGATTATCCCATCCATATGCAAACGGAAGTTGAGCTCCCTATCACACAAAATGCCGAGGTCGCGAAGAGATTCAACGGAGGAGATAGGTTGGTTGTGGAGAAGGTAGAGTCGGGGAGGAGATTTGAGCCGCTTATGTGAAAAGGTGATGGATTGGCATTTGGTGATATTAAGTTCCAAACAATTTTTGAGGCACCAGATCGAAAAACTATCAAGGTCTTGTTGAAGAAGGAAGGAGTCATGGGGAGAGGAAATGGTTTTGAAAAATTTGGTATCGTCGGCGTAAAGGGAGACGGACGAGTATTTGATGATCCTATCGAGATCATTTATGGTTAATATAAAGAGAAGGGGACCGAGATGGCTACCTTGGGGAACTCCAGAGGTGGCCAAAAATGGAGCGGAGTGGGCTGACCTAAAACGAACACTGTAAAAACGGTTTTCGAGGTAAGAGGATATCCATTTTAACAGTATGGGTTCAAAGCCGAGGGCAGACAATTTGAAGATTATTAATCGATGAGAGATTTTATCGAAGGCTTTGCTAAAATCGGTTGCAACTACATCGACTTCGTTGCCGTTCTCTAGGGCAGAGATGGCAAAGGATACGAATTCAACGAGATTTGTGGTGGTTGACCTACCCTTTAGGAAGCCGTGTTGTCTAGGGGAAATAAGTGATTTGCATTGGAAGCTTAGAGCTTCATACAAAATACTTTCGAGGAGTTTGGGTATATGGGAGAGTTTAGCGATTGGACGATAGTTTGTTATTTCGTTCTTTGATCCCTTTTTGTGGATTGGGGTTATAAAGGAGGTTTTCCAAACCTGAGGAAATTCTCCTTGTGAAAGGGATAGACGAAAGAGATCAGAAAGGGCAAGGGAAAGAGACGAAGAACATTTTTTAAGAAATATGGCAGGGAGGCCATCTGGACCGGGTGTAAATTCATCATTGAGTTGGTGTAATTTATATTCGATATAGGAGGGATCCAAGATGTGAGAGAGAAGTGGGCCGTTGGAGAAGTTCAGTAGGTAACGAAAATAGGATGGATCTGGTACAAAGGAGTCGTTGGTAAAGGATTGTTTAAAGAAGCTGGCAAATAGGTTGGCAATGGTGAGTGGATCGGTTGATGACTTGTTGTTGAAAGAGAGGGAAGGAGGGTAACCATCGGACTTTCTTTTGTAGTTAACAAATTGGTAAAAGGACTTAGGGTCATTTATAAGGTTGACTTGCGCATTGTTAAGGTAACGCTGGTAAAGGGAATCGTAAAGTTCGGTGAAATGAAGATAAGCACCAAGATAATTGGAATAGTCGGACAAGGATCTGGTACGCAGGAAAACAGCCCATAACTTGTTTCTCTTGTTTCGTAAGGAACGAAGCTTGCGATTATACCAGGGAGGACTAGTAGATGATGTTTTAAGGCGGGAAAACGGAACGTAAAGGCTAAAAGAATTAAATATTTCTTTATAAAAAATGGATAAGGCATCATTTACGCTTAGGTTGTGAAAGTTAAAGGGGGATCTGCTAAGATAGTCACTGATTTTGTGAAAGTTTGCTTTGTGGAAGTCATAGGATGAGAGAGTTGTGGGAGGAGTGGACTGGAGAGAAGAGTTATGAAAAAATGAAAGTAGAAGGGGGGGGTGGTAGTTGTCGATTGTGGAGAGAGATAGGGGACAAAGTGAGACTGAGGAGTTGATTGAATCTGTTGTGAAAATAAGGTCCAATTGCCTGCCCATATAGTTGGATACACCACTGACTTGGCATAGACTTGAGTCTGTTAAGCGATCTAAGAAGAGACATTCCTTAGCTGAGTTGGCATTTGAAGCGATGAAGAACGATTGATCGTCTGATGGAATCCACTGTAGCTGAGGAAGATTAAAGTCGCCGAAAACAAAGATATCGTCAGTAGAGTCAGACAGGTCAATTAAATAGTCGATCGCATCGACAACAAGTTGGTAAGATTCGGTAGGTTGAGCTGGCAGGATGTAGCAACATAAAACGTAAAGGGACTTGAAGGGGAGTGATATTTTTATAGCGACAAAGTCGACTTTAGAGGATGAAGAGATGGTAATGGGGGAAGAGTTAAGGCTGTTGTGGATCGCCAGTAGGACGCCTCGACAGGGGGAATCATCATGTGGGCGGGTAGGATCGTCGTCGCGAAAAACATTAAAAGTAGGGGGGAACAATTCCTGGTTCTTTATGTCGGGAATCAAATTGGTTTCGGTCAAGGCGTAAATATCAAAGGGAAGAGAATGCGATTGACGTAGGACAGCATTGGTTTTAGAGCGAAGACCTCTTACATTCTGGTAGTAAAATGTAAGAGGGATGTTGTGGGGTGGAGATGTATGGCGGGATGGTTTAAGTGCTGACAAGGAAGGCACGTTATGGACGAAAAAATTTATCGTGGTCAGCTCGGCTTCGCTGTAGGTGTGAGACTCGTTTAGAGTGAACGTAGTGGCCGAAAGCAGCAAGGTCGTCTGCTACTTTCTGAGGGGACATGCTAAAAATCTCGTGGTACCTGACATAAAGGTTCCTGAGACTGATAGGGTCGGTAGGGAGGCCTTCCTGCTGGATGGATACCATGACGCTGGTTTTGGTCTTCCCTTCGTAGCAGACCGAGTCCGATTTGTCGTGTAGATAGGCGAGAAAGAGACGAATGTTTTCATATATCTTTCTCTCTCTAAGCCTAGAGAGTGCATAGCGACTTTCTGTAGTTCCATTGGTTTGCTGGGTTAGTTTAACTGTGGGGGGAAAAAGAGGATCAAGAATAGGGGCAGTGGAGGAGGGAGATGGAGATTCGTGGTTGGATATGGAGTTAGGCGCCGGATGAGATGTTGGGTTTAGGGTATGGGAGTTAATAAAATTAGGGTACTTAGCCCCAGTTTGTAGGTCGAAGTTAGGAAATGAGTTGTTTGCTGGGATCGGTGGCGTAGAAGATTGAGAAGGGATAATATGGGTGGTTGGGGTTAAGTTGAAAGAGACGCGTTGGCGCGGGGGCTTGGGTGGAACATTGGAAATTAGCGGATTAGAGGATTGGTGTGTAAGGGCTTTGTGTCGGATAAGTGAGGAGGGGGTTGTGAACATATGCATTTTCCAGGTAGGTACACGCTTTACATATGGCGTAGTTGGATAATGCTTCACTGGCATGAAATATAGTCTTATTCTGTCAAAGAATTGGACACCGCTCATGGAAGCGATGCCCATGTACAAGAATACACCGAACAGTACAGCCATTGGTATGAGTCGAAGAAGTGGTGCCATAGTTACTGACAGTCAAACCATTAAGGCAACAAAGAATCCTGATAAACGTTGTTCCTTAACGTCTATAATTTTTGCCGATTCACCTGGTGCATGGGTTCTAGACATAACAGTTAACGAAGACACATGTGCAACAGAACGTACGGTAGCCGCACAATGCCATGGCATTCCACAAAATCCACAAACCACATTCATAAAGCATAACAAAACAATATCAAAATGCAGTCCGGAGCCTTTCTTGAAACCACGCTCCGGCTTGTCAACAATTAACTCAGATATGTGTGATTCCGTGAAGATCAAAATATACACAAAAATCGCTGGAATTCCCGTCACAAATGGAATCCATGTTGGTACATCTCCTAATGGCACAAACCATCCACCACGATTTGGATCACTGGGTGAGATACCCTCAGGTACATTAAGCTTCTCTGTATAAACAGCCGGAATAAAGTAATCCACAGCAACAAATATGGCAATTGCAATTGGTACACCGAAATCTCCTAGAGTACGTCGTGCATTTCTGCCCAAAAAGTGAGAATTACGGAAAAGTTTCAGGTAATAGGCTAATGTAAATGTGCCCAAAGTCAGAATTGTGCAGAAGAGTGCTGTATTCGGCATATTGATTGACATTAAAGGAGTTGTTACAACTGATGTCTCATTCCCGATTATTTCTGCTGTAAATGGGGACCACATTTGACTGGCGCGTATAGAGGGACCTGGTCATATAGCGGTTGGTGAATTATTCGGACCATGCTTCGTTTTACAAAACCTAATACAGAGTTGGCTGTAAGGATTATCTCATCCATATGTAAGTAAACGTAAATTGAGCTTCCTATCACACAAAATGCCGAGGTCCCGACGAGATTGAATGGCAGAGATAGGTTGTCGAGAAGGTAGAGTCGGGGATGAGATTAGTGCCGCTTATGTCAAAAGTTGATGGAATGGTATTTGGCGATACCAATGTTTGGAACGTAAAACAATTTTTGAGGCACCAAAAATGGTTTTCAAAAATTTGGTATCGTCGGCGTAAAGGGAGACAGAATTGTGTTTAACGATTCTATCCAGATCATTTACGGATAATATAAAAAGAAAAGGATCTAGATGGCTGCCTTGTGGAGCTCCAGAGGTGGCCACAAATGGAGCCAACTGGGCTGACCTAAAACGAACACTGTAAAAACGGTTTTCCAGGTAAGAGGATATCCATTTTAGCAGTAGGTGTTCACAGCCGAAGGCAGACAATTTGAAGAGTATTACTCGATGAGTGATTTTATCGAAGGCCTTACTAAAATCGGTTGCAACTACATCGACTTCGTTACCATTCTCTAGGGCTGAGAGGGCAAAGGGTACGAATTCAACGAGATTTGTGGTGGTTGACCTACCCTTAGGGAGTGGGTTGGACAGAAGAGTTATGAAAAAAACGATAGAAGAAGGGGAGGGTGGCAGTTATCATTTGTTGAGAGAGATAGGGGACAAAGTGGGACTGAGGAGTCAATTGCATCTGTTGTGAAAATAAGGTCTACTTGTCTATGCTGACTTGGCATAAACTTGAGTTTGTCTAAAAAGAGACATTTGTTAGCTGAGCTGGCGTTTGAAGCGATGAAGAACTATTGATCACCTCATGGAGTTCACTGTATCTGAAAAAAAGGTTATCGTCAATAGAGTCAGATAGGTCAATGAACTAGTCGATGTAGCAACATATAACGTAAAGGGACTAGAAAGGGAGTATTATTTTTATTGCGACAAAGTCGACTTTAGAGGAAAAAGAAATCCTAATGGGAGAAGGGACTGGACGAATCATCATTTAGATCTTTCCCTTAATTTTTACCGTCTTCAAAAATATTGACTAAATTGGTGGGTTTTTACATGCCTGGAC